>OV179161.1:19101019-20301019 GCA_921972225.1 Euplexia lucipara
ACTAAAATGTAACGAATTATACTTTTTTTTGTTTCTCCTGGTAAAGAAACACAGATCACATAATCAAGAAGAAACTCAAAAGTCATAGATACAGTGAATTAAGAAACTTATAGAGCAGTCTGGCCTTCTCCGAAAGAGGAAATGCTATCCAAAGTGCAATATTGCACCATTCAATATTGAAAAGGATCACATTTATTAAACGAAAGAAAATCCTAGTGATAGGGTCTGGTTTAGTATAATAACAACTAAGATAGCACATATTATTATATGATAAATTGTGAGAGATTTATAATCGTGAGGAAATTTACTGCATCATGCACTTCGAGGTCTCACGTATGGCGATTTTCATGCGCTCACTGTGGTATTACGGATATATTTTACAGACAAATTATAGTGGGATTTCAGTCCACTTGGGAATATCCACTTAAAGTTAGGAAGCTGGACATAGTTAAAAAGATTTGTTATTTGAATTATGGACTACAAGCTTTAAAATTAATACAGAGGCACATTAGCTTTGAGGCGCATAATTTATTGGATAGTTTTCAAAGTGATTACGAATTAAAAAGCTTCATGTTCAATTTAGGAAAAAATTACAGTTTGGCCAATGGTGAATTAAACAATCAGTAAATCCAGAGGCTTTCGAAAATAAAGATATATTATTCTTGTTATTGTTTCTTTATGAAGTCGGTTGCATTTATTTAAAACGTTTTTTTGTTAAAATATCTATTGTGATAGTAAGAAAGTTATAGTTCAACTGAAATAAGAATCTCTTATATCCGTATCTTGACAAAAAAGGATATAAAGAACCTGAAATTAGTTAAGATAGGAACAATGGCCGACCTGATAAAATTAGCTGAAATACGCTGGATGCAAGATACAAACACGCTCATCATAGAAATCATTGGGGCAATTGACAAAGGGAAACAGCAATATTACCATCGCAGAGATAGCCTTTTAGAGAAAATGTAGACTAATAATAAATGTCAGGCACTCTGCACTGTTAGACGGTGATTTACATGTATGTATGGAAAGCACTACCATATTCTAAATTGGGTACTTACCAAGAATATTACTGACTTAGACAGCTGATCGCCCAAGTGTAACAACCACGTATATATTATAACTAAAATCGCAGTACGTGAGCTCATAATAGAATATGATATCTACGCTATAATATATCTAGCATAATAAATCGCTCGCATTTATCACCATGAACAATGCCTTACAAACGTAATGTAATTTTTGTGTCTTATTGAATTTCATAAGAATGAGTATTTTCTATTATAATTTAATGTAAAGTGTCACAGAACAATTTTAAAATTATGATTGAAAATGATATACGATTCTGAAAAGATTAAGATTTATGACAATTTTAAGTTCATAATTTTGCAATGAATGTTTTGGTTCTTCAAAAATCTTGAATTAAAATTTTGTGAAATTATTTTTCGGTGTCACTTTTCCATATTATAATTTAATATGTAAGTTTTATAATTTATGAATTGCATTTTCTGAAGGAGATAAATTATAATATGTATAAATGCGATGTATGCATGACTCAGTATTATCTTTATAGTGATTAAATATGTACTAGAATTCTGTATATAAATATATTTTATTTGTTTAAAATAGGATTTTGTAGAAATGTTTGTTTTCATGCTAATCTCATTAATATTGCTAGTTGTGAACAAATCGAAACTGTTCACAATCATCATCATCATCAAACACACAGATTTCAATATTAAAAAAATATATGTTAAACTACTTAAATAATAACAATAAAATATATTTTTATTGATTTTAATCATTTGGCATATTATCATCGTTTATAATATATATACATTCATATGCCAAATAATTGTGTATATTTTATTAAAATCCAATGCATTACGTAAAATCATTAGACATTGACATTATTTCATTGTACGAATAATTAGCATTAGAAACTACCAAAAATATCTTTTAATATTATTTTAAAATGAATTAATTTAGCTGCCATATTTACATAATACGGGTATTAAGATGTAGATATCATAGTGAATTCTTCCATAAATATTATTTCGTATAATTTTATGTATTTAGTTGAAATAGTTTGGTAGTCACATCTCACCGATTTATTAGTGTTTGTTAAAAGTTTGACATGTTTTGGCATTCAACGCATTAATAATCTAATTTATTACCGAATTCTAACAAACCTTTAATTAAGTAAAGACAGTCCTACACCTGACTATGAGTATAATTATAAAACTTTCTTAGCTTTGTCAATGTTTTTTTTTTACAATGTTATTTCATTATTTTGATTATTTACCTTCTTTGGTGAAATTTCAGTTTCTAACGAAGACATTCAATAGTATAGACGGGACATATAACGAACAAAATTTTCATCCGATATTTATGTTCGAGTGGACACAAGTCTATGGAGTTTAATTTAGTTCGCTCCGCTGCCGCTTCATTATTGCTGTACTATTATTATAGATGGCGTTACTGAGACATGGGATCGCAGTTTTTCTATGAAATTTCTTTACATGTCCTCTCTATAATGTCTTAAATCTTTGGTTTCTAACCTTATGCTAACTACTTTAAGTTCATTATTGACTAGCACTTTGATCGCGTGCATTTCGTGCTTTAACATTCCCTCCACCCGTATTTTCTTCACTTTCTATTAATAAAAGAATTTTCAAAATCAGTTTAGTAGATCCAGAGATACAACGTCACAAACTCACAAATTTTAGTTCTTTATAATATGAAAATCACAGCTAAAATAACAATTGGCCGCAAATTTACTGAACAGACGTTCAGCGTTACATCACGCCTGTGTTGCCCGAAGGGCTAAGCAGAAGTGTAGTTACTATACAGGGTTATTTTTCAATGACCGGCCAAATTTTCACTGGGTGTTCTACCCATGAATATGAACAACTTTCACTATGTGACCGACTCTGAAATCACTAAAAAAAATCAGCTGTTTCATACATTTTAGTCGAGTAGCTATTGAACTTTTGTATGAAACAGCTGATTTTTTTTTCGTGAGTTCAGAGTCGGTCCCATAGTGAAAGTTGTTCATATTCATGGGTAGAACATCCAATGAAAATTTGGCCGGTCATTGAAAAATAACCCTGTATTAGTACTCTCACATCTAGGCACTTATGATAAATCCCATGTAGGTAAAACTGTTACTAACCAGTCTAAGCTGCTTTAGTAAAAACCACGACTAAAAACCTAATAACACTTTAGTTTAAAACATATATAATACAGTTACATACAACCCATCTTTATTCTTATCTAGACGGAAATATTTCCTCACAAACTTAATTCGTAGTAGTTGCAACTGGCCAGGGACATTCATAGTTCGAGACCGCGTACATACGGCTACACATCAAGCTGCATGTGTCCAATTTACGCTGACCTCGCAATGCACGAATATCCTGTACACTGCGAGATCAGCCTACACCGGAAATGTTCAATGTGTCCAATAGACGACAACGTTAAAATCGAAGCGTTGCAATTGTGAACCAGTGTGTCAATTTGCTTAACAAACATTGTAGCCGAGTGTCCGATAACTGACACTCAATTGACTGTCTGTATTAAAGTGTGAGAGAGAAAGAAGATTATGATACACTACGTCAGGGGCTGCTTTTTCTCTCTCTCCCCCTCTTCCCGAATGGTAAGGCAGAGGTGTACCCGTTGTACACCCACGCTTAGCAGCTATGATTAAGTTTCATGTTATTGGGGGCGACCTTGTAGCCGTCAAAAATCCATACTCTGGGCTGCTACAAAAATCAAGCCTGAGACAGTTGGGGAAATTTTGAAAACCATACGAATCAGAATTATAATAGAATTGTATAAAACATTGTTTACACAAAATCCTTAGCCAAAGCTGGGGCAAGCCTTGTTGATAAGAAGTAAACCATGAATGCTAAAACGTGCCATACTTTATTATAAAAATATACTTACCTATTTGTTTTATATCCAGTATGTATGTAGTTATAAGATTACAGGTTATTTTATAAGGCCAAAGAATAGTGACAAAGATTTTGTGTTTTCAACTGGAGACACTTAAAAGTTATCTCTTAATTTATTTAACTAAGTAATTATTTTAGTATTTAATGATTTGTGTCGTTATCATCAATGACCATCCGTAATTCATAAATACAATAAACATTTTCAACGATACAATTTTGTGACAATCATTAATGAAACTCAGCGAATGTTTAGGTTAAGTAAACGTGAAGTGAACTGTCTACTAGCAGCACTTAACTACACAGACGACAGTCACTTCACCTTCACTACACCAACATTTTCACGCTGTAATTTAAACAGAATAGCTTGTAAGTTTTGGAAAAAATCAGCCCTTAGTATTGGTTCAAATACCTGGGTAAGATTATAATATATTTCTATTGACCACATCGTAAATTGATTCCTCAAAAAAACTTACTAGATATCAGATAAGATAGTAAAACCTCAAACAATTTAAATTTAGTGTCTCCAGTCTTAAAACTTCATCACAGAGACTTAAAAAGATAGACATGCCTTCTTACTAGTTCTTGAATCTAGAAAGAAAGAAGAATAAACAAAAACAGCATTTATTAAACAAGAAATACTTGTCAAAATAGAAGACCTGTGCATGCCTAAAAAGCCCGTATATTAGCACAATGCGACGTCCATGTTTATGTTTTATAAAAATTATCATAGTACATTATAATAACGAGTAGTGTAGTGTTTTCTACGTCTACTTTATTTAATTTCGGCTCGAAATCGATTAAATAATTTACAATGCAATCAATAAAGACCATAATATTGTGATTAAAATTAAAAAAAAAACCTCTAACTTCTCCTCGTAAAGTTCACTTTAAACCAGGACCAATATTAATGACTTTTTAAAAATACCATTAGTAATTGTGATATAGAATAAATTTTTACTTACACCAAACTGCTATTTGTTTAATTTGGAATAACTCAACATAAGATCCCACCTGTATTGACTGAAGGGTTAGGCAGTAGTTTGACTATAGTCACTCATATTTTGCCAGTTATGTTTAAGTACCATGTAATAGGAGTGAACCTATTGGCATCCACAAATTTGTACTCCAGGCGTTTACTGAAAAGGTCTTGATTGTAGTATTTAGAGGCAGGTAGTAGTATTATTAATAATATGTAATAATAAAAAACTTTATTCTACAAAAATACAGATTTAATGTAGTGGAAATAGTTTGCATTTTAAACATGGGTTTTAACATTGTATACAGGTCATTGTATTTGAAATATAGAACCCTATCTTGTCGCTTTGTATTTAAGTAAAATTCTATGTATAACACTTTTAATAAATTTATCTTAGTACGTGTCAGAAGATTTTGAAATAAAATTTAATATTTGGTGTCTCTATCTTTTTAATGCTCTGTGAATTTTCTGAATGATATATAACAATACCAAATGTATACGTTTTAGTATTACATTGTACAGAAAATGAAGAAATATAAACTTTATATTTTATGGTCTGCTTTTATTTTAAACCTTATATTGTTGGTGATTTTGTAATTTTGAACGAAGACATCGAAAGAATACTCAACAATGTGTCTGTTTATTGCAAAATATTAGTAAATATCTTTTTGGTTTTTAAAGAAGGATAGAAAAGGATTTTTCATTATTTATTTCATTTTATTTGTCTATCGATACAAACCTATTTGTCTGCTTTAATCTTATTCGACTTTCGCGCGTAGCATGATTACCGTATAAGCATTTCTGTCGATTATTGAAGAAATATTTCTTCAATCTGTCACTTTACTGATTCTTCAGTAGACGAAATCCGTTTTCAGAAGATAAATATTCTCATAATAAAAACGTTCAACATCCAGTCGCAATTTCTATAAAGATAAAGTTAAAGATATTTTTATTTGCAAATATGCAAAGACATTTAATACCTATAGACCGGACATCACGAACAAAATTTTCGTCAAAACTTGTGTCCTAAGCGGACACAAGTCTATGAGTTTTTTTTAGTACACTCGGCTGCCGCTCCAATATTCATACCTATATTAGTCTAGATGGCGTTACTGAGACATGGGATGAAAGTTTTTCTATGTCATATCCTTGACATGCCCGCTCTATAGAATTTTAAATCTCTTTGCAAATATGGGTACTTACATGACTCGTGCTGCAAAAAAATAAAATTGATTCATCCATATTTTACCACTAGGCATGCAAATACGGGAAACATAATTATAATTATATATTAACAAAACTTAAAACTAAACAACCAAAATAAATTAAATTGTTATAAAACAGCACATGGGTAATTAGGTGTCTATAATAAACGTATTGGTCAAAAATATGCGAGATATGAAGAAGAGCGTTATCGTTTTCTGACCATATCGCAAGCAGCTAATACCAACATTGTTTCTACGATATAAGTTTCTAGACGGAGTGTGTGTTTATTCCGCGTCTTTCATAAGAAATCATGCTGTCAAATTTATAGTACATTAACCCTTCGTGATCACAATGGCTATTAAATGTTTTTATAATTACAGCAAACCAGTAGTTAACCACATTTAGGTATAGAAAGATGCAGGTGGCGCGCGCCCAAAGATATGTTCACAACCTAGACTCAGATATTGCGTTCGAAAAATAATTCAAACAGAACTATAAATATCACTCACCTTCACGCGCGCAATATTCATGAAAAGGAATACAAAGTTTTCTCTTCACGTCACTTAATGTATCCCCACACTATTTTAATAAAATCCCATTACACAAACAGATCCCTGTGAAAAGACTAGTATCTCATTATAATTCAAGAAGCGTCTTTAATATGACATTAGAAATCGTGAGGGCGATATGTTTCCAGTACAATGATATTTTATACTTATAAGCGGATTGCGAGGCGACGAACTCAAGTATTATAGAAATACATACGCACCTACATACATAAACTCATGCTTTTTTTCCCAAAGGCAACTAATAAAAGGTTTTTATAAAACCTTTTTAATTTACGTTCATTGCGAAGTATAGTGTGGTGTAACCAAAGAGATTTAAAATACTATAGAGCGGGCATGTCAAGTAAATGTCATAGCAAAACTTTGATCCCATGTCTCAGTAACGCCATCTAGAATAATGTATGAATATTGGAGCGGCAGCGGAGCGTACTACAAAAAACTCATAGACTTGTATCCAGCAGGACACACTTTTTCGGACGAGAATTTTGTTCGTGATGTCCGGTCTATTATATAGGTATTGAATGTCTTTGGGTGAAACTGTGAATGATAGGCCGCCCATTGTAACACCATATGAAGCCCCTAAATTATAATTCGTAAGTTTTATGTTGTACAGATGTCAGCACATCAAACTACCACAAACTGTCAAATTTAGCTAAGGCTATCCTTTTCTCAACTATGTTGAAACCGAGTTTCACTGTATTAAACTAAGACTGACTGTGTGTTTGACTTCAAAACCCCTGTTACTTACACCTTACCTTACCTTAATGGGTAACACAATCTACCAAGCTTAGACTGGATTTCAGACTTTTGAATGCCCGTAACGACTGTCAAAGGTCAACGTGCCCTTCTAAGCACAGAGCAGTACATTATTGGCATGTAATGAACAGTCGTCCATCCACGAGTTGACCTCGGCAAACGAAGCTTAACTTTTAATCAACCCGTGCGCTTGTTATTATATTTAAACTAAGAGCCCTTTTTTGAAAATATTCTTAATACCTACACGGTACAAAAGCACGACTGTTTTTAGATTTACAATAGTAAAAATACTTTTCCAATATTCCTACATAGAACGAAACAAATATCTTCCTTAATGGAGACACCATCTAAAATCTAGCTGTACTTAAAAGAAATAACTCAATCGATAAAATTCAATCGATTAATAATATGTATATTGTTCTATTCGAATACACTGGCTGTATGCGTGAGGCAGCAATGCCGTTTACACCATTTAAAAAAGTGAAGGTTCAAAAACCGAATCGCTTCGAATGGCCATCTTGTTAAATTATAACTCTTTGTATTTTCTTCAACATTCCATTTTCAAATTTAAAACTATAAAAAGAAAAACTTACATAGACATTCCGATGATTTGTTATAAAAACGGTGTGTGACTAGATTGTGAGTGTGAAATAAATAGAACAATAAATCTTCTCTTTATTTTTATAAGAGAAAGTCGTAAAAATTAAAACAAACAAAAAAATATTTAATCAAATACGCTCCCGGTTTCATTATGTAACATAAAACGACGCCTGTTTTTCTATAATCTATGACAAATTTATTGAGACGTGTTCGCGAGTATTTAAAAATCAGTTAGAACCGTGTTAAGTGAATGAGACGCAGCGGGTCGGTACCATGGCCTAATAGATCTCCATTTTTTTCGTAGGGCGAAGTCAAATGGTACATTGATTGTGATAGTGAGATTGATAACAGTGATGAACTCAGACGGTATTAAATGGTGAAAATAGTAAGCGGATCGACATTTCATTGTTTTTTAATAACATGATTGTGTGATTGATGTGTTGTATTAACGTGATAGTGATCCAGTTTAACCTTCATTAAACTCAAAGAGATTAAAATGATGTACAGTGGACATGCGAGGGAATGTCATAGAAAAACTTTGATCCCGTGACTCAGTAACGCCATCTAAAGTCTATGTGAACATTGGAGCGGCAGCGGAGCGGGCTACATGTTTTGGATGAGAATTTTGTTCGTGTTGCCCCGTTTATGGTAAGTATTGAATCTCTTTGATAATACCTACTCCTTATCTATTTACACGTGTTTTTTTTTATGACATATATACTGTATACGCAGGACGTTGTAGGCTCGTTGCGTATACTGAACCCACAGTCCGCTCGAGTAAAATGATTGACAATACGCCCTAAAAAGTGTAATCTTCACTTCTTTAGAACATCGAGCGAACCTACGGGCCAGCATATTGCTCCTTACCGCCAACGCCCTGCGTTCCCTTTCTATATCTAAGTCATCTTTTAGGTCCTCCGTGACCAGATGACCTAGATATTTAAATTCCCGAACAGTTTTCACAACAGCTCCATCGACCATGACCGGAGGCACCCCACTAGGTCCCTGCCTTCCTGCCCTGAAAATCAGTACCTTACTCTTCAGCGTATTGTACCTCAGACCATGCTCAGATGCGTACCGTTCACAAATTTTTACCAATGTCCTCAGGGCGTTGACCGAGGGGGCCAGCAGAACCATATCGTCAGCATAGCTTATGTTGTTGACACATGTGCCGTCAATATAGCATCCGACATGAGTCCTGCTGAGCTCCTCGATCAACTGGTTAACATATAGGCTGAAGAGGCCGGCAGATGTGAGGCCGCCCTGCCTTACACCGCATTCCAACCTATATTCGTCGGACAGCGTATCCCCCCATCTCACCTGGTTAATCTGGTTTCTATACCAAAATTCAAGGATACTGTTATATTCCGCTGGCATACCCGTTTCCTTTAGCTTTCGCCACAGTATGTCATAAGAGACTGTGTCAAAAGCTTTTGACATATCGAGGAAACAGGCATATATCGGTGTCTTTCTCTCTGTGTAATACCTGACAGTATGCTTAAGGCATAAAATAGCACTCTCAGTGGATAACCCCGCCCTGAAACCAAATTGTGCGTCATGTAAATGTAAATACCCACTGAGACTCTTATTAAGCAAACTGTCAAGTATCTTAGCTGTTGTTGTAGCAAGTGAGATGGGTCGATAATTTGTCCTATCCGATAAATCCCCCGTCCTGTTCTTAAGGATTGGCACAACCAAGGTTTTCATCAGCGATTGCGGTAAGTACGAGTGACCGACACAAAGCGTAAAAAACATAGCCAGTACACGTGGCAGATGCACACCCGCATGCCTGAAATGCTCGATGCTGAGACCGTCATAACCTGGAGACTTTCCCTTTTTCATTCTCTGAATTACCGCGGCAACTTCTTTTCCTGAAAAGCGTGTTTTTCTCCCAGATAATTAAATGATAAAGATTAATGAAAGAGACATATATTTAATGCAATATTTCAGCAACTCTCAGAATCTGCTAAAGTACCAGAATCTGGAAATGTCTGAAATATTCCATTAAATACGTTATCTTCCCTTAACATTTAGGGGAAGGTAATGTCGGCCGGCGGTTGAAACGCTAGAATATTTACCCAGCGAGCAAGGAGCAGCTTAAGGCTGCCTGTCCACCGAAGACCTGACCGCTCCGCTCCGTCCACCCACATTAGAAATTT
The DNA here is from genome assembly GCA_921972225.1 of Euplexia lucipara. Taxonomy (NCBI): domain Eukaryota; kingdom Metazoa; phylum Arthropoda; class Insecta; order Lepidoptera; family Noctuidae; genus Euplexia; species Euplexia lucipara. The sequence continues at coordinate 19,111,239 of OV179161.1, forward strand.
CTTCTGTATCGTGCAACACATTTCAAAGTCAAAGTCAAAGTCAAACCATTTATTTCAATTAGGCCCCTATAAGGCACTTTTGAACGTCGAACAAAAATTCACTTTAAAAAATGATTCTAGTTGCACCTTCCAAAAAGTAGATTTGTACGGAGAAGAATGGGCAAGAAACTCCATGCTTACTCTGTTAAAATCGATTTTGCAATACTTTGTATACATTAATAAGATTATATCTAAACTCACTTACACCGACAGCCAGACCAGAAACAACTACCTGACCTACAAATATTTGTTCCGTGCGGGAATCGAATCCTCAATACGCAGCGTAGCAGCCAATTGTTCTGCCACTGTACCAATCCGGAATTCGTCTAAGGGTTTCCAAGTCAGCCATGATAGGTAACTATAACGAAGCATTTATAAAGCTTAACTTAGGGCCAGTAAGTTTTCAATAACCTCGGTTGGGCTAGAAACCGTAAACTGGCAACAATATAGAATTGGAACGACGGCCCATGTCTGAGAGTGCATCGTAAAACGAAGTAACTGTTTGGAAGGCACTAGTATGTTATGTGGTCGCGTACATTGTATTTTGTGTCCCAACAAATACTTCATTTGTAAGGAAATAGAGAACAAAACTTTTTTACAAAAAATAGAACATTTAAGTAAAGACTTCTAGTAACTTTGCATAGATTCGGAAGTCGTGCATCAGATATGCGTAGCTGAAAACAAAATGGCAACATTTTTGTATACTATTGCACCTTTTGCGAAGTAGGTATACAAGGTGTTTTTTTTTTATATCCCATAACTCTAGGGTTATAATTATTCTGTAGGTAAAAATAAACTCCTAGAATAGATGGTCCAAAAATGCATAGTTTCGGAGATATCATCAATCATAATTAAATTATCAGTAGTTTAGTACCCGTAACACAAGCTCTGCTTATCTTGGGACTAGATGGCGTTGTGTGAATAGTCGTGGAATATTATTATTAAGTATTATTAATATTATTTTTATTACCTAATTAGTTCAAAAATTGTCACCAGTACGACGAATCTTCTTTCTAACGTCACTTTTCTTTCACGTAAGGGTGTTTTACATTAATCATCGTGACTATGTCGAATTATTTTGTATGTTAATAAACAAAAAAAAATAATCAAAGGATGATTGAAACATAATTCATATGCCAGTTGATTCTTTGATATGGTCTCAATCATACCCTAGAGTTATGGGATATCAAAAAAACACGTTGTATACACGTAAGTATTGCGTCGAATGCAAATTTGACTTCGACTTTTAATGCACATTTTGATGACACTAAACAACAGAGGTATCTTCTCTCTAATAAGAAAAGACTAATTAACCTTTCAATCGTGTCAATTAGAGACACAATAGAAAGACAATGACAGCGCGGAGAGCGGTGTCCTCTTGGGGTTTAATGAATAAAATCGGACTATACTGTAAACAGTAATGCGTGACTAACGATAAAAAATCCGTATAACGAATAAAAAACTTCTCCTTTTTTTTCGTCGGCTAAAGTGTGCAGTGTGCAATTCGATGGCACGGTTGGCACAGCGGCTGAGCAAGTGGCTGCTGCGCTGCGTATTGTGGGTTCTATTCACACACAAGTAGCCTGATCCAGAACAAGCATCTACAATTCTAAATGTATTTTAAATACTTGTTCTGGGTCAGGCTGTTTGTGTGTTGAGTGAATGTTAGTATAAGCATAATGAATTATTAAAATTAAATTGACATTGCAGGCTATATAATTATCTGTTCCCTAACAAGATTTCACAAAGCTAGAATGATTAAGACAGCTTACCTAATAACGTTGCCTACCAACGCTGTGTAATGCTTAAAACTCATAAATATTATATACCCTTGAAACACCCAAGGATAATGTCTGAAACTGTAAACTGAAAAGCCTGCTAAAATTAATATCACAATTGTCCTCATTAGGGCTGTGTGTTTTAAGTAACAGACACCTTCACCACAGTCTAAAAACATTCAGTCGTCCGACGAAGCTGTCTAGACAGGGTAATCGTGCGGGGTGTGAGGGGCGAGACGCGGGAAAGCCGCTCCCGCACTGCGAACAAACCGATGTTTGTAGTGCGGGAGTTAGTATTCAAGTCTAACGAGTGTAGAAGTTGTCGGCATTTTTACAGAGATGAAAGGCGTCGTCCTACTGTATTAATATTTATACTGTGCCTTCACATAACTGGATAACGCACCAATAACAATAATTACAAATGTGAAAATGTTAATAAGTCAAGTTATTTATTTCAATAAGACCGTTTAAGTCCTTTAAAGGTTAAAGAAAAGAATATGACTCTAGTTGCCACTTCCAAAACGTAGTTTCGTATGGAGAAGAATGGCTAGAAGTAGTATATAATCAGATAATATGTGAGGCTAAAACTTCTATACCTACTTATCAATATTAAAAAGAACTTTACTGATAGAAACCTACACCATTACCTATTGCTATAAGATATATTGGGTTTTCTTCACGGAATCGAAGTCGTGGGTTAAAGCTAGTATTAGCAACCTTCTCATAAATACCCAGTCACAAAACTCTCGAACTCATGAACACCAACAGTTTATTGGTAAATAATTGCACACTTATGATAAGCACTTGCACTTTAATGGTAAACAATGACATTGATATGGCAATTGCTTGCAGTCTGATGTTAAACACTTGCATTTAATAAGGTGTTTAGCATTTTAGTAAACAGTTTTGCACTGTACTGGTAATAAAGAAAGTATAATACCTATAACCCTAAGATTTACTTGATTAGTCTTTAGACACCGACAGCTTTGGCTGAACATTTTGTCATTTTAGAAAATGGCCCTTCGGTAATTATTCCCTTTGCGGTTGGGACCGTAAACTAAACGCAACAATATTAACAGCGACTAAGTAGGGGCCGTAAAACTGAACAATTGTTCGTTTATATACTGACGGTAAGTTCATTTAATAAAGTTTTGTTGCATTTGCTTGAAGCACTTGAGTCCCAAAGTAGCAATGGATACAATGGATATTATGTAGATGAGTTAAAAAAAAACGTTTATAATAGTTTAGTAGAGTTTCCGAATCATTTGTTTTTTTCTGTTTATAGAATTCTTTTCCTAACACTAACTTGTCAACATAAAAAAAGAATAATGGCGCCGGCATATCCATATCGTACCAGATCTCTGAGAAAAAAAACGAACAAAATTCAAAGGTAATTTTTAGAGTAGGTATAGTACTAGTATCAAATTTAGATTTTTATGGATCTAAGAGTTCAAGGCAAAGTCTAGAAAAACCTTCAGAAGAACATGCCATTGCAGATTTGAGTTGACTTTTCAGATAAATACAAAAAGAATCACGCTAGAAATAGATTCCAGTAAACAACCCGAAAAATACAAAATAATTTCATTACTATATTATTATCTTTTGGCAGCGCTGCCGACAAAACACAATAGCTTTCTTTTATGATTTCACAAAACTCCTCGGAATGGCAGTTAGTGCCGTCTTTCTTAAACTTAAGAATCTGCACAAGCCTAGATTGTCGTAAGCCTTCACCTGCTAGGAAACTGAATGGTCTCTGTTCTTACCATACAAAGTAACTATTCCCTCGGCAAAGATGAGACTGGCTTTCGGCTGAATAAACAATATTAATATAAGCATACATAAGCTTTGCCATTCTTAGCTCATAAAAAAGGGATATTTCCCTACTAAACCATTCCATAAACACGAAGTCTCAGCTCGATATTTTGGTGTCGACACCATCCTTATTTGTAGCGAATATAAAGTTCAATTTTCTCTGTTTCGGGTGTTAGGTTTGTGAATGTATTTGGATACTTCGTAACGTCTCTTAATTCTGCTATAAAAGTATAGCGTACTTTAGTTTATTGCAATCTAAAGTTAATAAGAGTGAGGATGGCTGCCTTTTTGGGGATTATGTAATGTGCCTTTTTTAATCCCTGTGTAACAATGGAGGTAATCCTCTGAAGACGACGCTGCTTGAGGAAGGTAACGAATTTAGAATGCTTTACCTTACTCGTTTGTAACCATCTTCATGATTTTTCATTACAAGAGGGAGAAAAGTTTCAGTTAAGTGCCCATAGTAAATATCCTTTTCTGAAGATCTTGACAAAATAGGCGTGCACCCTATTACGTGGGACGAACAGGACTGGCTAAGGTCATTATCACAATTTCACGGATCACGCTGTATGTTGCGCGTCTCTGATTTGAATGAACGGTCGTAGATAAATTTTCTGTGTGTTGAACTGTGCGTGTTTTCTATACAAACGGAGATACTTACAAGCTACGTTAAAACACGCATTCACGCGCTACGCTGCGTGTTGCGTGGCAGTGTGTTAATTGCCTTAATGTGAGTGCACTGTTGGTTGCACCTCTGCTTAACCCTGTGGGCAATGCAGGCGTTATATTAAGTGTTTATTCGTGACAACAGATTTAAAAAAAACATGTATTAAACAATTAATGCTAAGCAATACGACTCTACTTGTAGGATGACGATATATCTTACGTCGAACGTTCCATATATTCTACGATTTCGTATATTTGTGACAGGCAGCCAAATGAGAGATATAATAAAACCCACATTATTATATTTTAAAATTGAAACAGCACTTAACCAGTTTACAAGTTCAGGTCAAAATTGTCTTAAACTTACAACAACGGGTAACGTATAGAACTGGGATGGTGAACCTTTTTTGGTGAACGTTCCAATATTCATTTTCAAAAGTAATGAATAATAGTAGTTTTATGAACGAAAAATAAAACTAGACGGTATTAACTTACGGCTTTTTCTTTGCAGACGTTATTGCTTACTATCAGGCGGACTGTAAGCTTGTTTAACACCTCAGTGGTATAAAAAAAAAAACAAAAAAATGTTACAGGAATTGTAATTTGGACATAAAGAAAAAAGTAAAAAATCTGGGTATAAATTACATGATTTCAGTGTTATATTTTTTACAATCAATCCGTATAAAAATTCCGACATAAACTCAAGCCTTTTCCTCATGTTTGTAGATAGAAACTATATAACGCCATCTGCTACGATTTTAGTTACGAAGATCATTGATTTTTTTTTGCTGTGTCAAAAATTTTATAGCTTGTCACTGTTGTTGTGCCTTTTAAGATATGTAGGCTAGTTCACTTGAAGATGAAGAATTCCTTGGATAGAAAACACTTCTTGACTGGACTTTAATTTCTTTTATTTGTACAATTAACAAGGTAATGAATTGCAAGAGTGACAGCATACGCCACCGTACGAGACACACTTGCAATTTCGACTAAAAAAACAAAAGGAAACCGTCAAAGACAACTTTTTACAATCAATGTTGCCCAACATAAAACTTAATATCTGCGTTGGGATGCCAACAGTCACTACTAGCAGGTTTGCTAAAGGTTGGCCATCCCTGACATAGAGCGTATAACGTAAGAGGGAGTAACGTACAGGGGAGTCTAAATAAAAGTCGTGGAGGCCCTCAAGCCTCCGCGGTTGCGGAAGTTTGGACGGGAGCCAAATTTCATCTTATAAGCTCATTTCACTTGATTACTTCGTTGCTGAACCAAAAGAGATATCATTTTAATGTCGTAATAGATGTTTTACTTGGTAAGTGTTATGTGCAAGTTTTTGATGTTGGAATATTGATGGGGAAAAGTTTTTGACACTTTATCTTCGTCTTAAAATTATACTGGTTACGTTGTATTATGTAATATGCACCAATGTGGATCAAACTGAAGAAGCTCTAATAGCCATTAAACTGCTTATCACCGGAAGCCAGGATTCTTACTTAAAATCACACCTATTATCATTGAAGGGTTATGTAGAGGTGTACCTGTAGTGCACCCGTATGTAGCTAGTTATATTAAAGTCCTATGTAATAGGATGCAAGCCTATTGCAATTGGGCACTAATCCAGACTCATACGGAATTCGGAAAACACAACTTCACAACACCTATTCATTCTCTCATCTTATTTTTTTTTTTGTTCTCATCTGCTTGTCGTCCGTACGCCACTGCACGGATCCAGCAGAATGTCAGCGCCAGGTACATTTGCCTGGCACATGCTGAGCTGTACTTCCATTTGGTGCAGCCTTGAGACGCACACCGCACACTGTATCATTCACCGCTCATTGTTTTATCACTTTTGATTTTGAATTGTGTGTTTGTCTGTGTCTTTTGTTTGTACTAAGTAAATAAATGTTTTATCTATCTGTCTAGATGAAAAAAAGACACAATAACGTTTTATCCGACCCAGGGATCGAATCCGGGATCTCATGCTCAGCAGTAGCGATTGCGACCAGCAGACCAGGGAGACAGTCAGTACTATTCATGTAGGGTCTTCTAGTTAAAAATAAATATATACCTATATCAAAACAAATTCTGCACGCCTAGCCATATTACATATTACATAGAAAGAAAATGGCGCATATGGAATCAGCTGTTTGTCAACTGTCAAGTGTTAACGAGTAGAATTTGTAATATGGCTGAAAATGAAATACACTTGAAAGTTGACAAACAGCTGATTCCATATAGATACGCTGCTTTCTTTCTATTGTCGCCTTATCGATTACGATAATAGAAATAGAATTGTAATATGACTAGACCTGCTGGCCAATATAACGATTTTCAAGTGACTAAAGAAAAATATTTGCTGGCTAAATGTCAAAATAATGTCGCGACACGTCGACATTTTTTGTTTCAATCGAGAATAAAGTATAACACTACATAAACTTAAACACTTACAACATTAATTTCACCCTAATGAAAAGGTCCTGAAAGGAATTATTTAGTAAATACAATCCACGTTTCACATAAACTATATTTACCTGCGGTTTTATCCGAAGCTTGATTTTATATCATAAGTTTCTTCCTCAGGAATGGGGTAATCAAATGCAAAAATATTTATTCAAATCTAAATGGTAGATCCAGAGATTAATGCATTCAAACGTCTATTGTGTAAGTCTTTAACCTTTTAATGGCTAACAATAGTAGCCGTAAAGGATCCACTATTATACAATAGTATTTTCTTTATGTTTTCACAAACATTATTTTGCACTACTTAGGTTTACTCCATTTTCCAGATCACAAAAAGAATAACTACAATTGCAAACGAAAAGGCAATGTTTAGTCGAGAAAAGGAAACGTTTCTATTCAATTCAAACCTTTGCGGAATTATTTGTATGGTATTACTGGTAGTCTAAGGGCTGATGCACATTTGGCGGACGAACCGCTGCAGTTCACACGCGCTGTCTTAAAACGCGTCATGTGACGAAATAAAAATCCGGCCGGGTGCGAGTCGGACTAGCGCACGAAGGGTTTTTTATCCGTACCAAAACCACATTGTTAATATCGAGGAAACAAACGGCAATCACGTTAGTTGTATGGGAGGCCCATAAATTTTATATTAAAAAAAAAACAGCCTGTTACTGTCCCACTGCAGGGCAAAGGCCTCTTCTCATACAGAGAAGGCTCGAGCATTTCGAGGCAGGCGATTTCAAACTTTACAGACTTTACTTTTCAGACTTTTTTAATTGTTGTACAAAAATACATCATGTGGTAAAATTTTTCAATTCTCTAACTATCACGGTTCACAAGATACAGCCTGTTGAAAATCACGCAGACAGATGGATAGTCTTAGCGATAGAGTCCCGTTTTTACTCTTTGATACAAAACCCTAATAAGCAACCATAATCAAAATAATTATAGCCATTAAGCTACGCTTGCCAAAATTAATCCCTGGATGGGTGACCAACCGTTACTCTCTCTTTAACAGTGCCACGGAAAGCACGTTAAGCCGCTAGTTCCGATAGTCGTAGCGAGTATCCGAACACTGAAAGACAAACATCCAGTTTGGCTAAAGGGAATCACCCAAGACACTGAGCTTGTGGAGGTCAAATAGGCAGCCGCTTCATGGAAAACATTGGCATTCAGCTAAAACCAGTTTCACCAGAAGCCAACCCCAACATATTTGGTACGATATACACCACTATTTTTTATTAGTACAAAAAAATTGGACTGTATCCGTACCTTCTATTGATTAATATTCTCGTAAGCGAAAGCAAAAAAAAACGAAATGAAATTTTTAAATCTGCCACTATTTAGTTAAACTTAAATAACGAAAACAGCTGTTGGAGGCGGGGAATACTTGAGCGAGATCACGCGAACGTGAGCGAGTGATGACGATTATTGATTACTTACTACTATGTAATGAATATCCTGTGTAATATTTACATAAATTGGGTGACTTTTGGGGATATAAAAAAACGCTAATAATTTTGCTGTTTATGAATATTATTTATTGATACTTTACAAATACTCGTATAATGAAAAGACCGCCTAGAATAATCCTTTTAAATATTTGTACTAATTAAAAATTAGTGGTAAATTTTAATAAATCAAGTAGATTGGAGAACCTTGTCAGTCTTATGTTAGTTAATTTTATTGATTGTTTGACATTCTTTTAAATACGAAACAAAAGTTAAAGTCAAAGTTTATTGATGTTACAGAAGGTTTGATGATTTGTAAACATAGTGATTTTTAAACCGCTTCCTTACTCGGTGTGAATGAAGCCTAACGCTTTTATTTGTTACGAGTTGAAACTAGTGTTGTAGGGAAATGTTGGCTTTCAAAGAAATAAAATGTTATATAATTGATTCTATTCAGTTGAGTTTGTAAAGAATATGCAAACGATATCTTAATTTTCTTGTTATTTTAATTCAGAGAATAAACCCTAGTTGTAGATTTGCTTCGACATTAAATAGGGAAAATACAATCAAGTGTTTAGAATTTAAAGTGTATGAGTGGCTAAATGATATTCTATTCTATTTTCGATTCTTTTCTATTACATTTTTAATTCTACAGCAGTGATAGCCTAGAGGTGTGACCGGCGGATCGCTAAATTAAATCATAAGCAAAACCAATCGCAAATCCAAAACCAAAAAAAAACATCCAATCCATCGATAATTTTAATTTGAATGTTATTTTATTTTGATTTTTTGGAATCTTTGTGTATGTTTTTGTATGAATTTTAAAGTATTGTAATTTTAATGTTATAATTTTAATGTTATCCTATTTATTTTTAAATTTTTGACATTTACTATTAATTTTATCACTATTATTTTATTCTATTATGTTATATTATTAGTGTAATTGCTATATGATTTGAAATTTGACTTCTATGGGCCCAGTTATTCAAAATAAATGTTTTTTTTCTTTTTTATAAGTCTCGAGTTCGAACCCAAGGCACGCACCTCTGACTTTTCGGATTCATGTGCGTATTGTATAGTTATCACTTGCTTCAAAAACGGTGAAGGAAAACATCGTGAGGAAACCGGCACGCCTGAGAGATGTTTCTCGGCGTCATGTGATGCCAAGTCAGAGGTCCATGAGTGGCATTAAAACTCTGCCACCAGGTTAGTTACTAACCACACGATAAGAAGAATGATATTCTCAAAAATATTACTTACTAGCAGGCGTCCCGCGGTTTCACCCGCATAAATCCCTTTCCCGTGGAAATAGGTACAGGGATAAAAAGTATAAATATAGCCTATGTGTTAATCCAGGGTGTCAGCTAACTCCATACCAAATTTCATTAAAATCCATTCAGTAGTTTTTACGTGAACGAGTAACAAACATACATCCATCCATCCATCCTCACAAACTTTCGCATTTATAATATTAGTAGGATATAAAGTTTTAAAATCTTAAAATTTACTCTTATCTTTAGTACATGTTTGTATTTAGTAGTATATAAGTATGTTTATCAGTTGTTTAGTGCCCATAACAGAAGCTCTGCTTAGTTCCGGACTAGATGGCGTTGTGAGAAAGTATTGGAATTTACCTATTTAATATTAATTTAATAAAAATACAAATATTTTCAGTAATCTGCATTTTAATTATCACGAAATAGTTTATACTAAACTCCTCACTCAGTTCACAAAACTGAAACCGAAATTTGCAAATTGCGTCAAACGAGGAGGCAGCAACTAAACCAAATAAATTAACGCTAAAATCTAAACCATTTCCAGTAAACTCAGCATTCTTAACATCTAGTATCGACTAACAATCTAAGTAACTACAGATTGCTGTGTTTCAACTGAAGTAGACTGATGAACATGAATTGCACAGATTTAACAATTTGAAACTGCTAGAAGTGGCAGTACGCCAATACTACTTTTGGTCCAATTTGTTTGTACCTTTACCACGTGTACCACAGGTAGAGAAACTTACCCTTGACACTGCTAGGTAAACTTTGGTGGACCACAGATAAATAATAAAAGGGGAAAGTGGTCCATTCACAGTAAAAAACTACCTTGAGCACCTACTGTAAATAAAAAAAATCTACATTGACGTAATGATACATATTTATGTTACAATGTATTTATTAATCCTGTCTCTCGGGTCACAAAGTCAGGAGTACCACGGGCAGTGTATAATTTCTTTGAACTATCTTCTTCACTAAGATTAAACATTATGACGAAGAAGAAGACTATTAAGACTGCTGCACACTTCTAACTCCCGTCGCCATCCCAAACGGTTTCATTAGTCAAATCCGTAACGTTATTTCATTTTAATGTAATGTAACCAATGAAAACACCACATTGACATCGCATCGCATGGCATGGTGTGTTATAAGTTTGTTGCCGGCTTTACTGTGTTCATAAAGGTATCCGAGGAAACTAAAACAATTGCACGGGTTGATCAAGCCGAACTATGTTTGTGGACATATGTTCTGAATTATGTGATCATGAGTACAACAAATTGAAAAAAAAAACAAACGAGTAAAGATCTCAAAGAAATAAAATGAATTATTTAAAAAAATGCCAGCCTGTCCCACTGTGGATAAGAGCCTCTACTTCTTTATAAGTAATTAGAATAATATCAATAACCAAAAGGCGTGAGTTTATGTATGTATGTATCAATCACCCCACTGACTCAAGGTGGGATTTCGATTTCAGACTTATATTATTTACAAGTACAAGTTTCTCACGAAGCCTTTCTTTCCTGACGTCAGTGAAGACAAACTTAAAAATAAGAAATTATATTATAACAGATAAAAACAAATAATGTATGATGATAATTCAGTACCACATCTAGTAACATGCAAATCAAAGTCCACAGACGGTACAGGCTTCGACCGCGGTTACCCAATGCCTGACGTTTTGCTCAGCCGAATTGTGTAGAGTAGCGAATTTACCAGAAAACGGACTCCAACTGGTCTGATTGGGTCTTTGTCGGTCCTTCCTGGTACACTTGAATACTTAACAAACTAGTTAATAAGTAATTTTCAATTAAGTCCTAAGGTTTAGTGAAATATTTTAGTCGAAATATTAGCTTGAAGTTTATCATTGTAAATTGAAGTGTCTTGAGAAATCAGTTTGGATTGTTGTAAAGTTATTTGCTAGTAGTTTGGCGATTTACTACGTTTAAGTATTTCGATTGGGGTAGTTCTTAATGAAAGAAACGTACATTTATCTAAGTTTCATTATATAATATTACGTTCACTGTTTTTACTTACTGAGTTAAGGTAATTTAATTCCGCAAAGTTAAGACCTTTTCATGATATTTTCCTGTATTGTTCTTACGCCCGTGTTGTCAGATTAATTCCAACTTTTAGTACATTTTCATAAATAAACAAAATAGGAAAATCATTTAACTGTGTATAATTAAACGCGTGGTCATTATGCAGATTAAAAGATGGAGATCTTATTAACATATCAGAAATACTTACTGTGGGAAGGATTAATGAAAGTAATATATTGACGTTGTTTAAATACCTATAAGTATAAGCTTTATTCAATATTTATACTATAACACTATTGTGATATTTTAAAAGTTGTGTGTTAAATTAATATTTTCGAAGTCGTTATAAATGATAAAGAAATGCGATAATTTTGTCTCAAATCCACAATGGGCATCTCCTAAAGAGATACTCGTTCTACTCAAAACCAACAAACAAAAACCGAACGTTCGTCAAAATAATAATTTCAAGTCCAAAAACCGAAAAAAATAAAAATAATATAGAAACGTAGCAAGTAAAAACATTCATTACGAAACATGTCGACCAAACAAACGAGACGGATCCCAATTTTCTTGAGACCGATGTCGGGTCCAAAATAAATAAATAGAAGGCCAATCACGCTTAATGTAAACAAGGGTGCAGTTGTAAATGGAACTTCTGTCGAGCGAAAAATTATGAGGACGTGGTGCCATCAAAAAATCTGGTAAACGAGAAACCGGGATCGTTTTCTATTGCTGTAGCTATCTATGTCGGCACTCTGTTTATCTAGGGACCTCTGAAGAAATATAAATAGACGGCGGCAGGTCGAAGGTTGAATCTTCGGCGTTGAACATGGTTAGTCAGGGTCAAAGCCAAAGTCAAAGTCAAAGTCAAATTATTATTTTAATTAGACCCATGAAAGGCAGTTTTGAAGGTCAGACTTACAAATAAAATAAATTAAGAGAATGATTCTAATTGCACATTCCAAAAGGTAGTTTCATATTGAGAAGAATGTGCAAGAAACTCCGTACTTACTCTTTTAAAATAGTTTTTACAATATTTTGTATTCATTACCAGATTATATGTGAGGTCTACCTTGAATAAAAACTACTATACTGAGATAGGGCGTTATGGCTAACAACCAAATAATTCTTTATTCATTCATTAATTTTTAAATTTGAAATAATTGACTGGCCTGTTGGTCTAGTAGTTAGTGACTCTGACTGCTATGCCGGAGGTCGTGGGTTCGATTCCCACCCAGGGCAAATGTTTGTGTGATGAGCATGATCATTTGTTCTGTGTCTGGGTGTAATTTATCTATAATATGTATGTATTTAGAAATATATAAGTATGTTTATCAGCTGTTTAGTACCCATAACACAAGCTCTCAAGCTTAACATTTAGTCCCAACTAAATGGCTTTGTGTGAAAAGTTGTGGAATATTTATATTTATTTTTTATTTTTAATCAAATACAACGAAACGAGTGAAAGCTTCTAGAAGCTTTCACTCTAGAGTGGAGGTAGTCTAGTCTCCATGATGGCATAATGGTAAGTATCTGTCGTCCTAGCGTTCTTCCATAAGCCAGGCTCCGTCATAGCACGAAGTTAGCCGTTATCGCGATGGTACAGTGCTGCCATCTCTGGTAACTCGTACTGCGCTTCGTGTGAACTTCATGCTATTGACCGTGCACTAAGTACTGCTGAACATGAACTCAATCGCAACCTCATATCTGCGTGGTTCTTTCCACAAAAGACCATTTCAGACACAAATATGCAGAGTTCTTATATAATCTGACCAAGATCTGACTGATCTGACTTCAAAAGAGACTGTCACCTCAGAGTTACTTTCGGTGTTTCTTCTCAAAGTAGTCAGATAGTGACACCGACCTCACCATCTAGCTAAAAACGTGTAAAAGTGTTTGTATGAACCTATTTACAAAAATTAATATAACTCAACATTTATCAGAACCTAATGCTCAGCAGTACGAACACTAACGAGGCAGTAATCACGGGCTGGTATTTTTGTTTATTTATAAATACTTAGCAGCTTATGTGGTAGTAACCACATAAGCTGCTAATTAGCAAGCCTGATTAATTCACAGGTGTATCCCTTTTACTCTAAATTCAAATGTTAAGCTAAACTAGGTCGTAACTCACATTTAGTCTCGGTTACGACCAAAATAAACGTTTGCACGGAACTCCACGAGCGAACAGACGATTTAGTTTTATGAGCCGAAAATAAAATGGTCGAGCTGTTTTTTAAACTTTGTGAAATAGAAGAATCGATAATGTGAGAGGCTTCTATCAAGTTTATCTTTATCTTAGACGTTCTTAGATGAGCTGCTTGGGTGCACACACATAAGACCCTTACGTTCCCACTCCTGGGCCACAGGTCTCTTCTCTGTGAGAAGAACTTGGCTGTAATATACCACGCGGGCCCCGTCCGGGTAAGTAAGTTTAATTTCGCATATCTTCAAAATTTTGGTTATAGGCCACGTCGGTTTCCATGTGAGAGGTTTCTATGAACTATGTCTTTGTCTCAGGCAGTTTTTAGGTGGACTACTTGATAAATGCGTGCACTGGCTGGACACACGTAAGCAGCTTTTACGTTCCCATTCCTGGGAAACGGACCTCTTCTCTGTGCGAAGGAGTGGGCCGTAATCTACCACGTGGGCCCAGTCCGGGTTAGTAAATGTAATGTGACATGTTTCCGAATTTTTGGTTATAGGACACGTCGGTTTCCATGTGAGAGGCTTCTATGAAGTTTATTTTTATCTAAGACAGCTTTTAAATAAGCTACTTGATTACTGCGTGCAGTGGCTGAACACACGTACCTAAGTAGCCTTTACGTTCCCACTCCTGTGACACGCGGGCCCAGTGCGGGTATGTTAATGCTAAAATAATGTCTTCTAATTTCTGGTTACAGGACTTGCCGGTTTCTTTGCGATGTTTTCCGTTACCTTTTAGAAAACAGTCATGGTGATCAAAGAAAAAGAAATTTTTTTCGATAGTTCGGTTAACTGTACTTTGGCATGCAATTTTAACGATGATCCGGTCACCGTAGTATCACGGGTAAGGCGCGTTTATGTAATAACAAATCTATAACAAATGACAAAAATAAAGTCGGAGTGGAAATTGCGACGTCACTTTTAGGTAAAAAGTGTATCGAGGCATGTTGTTATTTGAAAATATCATCGTACCTAACATATTTTGTTTAAGTGGCAAAAGTGACAATTACAAGTTGAATATTTTTTGGTAATCTGACTGAAGAACCGAACACAATTAGAAACTATCCTGTTTAATGAGTCTTCTATAACCTTTACATCTAGCCGCCTCTCTTGGGCCCCGCCAGTTTAAACAAGCTGCAGCTCAGATAGGTATGAACGTTGCTTTGTGGAGCCCCGCCAACTTTACCCTTTACAAAACTGTATCGGCCAAGCTTATCGCAAAGGTAATGAAGTTCCAAACCCGTGTTATTATAAGTTAGCTGCTTTTTATCATTTATTTATTGGTTTAAATTTTGGATGTATGGGACTTGGCATAAATTACAGAACACTAACTATTGTGCGACCTTTTGGTTCTCTGTCCTCTTCATTACTACTACTTACCTGGCCTTTCCGAATAACGCCACCAAAAAGTTCACTTACCAGGATCAGTTCTAGAGCAACCCCTCACGGAGTTAGTCACCGTACATGCGTCCTCTTGACGTGGCCAAACCATTTTAAGCCTACTCTTTTGGTAATCACAAGAGGTCTTGAGAAGTTAATGTATAGGTACGCTCAAGATTCAATAACACTAAATTCTTGGTCATTAAGGTGTCAGTACATACTGGCTTTTTGATACTTGCCGGCGCACCTTTGTGCAATGATTGACTAGCTAGAAAGATGATGAGATTAATAAATTCCAGTATTACGCATTTGACCTTTCTGAAGATTAGACTTACAAGGCCAGACGTAAATTCTTTCGTCTGCACGCATAAATATCTACTTGGTGGCTCAGACCAATATGGTCTGAGCTTGTGGCTTCAAACTAAGGGAAGGTAGAAACATGTGGCTACATAATAACAGCTTTAAGGGCCAATCCAAGGTTAAGCTACGCTTGAAGAGGTTCGCCCGTGGATGTGCGACCATCCATTACATATCGAGACTCCTCCGTGCCTCGGAAAGCACTTAAAGCCGTTGATCCCGGCTGTCATTTGTAGACCTATGACAGTCGAGTCATAATTCCGCAAAACTGTCAAATTGAACCAAGGGGAATCGTGTTACCCAGTAACTGGGTTGTGGAGGTAAAACTGGTATTCAGCTGCATCCTGTTAAACTGGAAGCCGACCCCAACATACTTGGGAGAGTCTAGGCAGACGATGAGCTTCGAACTAAGGACGTCAGGCTTCAATTTCAAAATATTTCAACCCCACTTCGCAAACCAAAAGATCAACAATAAGGATTTTTCCACACTATTTACAAGAATTACACACGGTAATCATCGATCACAAACGTTAAGACGTTGTCGGCCAGCCGTAGGGCTCCATAGAGCGTGTCCCATAAATAATACCATGACGCGACGTACCGTGAACCGACTGAAATATAGACGCAATAAAGACCGCTATGTGAACAGCAACATACTATGTCGCGACCGATCTATGACTTTCAGACGTTTAGAAAAATATCTAGATATTGGCATCAAGAAAATCTTCACGCAATTTGTAAATTATATCGAAATTGAAATATTCATATTTAACCAAAAACTAAACTTATGAGCACATTACCAGCAGACAGCGATGCGGATGAATTTTTAGACTCTTTGTAATTATATTTATAACCATTTATGCTTTTGCAAGAATACTGCATGATTAACATAACTAGCAAAATATAGGTGTATTATTTTACTAAGTACACCTCCATTTTTAGGGTTCCGTAGTCAACTAGGAATCCTTATAGTTTCGCCATGTCTGTCTATCTGTCCGTCCGTCCTCGCTTAATCTCTGTGACCGTTAGCACTAGAAAGCTGAAATTTGGTACCAATATGTGTATCAATATGTGTGTCAAGTCATTATCATTCGACTGTTTCATCTCTCCGTCTCACGGGTACAAACTGCCTTCTCTAATATATTCACCAAACGTAGTGTCAATAACAATATCTCCCAAGACTCCTGCAATAGCTCACAAAATTTACCTCATAAACTTTACGGTCTTAATGTGATGAGTCCGTAAAATTAAAAGACGAGCAAACTTCACGCTCATCGCTCAAACTATTATCTACACTAGCAATCCTCGACAAAGGAAAAGCAGGAAGATAAACTAGACTTAAAACTGTTTCAACCATCAAGTATTTATAGTCTGTCGTAAAAGTTTAACTAAAGGAAAGGGCGTACTTAATAACAATCGGTTGCAGGCTGACAACTGGCAACTGCTCGATACAATAGGCCTTCAATCCAATTTGTAACAGTTGCTGTGTTTACAACGTAAAGCGAATGGCGATCGTGAACTTGTATTGTTAGACAAATGAGAATTCTTTCATTTAGCCTTTTTGATTTCAGGTGTAAAAGAAAGTTAATAGCATAGTAATAGTTACTTTACTTACTGAATTTTAGAAACGCGTTTTTTCTTTGTTTAATGAATTTTTAGATTGGAACCTTCGATCAATAATAGCACTGATCGAAGATTGGAAGCAACTCTGAATTTGATTTAAAAGTTGACACACTTTTAACATACCCAAAAAGAAAATACTTAACTATCTTTAATATTCTTGATTTGAGTTTATATTAAACTGATTCGTGAGATTAGTAAATTAGTACCTACGTAATTATAGCACCCTTATTAATAAACGCGAAGTTAATCTTTATGCTAGTAGGTATTATCACAAAAACTGTATGGTAATATACAGTTTTCGAGGATCCGTCGAAGAATTTTAAGAAGGTGCAAGAATGAGGTTTGATTGAGATTAATAACCAAAAACAATCAACCTTTCCTCGTTAAAATATTCACCGCTTTCCATCAAACTTCCAGAAAATACTATCGTAACAAATTCAAAACATTGCCTGCAACATTCTATATATCTCCAATAGATGGAATTGTTGTGTAAGGAAGACGCGATTGTGAATTATTGGGGGAAATATCGACAGGAATACACAGATAGGTAAAAGCATCTGCCCATTGGGGTGCCTAACATAGATATTACGGGGGTGAAACGGTGGATAGCCCTCGTAAGGGGATGGGTCAGTAAATACTGATACATTTGCCAAACGTCGGATGAACCTAGAGGGTGTAATCGAGGGTAGTTTGTTTTTTTTCTGATTGATTAAACTTTGATGAATGAAAATTGGATCGGACTGTTTTATTGGGTATACTTTGACGAGTGTTACTGTTATTCAGACGGATGGTGTAAGAAATACAGTGCTTTTATCAGTTAAAAGACAAAATTATTTTCGCAAACCTTGTTTAAGTTATACTTATTAAATAACAGTTGATAATTTATTCGTTTTGTGCGAAGAAGAGGACTTTACAAAGTATAGAAACATTGTGTAAAGGATGAATAGCTAGAAAGGTCAGGACATTTGCGATGAATAAATTATAGACACATTAGTATATGTGGTGGAGGATGTTAATGATGATTGAAAGTAATAAATAAGACAAATATATCTAATTTTTTAGGGTTCCGTAGTCAACTAGGAACCCTTTAGTTTCGCCATGTCTGTCTGTCCGTCCGTCCGTCCTTGCTTAATCTCTGTGACCGTTAGCAATAAAAAGCTGAAATTTGTTACCAATATGTGTATCAATCACGCTGACAAAGTGGTAAAATAAAAATTGGAAAAAAATGTTTTATTAGGGTAGCCCCCCTATACTTATGTAAAGTAGGAAGTGGTTTTCTTTTTAATTTCAACCCTAACGTGTGATATATTGTTGGAAAGGTATTTAAAAATGAATAGGGGTTTACAAAATCATTTTTTGTTAATGTCAATCATTTCGGAAATAATCGCTCCAAAAGTAAAAAAAAATGTGTCCCCCCCTCTAACTTTTGAACCTTAAGTTTAGAAAATATGATATGAAAAATAACCGTTTTTTTTTATTTATGGTAATGATTTATTAAGGTCCTAAAAATATCCATTATTACTAGTGTAGATTTTTCCACTGCAGAGCAAAAGGGGATTCGGGTTCGGGAAATTTTAAAAATATAACTTTAAGGCCAGGTTTCCTCACCTAATACAGTAGGAAGACGCCTTTGATCTCTGGAAAATGCCGACAACGTCTACACGCGTTAGACTTGAATAATACCTCCCGCACTACGAACATCGTTTTGTTCGCAGTGCGGGAGCGCCTTTCCGCGTCTCACCCCTCATACCCCGCACGATTGCCCTGTCTAGACGGCTTCGTCGGACGACTCTATGTTTTTAGACTGTGATACAGATACAAAACTAACCGAAGCCACCATCCAACGGGTGAAAACAAATAAATCGTTCGAATGAATACTGTTTTAATTCGCAGCGCTACAGCGCTTCTTAGCCAGAGTGCAAAGCTGCGTACAGCATACGTGGTCCACCTAACGCCCTGTACGAGGAGCTACTAAATCTTGGAGAAGGATAAAGGAAAACGTGCTTTATTGACATTGGACTCTTCAAGATTTATTCAGCTTAGTTTAGCTTTTATCTTTATAAAACCCATTCTACTTTTTCTTTTCGTGTTAGTTAGTGACTAACCAGCACACGTAGCATAATCAGCATAGTTTTTTTTTTTACTAATAGGCATGCGTTTGACCACTATCTCACCTGATGGTAAGCGATGATGTGGTCGACGATAAAGCACGCTTGCCTTGAAGCAACCTGTTCACTCATGACTTGAAGACCCCTAGGTTGTAGCTATCACGGAACACCGACTCCGGCAGGGAATTCCACTCTTTAGCTGTTCGCACAATGATTGTGTTTCCATAGCGTTTAGTACGTACTTTGTAATGTTGTCTTTACATTGTGATTTTACTTACATTTTTGTGCATTGTTTAACCTGAAATTTTAAAGCATTCACCCTCCCTAGGTAGCTACATGCTCATTACTTGGAGGCAAAGCATACCTTTTGTCTTATATTATCATATTTATTATTTAAGTTTTTCTATAAATTATGTTTGTTTACATTCGTAATGTCTGCTAGTGACAGGTCTAGTTTTATTTTTAATTTGTCTGGAGCTAGTTGTAGGTCGTATATGTAAACCACATCGACCTCATTATTTTTCTTTTACTTTGCTTTGTATTGTGTTCTAAAACCTTTCAAAATTCAATCATCTGTCATTCTGTCCATTTACCTTGGAGCCAGGTGGAATTTGGCAGTCTTCGTTTGGATCTGAAAGGCTTAGCAAGTCATATTAGCTGCGAGTCTAATATTTATGGCCTCTCTGTCCTCCGGCCCTCTAAACTGACGTCCTCCGCCTCCTCTGCAGAAGTCTGAAGCCTAACGTCCCTCGGCCATTACTAGAGCCGAGAGGACCACCTCTGACGGCCTCCTCCTCCGCTGCTGAAGATTCAAGCCTGACGTCCCTCGGCCATTACTAGAGCCGAGAGGACCTCCTCTGACGGACTCCTTCTCCTGACGGCCTCCTCCTGCTGAAGACTGAAGCCTGACGTCCCTCGACTATTCTACAGCAGAGAGAGACACCTTTGACGGCCTCCGCCTCCTCTACTGAAGACCGAAGCCTGATCCCCCTCAGCCACTACTACTGCTGAGAGAGGGCCACCTCTTCTACATTTCATCCATTCATCTTTCATTCATCAGTTTTCCTCTCTTCTTTACCCTAGCTCCACTAGGTAGGCCTGGTATTAATAAATTCTTATTTATTCCCTCTTATCTTTTCCTACAACAGTGCTCTCCTCCTAGGTAGGTAGGTACTGTTACGTTACAACTTATGGTTGGGATATCTACCATGTACCGGTGGCGCAGTGCCGTACTTCCGTACTTCCGTTCTTGGTCCGATGATGAAAAGGGCTTGGTGGAATTAAATCATGCAATTCCGATGCACACTCTCCGAAATATAACCCATAGAAAACCGACAGGCTAGAATCGCATATATCAACGAAGGAATTGTCAAAGTGTCAGATGGTAGAAACATTTCTGCTGATAATAGAAAAAAAAATGCTTGATATTGTAGAGTTGTTAGTTGATAGTGTCGCGGCAAGCGATATTCTTGAATAATAAGTTGTGAAGTTGAGTAACTTAGTACAGACTCTATGGTGACCAGCGTGACTTTACTTGTCATTTGAAAATGGCGCGAATGTGTTTTCGGTAATGTCACGTGGACAGAGTCGCGCTCGAACTACGAGCTAAATAAGTGTTAGGCCCTAAGCGTTGTGATGGATTCTGGTGCTAGTAGGCTATTAAGTTGCATATCAAACGTTACTGTAGAATTTCTTTAAAGTAAAAAGTTATAAATAAAATCAAAGCAAAAAAAAATGTATCATTACTGTATTTTAAAGGGACCTAACTGGTTTGAAACAAAAATAAATCCTCGAAATTGTTAAAAATCTAGGGAAGTATTTAATATTTAGCTTCATCTTTAATATTCTATCTTGCAAAACCTACAAAATGATTTTTATGAAATTTGTACAGTTGATACTTCAGACTACCACAAACTTTAATTCTTTGCCCTTTTTTGAGATGACTAGGAATACGCCGACTGTGAATTTCTCTTGTATTGTGGGTGCATACTTTTAAAGGAGATTGACAGCAAAAAAGGCGCTTTATAGAAAAAGTGTATGGCCCTAAAACTATACTCATTAATTATAAAATATTTTTTTAACTTCTCATAGTTCACTCGGTCGAAATCGTATGTGGAGTTACTATTTTGTATTTAATTAGTAGTTAATGCATTTTAGAGCATAATTTTAATGGCGTATTGCGGTGATAGTAGTGTTGCCAAATTAAAAACGTCACGGAGTTTCAAAAATAAATTCAACTCTGACTTTATCTTCGTATTAATATTTTTAATTAACACAATTCTAATGTGAATTATGAAAATAATATTTTAACTTAATTCACATCTTTAAAATAATATTACTTTACTAATAAAAAAATTTCTTTGACGAATCAGAGATCAAAATGATTTTAAACTGTTGGTAACACTATTATGTGAAAGGTGAGCTGTCAAAGGTGTTATTGTCAATTTTTCAAATACAAAACATTGTGTTTTGGATTCGGCAGCGAGTTTTTGTCTTTACTTGTGCATTGATAGTTGTTGAGTTTGTTGTGCTTTATATAAGTTATCATTGCGTTCTGTTCGTGTCCAGTCGAGTCTACAAAAGTACCAACAAAACCACAGTTAGCTTGACTAACCTATGTAATATTCATTATTTGGGATCATTTATTGATTTGTTGGTAGGTACTATTTTATGTTGTCTTTCGTGAATTCAAATCATATTGTAGCAAAGAGCTGCTGCTTTAGTGGAAAGTTCGTTACTGAACTAACCTCAAACCTGAACAAAAAATAAAAAAACAACAAAAACCCCTCAAATTAAATGGATGATTTTTATTTCCTTTGAAAGTATGATATCACCCCTCTTTTATATCTAATTTATGCCATCATACACAATGTTTTGATGCGGAACGGCGCTCAGTAGAAAATTGGGCATACTCCTTTACATACACAAGCTACCTGAAGGCCATACCTTTTAAACTTGGATGTAATGGTTTTGGTGAATAATATCTAATTGACATTTCTGGTGTTATTTCCTAACTCCATGTTGGATGCATTAGGCGTCCAGTTTACGAGCTCGCTCCGACACGGCGACCCGTCGTGTGCGAGATCATTCGATACACGCTCCCTCACGCTATAACTTGGCTTCGATAACGACCACTGTTAGTTTATTTGGTATACTGACCCAACTTGACAGAGAAATACTTAAGGGTGTTTCTGTTTATCAATTGGTATACAGTGAGAACTATTCTATTGCCAAGAAATGCAGTTTTGGCCATCTCAGAAGTGAAGGAGATCAACGATGCGACGAGAAAGGACATTCAAATAAATAAAAAAATGATCCACCCAATCTCTTCAATGACAATGATTAAAATAAAAAAATCCAAAGTAAAATTCATGGCCATAATGTAAATATCTCCTAAAAAGGCCTGTAATAATATACGCACAGGACTAGTGTCTCGAAACCGTGTCCTTTTATCTTTTAAAAAGATTCGGTTAAAAACTCCAGTTTCGGAAATCGGTGGCCAATAATGAACGACACAAAACCACCAAGGCACAGACTTCCGAAACTGGAGTTATTTTTCACCTGTAAGTGTATTTTTAACTGACTTCAGGAGGAGGTTTTTTATGTATGTACACCGATTACTCCGAGATTAATGATCCGATTTACGTGAGTCTTTTTGAGTTCGATGCGGAATAGCCGCCATCTGGTCCCATAAAAATATAACATAGTTTGACCCCGTAGTTTTCATTTTATGAACAAATTTATGAAAATTTAATTTATTTTTGAACGCTTTTTTGTATGTATGTTTATCGATTACGCTGAGATTTATGTACCGATTTACGTGATTCTTTTTTAGTTTGATGCGGACTAGTTTCTTTTTGGTCTCATTAAAAAAATACATAGTTTGGTCTGGTAGTTTTCATCTTTGTTCATGAATTTTACTTTTTGATTTCATCGCGAACAGTTGTTGTTTATTTGTTTGATTAAAATATGTAAATATGTGTAGTAGAAATGGATAATAATTTATCATCTAGGTACGTAAAAATTGTTAAATAAAAACTTTTTTACAAAAAATACAACCGACTTCAAAAAACACTAACCGGTGTAAAATAACTCTAAATTCGGAAGTCGGTGGCCAATCATGAATGAGACAAAACCACCAAAGCCACAGACTTCCTAATTGAGAGTTATTTTACACCGGTTAGTGTTTTTTGAAGTCGGTTGTATTTTTGTAAAAAAGTTTTGTTAAGAATAAAGTTGAATACCTATCAAAGAAACTTTGCCACATTGGGGTAGGTTGACGTGCTGGCGTCTGTACATACAGGGACCCCATTTAATTTTGAATGAAAAAGAAATACACATTCTATGAAAATTTCAAGTGTCCACCCATTAGGTACCTACTGCTAATGAGATACAGCCCAGTGATTAATATACATACAGACGGACGCACGAACGGACAGCGGATCCTTAGTTACTGAGTTATGAAACCCTTAGAATCATTGTCAGTTTGTCAGAGGTCTAAAAACACCTATAGAATAACTAACAAATTGCTGACCCACAAAAAGTATGACAGTATGACTTCAAAAACAAATGAGTTACAATCCCTAAGGTCCATTATGTTCCGGCCATTTAGGTCTCCAGGGCTCTACCAAAGAGATACATTGAAACTAAAACATTTAAACATAACTGTAATAAATTTAAAAGCAAATTAGTTTTCCGGCCTGCCTGGCGGTATTATTTTATTACCGAAAACAATATGGTAAATTATGAGTATGGTAAATAACCAGTGTTTGTTTTAACGTGTAATTTGATATTGTGGCTAACCTAAATACATAAATAAACTTATGTGTTTTGCCCATGGGAGTAGAGAGAACGCCACCTGGTACAATAGTTGCACACTACTTTTGTTTCGTTTACGTTCATCTATCTCATATTCATATTCACCTTTATTTGCATTCCTTAATGTGTTAAGATCTTAAAATGGGCCTAATACTAGAGGTACAATTACGGACCCTGTAGGTCACATCAAAAAGACAAAATCAAATCATTTATCCTAATTAGACTATTAATAGGCACTTTAGAACGTCAGACTTAGGTACTTACAAACTAAATAAAAAAGAAAATTATTCCATAAGAAAGAGGTCAGTCGCCGAATCCAACTCGGCTGGGCAGCGTTCGGAAAATTGCGTAATGTCTTCTCGTCCGACATACCTCAGTGTCTCATTGAGTCTAAGGTTTTCAACCAGTGTGTTGCCAGTGATGACTAATGGCACTGAAACGTGGTCCCTCACTATGGGCCTTATGAGTAAGCTCAAAGTAGCCCAACGTGCTATGGAGAGGGCTATGCTCGGAGTCTCTCTGCGAGATCGAATCAGAAATGAGGAGATCCGTAGAAGAACCAAGGTTACCGACATAACCCAGTGGATTAGCAGGTTAAAGTGGCAGTGGGCAGGGCACATAGCACGGAGGACTGATGACCGATGGGGTCGAAAGGTTCTCGAGTGGAGGCCACGTATCGGCAAGCGCAGCGTAGGACGTACAAGGTGGACAGACGACCTCATTAAGGCCTCGGGATCACGCTGGATGCGATCCGCTTCCAACCGGCCCTATTGGAGATTTATAGGGGAGGCCTATGTCCAACAGTGGACTTCCTATGGCTGAAATGATGATGATGATGATGATGTCCGAAAAGGGTACTAAGTACTTAGTTTTGTTTGGAAAAGTATGGGCAAGAAACTACATACTTAGTCTTAAAAAACAAAAGCATAATTATACAATACTAGCTGCCCCGGCAAACTTCGTTGTGCCTTAGAGTCAATTTATTGCTCTTACCATTTTTTTACATGTCGTTTTATTAAACGTATGTATATCTAATACATACGTTTAATAAGACGACAAAAAATAGATCCAAACCAATAATAACTACAACTACTTTTTATGTAGCGAGTCTCTACTGTGATCTTATTTAAACATTTTGAGTTCGATAGAATTAAAATTACAACATGTATATATAACCTAACCTAACTGACCATACTTATCCTATAGCTAACCTAACTACCTTACTAAAATGCATTGATTTAAAAAATACTAAATTCATAATTTTAATCTGAACTATTGCCTCTATGTTACATACAATTTTTACTTATAGTTTTCCCGGTCTACTTTAATTAAAGTCTTAACAGTTATAGAATAAGTTCTATTTGCAAAGAATTATTAAAGCTTGTCTCTGTCGTCATTGTTAATTACGTAAATTGATTTCTGAAATATAAGACTTTTTTATGCTACATAAAACCTCTAAGTTTAGTAACAAAATAAATTTCAGAACGTAGGTACGTATAAATTGACAACCTTACCTTCTTAGGTTTAGCTTAAGACTTGTCAATGTCAAATTGTCACCTGATAATGAACTGGGAAGTTTGACTCCTGTCATGTCATCCAAGATGGCGCTGCGTTTGAAAAATGTTTGAGACAACGAATATTCTTGATAATTATTTTTCCGAGGACTTTTCATGTTTTTTATTAATTGTTATGCTATTCCGGACAAAGAGAAATCCAAAAACACCAAAATCATTCAAATTGATCCAGCCGTTCTTGAGTTATAAGTGGTGTAACTAACACGACTTTCTTTTATATATATAGACTTTGTATGCTTGAACCAGATTATGCATAAAGGCGATGTATAGAGGCCGGATAGACACTAGACATCAAAATACCCCTTACTATCAAATTTTACCGATTGAACATGAACCTTATCTTGTTTAAAATAAAGTTGAAAACTAGTTTAAGTTGTGATAAACTAATAGCTAATTCAAATTCATATTGTATAACTAATTCAAGTTCTTCTAACTTATCAGACAGACGTGTTGCTGGGGAGTTTGTTCCGCCACTTATTTTTCCCAGCAGACACACTAGAAGGTGGCGAAGGGCGGGCTTTTTGGGGGACTGTCTTATGTAATTTTACCGTTCAAAAAGTGCTGATTTTTTAAAACTATTTAGATGCAGGCCTGTACATCAACCTACCCCAAACTGTCAATTTTCCCCAATTGACCATGAACCTTATTTTGTTTTGCATAAAGTTGAAAATCTATCAAAGAAATTTGACACATTGGGGTAGCTTGATGTGTTGGCCTCTGTACCTAGATCTCTTACCTCTTTATACACTGTCTATCTGAGAACAACCACTGCTGGGAAATATAATCTCTCAAACAGAAAAGCCATACATCTGGTCATACAACTCAGGTTTCCATACGATGCTTTCTTTCACCAAAACCGTTTCTCATAAACCTATGCGCATGCACTATACAATCCCATAGTTGGGCCTATCTATACATATAAAATCCTTCGGTACAGTCACGTACAATATTGCTTGCGTGACGTCATCTCACCTGATGCTAGTCCTTGAATGCGATTAAAATGTTTGCGATCAAAATGTCTTATGATGCGGTTGTGACGAAAAGGTTAGGTTTGTGTCTAAACAATACCAGCCGTACGAATCAATTGAAGTTTAATCGTTACATTGTAAAACATTTTTATGCCTTGAAATTCACGTTATGCCGCGGTTTGTCCCGTCTGTAAGTTGTTTATGTAGGTATGTATTATTTATTTTTTATTTATTTAGTTATTTCTTAAATATACATACAAATATCCTTACAGGCTAGACCCAAGGCGATATTGTAGTTTTCTTAAAATTATTCTTATTTTAAATTAGATAGTGCCACTGTTTATACCGTAGATAATTCTAGGTACCCGTAGCTATTCTAGTGAATGTACTCAAAGTACAGCAGAATACATCGACGTCATTAGCGATGAGGTTAACAACGTGACCTCTTTGTCACTGAACACCCCGCACCTCAAGAGTTTGTCGTGTGCCAGCTAAGGAACTTGACTAGTCGATGGAGCTGTTCGAAATATGAATATAATGCGAGACGATTGTAAAAAATAGGGGGGGAGGGGAGGGGGAAGGGAGGGGGAGGGGAGGGGGAAGAAGGAGATGAGAGGGGAGGGGATAGGGGGACGGGTAGAGGCAGGGGTCGGGAGGAATTAGGGAGGGGAAACAGAGGGAGGGGTGATGGGAGGGGCGTGGAAGGTGTGGGGGAATGAGAGGGAGGGGGAGAGGGGGAGGAGAGGAATGGGGAGAGGGGGAGGAGAGGAATGGGGAGGGGGAGAGGAGAGGAGTTGATAAAAAATGCTATGCAATAGCTTTCCCGCGGCAGTCTCCGAGTGCCACACGTCATTTTTATTTTTGTTAAATACTTTATGTTAAGAATAATTATTCAATGTAAACCAACGAACGTTTTACCACAATACCGATTAAACAGTTTCACACGCAATAGTCAGTGTTTTCTTGTGTATATAAGTACCCCGACTAATTTATATAGTATGCACATTATAACTGAAACTCCTCCACCTCTTTATAAACCTTTTGAAATAATTTTAACCTTATTTCGCTGAAGAACAGGTTCAATAATCTCAATGGCAACAGACTTGACTATATTCTTACCTACATACATACATATCGTCACGCCTGTAATCCCCGAAGGGCTAGGCAGAGGTGTACCTGGTAGAACACCCACATTTCGCCATTATGTTTAAGGCCCATGTAATAGGGGGCGAGCCTATTGTCATCCATCGGGCACAAATCCAGACTCCGGGCTGCTACTGAGAAATCCCAGATTGATTCTTACCTACCTTCTGTAAAAACAACTTATAAGAATTAGAAATTATTATCATTAAGATTGAATACACCGTACCAACGTCAAAAGCAATGATTTGAATAATTAAAACTTTGCGCAGAGAATTTTGTTAGGCGTTTAATGATCTTTTCTAGAACCCACGATTCTTAATTAGATTTTGTCAAAATTATCGTTACTTCGTTTCTTATTTTTCTTTCAATGGTAGATAAATTTTTGTACCATTTAAATTTAAAGAACAAAAGCCATTAATTTCTTATAAAATGACATGATTCAGTGTATAGCTAACCCGTTAACAGATTTATTAATATTTCCATAAAATCGTTAATGAATTGTTGATTTTCAAGTTTTTAAAAATAAATTTAATCAACCATTGAAACGCCAGTTCAAATTAAATTATAAAATGGTAAACATTAAAACTGATAGAATGCAAAAAAAAAAACAAAAAAAAAAATTACCCTCTAGAAACTTGCTAACACCAAAAAATGAACCTCAAATTCTCATTTACTACGCTGTGGGCCAAATTAGCAGGGACAACTTAAACAAACCGAGAATACACCGGCAACACTCATTAGGTATCAAAACAAGGGCCTTCAATTTCATCACCGCTTAGATATGAGGCTCCATTCCACAAATAATTAGTTCCTTGAGCATAGTTTAAACATGTCACAGATGCATCACAGTAATTCAATTTTAAACAAGGGTCTTTTAAAAATCGAATCCTTTTTTTTGGAATAAAATAGGGATGTCGGAAAAGTAAAAAAAAACAATCGAAACAGTCGATTCGCAGTTGGTGCGCGATTAGCTGTTGCGCGGCGTGTCGAGGGTTCAATTCCCGCACGGAACGAATGTTTATGTCGCCTTCAGGTAACTCCAGGTCTGGTAGTTTGTGTATGTAGGTTTTAATGTACGCATCCACGACACAAAAGAATTTCATAGACGTGAAACAGAAGTCAGAAACCTAGAAAAAGGTGACGTGGGTACTACTGAGTCTAATAAAGTTAGGAAAAGGTAAAAAAAAGAGATTGTTTGAAATGGCTTATCAGCATCTGCCTAGTATCTTTCAAAAATAATTATGTTGGGGTCACAAGATGGTTGTGAGTTTTGAGGGACTGTCTATATTTTTGAAGTTCAAAAAGTGCTGATTCTGAGCCAATTTGAATAAAAATAGACACAAATAATGCAGTTTTCTATTGGTAGGTAATAGTACATTATGATATAAGTGCTTTAAGTTGAAAATTACAGCTGAGGCGATATTGATATAAGAAAGCAGAAGCTGTTTATCAAAGCGCGAGTATGTCATAGGACGTTTTCTAATATATTTGTGAAGAAATAAATAAACTCGGACTGACATTTTCAAACAAAAGCAAGTACTTATACAGTGAAAAGAAAAAGCGCGCGGAATAATTTTTACTTGCTTATTACAAATTAGCGATGCGCGCGCAAAAGCGTTTTTTATTTTATGGCAAACGCACAAAAACAGCTAGTATTACTAATAAATAAAGTTAATATTTGTTTGCTTTTGTTACAAATGGTCGTAATTTATTGTCAAAATTCATTAAATTAAAGAATTATAGAAAAGTGTTCAACATTTTGTTCATAAACTCTTTGCTAAGATTTATAAAATGTTTTAGACGGAGCGTCTTGATATATCATGCGTTTTACATTTCAATAACGCACAAGTGCGTAATGGATGTGAATTATTAGACCCTTTACGAACAAAGGTGCTATAAAATAATTTTCAAAATACGTTTAGTAGATCCAGAGATTCCTTACAACCTTATAAACTTTACCTCTTTATAATATTAGTATAAATAACAGCAAAGTGATATTAATTACCGTTTCTTAGGCTTCCTCGACTCTTCGCTTTTTTAGACCTAGCGAAGGTATTTATTTATTTCTCTATTATTTTATACGCTTGTTAACTTAAGTTTATTTTTCTTATTTTCAGGTAAGTCAGCCATAGAAAACATTCGCATTGAAAATTAGACTTTAAAGAAAACTGGAATAAGACTGTAAGTACAACATCACCCTACCTCGTTTATATGTATCGTGACTTAGTAAACAAACAACGTTGGTCCAATTTAATATGTAGTACACACCGGATACTGAAAACAACACACAGGAAAGTATCACAAACAGAGAATATACAAAATTGCATTATACATTCATACGGATAGCGGCTTGCATAGTCACTACTGCAGAGCGTGAAGTCTTTTGTTCGATTCCTGGGTCGAGCAAATTGATATTCATTTAATAGTATGAACTAATGCTTGATGGCGATCTCACCTCCGTTCTCGTATTACGTGTCTCCGTTGACAGTTCAAAGAAAACAGTGATGGAGAGCCCTTACTCACCTTTTCTGAGGCACTATGTGGGAAGAATGGTTGCTTAACAATTTCTGGATCTGCCAATCTCTGTACATCTTACTGCAGCCATCAGTTGTTTCTTTTTATCTTTTTGAGTATTACTAGAACAATAGTGATAAGGTATTTTACTAACAAAGTGGAATATGTGGTCCGAATTTAAATAAATAAACTAAAAATTAAATTAAAATATTGATGATCACCGGACCTTGTGTTAAAGGATTAACTGTCAAACAACCAGTTTCGTATTGGCTATCATCGGTGTATGTCTAGGTAAGATGACGGCCTGGGCACTCTCAGAGCCTAGATGAGACGAAGCGCACAACAGCACCCTGATTTTGATTGTATTTAATTACGGCAAAGGGCTACTTAACAAAAAAATATTTTTAGTCCCTCATCTAGATTACAAGAAAATATTCGACACATATTTTTTCCTTTTTTCACGTAATCAATAAATAACAGCGATACATCGAGTCAAAATGTCGTATGACGTCACTATTCAGTACAGTTTATACTAGATAATGACGTTACAAGCCCCCTCTTCTCAACTTTATGCGTTTAATCTAAGCAGTTTTTCATCAATTTGAAAAAGAAAAAAATAAGTGTCGAATATTTTCTTGTAATCTAGATGAGGGACTAAAAACTAATTTTTTTTCAAATGGTCCATTGTTTTTTATTATTATTATTTTATTTGTAGTTCGTTTTAGTGTAGGTACTTGTTTAATGAATTTAAATTAGTTTTATTGTTTAGTTTTCATTTCTTCAATAAATTAACAGATAATGTATAACGGGAATTGGCTTCTTGATAGTAGTTAGCGAAACAATCCTATTTTTAGTTCAGGATCTAACTAAAAAAGGAACAATCTAAACTTCTACATCGACTGTACACTGTCATAGTTTAAGTTTTCCTAATAAATTAGGAGTACTTTATCTTAGTGTTGTTAGGAGTTCTGAAACTTAGCAAAGTCTAAAACAGGTATAGTAGAGTTATGCTTACCCATCTATTTTGCTGGCGGAAGTTTCGGGATCGACCTAGTTAGTTTAGGCTTCTTATCAAGAGATGTTAGCCTGGTAATTATGTGGTTTCTTGAAGTTAATTGTAGCTGTTTAATTCCATAAAAATCTTAAACGTCAGTCTGGATTTTGTAGCCGTAATTGTTTACAAATAGGTACCTAATACTCAACGTTAACCATTTTTTTTTCCAAAAAAAAACGTTTATTGTAATTTATTACTAGCTGCCCGGCAAACTTCGTTTTATTCGTTTTATGCATTTCGTTTTCATAAGTTTACGCCCTATTCTCATTCAACACACAACATTTTATAAGAATTGGACAAGTTTTTTCAGAGGAGAAATTTATTCTTTCGATACCACAACTAATTCAATTTCAAATATTTCATCAAAATATAAATTTAAACATTTCAAGCCCATCAGTATCGGGAACAGAGTCCAAGCTACGGGCAGTCAGGGCTCCAGGGAGAGGTATCTCCTTACAATCGAACCCGTGTCCAGAAGTACAGTTACTGTTTTCTTAATCAAGCCCTCCAGCTGCCTATCGAGAGCCTCCTGTGATGTTGGTCGAGGCTCTGGCTATTAAGCCACAACTATCAGCACATTGATAGCTGAGTCCACATCCCACAAGTTGACAATTCTCGCGAGCCAAGACCAGATATTTGATTTGCTCATCTGCTTCGGCTTTCACGAGTTTCCCGTCATGCGTGACCGTTATGTTTCTTTGCAAATACTTAAATACTTATTGTATGTAGGTATGATAGGTTTAAATTTAAGTATTAGTTTATGGCAAAAATCTAAACCTTTAATAATTTAAAGCCTAATACTAATTAACCAGTTTCAGTAACTAAAATCAGTTTATAATATAATTAACAAACTACATCTTAAACACAACTAATTTTAATGTACTAAATTACAACATTAATTTAACAAATTAATTTAACAGACATTTAATTAAAACCTGTTTACTCAAACACAGTCAACAACTAAATTATCTTAAAACAATTATTGTTGAAATTGAACCTAAGGCCTTGTTCAAAGTGCCTGAGCGGTAGCGGGCGACTAGGACATGCGGATAACTTTTTAATTTCGATGTTTTTTCAATTAGCGATTGGGACGCTATGGGTACTCTAATTTTTGAGACAGTGATTGTTCCAAAACGGTGAACAAAGAACGGACTACAACATATCTCTCTCTCTCTCTCTCTTTACCCGCATCAGACGCCTTGAAAGTGCGAGGGCACACTGAATTCCGGCCGACGAGTGCTTAGTCGTAGATGATAGACTTAGGAAGTCTGTGGCTTAAACAAAGTGCGGTACACTGCTTTTTAACCGACTTAAAAAAAAGGAGGAGGTTCTCAATTCGGTTGTATACATTTTTTTTTTATTTTTTTTTTTTATTTTATGGTTTGTTACCTCAGTACTCCGTCATTTATGGACCGATTTTCAAAATTCTTTTTTTGTTTGATAGGGTATACCAACAGATTGGTCCCATTTGTATCAAAACTCATATCTGATGAGGGATCTTCGAGGAATTAAGGGAATTCCTCAAAAAATATAGGCACACATGCACCGATTTCAACATTTTTAGTAACAAATCAAGCTTTTTCATTTAGAAAGTAACATTTGGTGAAAAAAAACTGATGAAGAAGACAGGCAACGGAACTCTTCGACGCATAACAGCAAATTATTCGCGATTGCTATAGTCAGATGTCTATGCTGAGCTTTTGTATTTCCACAACATAACATTACGCCATTCTATTTTAAAATGGGCCGGCAGAGATGTACAGATTAATGTTTAGAGATAGAACTTCTTTAGCAATTGTTATCCAATTTCAATGATTCTTTCAAGTTTTGAAAGACTTTCTTTACATACAAAGAAACTAAAAATTACAAAATAAAAACATTTTACAAAAAAAATAACCGACTTCTTAAAAAAAAACTAACAGGTACAAAATAACTCCAGTTTCGGAAGTCGGTGGCCAATAATGAACAAAACAAAACCACCAAAGCCACAGACTTCCGAAACTGGAGTTATTTTTTACCTGTTAGTTTTTTTTAAGAAGTCGGTTGTTTTTTTTGTAAAAAAGTTTTTTAAGGAACAATAGAACTGATTCGACCACATTATTGACAGCCCTGTGGATAGGTGCGACAGATAAAAACAATAATATTTTATAACACTCCCGCTTAAGCCTCTCACTATTGACGAGCCTTTAATTTAATATTTTGAAGATCAAAACCAATTTAGAACTATTTAATAAATAAATTAGGTTCAGAATGAAACAAAATATTTACACAATAAGCTTTATTTTTCGAACATTCATTTTAATTTTGACGAAACTAATAATGTTTAGGGGATTTTATTTAATCTCTATGCGAGTGGGTAGGTTTTAATAATTCATAGACGTTTAAAACGTGAAGGAAAAAGTAAATTAATAATTTGTTTTTATCCATGAAGTATTTATTTACTTACAGTTGCACGAGGCGATTCAAGGTTAATTTACGCTTAATGAGAACAATCTGTAGATGGGCGACCATCTATTACGTACCGATAATCATCCGTGCCTCGAAAATTATATGCAATTAGTAGTTTTTTGAGCAAATTTTATTCAATAACACTAAATCCCTATTGCATTTGACACAACCGCTTCTGGTTGATTTGTTTGATAACATTAAGTTCTGCTTTAGGCGTTAGTTCCTGTGGAACATGACTCCGGTTTGTAAATAGTCAAGCGAAATCTGTACCGTGTACTTCTACAAAACTTTATACTTACAAATTCGTTAAGCAAAACTTAGATTCCTTTAGTTATATCATTGCCGTATTCAAGTATCATTACAAAATGTTGAATTTCAATAGATTAGTAACTATGTATTAAAACAGGATAAAATAATTATGTGATAATGACTAGGGATCTCCTTTAAATGCTTCTTATGTCTGTTTATATCGTGTCCAATTCAAACAAAGACAACATAGACTTAAACTCACTGGCGGAACATAATGGTGTATCAATCCTCTCAGTCTCACAGAGTTTCGAAAAATCAACATCATAAGTACGCTTCATACTATCACTTTTAACCATTTGTATGAACCGATGACCCCATAAGATATCACTCTCTGTGTAACTCGTCCTCGCTTGCACTTGCTGCCCAGTAGATTCAATGACTCCTTCAAAGACTGCCAATATCTCAAATTTTCCAATCAGCAAATCTGCAGCAGAAATGCTGTACAGAGGACTATTTTCATCTATTACGTGAATAACAGATACAGGCCATAGGAAAAACGTAGACTCACAACCGTCCATTTCAACATCCATTTGAGTCTGTTCGTAGTTCTCATCGTAATCATCACCAAGTTTTAATACAAAGACAGAGGCTTTGATATTCAAGATCCTAGATTTCCTCATGTCTCCTACTCTGAATATCATGCACAGTTTTCCGTCTCTTAACGTAACAACTGCTTGCCTGCTAAATAAAATCGTTTGAGTCCTCCCTTTAGGCCTCGTCAATTTCGCGAACAGGATCCCTACCATGAACGCTTGGAAAATTGAACAGACCATGCACTGTAAGCACATAGCTGTTATAGTCTGGGGGCATTCTAAAGTTATAGCTCTTTTTCCATAAGCCACGGTGGTATGAACTTCAACACTGAAGAGAAAAGTGGAAGTAAACCCATAAATGTTTTTAACACATGGTGTCCAGTTGGTTTGATTCTGGTTTGGAGGTAGATGTTCTTCAGTCAGGTCTCCATGAGTCAGTGCGATGACCCAGTAGATGAAGCCGAAGAACAGCCAGTCTCCAGTGAAGGCTAAGAAAAAGTGGACTAGGGTCCACCTCCAGCGTGCTTCGACCATGGTGACGAACCATCGTGAGAAGAAGCCTTGGTGTTTGGTGTTCCCTTGGTCGATGTTGAAGTCACCGTTCTTGTAGACAAACCTTTTAGTTTGTTGGGTTGATCGCGAACGTTTCTTTTGACTATGAAGGGGTCCTGTAACAATGTTTTAGTCGTTATGTCATTATTAGATAAGCGAAGAATAACACGACCTACAGTAAGTTGATCTAATGATACCCAGTGAACGAAAGTCAATATTGACGAAGAAATTAAAATATCTACTCTTCTAGCAGAGATGCAACTGAATAAATATTGATGCACAAAATTATCATCAGTTATGTAATTTGACAATGAAACAATATTTGTTTTTACCATGTATTGCTAGAATGATTGCACTTTCTTTAAAAACATGTTTTTTAATTCATTTATTTTCAGATGTGCATTTGGCCAAATCTCGTAAATGATTACTTGTTTATCATGAAACTTACTGTTATTTGGATAATAAACGCCTGGCTCTAAAAACACTGTCTCTGTTATAGAATTTTCTTCAGTTTCATCAAAATGTTCACTGAAACATTTTACATCTTCCCTTTCATTCATGACTGTTTTGAGCTGAAAAAAAAACAGACATAAATCATTCTGACGAATAACATTGCACTTATTTTTTAGGTATAGAGCCAGCACATCAAGTTACCCTAATGTTTCAAATTTCATCGCTAGTTTTTCAACTTAGATTTATATTCCATTGGAAAAAAAAAATATTGTTTGGGGTAGGTTGGTGTGAGCTGGCGTCTGTACTTAGAAAATATCTTAAGACCTCGCAATAGTACTGGGTTTTCAGCGATAAATATAGATAAATATGGAAACATTCTTATTGAATAGTGAAACATTGTTGAAGGGTTTCATTGAAATGCTCTTTTATTGGAAGTGAAACGTATCAATTTGAACAGTAAATTGAAACAGTTTGTATTGGAAATGTGTTTTCTTTAGAGCACGACGTGTAGACTGCTTTTTTAGGACTGCGTAACAACGCAAAGGATTGTTGATACTAGGCCTTAGTTGTTCGTCCGTCTATTGGTCAACGGACTTTATCTTATGAACCGTAATATGAAGACGGTTGGAGTATTATTCACAGATTGTATGATTATTTCTGTTGTTACTATGACGCCATAAAATCCTCGTACAAAAAATGCATTTTTTGATCGATGGCACACGTTAACCAGTCGGTCCCGGCTGTCATTTATTCTTAAAACTGAACTTAGTCGAGTAGAGTTTCGGTTGATGAGTCTTACATGACATGGTCATTAGAATCAGTACTGCAGTAATAGTTGCAACACATTTAATCATCATAATCTACCAAGCCTTTTCCCAACTATGTTGGAGTCTAATACTAAATAAACCAGCCTGCAACTGCTACTTACCACAGAGGCTCTTCTCATACAGAGAAGGGACAAGTATAATGACCACCTGTTGCGTGTAAAATATTCGTAACTCGTCTTACTAAACTGACTGTGCACCAATCATTAACAAAAGAAAATACTCTCTCTTATTATTTTGATTTTAAACCCACAGGGCATTAAGATCGTTAGAATTATGGAAAACAGTATGGACCATTTAAATACATAAGCATAGAACACAAAATAAAAACAATTTTAAATTGACGGTTGTAACGCTAAATTAGTCTAAGCAACACTTTTTACAATACCTATTGAGTTAACTGCCTCGTTGGCCTAGTGGTCGCAAACGGTACTGCTAAGTATGAGGTCTGGGGTCTGGTCCTGGGTCGGGCAAAGTGTTATTGAGTTTTTTCATCTGGAATTTTTCAGTAGCAGTCCGGAGTCTGAATTAGTCGGCGATAGCTAGCTTTAGATTTTGTTGCAAAAAATGTCGCTTCTACTATTTAGCCCTACAACCCTTGATATGTAAAAAGAGTTGGCTTACCTCCTGTCAGATAAATTTGCAGTCAACTGGTGTGGTGCTCCAAAAATACAAGTGACGCACAGTCGCAGCATCAGATATGAAACTTGAAGCAATGTCTATCATTCTTGCAAAGCCACCGCTTACTGATATGCTATCAGGAGATTTTCAACTGTAATTATTGTAGCTACTTACTTCATATAGCTCTGATAAGAGGTTTTATTTGTACTAGTTCAAGACTGGCTTTATTTGTGAGGTTAAGAGAAGTAAAGACGAATAAAAGAAGTAACATGCTTCGCAGTTCGTAGTATATTTCAATTCTAAATACCTATTAATGTTCAGAATAACAGCATGAAAATTGTATCTACCATGCATGTACTAGATGTAAATATTAGCACGACTCAAGATTGAATCTAGTGGGAACATCTGTAATTGTTAATACCAACATAATAATATACCTACCTGTATTCTGGCAAATATATCATTCATGTTGAGGCAAGGTACAGATCGTTAGGAGCACAGTTAAAAAAACGGAAATTCGCAATAATGATTTTTGTCTCTTTTATAAACCTACTTTAATTATGGAAATGCGACATGTGAAGACTTAACTTTGAAAATATAAATCGACATTCAAAACGTATTCGGTTAGTTTAAAACCCTGTAATTTTTTCCAAAAAATGGTATTTTTGACTGTTAAAAACACACTTTGTAATTTCGTTCTTATTTTTCCCTGTAATAAAAAAAACACTAAATGAAACTGTTCAAGTGCTCGTATCAGCCATTTATTATCCGTACCTAGTGGCATTTGACCCTTAGCTGTTGGTCCTCGTGCTAATTCCTTAAACATTTGATCAAACACAAATGAGTGGATTATGAGTCAACCCTATTAATATCAATTTTTTTTAACCCTGCGTTTACTATGTCGCGATCTTTTTTTAGCCGTGGTTGGTTTACAATAGGAAGTCGGTATTTGACTCCCAGAAAAGATATACAAACAGTCTGACAGACAATATCTTGCTATAAACTTAAATGTGTTATTAATAGAATATTTGAACATGCTAATACTTTGACTAACGAGATAAGATTTCCATGACGCATTACATAATGTTTGTTTTGGCTAATGACAAGATTTTGTGAAATTTACTTATACTTTTAATTGCTAGGTGAGAATTTAAACTACTGGCTATGATATTAATTTGAACTACTAGAGTCTTTGGGTGGTTAAAAAATGATAAAACTATTTACTTTGCAAAGCATCTTGCGCAAGATTTGTTGACAACAATTTAGTTTTTATTTAGTTGTTTTTGTTTACATTTTCCATATTCCGAACACTCAATGAGCCTTTCATTAAGAGACCCCACATCACCATTCCCTAAGAAGGACGCATGTTTGATATTAAGTAAATGTTTTATTAGTGACTAGCTTCTGCCCGCGACTTCGTCCGCGGAAAATTTCTTATTTTAACATAAGATTACACTCGATTGATATTACTGTATTTAATTTTATTAGTAAAATATTTTTTGGAATCAGATCAGTAACTTCAAAGATTACCGAATGTTATGGCATTTTGCCTAGCGAGCCGCTGCGAGCGCTCAGCGCTAGTCTCCGTATCCTTTGTTTCAGAGACATGCTGCCTTAAATCAGATAGACGCTGCGCACGTTCAGCGCTAGATTCCTGAGCACGGGCCTGCGATGTTATGGCATTTTGCCTAGCGAGCCGCTGCGAGCGCTCAGCGCTAGTCACCCGATCCCTTGTTTCAGAGACATGCTGCCTTAAATGAGATAGACGCTGCGCAAGTGCGCCCGTTCAGCGCTAGATTCCCGAGCACGGGCCTGCGATGTTATGACATTTTGCCTACCAAGCCGCTGCGAGCGCTCAGCGCTAGTCTCCCTATCCCTTGTCTCAGAGACATGCTGGTGCGCACGTTCAGCGCTAGTTTCTCGAGCACGGGCCTGCGACGTCCTCACATTTTGGCCAGCGAGGCGCTCGCTGTGAGCGCTCGGAGCTAGATCTCTAGCGCGTGCT
Source organism: Euplexia lucipara (assembly GCA_921972225.1). NCBI lineage: Eukaryota > Metazoa > Arthropoda > Insecta > Lepidoptera > Noctuidae > Euplexia > Euplexia lucipara. The sequence goes on from OV179161.1 coordinate 19,150,250, forward strand.
TGCGAAATATTTTCTCTATTTCTCGAGAGGCGCTGCTCATTTTCAGGGGCAGATTCTTCCGTACGGCGTACTCGAGAGGCTCTTGTCTGTGATGTCTGCCGGGACAGTTGAGATTTCCTTTTAGGCATGCTCTCAACAAACTACGCACAGACTTGAAAACAATTATTATGAACAAAGGGAGAGCGACTCGAACACCGTCTGCCTTTACAAAACAAAACAATCGTAATATCGAATAACTCGTATCGATTATTACGATAGAACAAAGTACGAAACTACGAAGACGAACATACATAACAACGAAATTACGATATTTTTGATTATGAAGTATCTATCTATCAACAACAACAACCATACGAACGAAACAACAGTGAACAGACATATAATATTTAGAACTACAGAACTAACAACAACGTGGGTATAAAAATTCGAGAGGGTCATCAATCCACGGAAAGTCTTAACACCGCGATTCAAAAAAATGGCGTAATTGCAGAACGCCATCTATGGGCGAATAGGTAAAACGTCTGCACAATGAAAGTTATGCTAGGGCCTGGGCATTTTGCGTTTTAGTAATTTTATATTATCTCCGAAACTGTATGACCAATTGATATACTGTAAATGGCAAATCTTATCTGTATGATGTTCTTGTGATACTGAAATAATTTATTGTCTTATGAATTAATATTTTGTTGCTCAAATAATCAACCAAACGTGAGTATGCCGAAAAAAATTTTTTTTAATGCAATAAAAGAAGCTTATAAGCTAAAATATAAAAGATAGATATATGGTATAGCGGACTTTTTTGTAGAAATAATTTAGACGAACCAGGCAGCCATACATTGTTTTTAATTTTAAGCAACTGTTTAGGCAGCGCACGCCAATAATTCTGTTTTATGAGGTATTTTTTTCCGACTTGCTAGACAAAAGTTGTGATAGCTCGGTTAATATACATGTTATAGAAACAATTTATAGCCTATAGCACTCAGGAATAATGTAGCTTTCTGCCAGTTCAAAAAATTTTAGAATTGGATTATGAGTTCCAGAGATTACCCCCTACATACAAATTTACAAACTTACAAATTTTACCTCTTTATAATATTAGTATAGATTATCAATTACGTTTAAATACCATACAGCCTGTCGAAGATCTACAAATGAGCCATCCACGGATCGACCTCAGGCAGTGTGGACTACCCGCGTGTGTGACTGTCATAATTGGCTAATTTTGCTAAATTGTCTTATGCAATCAAAAATGGTTGTATGTTTAGTTGGTCACAAGCGCTACTGCTGAGCATTTGGTCCCGGGCTCAATTCCCGAGTCGAGTAAAACGTTATTGGGTTTTTTACCTAGAATCTCTCGGTAGTAGCCGCCAGTCTGTATTTGTGCCTGATTGTTGGGACCTAATACTTGACACCTAGCACAAGATATGGGACTTATAACTGGCTTGACGTGGATGAACCACCTACAAATACACCTCGCAATTCAAATTCAAATGTTTATTGCTCAAGACAGTACATAGTCATACATTTCCAGATATCAATTGAATGATATTGTAATCAACTGTGTTGCACAAAGTTAGGCTTGCAAAAATTATACAATTTAATAACGTGAGATTGATAGTATACACTACTATTTTTTAATTAGTACAAAAATTAATTGGGCTGTATCCGTACTAGTTACTGATCATATTTGCGAAATCAAAAGTAAAAAAACGAAATTAAATTTTTAAATATGTCACCATGTAGTTAAACTTAAATAATGAAAACGGCTTCTGGAGGCGGGGCATGCTTGAGCGAGATCACGTAAACGTAAGCGAGAGATGACGATTAATGAATACTACTATGTCATGAATAGCCTGTACAATATTTCCATAAATTGGGTGACTTTTTGGAGTTTAAAACAAACGATAATATAACTTTGCTGTAGAATATTATTTATTGATACTTTACTAAAGTAATGAGTATGTGTATACTTACCAATGCAAATGGCATACCCATCGCATACTTCTAGCGTGAAAATATGTAAACCTACAATATTTTTATCCAGTCTACCAACGAATCTTTATTCCTACACCGGGTTTTCTATTAACATCGTTAACACGCTATCAGTTTTCTTGACACAAATACCCGAAGAACTACATCCATTTATTAGATATAAACACTGGTAACATTATGAACTTATCGGCACACGACGGAGGGGATAAAAGGCTTCCCGCGTGATCGAACTTCCCCCTTCCCCCCCTATCGTATCGCGTAATTCATTACGACATTATCTAACACAAGAAATTGTTTGGAAAACATCAACGCTGTTCGTACATGCAAAGTGTTGTAAGTCTAGATTTTGACTTTTGATTTGCTGTGGTTGTGCAATAGCCTTTGTTGAAATGTTAAAATAAATGAAAATAAGGCATAGGTACCTACTTATTAATTATTCATTTACTCAACGCACAAGGCTTGCACATGCATTCGAACTACCGACGTAATATGTTCCCTCCTTCTATTTTAAGTCTAGTGATACTTGATTTGTACTAGTTATATAGCATAATTCAATAAAATCTTAAGTGGATATTTTATAATCAACAACCATATGAACCCTGTGGGGCACAGCATAAGGATAAGAGAGAGGAAGCCCAGTTTCGGGTGATCCGTAAGTTTTTGAAAGAAATAGCTTATAGTTTAAGAATAATCAAGCGCAAAAGCAAGTTATTCAAGATCTCCAAGTTTTGAAGAATAATCAAAAGAACACCGGCGAACTCCCAAACAAATTTTTGTTGACATTTTTTTTTTGCGTCTGCCTATAAAAAATATCTAAAAGTATAGAGTTAAAATTTCTGAACAGTTTTTTCTTTGGTTATACTTTTATAGGAAGTCAGGAATTAAAGATATTTTATTTTTAAGTTTTAGAGGTTATGACTATATAATAGGTTATGTCCGCTATAATCTAAGCACAAACAATCGTGTTTATTTTAACATTAATTGTATTCTGATGCAGACATGTATTTCCTAAGTATATTAATGCATTAGGTAAAGCCAATCATTCTAAGCAACTTTACTAAGATTTATATTACATGGCAACATTAAAAGTAGCTAATCTAAAAGCCATGAAGTCAAGCCAGAAAGAAAAAAACACAAAGCTATGATTATTTATTTCATCAATAATCTAGTCAATTAAGCTCTCAATTATGAAGATTTTTTTTCCAGACTTTGATAGGCCTTATGATTGATTTCATAAAACTTAGTAAATTATTTCGTTGGTATCTATTACGGTGACATACGTAGACGCTTAATAATTTCATCAACAATTCCCTCGCCGGTGTTCTTTGGAGATTATGAACAATAATAATAACTTGCTCTCACTTCGCTTATATCTATTATCTATGTTTTATTTTTTTAGTTATAGCAAAAATCAAGATAACTCCCACATAATAATATTCAAGTTAAGAGTTTTTATTCTTCACGCAAATGTCGCAAATCGGTAGATAATCAATTCAAAATTTCTTCGAACTACGTTACATTTATTACACGCGTTCGTGCTGGGACCTCTGATCTTTCGCAACCTACCCAAACAAACCAATGAAAACGAGACTCCCGAATATTCGCCAAACAAGACTTATGGCCGTTGCCCTCCGCACCACATCCGGCAAAGGTCGGGTGAAAAGGGATTCTGACAGATGACGAGCCATCCCTCCGCGGGGTGTTTGTCATTCTATTAGCAAAGAAAACATTTTCTAGTTATACTCGAACCAATTTTGGGAACGGCGCGATTAGTTGGGAAATTAAATAGGTTACGTTTACTATCGAACGGTTCCGTACCAGAACATTTCCTGACAAATTCTTGCACTGACTGGTCTGGTCTCCTCAATTATCTGTGTGGTTTTTTCTTCAAAAGACCATTTCAGACACTAATCTGTATGGTTCTTACATGATCTGACCATGACCAAGATAATGTCTGGACTTCAAAAGAGACTGATCTCTGAGTTTCTTTCGGTGTTTCTTCTCAGAGTGGTCAGATAGTGAAACACCGACCTCACTTTCTAGGTAAAAAATTACATGTAAAAGTGTTTGTATGAACCTATTTACAGACAGACAGATAGACGGCCAGTTGAGTCTGTGCCTTTGGTGGTTTTATTTCAGTTATTATTTGCCATCGACTTCCCAAACTAGAGTTATTTTACACTTTAGTGTTTTTTAATAATTCGGTGCCATTTTTTTCTAAAAATGTAAAAAAAACGTACAATCGAATTCAGAAACTCCTCCTTTTTGTAAGTCGGTTAACTATAAAGTTAAGTTAGTTGATAGCATCTATAAAAGTCTGGGAAACATCATAAAAGATAAAGATACTAAACTCTCCAATTTGGTTATAACTAAAAACGCAATACTGAAACATACTATTCTTACAAAGTAAACATAAAATGAAAAGGTTTCCCTAATATTAACATAAGAATTTCATCAGCGGGACTGCTGTTTGTGTCCGAGGGTGTCTATGTGTCCGGGACTGTCCGGGAGTGTCCGAGCATCGCTCAATGTCCAGCTGGATCTCATATCCGGACAACCCGACCGTTTTCAGTAACGACTTACGTAAACTATTCAATGCTTTAAGGAAAATGTTTTCGTATGAGTGTATAGTAAAACATTGTTGGTAGAATAATTATATTGTACTTTAGCTTTTATTATCCAACTAGTAAAGCGCCCTGAGTTTATAATAACCGGGTCTAAAGTTTGCTAAAAAACATCGGCACACTGTTAATTTTCATATTTTTATTGTAATTTTTCTTTTTTTTTTTAATTTTGGGTTTGTGTATTAGTTGGCTATGTCTTTTGTGTGCACTCAATAAATGTTTTACCTTTGTCCCTTTTTTTTGGTGCGTGGTGGAAAATCTTCATGAATGCCTTGTCTGGCTTGTGTATGGAATAATACTTTGGGGAAATAGCACAAACGCAGATGTTCTATTCAAATTGCAAAAGAAATGCATAAGAATCCTCGCAAACATCCACGGAATGGATAGCTGCAGGCCACACTTCATTGAACTAGGCATACTAACATTACCATCTATGTATATCTTTGAAATCTGTCTGTTTGTTAAAAAACATATTCATTTATTTACTATAAAGAAAGACCGTTACTCACAACCTCGTAACACAAGAAATAAAAACACACTCGTTCTACCGGTATCAAAGTTGTCTATATTTCATTCTGGGCCTTATGTAATGTGTATTAAAATATATAATAAAAAACCACAACCACTAAAAGAAACCTCCAGCTACAATATATTCAAGAATAAATTAAAAAACTACTTAACAAAAAAAAGCTATTACAGTATAAAAGAGTTTTTCGAGGACAAAACTAAACTGTAAAACAGTGTGAAATATAAAAAAATATATTTATAATATGTTAAAGTAAATATTATATAAATATAATAATTTAATAATAATAATATAGGTATATATAAATATACTAATATAATATATAAATACCAAGAATATTATATAATAAAAGATTGATTAAATAGTGTGTAAGTATTTCTATATTGAAATTGTGTTGCTGCGCCCTAACAGGGTATCATGTATGTACTTTTACCTTTTATAACACCCTATGTATCTACTCATGATCGCAATAAATATTTGAAGTTTGAAGTTTGAAGTTGAAGTCAAGGAAGGGCATTTCAGACTCTCACTACGTATTGTTTTCTATTTATTGTTTTATTATTTCACTTTTTTTAAATTAATGTTATTACATTTGTAAATATGTGAGCACATTGTATGTAGCTGTACCAACTTAATCATGTAATTATCAACTTCATTGTTTTTTTTTTTTGCTTAAACCTATCTTAGTATATTAGTACTTTTTATTCTGGGTGAATCGTCCTCACATACAATCTTATTAATGTATACAAAGTTTTGTAAAATCTATTTTAAAAGAGTAAGTATGGAGTTTCTTGCCCATTCTTCTCCATACAAATCTACTTTTTAGAAGGGGCAACTAGAATCATTTTTAAAGTTAATTTTTTTTCGACGTTCAAAAGTGCCTTATAGGGGCCTAATTGAAATAAATGGTTTGACTTTTGACTTTTGACTTTTTTGACACTAACTAAAAACCTCCCCGGTGTTTCGTCTCACACATGCACTGGGGGTCACGGTAACAGAAGATACTTCCACAACCCCGGAACTTATGTCCCCTGCGCCAAACCAGAGATTGCATGCATAGGCTGACTGACATAGCATTCTCTAAACAACGTAGGCATTTGTCTTGCATTTTTCATATCTAAGGTCAGGGAACACTCCGCAGTGACATTAACTGTATTGACGCCAATCCATATGTGACAAAGACCATGGAACAAATAGAGGGGCCGTTTCATATCTGCGCAAGTTTCTACTGTCATTACGAAGTCAGAAATTGTTGAAGCTATCAGTTTATATAGGTATAACATAACACAACGCCTGGTTATCCTCGAAAAATTAAGCAGAGTTATATTTAAAACTTATGCACCCAAAAGGAAAAAGCCTATTGCCATCAATTGGGCACAAATCCAAGCTTCGAGCTGCTAGGTACTGAAAAATTTGAAATTGACAATTCATAGTTATGATCATGGGGCAATGTGTTCAACGATTCACTGTCAAACAGCTAGTCTGGTATTGGCTTTCATCAGTGTGTGCCTAGGATGACGTTATGCGCACTCGCAGATATATGATGAAGCACACAGTACTCCGTATGATAGTAACCGTAACTTGAAATACACTTAAAACGGAACACCATTTTTTTTTGCAAATTCTCAGTTGTCATCAAAGTTCGGTGTACAGACGCCAGCACGTCAAGTTACTCCAATGTGTCAAATTTTCCCAATTGAATATGAATCTTATTCTGTTTGACATATAGTTGAAAAACGATCAAAGAAATTTGACACATTCGGGTAACTTGACGTGCAGGCGTCTGTACAACTGGACGCCAGTTAGTTACTAACAATAAAAAGATACCCAATATGGCCCTGCAGATTAATTTATCTTTTTATTTCTGGATGATTAGAATCGCTACTACACTAATACTACTACTACTAATTGTTACCTACTGTTGCTGTACTGTGTCACACGTTTCTGTCGTCTACTCAATCTGTCTTTAATTCTATATTTTGGGTCACCAAGATACAGGCTGTGCATAGTTTGGGGTCCACGGCTACTTTTTTTTATTTTGCTGTTTTAGTAATGCTCTTTCGTAGTGTTTTCTTCTATGTATTTTCTCTAACTTGTGTGTGCCAATAAATTGATTTGATTTGACTTGATATTTTCTCCGTCAGATGTTTCTTTTTGAGGAATGAACCACACCTGATGTGAGTGGGCTTGACCAGTCAGTGCAAACATTTGTCAGAAATCCTAAGCTCAACTTAGAACCTAAGTGACTTAGGTTATCCAGGCCAGTTATTAACATGCTTAGCTTAGCTGCATGCACTTTTTATGGAAAGTGTTGACGATTCCGTCTTCTGTGGTTGTTTTCGCTCTAAGAATACCTTAGATAACGCGCTAATATAATTCAAGGTATTTCAATTTGCTATTTCTTATCAGCTAACTGTAAAATTTCGAAGTAATTGTATTTAATTGTACATGGATTTAGCATTTTCTTATAGGTAATCATTAACAGAAGGTAATTTGAAAAAAATCTATTAAAAATTTCACGGTGATTGGTGCAATTCATATTTAAGAAGACCTTTTATAACTTATTCCTCATTTGGCGTTTGTTATTGTTATATTAAGTGTTTACGTACTAAGCAATTGGATTATTTATTGGTATATCTTAATTCTAAAATAAAACACGATCGCCTGTTTTGAAAACTGAGAACGATTGTTTGTGAACTGACTGTTTGAATAGTATTTTGTCAATAAAAATGAAAGCCATACTTCTGACGTTCGCATTTTTGTTCAATGTGGTGAATATTGTTTATATGCGTCGCACGCCTGTATGTGGATGTACTAAGGAATTAAAGCCTGTGTGTGGTTCTGATGGCGTGACGTATAGCAATAAAACGTGCATGAAATGCGCAAACAGATGGCTGACCATCGTCAAGTATGGACCATGCGGTTACTTTGGTCGGCCAACACTTCACCATAGATTAATTAACGAATTTTTACTTGACAAGCAACGATTGAAAAAAAACATGATTCGTATGTATAACTTTTAATTAAAAACTTAATATATCTTTTTTTTTCTTTTTATCTCAATAACAACGTTTGGAATAAAAAGTGTTAATAGAACAAAAAATAGTAATAGTAGTAGTTATTAAGTTTAGTATAGTAAAATAAATGTCGTGCTTGCCCAAAGCTACCTTCTACCTCTTATGCACGAGGTTGTGGTTCAAATCCGAGCTAGTCTAGTACTAATGTGACTTTTTAAATTTGTATGTACTTTCTAAGTTTATCTTAGAAATCATTGACATCGGAGAACATGAGGAAACCTGGACTTACAGTTGATATAAGTTTGAAATCACCAATCCGCCTCGAGCAAGCGTGGTGATCAATGCTCGTGCCTTCTTCTGTAGTGGGATAGTAACGATTTTGAAGGCTACCCGGAACCGAACTAGTTGGATGAAGTTAATAAATTAAAATATTAATGGTTAGGATAAAACTATAACCGCCTACGCCAGGAAATCTAGATTTAATAGAGAAAACAAAAACAGTTGCTAGGTTAACAAAACTTCAGTTACTTAGTGATTATAAATTATTTCAAAATCTTGGATTGGATTATTATGAAAAGATATCTTGCGTTGCGAACCCACGTATACCTCCGTCTGGTCCATCTGTTTAGTGGTTAGTAGCACTGACTGCTATGCCAGAGGTTGCGGGTTCGATTTCCACCCAAGACTGTGTGATGAGCACGATCATTTTGTTCTGTGTTTGGGTGTAATTTTTTATAATATGTATGTATTAAGAAATACCTATATATAGGGTGACTGGTAGTGACTGATACTTAAACACGTGATTGTATTCATGATTTCAAGAAACTTTCTCATAGAAACTTTTTTTTTTATACACAAAAACAGCAATAACAGCTGATCGGTCGAAGGCGCGCGCGCGAATGTTAAACAGCTTTTGTGTTATTGTGATAAAAGAAAATTAATGAGTATAAAAAAATTCTTTGGAAAAGTTATTCGTGTTCATGAGTACAATCACGTGTTTAAGTATCGGTCACTAATTACCAGTCACCCTATGTAAGTAGGTTTATCAGTTACCTAGTAGGTAATAGCTCAGCTTAGTTTGGGACTAGAAGGCGTTATGTGAATGTTGTGGAATATTTATTCATTTAAATTTTATAAGTAGTAATTTTGTTGGATTTTTGTCAGTCTGAAGATACTAAGTTGTCAGTCACGAAATATAATTATGTAGCTGGCTTCTTTTATCTTAGTATTTATTGCGGGATTCTTCACTAAAATTGGCTTAATGTTAATTAATCTTGATTCTCCCTTAAGCCGAACTAGTTCGGACAGCTAAAAGATTAAAGAGTTAACCTTTTGTTTGAAACTTTACTCAAAATTAACTTCGAAGGTTGTATTTAAATAATTAAGTTTGTCCTGTAAATTATTTAAAGTTCAAATATTTCATTATAATTTGGAATTCGGAGGAATGTAATTATAATGTTGAAAAATCATTACCCAACGTAAAATATTTTGTTTTTCAAGTGATTAGAATTCCTTGCGAGCATAAATATTCATAGCATAGTTAAGATAATAGTAAAATCAATCAAATTAAATTAAACATTTTTGTAGACTTAGACACAATGATACTTAAAAATTGGGATCTAATCTTGAAGAAAGGTCAAGATATGTACGAGTATTAGATCCAATTTATTAACCTCCGACGCAAAATTAAGGGTGTTAATATTTTGACTGCTATGGGTAAAATCAAAATTAAAAGTCATTTAAATAAATAAAGCTGAGGATCAGCACTTTTTGAACGTCAAATCACATAACAGTCCCAAAAAACAACCCACTCTTCCCCTTGTAGTTGTCTATTCCACTGTAGCTCTTAAACTTGTGAACAGATTTTGATGCGGTATTTTTTATTAAGGGGGTACTACCTACTTTTATTACCTACACATTTATTTGTTAAGTTTGGATCAACTAATAAACGTATAGGACCTTCATTTACTTAATTTTTATCGTTTGTCTTTTGTCTGTAGGTGTATACGAATACACCTACAGACAAAAGACAACTACACCTGTGCCTCACCCTTTGGCGATTTTAAACGTATTTTTTTTCATATACCTAAAATATTTTTTGTTTCTAAAATTTAAACACTTGGATGAAGCCTCGATGCTTTAGAAGTTCTTGTAACCATTATATGTCATTCTCTTCTTAAGGTGTGGTTAATGACTTACCCGGTGTCAGAAATTGTATGTTACCAATAATAGGCTTCACACTTTTATTTTAAGGGGTGAAAAATCCCCATGGATGCCCCCCGGGTCAGTCTATCAGACTCTAATTGACTAAAAACTACCCCGTGTTCCTTCTCACACCTGCGCTGGGGAACACGGGAACAGAAGATACTTCTGCGACCCCCAACTAAGACTTGGCTTAACAATTAGGTCACGGTGTGAAGTTCTCCATCTTTGAAGCATGTCATAATTAGTTATGAAAGCCGCACATTAATCCTAAAAGTTATAAGTTCGAAGTCCTGGTCTATGGCTTGGCAGTCCGCTAGCCACACCACTAGGCTATCACTGCTTGTCTATGAAACTGAAACTCTAGAAAACTATTAAATAAGTCTTCTACATCCACCACTTTATCACCTTAAAACAAAGGAATATTTCCAAGAACAAACCTCAACAGTTTCCCTCCTCCACTTTTGTTAAATTTAAATAAAACGCTTATAAAAAGTTGAAGTAATAAAACGGGAGAATTCCTCTAATAACTTATTCAATGCAAGTTCCCCGTTCAACGCATTCATGGCTATTATCCAACCTTAAAATTTCATCTTTCCTCTGGTAAAAAAGCCTGGCATCCTGCGGTAGCGAAGCGGTAGATTGGCAATGCGAGGAATATATTATTTGTTTTTAAGTAAAACTGGCCAAGACTAATTATTTTGTTTGTAATTATAGTGACAATAGATATAAACACTCTGTGACTTGGCTTAGCAACTTGTTGGACCAAGGGGTATCGTGTTACCCAGTATTGGACTGTGGAGGTCGAATAGACAGACTCCGTGTAAAAACTTACTATTCTACACGGTTTTTGGTCTTTCATTGAGACTGCGACCTCAGAGTTTCTTTAAGTGTTTCCTCTCAAGTGATCAGTATCAGGGGGTCGAGTCTGCTATTGCAATCGTGTCTCAATGACCGGTCAATGATCGATTTTTGACGTATAACGTCAAACTTATGACACATTTCCCATACAAAAACTGTCAAAGTTGTCAAATATTCGATCAATGACCGGTCATTGAGACACGATTGCAATAGCAGACTCGAGCCCCAGATAGTGAAACACCGACATCACCTACTAATAAAAAAAGGCGTGTAAAAATGTTCATAAGAACCAATGTACAGACGCCAACACATCAAGTTACTTCAATGTGTCAAATTTTTCCAATTGAATATGAAACTTGTGCTGTTTGATATAAAGTTGAAAAACGATCGAAACAATTTGACACATTGTGGTAACTTGACACGCTGGCGTCTGTACTAAAATAAATATCAATTATCGTTTATCATAATATTGAAAGTGGTTCAGAGCAAAAGATCTTGAGCTGAAACGTTGTGGTTTAAAAGAAGATTGTAGTGACTAAAAATCAAAAGAATATGCTAAGATGGTTTGGTCACGTTGAGAAATGGATGAGATTAATATGACTGATCTAAGTCGAAACGCTGGGAAGGACAATACACAGACATTATTGATGATGTCTTTTAGAAAGGTCAAGTGAGTAGTACCGGCATCCGGCGTGTGTGTATGACTTCATGTATGTACGTAAACGAAGCAAAAGAAGTATGTAAGAACCGTAGCAGACAGCGCTCTGAAGTGTCAACCAGCCTTCATGGGAAATAGGCCTGACTTTATAAATCTATCTAAATATCTTGCTGAAAATTAAGTACCTGCCCTATCTCCTAATTTGTGCTATGGTTGGACCACTGCCTTTATCTCAGCACAGTGTCACACGTTTCTGTTTTCCATCTACAAGCACAGTGTTTTGTTTTAATCTTATTACGGTACTGTTTTGTTGAAACAGCGCACGCGTTTGTTTTAAAATGTTTGTGCAAATAATTATGTAGATGCTTGTCTGTGTATAGTCTTCTACTGTGATAGTTGTTTTCTAGGATTTTATTTACTAACTGGATTGATAAAGATAACTGGGATTATTTGTTTAATATAAATTCAAAATTTTACAATTGAAAAGAGATATTACCAAACTAAATTTTAGCGGCTGAGGTGTTCATTTATTTTTATATATTTTTGAAGTGAAACTTCTGTAGCCGCATTGGGCACTTTTTGGTAGGAGAAAATCTTACGGGTTCGCGTAACACATCGTCATGCTCATGACAGGCACATGCACACCACAGCGGCCATAATATGCTGTGCGCGTAAGACGCTTTTTGGATGGGTGAAATCACGTGTGTTCGGGACACCGACATGCTTAATACTGATACTGCTAGCCTGCATCATCCCACTGCTGAGCAAAGGCCCCCATGACTTCCAGTTTATTCGATCCGGGGCTGAAGTGGGCCACTGGTCGTTTAATTCATCTAGGTCGTCACGCCATCTTCTTCTGGGTCTGCCGCGACGCCTTGTCGCTGTAAATCTCGGCATACAAATGACGTAGCCAGCCCAGTCCCATTTAAATTTTGAGGCTTTTCGAGCAACGTCAGCAGTGATTTGCGTTTTGGAGCGCAGTGCGGTATTGCGAATGTGATCCCGGCTCTAATATAGTAAGGAAAAGGCTAGGCAGATGATGATAGATGTGAGATTGATGTTGATAATTTTAATTTAAACATTACAAAATTTCAAAATGTTAATACTGAAAGTTTTAATAGTTTTCACTTCTATCGGCATTTCTTATATCTGCCAATATTGTTTTTTTTTATTTAGAACAAAGACATTCAATACTTATTATGGACAGGACATCACGAACAAATTGTAATCCGATACTTGTATCCTAGTGGACATAAGTTTATGAGATCAGCTGTTCGATTCAGTAAAAGTCACCCCGTAAAACTTGAGTGAAGTGAACTGTCAATGCCAGCTTTAGTGTGGAATGATTATTATAAGTTTATTGTAAAAAAAAGGCCTTTAACCTCTCCTTAACATTTATTGTAATTTGTAACATGTTATCTATTGTTCCAAATCCAAATATGGGGCAGGCACTGATTCTCCTAAACACAGGTTGCGTTGCAACTAAGCTAGGAGAACAGAACTACACCCACATATTTGTTTTAACCTACATATTTCATAATAGATTTAGTACCCTCCATATTGTACAAATACTTGTTATTGGAAATAAAATTATTATTATTTATTTAATGACAGCTGAATTCGCTCTCATCACGCCTACATTTTCACGCGGTGGTTTGACCAGAATTGCACTGCAGTTTAGTACGCTCGGCTGCCGCTCCAAAGTTGCCATATTATGCTAGATGGCGTTACTGAGACATGGGATCACATTTTATCTATGAAATTTCCTCCTAAGAGCTCATACGCACTATGCGGCTACCCGCATGCTATATCACGGGCAGCCGCATACGCAACCGTAACGTGCGGGCAGCCTAGCCGCATAGTGCGTATACAGCTTTAATCTTCTCTATAGTACCTTGAATCTCTTTGATTTAGAAGTACACCTAAAATTTTTTATGTTATCCTCTAACGATACATAAAACAATATAAAGAAGCTGAACATTCTTCAAGCGAAATTTAAAACCTAATATAGTAACTTTTAACTTATGCAAGCGTTATTATTTCCGTGAAGTTTGTACACTTAAATTGTTCACCCATAAGCGAAGTTATGCAACTTAGATGCGTTGAAAACTGTTGGTACATAAAATTGATGGCTGTTATAATTCCACTATCATAGTTGATAAGCGAGTGGTTATAACAGCAACTTCATTAAGTATCATTAGATAGTTTGCTTAAATTGTACTTACATTGTATTGTTATAACCCCCTAATCAAAAAGGGGAGTGTTATAATAATAAGTTTAGTGTATGCCTCTGTTGTGTTTATGTCTGTGTGAGTAAGTTTGTTTGCGTGTGCGTGTGTTGCCAAACTAATCAATTATGTTCCACCATTGGTAGAGACTGCTGTCTGAAGCAGGTTTTTAAAAATCCTGTGTTACATGTCATCAGAAATATTTATATGTCCTTTGCTTCACCAAACACCCTGTATTTATCCTATCCTACTAATATTATAAACGCGAAAGTTTGTGAGGATGGATGGATGGATGTTTGTTTGTTTGTTTGTTTTTCGTTCACGTAAAAACTGCTGAATGAATTTTAATAAAATTAGGTATGGAGTTAGCTGACACCCTGGCTACACTAGGCGAGTTTCATCGTAATCGAACCGGTAGTTTTTGCGTGATACCTGAACATACAGACAAACAGACAGACAGACAAAAATTGTTTTAATCACATTTTTGGGTTCGGTGTCAGTCTAGTAACACCCCCTGCCATTTATTGTTTTGATATTTTCTAATGTACAGACGCCAGCACGTCAAGTTACCCCAATGTGTCAATTTTTTTTTGATCGTTTTTTAACTTTCTGTCAAACAGAATAAGGTTTTTATTCAATTGGGGAAATTTGACACATTGGGGTAACTTGATGTGCTGGCAGACAGGTACAGAATTTTTACTTTTACAGATTTATATTAAGTATAGATTATCAATCATTGCGAGGAACAACTAGTGCTGATAAATCTGCCGTGAATTTACAATTTTCAGCTCAATTAAATATCTAGTGACGTTGTTTAGTATTGGATGGTTTTTCCTATTAATTTCATGCATGACTTGCATTTGAGAGCAAAGGACTAACTAAATGGCTGGAAGTTAGGTCAATGGTTGTTTTGTCAGAGCACTGATTTAAACCATGATTTTTATTTTGAGTGTTTGTTTTATTTGAAATACAACTTTTATTTAGATTCGTAAAACCTTAATCAGAAGGTGTTTAACACTAGAGTGCACGCGCGCTCTACTATAGTAGAACGCACTTACTTATTTTAGCGCCATTCATTAATTCTCACACCTGACCCCCCGTGCTCCTAGATAAGCCTCGTCGACAAAATCGCGAAACGGATTAGTACGGCGCCCACTTGCAGCGTAAGCGCACTTTCTTGTAATTAAGTGTCAAAGTTCGTCTTCTACTATTGTAGTACGTGCGAGTATTGGCGTAATAAAACCGAATGTAAGTAAACATTTTCTTTTTTGACTTTTTTAATCCATTATGTATAAAAATTGAATGTTTATGTTTTGACAAATGAACAATATATATAGTTATTGCTATTTAATATGTTATGGTGTTTTGATAACTATTATTACTTTGTTTCAGCGAAAATATGGGCCCAGTCGTGGAATCTCACGTGACTCAGTGGTTGCATGAAGAATTTGAGGACGAGGAAGTAATTCAAAGTGAATCGGATGGTGGGGAAGAAGCACATGTAACCTTAGGGAATATAATAATAATAATAATAATAATAATAATAACAACATTTATTTTCTCCACCACATAATGAAATTTTCAATTTTATACAGCACATTTCCATTTACTTATTGTAATATATTCATTGATGTTGTGGAGACTGGAGCCTGTACTAGGAATACCTGTGTTACAGGTCTCCAGGCCTCCAACAACCTGACAAGTTAGTGTTATACAAACATGTTCTACTTAATAACCCAAAGACGTAGTCAAGTGCATAGTGAAGTACCAACATAATTTAATATTTTATTCACGAACAAGAGATTGTACTTATTTATTTCATTGAAAATAAATAAATAAATATGTAAGGTATTCATAATCTATGGGCATTTGTTGCCTGTAAATAACTGGTCCTGTTACAAATGAGGTGATACTTCTGGTGAGAAAGATAAATAAACAATTTATAGCTTAATACTCAATTTAACTTAGAAAGCCAGAGAACAATGTTAAGTGTGTTTGTGGTATATAATTATGAGAAAGTGTGAGGTTTATGAGTTTAGGACGGGAGTGTATGGGGGTGTGTAATGGTGTATGGTAGTGTGTGGTGATGTATGGTAGTGTGTGGTGGTGTATAGTAGTGTGTGGTGGTGTGTGGTGGACGCGGTAATGTGTGATACAACAATCCGTTCTGTACCTAAATAACTAACTGGTCTTGGTTAAAGATCTTGGATCTTACTGATGTTGGTTGTTCTATGAGATAACTTCTAGGAGTTTCTCTGTGGCCTCATAATCGAGGGATTGAAGCCAATTTTGGACCTTGGTTTTGCATTTAAATTTGGTCAAGGAGTAGATGGAAATAGCTTTATTAACTTTGTTGTAAAGGTATTCTCCCTGGAAACAAAAAAATCTACGGCTGAAAGTGGTTTTGAAGGATGTTGATTTAAAGATAGTATGTTTGCGTCTCTTGTTATGGATTTTGATAGGATTGTATGCGAGTTGTGTGTGCTTGCGCATTATAGTACCTAAAATAAATAATTGGCGAACTGTCAGTACTTTACACTGTTCGTAAAGTTCTTTTGTGGAAAAGAGAAATGGCAGGTTTCGACTCACTTTTAAAACAGCTCTCTGTGCTCTCTCCAACCTAATCAGGGATGTTTTTGGGGCTCCACCCCATGCTGTTATACAGTAAGATAAGATTGATTGAACTAATGCAAAGTATACAGTATCGATAGTCTTAGTTGACGCCACATGTCGTAGGTTTTTAAAGATAAATATTAGTTTTCTCGCTCTCGCTGTAAGAGCATCTATATGTGGCTGAAAACTAAGACCACTGTCAATCAGGATACCTAAATATTTAATAACAGCTGTTTTTTTAAGAGTGGGACATGTGCAAGGATTTCCAGGTAGGAGAGAGCATGAATGTGCCACTATTGAAGGACTCGTATTAACGGAGGTTGGCCATTTTTTGATAGAAAATGGAATAAACATGGTTTTAGATGTATTGAGGGTTAGTTTGTTATCTTGTAACCACTCTGCAACCATGTCAAAGCCGAGTTGGGCCTTTGAGTACACTTCTTCCCATGATTCTGAGTGGAAAAGCAGGGCTGTGTCATCTGCAAAAGTAACAATCCTACCACCATGCAATTTAAGGTCGCAGAGGCCATTGATATATGTCAAAAATAACGTGGGACCAAGGATGCTGCCCTGTGGCACCCCACAAGCAATGTCAAGATCGTCACTGTACATATCACCAATCTTTACTCTCTGTTTGCGATTAGTGAGATAGTCAGAAAATAACTTAAGTTGCATGCCTCTCACCCCAAAGTCCTCCAGTTTCTCCAGGAGGAGTGGGGCAGAGACTGTGTCAAAAGCTTTCGCTAAGTCCAGAAATATTGCTAGAACCTTCTGTTTACTATCGAGATTAATAGATATAAAGTTTACAAGTTCTTGCACGGCATCGTTAGTAGATCTACCGGATCGGAAACCAAACTGAGAAGGTGACAAGAGATTGTTTGTCTCGAGGTATTTAGTGAAACGTTTGTTTATTAACTTTTCAAGGATCTTAGAGACCGTTGGCAAAATGGATATTGGCCTAAAGTTATTGACACAGCCTCTGTCCCCTCCTTTATATATGGGGTGAACTTCAGCAAGTTTGAGAGAGCTTGGGAAAATGCCAGTAGTAAAGGCAAGATTACAAATATAGGACAGAGGTGGAAGTAGGGTCTCTCGATAACGCTTTAAGAAAATAGCAGGAATGTTATCGCGACCAACTGCACAGTTGTTTCTAAGGCCTAGAATGGTCTGTTCAATCTCATCATTATCAGTGGGTAGCAAGACAAATGATTGGGAAAATGCATTTTTAGTGTGGATTTCAGGGAATTGATTACTGCTAGGTACCATTTTCTCAGCAAGATTTTTTCCCATATTAGCAAAGAAAAAATTTATATTGTTTAGGTCGTCGTGGGGATTATTACTTGACAGAAGTTCAGTAGGGACGTCCTTGGGTTTCGTCGTATTTGTCACCATCTTAATGGTTTCCCAGAGCTTTTTGTTGCTTATAGAGGCAGCTTTATCAATTTCAGATCTCTCAAACTCTGTTTTTACTTTCTTTAATAGGTCATTGCAAAAATTCCTATATCTTTTGTAAGTGACTTTAAGCATTTCGTTATTTTCATCTTTTTTAAGTTTCTGGTGCATACTATCGCGGTTTCTCATACATTTTAGCAATCCTTTGGTAATCCAGGGTTTTATAATAATTTTTTTATTGGATGTTTTTACCGTAGAAGTATTATTTAAAATTGCCAGGTTTAGTGTAGAAATAAAAATATCCGTAGCGGAGTTGACATCGCTATTGCTATAAATCGAAGAAAAGTCAAGTAATCTCATATCATTGTCCAAGGTATCATAGTTTATTTTTTTTATTATTTTGGAACAAGGCTTTTGATATCGAGAATTAAGTTCAATAGCAAAAAATACACAATCATGATCAGTAATAGAGCTTTCCGCTATGTAACAGTAGGCAGGTAGTTTTGTTTTTAAAATGATATGGTCCAAACAAGTTCGATTGTGTGTAGGGAGGGTATGCGCTGGTAACATACCATGAGATGCTAGTAAGTTTAAGTAAGAAGATGAATTTGAGTCAGTGTTATGTGGAGTGATGTCCACGTTAATATCTCCTATGAGTATGACATTTGAATAGGTGGAACATTTAGTTAAAAGTGAATTTAGAGATTCGATAAATCTAGACAAATTTTTATAACCTGCTGGCCTGTACATAGCAAGAACTACGGTGGTATCGTTTATTGTCAACATAATACAGTTGGCATCCATGATTATGGGTTCTTCAGATTTTAATCGGATTGTTGGTTTGTAGTAGACTACCACTCCTTCATTTTGCGTCAAATTAAGTCGTGTGCTAATGTAATCATAGCCCTGTAGTTGGGGAATGGCATGAGTACGGGGTAGCCAACATTCCGTCAGAACTACCAGATCCCAGTTTGTGTGTGATCTTTCCATTAATGTCATGAAACTTGGCAAATTACGACTAATACTTCTTATGTTCTGACTAACAATTTTGAATGAGTTGTGATGTGAAGTTTGCTTTGTAAAATTATCAACATTACAGTATGATGAAGTTGCGACAGATAGTTTGTCAAGGTCATTAGTTATTTCTATTAGATTATTCATTTTTGGTTATAATGAAAGAACTAAATAAGTGTGTCAAAGAGTGAATAATTTGGTGGGTAGTCAATACAGTGGCCCAGAAACATGTTGACAGGAATGTGCATGGTTTCTGTAGGAAATTTCCATTGAGCTTCAAGCAAAAGTATATTATGAGGGTGAGTGGCCCAAAGATCTTGATAAAAGAGACTGATTGTTGATGTGTATGTGTACTTAGTAAAATACACTCAAATGTGCGCGTAAAAAGTGTGTATGTTTTATTTGATGTGAGAGTACTACGTTTGGTTGTGTAATATGGTTTAATGTGGTATGTTGGGATTACATAATAACATGTAGGGTGTTTAGTGTAAAGTTTAGTAACATAAAAAATATTGATTGTACTGTTTAACAGCTGATACAATTTTACAGTTGAAGGATTATTAATGAATATTTGCAAAAATAAACAAGGTTGTAAAAGTAATAATTGCATCGCTAAATAAAAATATAGTCATTGGTTCCCTTGCTGTCGTAGCTCATCAAGGGTTTGTTCTGACTTTACATGTATTTGTTTGACTCCTGTGGTTTTTCGTAAAAATATGTTTCCGTTTCTAGTCCAGCAGAAGTCATACCCTTGCAGCTTCGCAAATTCCTTGGCAGTAAAGAAGAGCTTTCTCGTGCTAGCGGGAAGGTGCTCCGATAAGTAAATTGGTCGACGTTCGCCGCTCAGGCCAATACTTTGGGTACTGAGTCGCCCATCATTTGGGTGCGTTTTGTTGAAGTTGCGGGCTGCGACTAGCAGCTCGGTTTTAGTCGAGACGTTGGAAAACTCAGCCACAATCGGCCTTACAGAACCTGGTTTCCCCGGGAGACGATATACATCTCGTAAATGCGTATTGTTCAGTTTAATATTGATAGCCGAGCCCACTTTATTGATAATACCGTGGAGGTCCGGCAGTGTTTCATTTTCTTTGGCGGGAATATTTCGAATTTCGATGCTAGAAGGTCGAGATGAGCGCTGAAGGTCAAGAATTTGCATTTCCAGGTTTTGAATAGTGTTTGTGAGGATTGGTCTTTCTTTTTGTAACGTATGAATTTGTTCTATCATATCATCGTATTGTTTGTTAATGAAGGTAACGGTTTTTTCGAATTCCAGATTAGATTTTTGAATTTCAACGTTCTGCAGTTTAATCTCAGCTATTTCGGACACTAACTTATTTAGAGAAGAAGTTTGATCATTACAGAATTTTGTAAGGTAAGCTTCTTGGTCCTCTTTCCATGATCTTAGCATTTGATGAATTTCTGTTTTAAAATCTTGAAGTTCGGTGCCCGGGGAAAAACATGCTCGGGGGCGCTTATACCGCATCGTGGTGTTAACATTATCAATCGGACTACTCGACATCAGTTGCGGGATGTCTGAGTCGGACATCGCTTGTAGCGCTTTCGGAGTGCTCGACGGAGGTGGCGAGCGTTGCAAACGGGACATTATGTTTGTGAGGTTAATGTAAAAAATTGGCCGAAGTACTCACGTTGGTAAGTGCACCAAAACTCGTAGCCTTCGCGCGACGACGTAAGGTCTTCGTGGAGGCGAGACAGCAATTATGAGCAACGCACTGTTTCCGCGGGTGTGAAGGCTGGATGGGGGGCACCTCGGGCAATATCGCAGCAATAGAATTTGACGTGTTTATATTGATGCAACAATGATCACTATATACTCTCGTTATGGGTTAGAATCGTGTAGTTACTGTTTAATATTTAAGTAACCAGAACAAATACACGTCTGCACTCAATCACGGTATCGGGCGGAAGGAAGAAGATATAATAACCTTATGAACAAAGGAATGATCCTCAAAGAATGGGAAGAGTAGGTAAATGTTGCCTGTGCTCTCGAACCCGAAATCGTTCCACGAAAAAGTGGTGTAAGCGATGTGCCAGGTGGATTTGTCCTGATCACCAAGTTGTGGTCTGTATCCAATGCGAGGATGGTGACGAATAAGATAGTCATTGCTTATTAGAAGTTTTTTTTTTGAGCAGATCTCAAACATGCCAAAAATGTTGATTATTTTCAGGATCTCGTAAATTGTTTCTAGTTTAAGTATGTTCTATTAAAACTGTAATCTTTTGCAATAATTGTGTGTCATAATAATTAGATGACAAACATTATTCAGTTTTATCATTTTAAAACCACCCATTTTTAAAATATCTCGATTATTGTTTTCTACTATGGTAGAGCATGCGAGCATCCATGTCAAAAAAAGGGGCGCGTGCACTGTAGTGTTAAATGGTTTAAAGAAGGATTATAAATGGTCGCTCAGCGTTAGAAAAGTGACACTACTCCTTTTACGTAAAAACTTAAATCATGCCAAATGTCACAATGCTCGTGTACAAACGCCAGCACATCAAGTTATCCCAATGTGTCAAATTTCCCCAAATTAATATGAACCTTATTCTGTTTGACATAAAGTTGAAAAACGATCAAAGAAATTTGACACATTGAACTTGACGTGCTGTCTGTGTCTGTACCCTATCTTTAAAAAGGGATCCGTTTTTTTAATTCTTCTATCAATACTCATATAACAATGTGTGTGATTGCCTGAAATAAATGAATTTTATTTTTTTTATTTATTTATTTATAACGTTTATTTGCTTTAAAAAAGGTTTCAATTTGAGACAGAAGATAATTGGATCATTACAAATTAGCGTTAGGTACCCATTTAATTAAACAAAAAGATACGTAAGACAATAAAGTCGTACCTACATGGCTTGTACGAAAACTAAGACATTGTTATTGACTGCACAATTTAATAATCTATATAATCATGCGTACATTCTGAAATTCATTTTGTTACTGAATTTAGAAAGAGATTTTAAGCTGCGAATAAAAGTCTTATATTTCAGAAATACAATTTACGTAATTAATAATGACGACAGAGACGAACTTCAATAAAAAAAATCAAAATCAAAAGTCATTTATTCAAATTAGGCTGAGGATTAGCACTTTTTGAACGTCAAAAATTAAATAAGACAGTCCCCCCCGCCCGCCCTTCGCCACTTCCTAGTGTTTTTGCAAATAATTATTTGCAAATAGGTATATATGTATCTACTGTCTGGACTTTAAAGTAGACCGGGAAAACTAAATAATTATATTGTATGTCACATAGAAACACGCAGCGCAGTAGTTCAGTTTATAATTATGTATTTTGTATCTTACAAAATCAATGCATTTCAGCAAGGTAGTTAGGTTAGGTAGTTAGGTTAGCTATATATAGGTATGGTAAGTTAGGTTAGGTTATATATATGTGTTGTCATTTTAATTCTATCTGCAGTTATTATTGTTTTGGATATATTTTTTGCCTGGATATCTTATTAAAAGTATGTAAGTACCCGTACTTAATATATTAAATTCTTGTGTCACAGTGTTTGTAACTCCTCCGTAACGGCTAGACCGATTCTTATAAAATGTTGTGTGTATAATCAGTAGGCATATGGTGTCTGGTATCTGTAATGAATACATCCTTTGAATTACTAAAAAATAATAGGTATATTTAATAAATTGATTCTAAGGCGGAACAAAGATTGCCGGGACAGCTAGTAGAAAATAAAACATAATATACAAATATATTCCACAACTTTCACACAGCGCTATCTAGTCCCAAGCTAAGCAGAGTTTGTGTTAAGGGTACTAAACAGCTGATAAACATACTTACACACATCAAAAGTGTCTAGGGATCAACATATATTTTTGCAATAACTTTTCTCCTGATTGATATTAATTAAAATTTTCTTTAAGGATTAATCAAATAAAGTGTTTTCGTTTGTCACAGTAACGATAAACCAAGTCACCTTTGCATTAATAAAGAAATTTGCCATTTTCCTAATAAAGGGATTTTTGACATTTGAACCACTAACATTAAAGTTCGAAAAAAAGACTGAAATAACAGTTTTCTTTAAAATTTTATTAAGTAACTTAAACAATTAATAATCCGTGTTTCTACCGCGAACACTAACAACACAAGAACATCGGTTTGGCATACTCAAAATGAGTTCATCCAAATCACGCTGTGGAATGGCCGCCCATGTTCGTTGCAACAACAAAAAAAGGTCTTCTTGCGACTGGATACCCTCCATATTCGGCAGAGCTCTTCTCTGTAGCATATCCCATGCATGCTCAATCGGGTTCAAGTCTGGCGACTGAGCAGGCCAGGGCAGGACATTGATGTTAGCTGCGGCGAGAGTCTGTCTTACAACTCGTGAGGCTTCATCACTCTTCAGGGAACTTAATTAGCGACCAAACAGTCAGAAACCGCTTGCATGAAGTGAACCTTCATTCCCGAATACCGCTACGGGTACCACCTATAGCAATGCACAATCGTAGGATTCGATATCAATGGGCTCTTGAACACAGAAATTGGGCAGAAGAACAATGGCGTTTCGTGTGCTTTTCTGATGAGTCTCGTTTTGGTATGAGACCGGATACAAGACGTATAAGACACTGGAGAACCCCTGGACGCCAACAGCGATTAAAATCCTGCCAGGAAGTCCATCCTTAAAGTGGTGGAACCATCATGGTATGGGCGGGTATTTGGATCGGCGGAAGAACTGAGTTGATTTGGATCAGAGGCAACCTCAACGCTCAAATTTATGCTGAGACGATTGTATCAGACGTCATCGTTCCTCTACAAGTGCAAATCGGTCCCTTATTTCAGTTAATGCATGATAATGCACGACCGCACACCGCAAGAGTTGTAAGACAGACTCTCGCCGCAGCTAACATCAATGTCCTGCCCTGGCCTGCTCAGTCGCCAGACTTGAACCCGATTGAGCATGCATGGAATATGCTACAGAGAAGAGCTCTGCCGAATATGGAGGGTATCCAGTCGCAAGAAGACCTTTTTTTGTTGTTGCAACGAACATGGGCGGCCATTCCACAGCGTGATTTGGATGAACTCATTTTGAGTATACCAAACCGATGTTCTTGTGTTGTTAGTGTTCGCGGTAGAAACACGGATTATTAATTGTTTAAGTTACCCAATAAAATTTTAAAGAAAACTGTTATTTCAGTCTTTTTTTCGAACTTTAATGTTAGTGGTTCAAATGTCAAAAATCCCTTTATTAGGAAAATGGCAAATTTCTTTATTAATGCAAAGGTGACTTGGTTTATCGTTACTGTGACAAACGAAAACACTGTATTTGATGAATCCTTAAAGAAAATTTTAATTAATATCAATCAGGAGAAAAGTTATTGCAAAAATATATGTTGATCCCTAGACACTTTTGATGTGTGTATATATTTCTAAATACATACATGTTATAGATAAATAACACCCAGACACAGAAACATTGCTCATCACACAAACATTTGTACTGGGTGGGAATCGAACCCACGATCTCCGGCATAGCAGTCAGGGCCACTAACTACTAGACCAACAGGCCAGTCTAAAAAAAAATATTGGCACAAACAATGAATATGAATTCGAACCAAAGACATTCATTACTTACTATACATCACGAACAAAATTTTCATCCGATACTTGTGTCCTCGTGGACACAAGTCTATGAGTTTTATTTAGTACACTCCGCTGCCGCTCCAATATATAATTGCTTTATTATTCTAGATGGCGTTACTGAGACATGGGATCAAAGTTTCTCTATGACATTTCTTCGCATTTACCCTCTTCAGTATCTAAAATCTCTTTGGAACCAACAAATCAAGCCAATGCGCTTCCTAGAACCCTCGAATCCAAACATTACAACCACAGACAATAATATTTCACCCCCCACAACCTAGCACGGTACGGTGGCACTCGAAAAGCGCGTGACCAATCGGTGGAAGACCAATATTTTATTTAAAACCCCATATCAAAGGCTCACGGTACAGCGACCCCCTGAATTATACACCGTTCTGCGTTTAATGGCTTTAATTTTCAAACTCTTGAAAAATATCTGTGCAAAGTTTCCACGTTAAGTGCGGCAAGAGATTCAAGTTGGACAAGTTAGGGAAATCTTTTGTCAAGATCATGTGACATTGTGGTACTGGTAGGGATGAATTTTTAATTCGACGTCGATTTTCGGGGGTGGAAAGTTTGTTTTTATTTTTATTTTTTATTAATTGGTTTAATAAGAGTTGAGATTTAAATTCTTTTTGAAAATTCTTTTACCAAAATAGAAAGCCACATTATTTATAAGTGTCATAGGCTATATTTTTTTTTCAAAACTAAGAGGGGTATTTTTAAAGTCGCGAGCGATGTTTAAGTAATTTAATAAGTAAATTAATTTAGTGAATAAGTGACACAATTATTATTAACAGTCTTTACTGTATAAACTACCTCTTATATTTTTTGTACGCCGTTCAGGCAAAACACGACTGTCATAAAACTAATTGAATGTAACATCCCGCATGCCATGTGTGTGTTTTGGCCAAATAAATTATCTTTTATCTTTATCTATAGGAAAATGATGAGATATCATGTGTACAACAATATTCCCAAAAACAGCATAACGACCTATTTCCCAATAGGTACCTTTTTTTTTGTAAATTAACGTTCAAACAAACTCAAATCATATTTATTATTCTCTCCACAGTCTTATTTACGGATTCCGGTCAATTTATTTCAACGAAATAAGCAGCATTTCCCTCCAGTCACCGCCAAAATAATAAAACAACAACTCCATTGTAAAAAGTAACAATTTCTTCGTATGCAAAACATTTTTGCAAGCGTTCAGGTGTGACGCTCCCATGTGGATGATTATATGCCTCATCGGGCGACTGCCGTCCGGGATCGCGATATCGGAACTCGGAACTTTTGTTTCCTTTGAAACAAGACTACGAAACAGTATATTGTGTATGTGAAGTTCTGAATGGGATCGGAAATAAAATGTTTTTTGGGAGAGAGCTCCAAGAATGTAGCTGTATAATCGTTCAACCAACATTTTATTGTAACTTAGAACATGGATAGAATGATTACCTACATGGTAGTATGTGCCGTGTATCCAATTCAAATTCAATTCAAATAGTTTAAGTGATAACCTTAAACGTACAACAAAATTTGAGAGTGGAGCCTCCTTTTAAGCAAAAAATGCCTGTAGAGAGAGACTCCGCTCCTTCATAAACAAGAAGTGTAAATTATAAAATACGAGTACATAATCAAAAACAA
Source organism: Euplexia lucipara (assembly GCA_921972225.1). Lineage (NCBI taxonomy): Eukaryota > Metazoa > Arthropoda > Insecta > Lepidoptera > Noctuidae > Euplexia > Euplexia lucipara. Next base: position 19,176,648 of record OV179161.1, read on the forward strand.
GGTAATTTGAGTGTATGAGTGTGGGTGTGTGTGAGTGAGGGTGGGTGTGTGTGAGTGAGGGTGTGTGTGTGTGTGCGAGGGTGTGTGTGGGTGTGTGGAGTATTGTGTTAGTTTAGTGTTAGTGTATCTGTTGTAGAAGTGATTCAGTCTCACCATAGGTTAGCTTTCTTATCCATTCCGTTAGATTTTTTTTGCATTCAAAAAAAATCTTAGGGTAGATGTAAATGTGTTTATTAATAACATTATAAAGCTCAGCAGTACGTGTGTGTGTATTGGTAGTTGTGCCTAGTTAATAGGCTTCTTTTGGGTTAGCTCTTTCCATTGTCGACCTCATCTCTGACCACAGGACAAAGTTCAGGTCAATACTTAGAAGACTAGACCCTAAAAGATCAAATAAGCATCACGCAAATCATCACCAAAAAGTTTAAACAAAAATCACCTTTAATCTTCAAACAGATTTTCAAATACACGTTTTTATCTTGTTCCTTCCAATTAGCAGGGCACTATACCCCGGGGAAGTCTTACAGACTTATTAAGCTGAAGGTAAATAATCCAATCATGGCGTGATTCAATCGGTCTCGGAATCAATGGATGCAAATCGTTGGTCGGATGTCGCTAAGGAGATTTAGCGTTGTTGTAATTAGAAGAACATTGTAGTCTTTAATTAAAGGTTCTGTTTTAACTGGCCGGGTTGTGCTGTCGGTTTTTCATGGAAAAGGGATATATTTTTTGTGTTGTTAGTTTCAGTGGTAACTGATGCTAGTGTTTTAAAAATTCTTTTTTTATTCTTGGATGATTTACGAGTAAATATATTGTCTTTGACTTACATGGCTTTTGACTATCTCGTATTCGTAGGAAGTTATTAGAAGGTTTGTTTAAAAGAGAGGAAACTACACTATTGAAAAAAAATTATACCTAGAAATAAAAGAGAAAAAAAATAGGTATTAAATTATAATCTGACAACTCTTAAATACAAACACAGTACAATATCCACAAATAAAAAAAAGCACGAAAGGGTTCAAATTTCCATGTCGAGCGAACAAAACACTGTCAAAAAAGAGTCAAATATTTTCTAAATGTACCAAAATTCTATCATTTATTGTTGTACTGTGTAAAAATTTCAACTGCTTGTCTACTACGGTTAATGAGATACAGCTTGCTGACAAACAGACGAATGGACGGACATCGAAAAATAAGGACCCCGAAGGTACCCGTTTGTTACAGAACCCTAAAACTGTTACATTTTATATTAGATTTGGTCCAGCCTTTCAAACGTTCACGCGATGTCCGTGAATATAGGAACCGCACCATTAAAATTATACCTATTTCTTTTATATCAAGTTGAAATCACATTACAGAATTGAATTGAAATGAAATTGAAAACCAAAGAATGTCAATTTTAATGATTCTTGTATTTGGAATGTGGAGGATGGCCTTCTCATTGATGGATAGAATATAACCGACTTTCAAAAAAGGAGGAGGTTCTATGTTCGTGTGTATGTATTTTTTTTTTTTTTTTTTTTTATGTATGTTACCTGATTTCTCCCCCATTTGTGGACCGATTCTCGAAATTCTTTTTTTATTCGAAAGAGTATACTCCCGAGGTGGTCCCATTTTAATTTGGTGAAGATCTGGTGCTGATCTTCGGAGATATGCAACGGAACTCTTCAAAAATAGACGGCAAATCTGTCGTGATTGCTGGAATCGCTTGGATGTTTATTGTTTATACAACATCATGACGTATCATCACGCCTGGTATGCTCTGAGGGGTACGCAGATGTGTACAATATACCTAGATTTCGACAGTTAGGTATGTTAATTTTCATTTATTAGGGATAAGTGGATAACCCTATTATCATGACATGTACTGTTACAATTAACAATATATATAGCAAATATTTGTATGGGAACCACTAAAAATGGAAAAATAAAAAACTTTTTTGCAAAAAAATTAAACCGACTTCAAAAAAAACACTAAACGGTGTAAAATAACTCTAAATTAGGAAGTCTGTGGCTTTGGTGGTTTTGTCTTATTCATGATGGGCCACCGACTTCCGAATTTAGAGTTATTTTACACCCTTTAGTGTTTTTTTTGAAGTCGGTTTAATTTTTTTGCAAAAAAGTTTGTTATTTTTCCATTTTTAGTGGTTCCCATACAAATATTTGCTATATATATTGTTAATTGTAACAGTACATGTCATGATAATAGGGTTATCCACTTATCCCTAATAAATGAAAATTAACATACCTAACTGTCGAAATCTAGGTATATTGTACACATCTGCGTACCCCTCAGAGCATACCAGGCGTGATGATACGTCATGATGTTGTATAAACAATAAACATCCAAGCGATTCCAGCAATCACGACAGATTTGCCGTCTATTTTTGAAGAGTTCCGTTGCATATCTCCGAAGATCAGCACCAGATCTTCACCAAATTAAAATGGGACCACCTCGGGAGTATACTCTTTCGAATAAAAAAAGAATTTCGAGAATCGGTCCACAAATGCGGGAGAAATCAGGTAACATACATAAAAAAAAAAAAAAAAAAATACATACACACGAACATAGAACCTCCTCCTTTTTTGAAAGTCGGTTAAAAAATAATAAGCGTAGAAACAATAATGTAATGTAGGTTTTTATTTATTTACTAGCTTCTTCCCACATCTTCGTTCGCGTGATTAAACCTTACGTTAAACTATGGCTATGAAAGTGATTTATTTTAAATCGAGTCAGCATTTTCGGAGATTATCATAGTTAATAAGTATTATGCAGTAAATTTCCCTGGTTGTAAGTTTAACATATATCGAATTTCTCAGTAGGCTCCAATAGCAACAGGCTTACCCACTGCATCTTTTTCGAAAAAGTTTACCATGCAAGCTGCATGGTGAATATTTCGAAAAAGATGCAGAAGTTTTTTAACTTTTACAAGTAGCGTGTAGCACAGCTTCTGCTGAATAAGCTACGACATAATAATCTCCTTATAAATATTAACCAGTTGCATCCAAACGAAGCTGGCAGCACCAATGTTGAAGAATGTATACGTCTAAATGTGGTCCAGAATATCTCTCTTTACCAATGTTAGAAACAAAATGAATACTTCCAATTGAGTCCTAACCGTTCCTAGTTCAATGTACAGCAATGTAAGAAAATTCCAACCAGGCGATCGCACGTTACTAATCGAACGAAAGCACTCGTCTTCGAGTCTCGTCAATACGATTCTTCCCGAGAAATTCCGAATTATTCCGAACATGTTCTTTGTAAATTGTTATAGGTAACGCTGAATGGTACACGTGTTGGATATTTTATAGTATTCTGTTGGCTATGAGGAGTAGATGCACTAGAACAAAACTTTTCTGCGTTTGTTGTATAATATTTCTTATTCGATTTCTCCCGTATTCCTGAAATCGTCTCCCGTATTTTTAAATACTTTTGCATAACAACTTCAACGTCTATCTGTAAGAAAAAAAAACGTTCAAACTACCTACCTTTTTGTGAATTTTTTTGACACTGATTTCCGCACTAAGATAAGTTGCGACGTCTTGATCTAAAATGTGTTTAATTTCGATAAGGCTTTCGGATGTGTTGCTGGGAAGTTTGTTGCGCCCACAGATCATTTGGTAGTTATTTCGCTAATTTTCCTTAACTAAAACACTATATCATGTTATTGATTTTTCCATCTGGAATTCGTCAGTAGCAGCCCGGAGTCCAGATTTGTGCCCGATTTATAGCAATAGGGTCGCCCCCTATTATGTGGAATTTAAACATAACTGGTTAAATGTGTGTGTACTGTCTGGTAAACCTCTGCTTTACCCCTTCGGGTATTACAAGCGTGATGTTATGTATGTAAAATCACTCTTGTAAGTTGTTTGGGGGACTTTTAATGTTATTTTAAACGGTCGAAAAGGTAGATTCTTAGCCTAGTTTGTACCCATGAGTTTTGATTTGATTTGAGAATAATTCCTGCTTATTAACGTCCCACTGCTGTATTAACAAAGGCCTGTTCTCCTACCGATAACGCATGATCATTAATCGCCATGCTTCCTTAAGGCGGGTTAGCGATTTTAGACTTTTACATACATCCATCTCTTACGCTTACTTGATTATTTACCAGAGGGTTAAGTCTATATTTCTTCGTTATATTTTCCCTAACATAAGTCTAGGTACATGAAATGAAAAGGAAATTAAATATTCACGTGAAAATAAAAATATTTCAGTCACTTAGCAAATAAAACCAGTCGTGAAATCCAACAACGAACTCCTGCTTCCCGCCGAAACATCAAGAAATTTTTGAAGCATTATTAAACTGTTTCGAGAAATATTCTAAGTGAAAATATAAGTTAACTGCTCAGTAGATGAAAACTTAATAGTCCAGGTTTCACTGCGAATTCAATTAGAGCTCCGTTCAGGTGCGACTCGAGCCGGTTTGAACCACTCCTAGCCGGTGTAAGGCGGAAATATCCGGAAATATCAAGATATTTCTAGAAATTTCACTCCACGCGCGGGTTAATTTCATTTTGTGCACAGAAAACTGTGTGAACGTTATTGCTTCAACCATTTTTGTTTATACTAATAAAATGTTGACCAAAAAACGAGTGTGGAGTTTCGCTTTTTCTAGATGTTTTATTTTTAGTTGGTGCCAGAACTTCACCTATTTGGCGCAGCCGCAAGGCACATGATAATTATTTTACTGTTTTTTTACATTTTACTATCGTCTAACTCCTTCATCTTTTGTATTATAATGAGTTATTTATTATTGTGTGTATAAAGTCTTTATTTGAAAGCTAGGGTTTTTAGTTGTTACCTATAGTTGCAGCTATATAATCATTTGTAACTAGAGCGGAACGGCGACGCTGATCGCCGTACTATATTCGTTTCTGTAGTTCTTCTGTGGCTGCAACAATACCTTCAGTTCGTTTTTCACTTCTGTAAGGGGTCTGGTTAGGACTGAAAAAATCTGAGTGGGGGGCTAAATGCATGATTATTGAATGGTCATCAGAGTCAAGTTTGTGTAGTAACTTGTTTCTGTAGAATGCCAATGATGGATTGTAATTTATTTAGCATTACTTGTATTTCTTACCTAGTAGTGTTGAAAAATACGTGACGCTTTTAAACAATAACTGTATGAGTTCATTCATTGAATATAACTATCATGCCTGTAGTTCCAGAAGGGTAAGATAGAGGTGTACCCAAAGTACCTACACATAGATTTTCCCCGTTATGTTAATTTGATGAAATCCCATGTTATGTAGTATCTATTAACATATACTGGGTAAAAATAATTTATTGAGATGCTATAGTGAACATTGAAGTGTAACTGGCTCTAATAACACTTTGCCCGACCCGGTAAACGAAACCAGGACATCATGTATTTTAAAATTCAGTAGTGCTTCCAATTTTAACCACTAGACCGACCATGTTGTTTTAATACTAGGATTTCTCGACTTCATCCTCATGGATTCCGAACTTTAAAACCCCCTCGACCCCTCTCAGTTTTGAAAATAAAATATAACCTATATATTACTCGGTAATAATTTAGCTTTCTAATGGCGAAAGATTTTTTTAAATCAGTTCAGTTGTTTTTATAATTAGTAGAGGTCTGTCACTTATAGTTTAACCAATTGTAAAGCCAAAGCTAGGTGCAGAATTTATACAAAAAACTTACGTTCCCAGTTTATGAATATACGACCCCCGAGATAAAGGTCTTAACAGCAACACATGTTGACTCGACGGAATAAGTTTACAAGTAGGTTCTAACCCGTCACACAAATATGGCGGTGTGTAGGGTTGGGACCACTGATGAAACACTGGAAGAAACATGGAAAGTTAGACTAGTGTGTTAGTCTGCAAATGATTTTACACTAGCCATAAAACGAAAATTGGCTAATCTTAGAGGTCCGTTTACGCCTTAAAGAAAAGTATTCTGTTGATGTGGTATTTATTGTTCTTTTTTTAAATATCGTGGCATCGTGCTGAGAAAACGGCCTTTTTGACCACGCACAGGTATTTTGGTTATATTTATAATGTGATTGATTTAGTTTTTGCTGTTATCATTCCTTGCTGGTCCCAAAAAATGTATTTTATTTTCTATAAAAAGTAACCTCTTTTACCCGGGTATAGTGCAGCTTCTCAATTCGATTTTTTCAAATTAGTCCAGTAGTTTTAAGTGTATTTGTAACTTTCCTCTTTATAATTAATGCTTATAGATAATCAAGTAGGTGCGATATCATATTTAAGATGTAGGTATCCAATTTTAAAATAAATAAGCATTTTTTACTTCTTCCCATCACTACAGAACCCCAAATGACAGTTTAATCATGGGGCCGCGGATGAGCGATATCGTGGGAACGCGTTGCTCATGAACTTACTATGTCCATTAATTTGAGGGGTCCTTGTGTTAGGTTAGCTTTTTGCTTGAAAATGGAAATTTATGAAACTATATTTGTTATAGATTTCACCATTCTTGTATTCCTTGATCATTTAAGCAGAGGTAAACCTCGGCACCCACATTCGATAGTTGTTTTTAAGTTTCGTGTTGTCAGCCTGTTGCCATGAGCAATGATAGCAGCGTATGTCTGGCGTTACCGCTGAAATGAGCCTTTTGGTGCAGCCGTGACACGTCATGCCATTTATTTTTTAATGTTTTGTTTTTGTTAATATCATGTCTTACGGAGCGTATATGTTTTTACCTGTTGTAGATATTATTTCTTTTCTTCCAGTGCACTTCTGACTTTTCAGAGTAAAAGCGCATTGTAAAATATCATTACTTGCTTCAAAAACGGTAAAGGAAAATATCTTGAAAAACTGGCATCAATTTTGTTTTCTGAGTCCACTACACCGTCGTTTTTTCGCCTTACGTTTTTTAGCCGCCTAAGCCTAAAAGTTCTGTAGGTATACATTTTGTAAAAACGAACTCATAGTGACTCTGACTGTTAAAATACGGGTGACCCTGGCGCATCACAGGTTGTTTACATACTTTAATTGCCAAATCTTCTACTTCTAAATCTTATTAATGTATACAAAGTTTTGTAAAATCTATTTTAAAAGAGTAAGTATGGAGTTTCTTGCCCATTCTTCTCCATAAAAATCTACTTTTGAAAGGGGCATCTAGAATCATTTTTTAAAGTTAATTTTTGTTCGACGTTCAAAAGTGCCTTATAGGGGCCTAATTGAAATAAATGGTTTGACTTTGACTCTTTGACTTTTTTTCACGTATCGATGGCAAACATCGACACTAAATTTATGCACTGGAGGTCGGTGATATCTGCGCAGCTCATTGACCTCAACAACCAGTCCTCCATGGCGCAGCCCTACTTTAGGAGATTTGCCAAAAAGTATATATACTATCATAGTTAGTTTACTAACCAGCCAACTAACCAGGTCTATTTTATTTAAATAAAAAAAAATATGTAACTTTATTTATATTTTTACATAATTACTACAAAGGATTGTGTACTTTAGATTTTAACTACCAAACAAATAAATGGTTAAATATTATAAATGTACCAACCAGCAATAACTCTGTACATACATACATACATAAACTCACGCCTTTTTCTCATGGGGGTAGGCAAAAACTACGGAGCGCCATATGCTACGATTCTTACATACTTCTTTTGCTTCGTTTACATTCATACATGTTGTCATACACACACGCCGGTTGCGAGTACTACGCACCTGACCTTTCTGAAGAACCTCACCAATAAGGTCTATGTATGTCCTTCTAGGGCGTCCCCTCCCGGCGTTCCCACTTACATCTGCCTATCACTATAACTCTATTTTAAACTTAAGTATGTTAAGATTTGTATTACCGTCTGTAAGAACATGTTACTATTTTATGATCATTCAAAGAAGTGATAACCTACCTACAAAGGTCCAAAAAAAAACAATTTTTTGTTATTTTTTTGTTAATTTGTTAATGAAGCCAAATAAGGAAACGCCGTTAATTTCGCGATTAAACAGCAGGAAGGCCTTAAAACTTTCAATACGTCAGTTCTGTTTATGTTACAGGGTAGCAAAAACCGGATATCCGGGAAAGGAAGTTCGCAATGCGGGTGGGTACATAAAAGAATGGACCAATTTGAGACTGTTGCTGTACACGATTTGTTGCTATGTAGGTACTCGGATCGTTTATCTTTTGGACACGCTCGCTTTGGCCGGGACATAGGTCTGTAGATAGGTACTGTATTTTGGTAGTGAATGGAAAGAAAGTGTTAGAATAGGTGGCTAAAAATATTATAAGTCAATGACTTAATTTTTAAGAATGTTATAGCATGGCTTTGAACAGCTTCAATTGAAATTACACAAATTAATGTTGGTATTGTAGCTGGGGTTCCGTTGCCTCCGCTGTTTTTCCACCTATCTGTGTGCTGTATCGCATAAACCGTAATATGTAAATAGTTGAATATTTCAAAGTATCTCAATTACTTATTAAAATTTGTTTTCAATAAAGAAATTTGTAAAGAATTAGGAAATCCATACTTTACTATAGATATGATATAGTGTACAGAAGTTTTACTAAGTAATTTTACTTTAACCTAAATAAATCACAAAAATACAAACGAGAAATTGACCACTGACAGTATAAAGTCTGCTTTTTACAGTAAATAGTAAAAATCAAATAAATTAAAAACAATACGAGAAACGTGTTTTTTTCAGTGTATTTTGCTATGCATGGTGCGGAATGTGTGAATTAGACTTGCACTTCGCCGATTTTTACCATAAACACATTTAGTTAATATTCTATACACAATGGCATGAACATTCAACTAGTAAAAGGGTATTCATTTAAAAAAAATGAAATTTTTAAATTGAAACAGCTTTATTACCGTGCAGTTGGTACAAAAACGGACCGAAAAAAATATTAAAATATTTATAATTAAACTACCCGACAGCGACTACACATTTCAGTTATGTTAGAAAAAATCTCCAAACAAATAAATAGTGTAGCCATTTTTCAATTCACAAATTCTATATTTATTAAACAACAAAACCATTTGATTGATTCTCGATAAGTAAATGGATATTGACCATTCATTGCTATGTGCGAATATAAAAATGTTGTGTTGTCTAGGTACCGTTTTTCATTGATTTCGCAATTACACAATGCGTTGTGTAATTTTTTAAACGGTTTTGTATGTTCACAAGCCGTTTTATATTTCAGTTGCTGTTGTTTTTAATGATTGGGAATATGGGTGGGTATTTTGAATTTTTGAAACGCTGTTTAGGAAAGCATATCAATTAGCTCTTTAAACAAAACTGTATTTTTGGAATATTTTGCTTGAATTAATAATAATAATTAAAGTTCAAAGTTCTGAAGTTGGAAGGCCTTCCACAAGGTGGACCGACCTCTTGGTGAGGTTCACGGAAATCCGATGGATGCGAGACCCACAGGACCGGTTCTGGTGGCGACACTTGGGGAGGCCTATGTCCAGCAGTGGACTTCTCTTTTGGCTGCAATCATGATGATGATAATGAAATATCGAAAAATAAATATATTGCTACATCACGAAGAGGTAGGCAGAGGTGTGCCGTGTGCGTGTGTACAGCATGTCGACCCCACGCTTACAGCACGCCTACTCCGAGTCGCCAGCAAAACGTCATTGCGCCGTCGTAAACCGAGACATTATGTAAACGTGCAAGTCATAGGCGTGTTCAATTATAAATGCCATACAACAATTGTGTTCGCGGTGACAGCTAGCTTGCACTTCGCGACCAGCGCGCGGGCTGCGAGCTTTCGCCCCGCAGGCGGCGAGCTTGCATCTTGCGGGCGGCGTGTGGACTGCAAGCTGGCACCTTACCGACGATGCGTAGTTAGCGCACTGGCAGCTAGCCGTAGCCTAAATTCGAGGCGACGCCGTCCGGCTACTGAGCAGTTGCAGTGCCGTTATAATGTGCCATGACCTTTAGTCACATTTCTCCGAGTGCGTACGTCGTCATCATACACAGCAATGCAATCCAATACTAGTAACTAGATGTTTGACAGTTAACCGTTGAACACTCTTTGCCCAGTGATCAGTACTATGAACTGTCATAGGAAATACGCAAGAGCCCTGCAGGTTAGTCCCTATCCACACAAAATGAAGAAGCTCATCAGAAAACTATGAATTAATTTATTTAAGTTAACCAACAATTGTTTACACTATGTACATTTCTGACTTAATGACTAGAGTAACATTTACAAGTGCAACAATTAATTACACCACAGGCACAAAAACGGTTTAACATAACATAATATTTATATGTTATTGACATTAAGACTTATACATACAAAGAAAAAATAAAACAATAATAAAGAAAACTATCAAATCATTAATTCAATGCTGTCTACAATACTGATTAAATTTTGATTAATTGATTGGATGATAAAGGAATAAAGGAAAAAAAACGCAGTTGAAAACAGGTTTGAAATAATATTAGAATCAAAATTAACATCAAAATTAAAATCAAAATCAAAGTAAAAAACAAAATATAAATTAATAAAATTAAAATCAAAAACAAAATTGGAATTAAAATTAAAATGCAATAATGCAATAATTTGAATTCATAAAGCTTATAAGACACGATGTCTTAATTATGAGATAATTAATTGTATTACGTTGGTCGGGACACGCTTATTTACGAAGCGTCTGTGTTTGAACCTAATTAGTGTGTTTACGTGTTTTCAGCACTTACGAAGTGTTGTAAATTTGTAGACACCTTAAATAATTTGTTTGTATTCTTGAGTAGTTATCTTGAAAACGTGGTAGGCTGCATTTAAATTGTTATACCTACACTTAATTATATATATTTTTCTCAACGTACTAAATTATATTGAATTATAGACTTTTTAAAACAAAAGACAGAAAAAGGTTGAATGACCACAATACACAACTACAAGAGAATAAATACAACACAATTAGGCATGTTGACGGAATATGAATATCAAAATATATTTAGATAAATTATAAAAAATATACACAATATTTTTTTTTCTTTTTCAAATTTATGGAAAACTACTTTGATTAAGCGCATTAACGTTGAAGAGCTTGTAACGTCATTGTTCAGTATAAACTGTATAGGATAGTGATATTTTGACTCGATGTATCGCCGTTATTTTTAAATTACGTGAAAAAATAAAACAATATATGGTGTCAAATATTTTCTGGTAATCTAGATGAATGACTTCAAAAGTCTTATTGGTATTTATATATCACAACTTCATGCATGTTTCTGTGCTATCACTACATAATAAAATTATGTGAATCTCATTAAAAATATATAAATACCTTCTGAATAATTTCCGCACACAAAGTCGTAAACTCCTTGCCGAAAATTCCGATCCCACATCAAGCTTCTGAGCTCCTTTACCCTCCCGACAAAAAACCCTTACAGCATACCCTAACATGCCTTAAGATCTTCGCATCCCACGCCATATCAACAAATACTACCCACTTAGACCGTGTTTGCACCGATAAACGAATATGTGACGTATCAGAGTAAGGGATCGACTGGCCGAGTTCGAGAATCTTCGCCCCCTAAATAAATATTGGAAACTATGTTTGTACAGAACCCGAGCGTCCGATGGCTTAGCTCTGTATTTGCGTCGACTTTGTAATTGGTGATTGGCTTGGTGTGTCATTTTCTTATGGTACGGTACTCTTGTGGTACGGTAAGGTGTTATTTTTTTTTAATTTTTACTATTGATAGCCCAGCGACATTGATAGCCATGTCGTGATAGCCCAGAGGTTAAGACGCCTACCTCATGCACGAGGTTGTGGTTCAAATCCAGGCAAATACCAATGTGACTTTTACAATTCATATGTACTTTCTAAGTTTATCTTAGACATCATTGAAATCGGTGAAGGAAAAACATCGCGAGGAAACCTGGACTTGTAGTTAATATAAGTTTGAAATCGCCAATCCACCTTGAGCAAGCATGGTGATCAATGCTCGAGCCTTCTCTGTATGAGAAGAGAGGCCTTTGCCCTGCAGTGGGACAGTACGAGGCTGGTATTATTATTATTATTTACTATTGATAGGCACGCGTTTGGCCACTACCTCACCTGGTGGTAAGTGAAGATGTGGTCGACGATTTAGCACGCTTGCCTAGAAGCAACCTGATCACTCTTATAATAAATACCCCTAGAAAATCCTGACGCTATCCTACGCTATCCTGCTGTTGTGACTGACCTGTTAGTCTAGTAAATAGTGGCCCTGCTATGCCGGAGGTCGTGGGTCCGATTCCCACCCAGGACAAATGTTTGTGTGATGAGCACGATCATTTGTTCTGTGCCTGGGTGTAATTTATTTATTATAATATGTAGGTATTTTGAATTATATAAGTATGTTTATCAGCTGTTTAGCACCAGCTCTGCTTCGTTTGGAACTGGATGACCAGAATTCTTTAAAAGACGCGCTACTTCGTATAAGCTATGTTTTATTTCTTGAGTATGCTTGGACAGTTCGCCATATGGTTAATCCCATAAGGCAAATGTAAGTGGAAACGCCGGAAGGGGACGCCCTTGAAGGACACACATTAGCCTTATTAGTGAGGTTTTTCAGAAAGGTCAGGTGCGTAGTACTTGCAACCGGCGCGGCGGCGTGTGTGTATGACAACACATATGAATGTAATCGAAGCAAAAGAAGTGTGTAAGAATCGTAATATATTTATCATATAGCGCTCTGTAGTTTCTGTCTACCCTCATAGGAAAAAGGCGTGAGTTTATTTTAGAATTTTCTATACAGAAATCAGCTTAAATTTCATAAAAAAAAAACGCGCGCGCGCGCTTTACTTTGACGCGTTATTTTATTTCAAAATAAAATAAAATAAAAATAACGCGTCAATTTAAAGTTAGCCTAAGGTGAACGTGTTTACAGTTAGTGATAATTTTATTATGTCGCGTATCAAGTAATATTGTCCAAAATATTAGATTTCATTAAAAATAAATTATGATTCTTCTTTTGCTACCAAATCCTTAGAAAAGCAAATAGAAATGTAGTAATTTTATTTAAGTTTACCAATTTTAATCTGAAAGCAAATAAATTGTATTTTTCCTTGAAACGAGTCTACAGATAATTTAATAATACAGACCAGTAACATTCCCATGAGAAGGCAAAAGCCTAAATCCATTAAAAAAAGACACTGGCAGACGCCAGCACATCAACCTACTACAATCTGTCAAATTTCTACTTTATTGCTAAAGCATAAGGTTCACAATTGATTGGGGAAATTTGACAGTTTCGGGTAGGTTGATGTGCTGGGCTGCTGGCGTCGGTACATCAATATTACTTCGCTTACGCAAACCAAGGCTGCGTTTCTAGACTTAGAAGTTTACGCTACCTCACGAAGTTTTTCTTCTCCGATGTCGTTGTTTGTATGACATAAACTTGGGAAGTACATAGTGAATCGAGCACATCACATTAGATCGTACAGTTTATTCAGAAACGTTCATTACTCAACATTCATTTTTCAAAATTCATTACTCATCATAAACTGTGTTTTGATAAAATACAACTTTGAAAGTTGCAGTCCGTTTTGAATTCCAACAAAACCTCCTTTAAGTTACCGATATCAATCGTAATCTAAAAACTCCATCAAATTGAAGAACTGCTAAATTGCAAAGTCACTGCGTTTCTTAAACTCACTTTACAATATCTTAAGTTCCGTCTCCCTCAGATCCCACTGCTTAAAAAGAGACAGCTCTCTCGTTCGATAGTGAAGGAATTTCCGAGGAATTGTGAACTGAAGTTTCCAAAATAGGATTTGTCTTTGAACATCTTACAAAAGTGCTGACTGTAGATTTGTCATCAGATCATAAGAGGGTTGGAACTTCCTTGTGCTGATCTGAATTTGGACATGTTAATGCTAAGCTTACTGATGAAGTATTAGTTGACTTGCCTGTTAGTCTAGTGTTGGTCTTGTGTCTGGGTGTTGTGTATCTTCTCTTTATCGTTTAAAAATAAGTACTAGTAGGTACTATAGGGCAACACAGTTCAGTGAAGTTGGTCAATCCACAATAGAGGTGTCGCCGTCACCTGGGTAGTTGATAATCCGTCAAAGGATGCAGTACATGGACTAATGACGCTTTCAAAGCGCTCAAAACTGGCTCAGAATGCTTATGTAGTGTTTACATCGTGAGTACCTGAAACGGGGTGAATTGAAACACGGGGGTGAATATAAACAGAACTCTCAAAGAGGTACGTTGTTTGTAACGTACGGGCACAACTGATTTTATTGCAATTAAATAAAAAAATCTTTGTCTTGTTCTAATAGTTTGTGTGAAAGTTTTTAGTTTCAATGAATTAAATAAATAAATATATATATTCCAAAACTCTTACACAACGTTATCTAGTCCCAAACTAAGCAGAGCTAATCCTAGGAGTACTAAACAACTGATAATCGTACTTTTATTTATCTAAATCATATCAAAGATAAATTACACCCATACATAGAAGAATGATCATGCTCATCACACAATTTTTTTTTTTGGGTGGGAATTGAAGCCACGACCTCCGACGTAGCAGTCAGGGTCACTTACCACTAGACCAACAGGCCAGTCAAAGAACCATTTAAGGAAACCATTTAAAGTTTCCATTTGCATAGCGGATTTTGTACTTCGGTTTACTCAACAAAATTATAAGAGCCCTTTATAGTTTGATTGTAGGTTAAGGTCCGCTTACTGCGGGCGGTCCATGGATGGATTTTTGGATGGCTTTTCATTACATAGGTACACCTCCGTGCCTTGTAAAGTATATAAAGTTTTCGTCCCGGCTACCATTTTCTTATCTTTCACGTTCGTAAGCCTGTAAGTCTATCAACCAGTCTTACTAAGGGCTTTATCACACTAGCCAGTTGCGAGCGAGTGCAAAGCGGGGCGAGTGCGCAGCGATCCCGCCACGAGTTTACATCGTGTGCGCAGCGAGCGCGCCGCGTGTGAGCAGCGAGTTCGCGGTGTACGACCGCGGCTTGTACATTCAGTGCCAAGTGCAATGCTCGCCGCGAGCTCGCTGCGTACCCGCCCCGCTGTCCACTCGCCCGCAACTCGCTAGTGTGATAAAGCCCTAAGAGGTATTGGGTGCATGAAACGAGAATCCCTTAACTAACGTTCTCTCAGCTTTCTGTTAAGTTCAGGGCACCCTACCCATATTTTAAATCTTTGAGAAAGAAAATGAGATTTCGAGGCAAATAAGTTAAAAATTGTAAAACCTTAAAGCAATAGGCCTTCCATTTCTTAAACGTGAATTAAAACTGTTATGTTCAAATAAATTGATTTAAAAAATAGGCAATCATTAAATAAATAATTATAATTATAAAAATATTCCACAACTTTCACAGAACGCCATCTAGTCCCAAGCTAAGCAGAGCTTGTGTTATGGGTACTAGACAACTGATGTACATATATTTCTAAATACATTCATATTATAAATAAATTACACCCAGAAACAGAACAAATGAATTTGTCATCAATGGAGACCAACCGAGTTCTGTCGACTAGTTAATTCTTTTACCTCTCTGTCTCTAGTTTTATAATATCTTTTGTCTGGTTCTTTATAATACAACCAACAATAACACTTGCCAAGTGTCCACATCTCAACACACTTTCTAAATTCCACAAACATTAAGCCTCCATGAAAATACTCTAAACAGACTGCAAACACAGCATTTAAAAGTGGAACGCCATAATTATTTTATTTACACGTTAAAAACGGACCAAGGCCAGTGTTTATTGTGCTACAAAAAAAAAGAAAATATCATTTTCCTGGCACGGAATAAATAGATACAGAAGGCTCATCTCTTTACAAACATTGAAGCCGCAAGCACGCAAACGCATAATTTAAATTGTGTATCATAATTTCTCACCTTACTACTCACTATTTTTCTCTGCATCACCCGAAGGTTCACTGCTAGAAAATGCCTAAGGAATTAAGTCCGCCTTTGTTTATTAGTGTTCTTATATCGAATATAATAAATCAATAAAGAATTGTAAATTACATACACATGCGAGGATGTTTGCTTATTACTATAGAGCATAATATCTGCGTAGCTTAACCATACCCACCTACCTTCAGCATGTTAATTATATTTTTTGTTGGTTATTCCCTATTCTTTATATTTTTGGTTATTTTTTTGTACTTAAAACTAAAGAAATACACGAAAAAAACATATTTTTAAGTTAGGTAAAAAATTATTAATAATTACCAAAAATTATTCAATACTCAATACATTATTTCGTTTCTCAATGTATTACAGGATGATGTATTACAGGATGTTGTTCAATATACATAAGTAGCAATTAAAGACCCTGTCGGGCACAACATAGTTTGTTAGGAGATAGGAGGAAAGGCATATATGTTAGAGTTACGATTCAATATTTGGTAAGATATATTTAAAAAAATAGTAATAGTATTTATTTTGTATAAGATTATTATTATTACCTATTCATCTACCTACGTACCGTTCCTTTGTACCTAGTTCATTGTGTTACGTAAAAATGATTATATTGTTACAGTTTAAAGCAACCATAAAATGTATAATCTGATGTAAATTTTCAATGTTTTAGTTTGTGTTCTTTACTCCATGGTTTTGTTTGCGTCGATCTCTCATTCACCCTGAGAGAACCACGTGCTCACTGTAAGGAGCTGACCTTTTGCTCTGGCATATATCTATTCTGTGGACCAAAGCCGTTGATAACCTTCTCCGCAATTAGTGGACGAGGAAACTCGTAAAAGTTTAAATGAGTAACTGTCTCTTGGTTGTATAATTCAGTTATCTTTACATTCACGTTTACGTTTTTAAATGTCATTTGTAGGAAAGAGTTGTGATGGAGTGATGACGTTAAGAGAGCAAAATGAAACATCAAACCATGCATGTAATCCCCGAAAGGTTAGGCAGAGTTGTACCTGGTAGTACACCCACATTTCGCCAGTTATGTTTAAGTCCCATGTAATAAGGGGCGAGCCTAATGCCAACAATCGGGGACCAATCCAAACTCCGAGCTGCTACTGAGAAACTCCAGATGGAAAAATTCAATAACACTTTGCGCGATCCGGGAATTGAATCCGGCACTGCATGCTCAACAGTAGCGCTTGCGACCACTTGACCACCGAGACAGTCTATTTAAAAATTGTTAGTAAAAGTCCAATTTTAGTAAGTACTAAAAGTCCAATCCAATGTTGGTAATAAACCACAACTTACTCACAACATTGAAATATCTGACCTATGTGTGCAGCCATATCCATTGTCCAGTGGAGCCAACATGGGACTGTTCCACGTATCACACAATAAACACAGAACACCGTAGGGGCTAGCACATAGTCTATTAAGAATAGAAGCGTTTTGCAATAACCTTGGCCTTGGGGAACATTCCGGTAGAACTATTAAAAAAAACTAACATTTGATTGGCCTGTTTGTCTAGTAATTAGTAGCCCTGACTGCTATGCCGGAGGTCGTGGGTTCGATTCCCACCCAGAACAAATGTCTTGAGCGTGATCATTTGTTTTGTGTCTGGGTGTAATTTATCTATAATGTGTATTTTATGTATTTAGAAATATATAAGTCTATTAATTAGCTGCTTAGTACCCATAACACAAGCTACTAGGTAGATGGCGTTGGGTGAGAGGTGTGGAATATTATTCATCTGAATCTATTTTCGTAAATATATTTAACGTAATGTTTCGAAAACAGATGTTTTGTTAAGGAAGGACGAAAATTATCATCATTTATAGCCGGAAGGCTATCTATCTAACCTTTATTGCATTCATGTGTACATTTGTTGTTACATTTAATTTAAGTTCACATTGACTGTCCTGAACTCGTTGCTAATCTGACATTACGCACAAATCTGATGGGGTTACGTCAACGGCCAATATTGAATGTACCTTTTGCAATGACTAAATTATAGACGGAATGTTTTCTCTATAAGAAGTGCGCTTAGTTATAATAGACTTCCTAGGGACCTTAATGTCGACTTATTTTGCACCCGTGTTTCGACCTTAAGACGGCTTTTGGCACAGTCTTTTTTTCTTGATAACTAGTCGACTTATCGATTCTTAGCAAATTATAATGTTTACCTGTTTGCACTGTCTTTTTAAACGACTTTTTGTTTTTTATTTACTATATGTGGAGGCTTGTTATTAGCTATTTTTTATAATATTATATTCTTAATACACTGGATTGTTAGTCTGTAAGCCTTCCTAAAAATAAAATAAATAAATAAATAAGTTCCAACATAAAACCCGGTTAGGGAACAGCAACATAGTACATAAATTGGACAAAAACTTATTTACTATTTATTATTGACATAACACATAACATAACATAACGTCACGCCTGTAATCCCCGAAGGGCTAGGCAGAGGTATACCTGGTAGTACACCCACATTTCGCCAGTTATGTTTTTTTAAGTCCCATGTAATAGGGGGCGAGCCTATTGCCATCAATCGGGCACAAATCCAGACTCCGGGCTGCTACTGCTATTATTGACATGAGGTAATATTACATTATTTTATTTACGTGTATTATTTATTATACTTTATTAATTTGTTTTTTTATGTAATGTGTAAGTGTATTTATGAGTGCTTTTGTAAAATCAAGACGATGGGAATTGTGGAGGGATCCGCAGACCCTTGATTACTTGAAAATTGTTCAAAGCGTTGCTCAAAGAGAAAACTAACTACACATTCTCCAGCACCAACATTTCCGCATAAATATTCCTCATGCGTCATCTCAGTGAGATCATGAAACATTTTTATATCGACGACACCCGTCAGACCAAAACACAGATGTTTATACTCACAAAGCTTTTGAGCTATGAATATTTTAATTTCCGGTTCGCCCGTCCCTGAGATTAAGGAGGTTCAGTACGAAATACTTTATTAACTGCTCACCCCGCTACGCTTTAGCGTGAACGTCGGACGACCCGTTTTTGTTTTGTGTGTTGAATTTTTAAGTGACGCGTTGGTTTTTCGGTCGTGGGTGGAAATTAAAAATAATTAAAGCTTTTGTTCTACCGTTTTGTTAATAATCTTTTAAAAGGAAATTCTTTTGTATTATTGTGCGCTTCTAATAGCTTTTATACACTTAAAGCTTGATCTTATACCCATTTTAACACACAACAAAATTATTTTGAAAATAAACTAAACTTGAAAATACTCGTCATAATGAAAAACTTTTACTTTGGAACGAACTCTGAAATTGCGTATTTACAAATGTATTGAAATACACTCTTGAAAAAAATACTAAAGGTATTGCATTTAGTACTAAAGGAATAATATTAGTTGGTACTAAATACATAGGTGCTCTAGAAACAGGTTCGCGAATCGGAAATTTTTCAAAAACTCTCCCCTGGTTCTTTAGTATCTTAAATACCTAGACGTAAATAAATAAACATACTTTAGACAAGACCAATCAGGCAACGCGAGTTCTAATCAACCAAAAACGCTGTAAATACAATACATCTACCACCCCAAAAAAGACCCTGTTTTAAAAGCCAGTAACAACGTTCAATCACACCAGTAAACTCACAATAGAAATACAATTATATCTTACATTTCCTGCTACCAGCAATTTTCGGTAACAATCCCGTTGCCATGGCAGCGGCTAACAAGCACAAAATGTTTACAAGGAGACTTAGCAAAAAACAGTCCGTTTGTTAAAATAATTAGCCAGTCACAGTAAAATTTTCGAATAATAAATTAGTACTTCTCAGAGTCGGGACACGGAATATGTAGATAAGTGCAGAAGGTTCAGTGCGGTGCAGTGCGGTGCGGTGCGGTGGTAGGTAGGTAGGTTTAGTGCTTTTTTTTAAAATGACTTGGCTTTTTTTCCTTTTTTTTCGTAGCAAAACAAGGACATAAGGTGAATTTTCTTAGAATTGATCAATTAATTTGTCAGAATACTTGTAGGTTTATAATCACATGGAAATATTACAAAAAACAAAGAAACTTTTAACGTTTTGCCTAGATAGGCGTACAAATATACAAAAAGAATACAATTTAATAATAAAACAAGATCACGTTAAATTAACAAAAAAAAATTGTAAAATGTCTGCACAACGTGATTTCAATTTTCGTGTAAGTATTTTTTACTTACAATTCATTTGATTTAATATGATCGCGCCACCTGTTTTCGCAAGCTAACCTTCTGTCTCTTTTTACTTCGTGGTCTAGACAACAAATTATTATCATTAAAATGTGAAACTTCAGTCAAAGTTGTTTTACAACACATTTTGATAGGCATTTTGATAACTTGACGAATCTCGACGATGCGGTGAAGAAATTAAATTTCTTTGAAGTTAAAAGTCGGCACATACTTTGGATGGCAATCGTCTGGCGTAATTTTGTTTTGTACTTAATAATTATTATTGATATTATGTGTGTTGCTTTCACGACTAAAGGCCTTATTTTGTCATTGGCAGCTTGACAGATAAAAATAATTCGGTTAACGTAATATTTATATTTGTGGACGAAAGTACTGAAATCTACCCACAAGTCGATAGGCAAGCCAGCTCAAAAAAAACAAGTTCAATGCTAAACCCCTAAGCTAAGTCCATTTAAACTTAACAGTGATCAACAAAATGCTGTCAATGAGTTACTTAAGCTGGGTGAAACTGACTGGCTGGCTCAGTTTTTCCTAGTTTTCAAAGGCAGACTTTTTAGAAATAAATAAATTTTTTTTTGGCTTAGGCACACAGTACCCACTACATGAATAAACGTAGGGGCGGATGCTCGTAATCATCAATATTAGTAATTTTTTCAATAGATGCTAATGAGGGTAAAAACTAAGTAAAAAAAGGAATCGCATCAGTCACAATTAAAAGTCATTTATCGCACAATTTGTCTTCCTTACAGAATCTTACTGAAATCTATTCACTACTAGTTAAGAAATAATTTAGTCTATCAACCATATAGGTTAAGATTACTTTTTCTAACAAAAAGACAGAAGTTCATTTGGAACGAAAGCGATTCGTCGGATATGTGGTGCGCTTGTCGTTGACGTTAAAATCATCATGATGTTCAACATGGCCGCACTGACCATCGTATCGCCTCGGCGCGGCACTCCGCTAGACTGACAGTTGTGAAATCTCGTTACTATTTAAAATGACATTCTAATGTCCGCCGATAAACAAAACAAATATCACAAAAATTAAATAATTACTTAACTGTATTTATAAATAAATAATAAATAATTGTGTGCCTGTGCAAAATAGGACTTGATATGATATTTTATAGAATAGTAGGTACTGCAAGCAAAAATTATTACAAAGTAGACAGAACAAAACCACACCGAAAATTCCACAAAACGCAATACGCCAACAAAAGAAAAAAAATAGAGGTGTTTAAACACCACCTTAAAAACGATTAATCACCCTGACAATACTTCAAATCACGATTGAAATGAAGAAAATGTTGATTAAGCATTCAGTCGCATAAAATATTCAAATTCTTAAAACAGTGGCCTGGAGATAACGTTTTAATGTAACAAAATTGTAAAATTTCACCTTATCTTACTTTTAATGTGAAGGAAAAACAACGTTTTGGGAACCTTTGTTATAAGAAAATGAGCAGAGGGTTCACATGATTTTCAGCAATCTTGTTCATTTTGTTCAGTACAATAAGTGTAAAAACGCTAATTAAATTAGCTGACGTTGATCAGCCTGTGTTCAAAGATAACGGTGAAACATCAGGTTTCGTTTTGGCTATTGCTAAATTGGCTATCAGTGTGTATCTAGGATATCGTTATGCGCACTCGCAGATATGTGACGAAGCGCACGAGTACCCCGTCTGAGATACTCGAAGTCACCGTTACTTGAAGTGTATTACAATTTTTTTGTAAATTCTCAGTTGTCTTCAAAATTCGATGCGCAACTGGATGCCAGTTTGTCACTGTTAATGAAAAGATAGCTTGTAAACTGCTTTGCTGGATATCGTGGGTTCGATTCCTACCCAAGACAAATGTTTGTTGTATGAGCACGATTTTGTTCTGTGTCTGAGTGTAATTTATCTATAGTTTGTACTGGCAGACGTTCCGCGGTTTCACCCGCGTAGGTTCCATTTCCGTGGGAATACAGGGATAAAAAGTAGCCTATGTGTTAATCCAGGGTGTCAGCTAACTCCACACCAAATTTTATTTAAATCCATTTATTAGTTTTTTACTTGCAAGAGTATTATACATCTATCTATCCATACACACAAACTTTCACGTTTATAATATTAGTAGGATAGGATGTATTTAGAAATATTAATTATATTAAGTATGTTTAACACTTTATCTAGTACTCATAGCACAAACTCTGCTTAGTTTAGGACTAGATGGCGTTGTGTGAAAGTTTATATTTATTTATTTAAACACCAAAAAGGGCTTGTTGCTATCGAGTGTATGTATCTTCATGTGTCTCTGTGCGTATGCCATCGTACGTCTCCCTAACGGATGGATTGGACTTGATGCGCAAAATCGGCCTTTAAATACTAGGTATAGCCTACTGCTGGGACACAGGTTTTTTATGTGAAAAGAAGTGAGCCGTAATCCACAACGTAGGCCCAGTGCGGGTTGGTAGATGTAACATGTCTTGAATTTTTTGGCCAAACTTATTGTTACTTAAAATAGCTATTATAATAAATTAAGAGAGTGAGACTTCTGATTATTAATATTTAGTATGTAAATGAAGGGAATGGATTTACGGTCACTGTAAATAATTGAAATTATCATTAAAACTTTTTATAGTCTAGATAAAGGTACTTCTGTGTCTAATTACTACTTGAATGGTTTATTTATACCTATAGTTATTCAGTTTGTTGTCATTTGTGAACTTGAAAATGTGTTTTTTTTTAAATTTTATACTGAAAATGTACTGCTTATTGTAACGCCTATATTACCTTCTGCTAATCATTTATGCTAAAGTTCTTTATCTGGTGGTAAAGGAAAATATCGTGAGGAACCCGTTATGCCTGAGAGATATTTCTCGACGCCATTATGGCATAAAAACTCCGACACAAAAGTAAATCACTAACTACACTGAAAGAAGAAGAGTAATACTTTGTAAAAATAACTCCGATTTCTATCAATTAAATCGCCTTTACATTAGAGCTTTAAACTTACCACTTACAGTTACCGCATAACTTTTGTTACCGCGTTTTTGTCAAATAGCATGGGCTATTTGGCAAAAAAAAAAATGTTTTTAGTTTCTCATATTATATATTATAAGAAAATATTCGACACATATTTTCTTTTTTCACGTAATCAAAAAATAACGACAATACATCGAGTCAAAATGTCGCATGACGACACAAGCAATTACAGTTTATACTTTAGATAATGACGTTACCAGCTCCGTTTCCTCAACTTAAATGTGTTTAATCCAAGCAGTTTTCCATCGATTTGAAAATAAAAAAAAATGTGTCTAATATGTTTATGTAATCTAGATGAGGGACTAAAACTAAAATTTGGTCAAAAAGCTCATTTTAAATTTTAAAGGCACTATGATCACCAAAAGGTGTGCCTTACCATTTAGCTTTGAACTTTGATCCATTGTCGAATGTTCTGATGTCGTTTTGTTATCGATTACTAGCAGTTTTTAGAGACGTTGATAGATCGCTTCGAACGGGCATTCGACTTCTACCGGTTAAATCTATTCTAAGGGGGTTTAAGTTGTGAACGAATGGGTGGTTTTAACGCGAAGGGCCGATTCTTTCACTTAGACCTCTTGCACATGAGCGGCATGTTGACAAAAGCAAAAGGGAGCTGCTGCCGTTGACACGACTCGGTGGCAGGGAAACTGATTCCTAAACTTTGACTGGCCTGTTGGTCTAGTAGTTAGTGGCTCTGACTGCTATGCCGGAGGTCGTGGGTTCGATTCCCACCCAGGACAAATGTTTGTGTGATGAGCACGATCATTTGTTCTGTGTCTGGGTGTAATATATCTATAATATGTATGTATTTAGAAGTATATAAGTATGTTTATCAGCTGTTTAGTGCCCATAACACAAGCTCTGCTTAGCTTGGGACTAGATGGCGTTGTGTCAAAAGTTGTGGAATAATTATAATTATAAACTGAGACAGCTGACAACGATGCCGCTGATTTTTGAAATTGGAATATCAAAGACCACCGCTGCCGCATCGACGGCTGCCATCGAGGCGTATCGACGCCTCGACGGCCGCAGTTACCTCTAGCATTGGCATCATGTCGCCTGTGTGTAAAAGCTCTAATGCATAAGTGCTGGGTTAGCCCACGAAGTTGAATTTGGAACTCAGATTGTAGGTTATGAGAAACAGTGTGCAAAGTTCCTCATTCACCATTGAAAACGGAGTATTCTCCAACCATACGGGCGTTGTGTCTGGTGAGAAACAAGCCGATATCTTTATCGTTTTGAACCCAAAACATAAAATTGAATATTGTAAAATGCATTAAATTAACAATTATTTACACAAAAGATCCTCGCCTCAATTAAACTCTACAATAAAATAAGGCTTTGAAACA
The DNA here is from genome assembly GCA_921972225.1 of Euplexia lucipara. Taxonomy (NCBI): domain Eukaryota; kingdom Metazoa; phylum Arthropoda; class Insecta; order Lepidoptera; family Noctuidae; genus Euplexia; species Euplexia lucipara. The sequence goes on from OV179161.1 coordinate 19,201,103, forward strand.
GCGCCCTTCATCGCTGCTAACTGATCTAAAACCTGCTTTGACATGTTCTATGGGAAGGTTTAGCCCCTGGCCATGGCAAAAGCCAGCTTTTGGGTCACGGGAAGTGAAAATCAGTCGTTTGGAGATTTCCCTAAACAGGATATGAGTACTCGGACCCCACAGCCCGAGGGTTCAAAAAAGTAAAAAAAAACAAATATGTGCTACCAAACGCCGCATCCCTGTAACTGAAGTTTGTACTGAACTGACAAATTAATTTGGATTTTATTTTCATTTATTTTTTCTTATTTCATGATACAGAATCACACACACGCACACACACAATATTTTAAAAGGGCTTTACCAATTTTATTACCTGCTTCTTTAATATGTTACTTTTGTTTACTTTTATGTCTGTCCAACAAAGTGAATCTTAATGTTACTTTGATCTTATAAATTACTACGTCCCACTTAAGTTATACCTATTACTATTATCAATAATTGTTTTACAAAATTTCCAAGGGGTGAGGACCTAGGGCTCTAGTCTGCTGTTGCAATCGTGTCTCAATGACCGGTCATTGATCGAATATTTGACAACTTTGACAGTTTTTGCATGGGAAATGTGTCATAAGTTTGACGTAATACGTCAAAAATCGATCATTGACCGGTCATTGAGACACGATTGCAATAGCAGACTCGACCCCCTGGTGGTCTGGTCTGTCCTACAGCGTTACACCTATAACGGACACCTACTTCTCACATATTGTTATTCTTAATTCATGTTCCATACAAGAACGATTTTCCGTAGAAATTAGTGGTATGCAATATCTAGACTCAAGTTTTCTGATGACCTTAGATATCTATTATGTGTGTCATGAAAGAATTTGAAACGTTCTCTATGATAATTGGGGGTTTTGGAATTAAACAGAATACTGTAGAGCAGGGACAGCATTATGAGTATTCCGGCGAAGACGTATTGGAAGGCACTTGAGTTTTTTTATGATAACGATGCCAATAATATACTTTTACACTTCTATGATGGTATTGTAAGGAGAAATAAAAGACTTATTATTATTACTTATTATTAATCTTAATTATTCACACAATATCAGCCTGTAGACTCCAAAGGGTTAGACAGAGGTATATCTGTAGTATATCTGCATTTCCCCAGTTATGTTTAAGTCCCTGCATGTAATAGGGGGCGAACCTATTGCCATCATTCGGGCACAAATCCAGACTCCGAGCTACTGCTGGAAAATCTCAAGTGGAACAAAATCATTAAGTCTTGTATTACAGAAATCAATTTACGTAATTAATGATGAAAGAAACGAAGTTAAAGAATTCTCTGCAAATGGATAGTTATATATACTGTCTAGACTTTAAAGTAGATCGGGAAAACGATATAAATTGTATAGAACATAGAGACACGCAGCGTTTAGTAGTTTAGTTTAAAATTTAGTATTTTGCATTTTTCAAAATCAATGCATTTCAGTAAGGTAGTTAGGTTAGGTAGTTAGGTTAGCTATATGATAGGTATGGTAAGTTAGGTTAGGTTATATATATGTATATTGTCATTCTAATTCCAACTAACACAAAATGTTAGAGGGCACATTCAAGACTCGCCAAATAAAAAGTAGTGGTAGTTAATATTGATTTGGATCTATTAAAAATATGTATGTTAAATAGGTTGTCATTTTATTAAAAATATGGATATCTAATGTATAAAATTCTCCTGATTGTTGACAGATTCTGATATAATTTTATGTGTATAATCAGTCTGAGAAAATAGAATGCAAACTAATAACAAATTAAATAAAACTTATAAATGAATTCTAAGGAGGAACGAAGTTTGCCGGGTAGTTAGTACCTACTGTATAAATTTCATGTATACTAATTTATTAGAAAGATGTGTTGCTGGGGAGTTTGTTCCGCCACTTTTTTTTCCTGGCAAAACACCAGCAAGCGTAGCATGATCACTGTAGGAAAGTGTAAGTCAACGGAAGAATCAGCAAAGTATGACCATGGTAGAAACATTTCTGCCGATTATTAGAACAAAATAATACTCGATGTAGTCTAAGAATCTACACATTTATATTTTTTTTTCTAGACATTGTCATGCTCAAAACAAAAGAAATGATTCTACCATCTGTCTCTGTCGTTTCTTCTGATGACAAAATCCATTTCTTCGGTGGTCATACTAAGCGTGTAGGAAGTGGTAAAAAGCGGGCTATTTGGGGGACTACCTTATGTAATATTGACGTTCAAAAAGTGGTAATTCTTAGCCTAATTTGAATAAATAACTTTTGATTTAATTTGAAGTGAAATAAAACAGAAAAATAAATGTTTTTATTATTATTTAACATTCTTATGAATTACATATTTAAATAATATAAAAAATAGTAGGCCACCGATTGCGGGAGCAGGGTCCTAGATACCGGTGGTTAGGGTCTCAGAGTCAGGAACCTCCTCACGATGCGAGCTGTATCGAGGAGTACTGGAGCCTTCTGTATTATTATTATTTTATTATTATTATTGAAAGGTCAGGTGCGTAGTACTCGCAACCGGCGTGTGTGTATGACAACATGTATGAATGTAAACGAAGCAAAAGAAGTATGTTAGAGTCGTAGCATATGGCGCTCTGTAGTTTCTGCCTACACCCATGGGAAAAAGGCGTGAGTTTATGTATGTATGTATTATTATAAATCCTTCATGATCGCTACAGCTTATAACTGAACCAACATTACCTACTTTAATTTACTAAGTGTAAATATAAAGCTGAAACTTTTCTATTATTGCCGTTTGAGATTGGCCAGATATTTCGGCGTACAGGTCTTCAATCAACATTCTTTTTTCCAAGATTGTAGGAAATATTTGTATGAACGTACAGGGTGACTTGTAATTTAACGTGGCGATATTTCAGTTGTGAATAGTGGAAGGTAAGAAAAATAAAATAACATAATATGATACCTGGTCCTGTAATCCACGAAGGGTTAGGTAAGGGTTTGTCTGGCCTGCTAGTAGTTAGTGACCCTGCTGCCGGAGTGGGTTCGATTCCCACCCAGGACAAATGTTTGTGTGATGAGCACGATCATTTGTTCTGTGTCTGGGTGTAATTTATCTATAATAATGATGTATGTATTTAGAAAAATATAAGTATGTGTATCAGCTATTTAGTACCCATAAAACAAGGTCTGCTTAGCTTCGGGCTAGATGACGTTGTATGAAACATTATACATTATGTACCTGGTAGTACACTCACATTTCACCAGTTATCTTTAAGTCCCATGTAATAGGGGGCGAGCCTTTTGTCATCAATCGGACACAAAGCTGTACTCCGGGCTGCTACTGACAGAGAGAGATGAGAAATTCCAAATGTAAAATCTCAATGTAACTTTGCCCGACCCAGGGATCGAACCCGGGACCTCATGCTCAGCAGTAGCGCTTGCGACCACTAGACCAAAGAGACAGTCAGAAAAATAAAATGGCTTCTATAAATGTGTGAAATTGCCTTATTATGGTCATATACATATACATTCTTAAACATGGTGGAAAAATCAATGGGCGGTAAAGGTCACTTACACTTACAATTCTTAAGATAGATTATTTTACGTACGCTCAATATTCCTTTATTTTACAGGTACTGTTTTTGGATTTTTCGCTGTACTTGCAGTATGAGCCAATATTACCTGACTAGTACCTACTATACCTCAAAAAAAAAAAAACGGAACCCTGATAGATACACACACATTCACTGAGTCGTCCTTCGGTCAACGCGTGAGGGTATGGAGTCGAAATTAAAACCATAATACGCAGGTCTAAAGATGTACGACAGTTCATGCCACGAAAACGCGTGTGTTGACGCTCTCAAGGGAATCAATTATAGGTTACTTTCCATTGACCTATAACTATGAAAGTTATAGGTCAATGGAAAGTACCCTATAATTGATTATCTCCCCTTAATTGATCTATAATTGTCTGTCGTACATCTTTTCACAGTTGTACAAGACTCGTAGACCTGCGTATATGGTTTTAATTTCGACTCAATACCCTCACGCGTTGACCGACGGACGACTAATTGAATGTGTGTGTGTCTATTAGGGTTCCGTTTTTTTATTTCTGAGGTATAGTACTCTAAAAAGAAACAAAATTGCCCACACAGGACAGATATGCAGTTATGCATTTCTTATATAGGGTGTCTGGTTATTGGTGACCGATACTTAAACACGTGATTGTACTCATGACTACGAATAACTTTTCCAAAGAAACTTTTTTTTTATACTCATTAACTTTCAATTAATTTAATTACCTCAGTACTGCAAGAGTAAGTGCTTAGAGTGTTTTTGTTATTTTATTGTGTATAAAAAAAAGTTTCTTTGGGAAAGTTTATTGCAATCATGAATACAATCACGTGTTTAAGTATCGGTCACTAATTACCAGTCACCCTATATAAAGACAAATAAATAAAGATGTTTTGTCATAGTACAGTCGCAGTTAAGACTATAATAAACAAAAACAATTACACAAATGAGACCACATTCCAATTCAAAGTCAAAGTCAAGTCATTTATTTCAATTAGACCTGATAAAAGGCACTTTTGAACGTTATACTTACAAATTAAATAAATATTAATTTGTAAGTATAACGTTCAAAAGTGCCTAGTTGCACAATTGCATATTCCAAACGGTAGTTTTGTATGGAAAAGAATGTGCAAGAAACCCCATACTCACTCTTTTAAAATAGATTTTACAATATTTTTGTATAAGTACCTAATCAGATTATATGTGAGGACGATGTACCTTAAAAAAACGACTACTGCTACTAAACTAATTCATGTTTTGTGTTGAAAACTAGAAACAAAATTAGGTAAAACATGAAATATCTTGCAGTTTAAATTACTTAAAACTGCATTTAGAATGAAAACTAACATTCTACTAAAATAAAATCAAAATGGGAATAGAAGACATCCTGTATATAATGTCACTTACTATTTCATACACATTCAGACAAATGATTCTATTTATTGAAGAAATACGAAAGTGTTCCCTCTTTATATTTCCTAGGCACTGCGTACTCTATAGGTACATAATTTATTGAATTACTCTTACGTATTGGACTAAATTCATTTGAAAGAAAGAAAGGAAAAACATTTATTGGCAACATAATAATAATAATAATAAATCATTTTATTTCGGACATCTAAGAGATCCACAACTGGTTAGTAACAGGTTGGCACTTAAAAAACTATTGTTAGTAACAACTAAAGACGAGTTAATGAGAAGACCACCCACAGCTACACACACACATAACTACTAAACAATAAAATACTAAGGTATTAGTCTTCTCACTAATTGCCTTATTATGGTGGAGGAAGAATCAGACGCTATCGCTTTCAGGATACTATTGCGACTTAATAATTTACAACAGATTGTAACACGCACAGTAATAAAAATTGAATTAAAATGTTTAAAAACCACCAACGCCAAAACAAAAGTTTATATTTAAAAAAATAAAATTAACACTTTCCTCTAGTTGAGCCATGTACACCGATTAATCCAAGATTTATGATTCGATTTACGTGATTCTTTTTTAGTTCGATGCAGAATAGCTGCTATTTGGTCCCATAAAAATTTAGCATAGTTTGACCCGTTAGTTTTCATTTTATGAATTTTTTTATGAACTTTTAATTTAATAATCAACATTTTTTTGTATGTAGGTATGTGCACTGATTACGCTGGGATTTATGTACCGATTTACGTGATTATTTTTTAGTTTGATGCGGAATAGTTGTGTTTTGGTCTCGTAAAAAATTAGGATATTTTGATTAGGTAGTTTTCATTTTATGAACATTTTTGTTCATAAATGTTTCTTTTTGATTTCATCGAAATCTGTTAATTTGTTTGATTGTAATATTAAAAGAAATGGAAAATAATGAATCAACTACATAAAAATTAAAAACTAAAAATTGTAAAATATTTTTTTTTTTTGGTAGGTATTGTCGGTCACAAAAAACCATTTCATATGCCAACAAAATAATCAAACAAATCAAATACCAAATAATGACATTATATCATTATATAACAAATATCAATCAACAAAACACTGATTGCGGTGACCGACTTACGAAGTCGCGGTAATTACGCCCATATAGGGCCAGTAATTGTCAATAATTTACCGGAACACATTTCTCACGGCAAGCCATTAAAATTCGGTCTTATATTGAAATCAAGACAAAAAAATAACACGTTTGGTAATGATCGACTATGTAGTTTCATAATATTTTATTTGCAGTCAAATGAAATCAAAATGAAATCAAAAGACGGTGTAACCATAATATTAATGCCTTGGGAGTTGGGTAGGCCTTTAGCGTGGGATACAACATTGTCTGTGTCGACACCCTTGCGCTATCCTATCTTCCTAGTACGATGGGTTATACTGAAAACCTCTAACGCCGAAAATGTAACAACCTCATTGGAATTTGTACTTAAATTTGAACCGTTTGGCGTTGAAACACTCGGGCCATAGGGTCCCAGTGCCCAATCTAGTTTGCAAAGACATCGCCAAGCGGTTGGTCGACTCTTTACGTTGCCCAGAAGGTTGGGTTTTATGTAGGTCAGAAAATCAGCATTGCTATTCAACGTGGCAATGCGGCCAGTCTTTTGGGCACTTTTCCCGTTGACAGTGATGCAGAAGAATTTTTTGATGCCTTATAATAAAATTATATTACTTTTTTTTTTGTTTTTATTATTGTATGTGATATCTTAATACTAATTTCTTATTTGTGGTGACAATAATTACTAAATATACATACATACATACATACATAAACTCACGCCTTCTTCCCATGGGGGTAGGCAGAAACCACAGAGCGCCATATGCTACGATTCTTACATACTTCCTTTGCTTCGTTTACATTCATACATGTTGTCATACACACACGCCGGTTGCGAGTACTACGCACCTGACCTTTCTGAAGAACCTCACCAATAAGGTCTATGTATGTCCTTCTAGGGCGTCCCCTCCCGGCGTTCCCACTTACATCTGCCTTGTAAATACCTTTCGTTAGTCGCCTTTCTTCCATCCTTTCAACGTGACCAAACCATCTAAGCATACTCTTTTCAATTTTTGTTACTACATCTTCTTTTAAACCACAACGTTGCTTTATATCATCATTCCTCAATCTGTCATTAATTGTTACACCACACATACTTCGCAAGGAACGCATTTCTACAGCATTTATTCTACTTTCATGTCTCTTTTGCCACACCCAACATTCACTTCCATACGTTAGTGTAGGCACCAGCACACCATTGTGAACAGCCAGTCGTGCCTTTTCGGGCAAAGACTGGCTGGCCACAACGCCATGTATAGCGCCATTCACTTTATTTCCTGCATTCACTCTCCTTTCCACATCCGCATCAATCTTTCCATCCCTTGTAAACAGACTTCCCAGATATACAAAGTCATTCACTTGTTCTACACTCATATCGTTTATTTTCACATTGCACAACGACACGTTTTCGTCTCTTTCAAACACCATTACTTTCGTCTTATTCACATTAATGTTCATCCCTTTCATCTTATATGCTTCATTCATCTTGGTCACCATGTCTTGCAACTGTTCCGCTGACGATGCAAGAAGAACTTGATCGTCTGCGTAGAGGAGGCATTTGACAGGCAACTCATTCATCCTCAATCCACACTCACTCTCTTTTAAATCGGTCAGACAACTATCCATGTATAAGTTGAACAGCCAAGGTGACGCTACACAGCCCTGTCTAACTCCCCTAGAGATGTTAAACCAGTCTGTGTATGCCCCGTTTATCCTGACACAGGCACTGGAATCCCTATATAAAGATTTCAGTGCCCGTACCAAGCACCAGTCCACACCATACATGGATAGTGTCGACCACAGCTCATCCCTTCACACACTATCATAGGCCTTCTCCAAGTCAACGAAAGCACAGTAAACTTTCTTGTGCTTTGCCAGATATTTTTCGGCTATGCACCTCAAGGAGAAGATCTGATTCATACATCCCATTCCCTCTCTAAACCCTGCCTGCACGTCCCATAGTTTCTCATCTGTCAGTCTGATCACTCTTTTAATCAAAAACTAAATATACAATACATTATTAATCAAAAGCCATTTATTCGAAATTGGCTGATGATCAGCACTTTTTGAACGTCAAAATTTACGTCAGACTGTCCCCCAAAACGCCCCCGCCCTTCACTGCTTCTTAATGTTTTTGCTAGGAAGAAGAAGTGACCGAACAAACTCTCCAGCAACTGCACGTTTGTCCATTATGCTAGAAGAACTTGAGTTTACACAATATTGGTAATTTTATACAATAATCATTATTTCACATGATTAAGATCAAATTAAAAATGTAATGAAGTTTACTACAACAGTACTCAACACCTGCCTTGCTTATTCCCTGTTCAGTTTTTAGGGTTCCGTAGTCAACTAGGAACCCTTATAGTTTCGCCATGTCTGTCTGTCCGTCCGTCCGTCCGTCCGTCCGTCCGTCCGTCCATCCTCGCTTAATCTCTGTGACCGTTAGCACTAGAAAACTGAAATTTGGTACCAATATGTGTATCAATCACGCCGACAAAGTGGTAAAATAAAAATTGGAAAAAAATGTTTTATTAGGGTAGCCCCCCTATATGTAAAGTGGGAAGTGATTTTTTTTTAAATTTCAACCCTAACGTGTGATATATTGTTGGATAGGTATTTAAAAATGAATAGGGGTTTACTAAAATTATTTTTTGATAATGTCAATAATTTCGGAAATAATCGCTCCAAAAGTAAAAAACAATGTGTGTGTCCCCCCTCTAACTTTTGAACCATAAGTTTAGAAAATATGAAAAAATCTGAAAAGTAGAACTTTACAAGGACTTTCTAGGAAAATTATTTTGAACTTGGATGGAAACAGTTTTTGTACAAAAAAGACAAAAAGTTGTACAAAATAGTTTCTGGACTAAGTTTGTAGTATAATCGTTTATGCAAGCATTTTTGTTAACTTCGTTTACATATTCTACGGAACCCTACACTGAGCGTAGCCCGACACGCTCTTTGCCGGTTTTTTTATTGATGCGATTAGAAAAACCATCGTGGATGTCCATCCCGGGGAGGAGTCTGTCAGACTCTTGCTGCTTTAAAAGGTGTTCTGCACTGGGATCGACACCTATTCTAACCGTATACACATAAACAACTTTGTTTTACATGGTGCGACTGCATGTCTGACCTCCACATCCAAGTTACTAAGTAGCACGGTATCCCTTGATTAAACCGACAGTATAATCGTCGATAATATCACCTGTAAATACACCGAATTAATTATTGTAATCAGTTATTTAAAAACCATGAATAAACAGATACAGTACGTCAAAATAAACAGAGTGATTTACATATAACTGATTTGTAAATAACATGTTCTCATGTTGATGAATACTGGCAAAATATTTGCCTGGGGTCAACATTGTTTTTCGAATAAAATTTATGGGACCAATATTTTATTTATTGCATTTTAAACTAGTCAATCGGATATTATAGATTTATTTTATTGTTGATCTTGTGGTTAATAAATAGCTCACATCAAAAATGGGGTAGAAAAATATCGTGAAAACCGGTATGACTTAGAGATAAGTCTGGACAGCATGTGAAGCCAAATTAGGGGCATAAAAAATCTTATATCAGGGCTTAGCCATATTATAAATTCTATTTCTATAATTGTAATCGATAAGGCGACAATGGAAAGAAAATGGTGTAGGTATATAGAATCAGCTCTTTGTCAACTACATGCCTGCATGGGTGCAATGCATGGGTTCAGGGGCGACGGACGCGGGGATGTCCGTCGCCGCTGAACCCATTCAGGGGGGCTGGAAGAGGGCGTTGTCCGCCCTTCGCCTGCGCCCGATGCGCCTTCTGCGGGCAGGGTGAGAGGAGGTAATCTCCCTTTCCTTTTCCGCGACACCACCGCGTCCCAGGACTCGACGCTGCCGACCATCCTCTCGGCCACGGCCGGCAGCGACAAGTCACTGCTTACTCCAGAGACGAGGGCATGGCGCGGCTCCTTCCCAAGCGGCACACTCTGCCAGCGTATACCACGCCGTGGTGACACCGGGCGTCCGGCTCCCTGCATATGCGAACATGCCCAGGCCTGCACTAACCACAAGAAAATTAGAAGAAGGTTAATATTTACCGATTCACGTCAAATCACCGCGTGAAAATGTTCAGATGCTTAGTATTGACAGTTTACTCAAGTTTTTACGGCGTGACTTTTAATGAATCGGCAGTACTGATCGCTTACTCGGATAGGGGGAGGTCTGTGTCCTGCGGTGGACTATATGGGTTCATGATGAGTGGTCGCACAGTGCAGGGCAAATCAAAACAAATCTGAACCGTTTAAGGCATTTGTCTTCACTAACTATCACTATACCAAATTTTACAGAAAAAAAAATGACAAAAAAGTGGTCCAGAGAGTTCTTGCTTAGCGTATATTAATAATGATGTTGTACTCTTTCTGTCAACATTTCTATTTTGTACCTTTTTTTGGTTCATCATAGACAAACAGTTAGTTGACAGCATGTGCTTAGACCCAGCTTAGACATAGACATGTGCAGCGGAGGAGATTTTAAGGCACTCAAAAATCAACAACAAAATTTACGTTCTTACGTGGAGAAAGTAAATTTTGTAAAGCAGGCCTTGAACTGTAGATATTCCAATAACTTCAAAGCTATATTTTTTTTATCAAATCCTCTTCGCTGCACTCCTCTTTGTCTGTGCTTGTTATGTCTTGTGCTCCTTAGTTTAGGCGTACGGACTACTAAAATGTAATTATTGATCCTATTATATCGTTTGTTGTGTGATGAGCAAGACGTTCTGAACAATGTTTGACTGAATAGATTTTCAATAGGTATGCATAACATGTATAGATATATCTTAAAGCAGTACCCTTAAAGTTCAATACCTTCCTCTTCACAATCCCCGCTAGTCCCTCAAGTTTCCATCCCTTCGTTCATTATTTACATTACAAACATTGTCGGTTACAATATTACTATGTAAGACCATTGCAGGTACCCGAACTTCGGTTTGTAGCTGTAGTTGGTTGTTCTACAAGCGTATACATGATCCGGCTAAAGATGTTTCAGAATATACTTGAAATTTGAGGGTAATTGATTGTCTAATGGGGATGTTATTATGGAGGAGGAAGTATACATTTACCTCAGTAAAGAAAACGTTAAGAGGACGAATAAAACACGTCTTACGAAATAATGCAGCTATAGCTAACTGGAAACGCTGTATTAATACAATAAAGATACCCTCGGTTTTGTTATTGTTTTAACTATTAATAACCGTTCACTGATATACTTTACTTAAATGGTCCTAGTTTGCCATTTTGTGATATCGTGTTGCAGACGTATGGATATAATTTAACATTTCACGCACATAAGCGAGCAGGCCCTTTACATTTGGAGGCTCTGTAAAAAAACTAGCTAGGTGTCCTGCTCAACTCCATTTGAGTTCCAACGCCTCGCCTCGCCTTACGTCTAGCATGATATTATACCTAGGCTTACCGATAAAAAATCGAAGTCCTCTAGATATTCCAACACCTATTAAGCAATAACCTACGCTCATTTTATTATGTCCTAGGTCACGTCCACCTTAGATGTTCTCTACGTGTTACTGCATCGTACCCTCCATCCAGGATGACATGGTCTCACGTGCCTGTAATTTCTCTATTAAGTGCTCCTTGGCGGGTAAATAGAAATGGTTGTTCTAAATGAATTCTTTACAGAAGAAGCGGTTTCTGTATGCTAAGGCTCAGAAGTTAAAATTACACTGTTTTATATTAGAAAGCTATTGAACTTGGGTATTATAAGAAAAACTTTATACAAATATGTTTTTTTCTGTCAATTTCTGTAGTTTATTGACTACAAACATCTCTTCCCGCGGTGTGTTAAATGTGGTAAAATTCAAATTCATGAATCCAAATTTAAGATAAAAAGTATCTTATCTGGTCATAGAAGAACAGGGCTGTCTATGTGCCAGTTTTCATCTTAATCTGTTCAACGGTTTACTCCTGATTGAGTAACAAACATCCAAACATCTTCACAAACTTTCGCATTTATAATATATTATAAGCGTGATAAAGAAATAAAACATAATTTGAAATCTGATTCTAGAATACATAATCTAATCTATGAACACATGGACGATGATGAATTGAAAATGAAGTAAATAGATACTTTTAAGCTCATGCTCAGCTTTTAGTGTTTGCGACCACTAGCCCAACAAGATAGTCAACCTTCCTACATATTAACATCACACAGCGACCAATGAACCCCTCCAAAAGTAACGAATATAGAATTATCCCCTCAGGATCGTTTACAGTACTAGGCGCGTAAATTATCATGACTTTTTAACGAAGAGCCAAACATGTGGGAAGTAAACAATGTTAATAATTAATCAAAGAGTCCAAAAATACCTTCTAAAGTCTGCTAACGGACGGTGTTATGAGATTATGGAATACAAAAATATCCTTGGGGTAATTATAATTTTACAGCTTAATGTATCGCGACATCTATATTGCCACAAACGAACCGAACTGACGTATTCTAGATAACGATATTAAAATTATGTGTCCTATTGAAACTAATAATACAGTAAATGTTCTGGCTAATATCCCTTATTTTTAAGGCACGTCACGGTAATGGTTGGTTAAGCAGCTAAAAGAGTATCTGGAAGATACAAAGAATACAAATAAACATGTAACAAACAAGAATCTGATCACAACCGTCAAGTAGTAGCCTATCAGATACAAAAACCCGTCATATTGAAGGATCCTCCCCGTTCTGTGGAAGATGAAGAATATTTAGACCATGTTGATTTCACCATCATAATAATTGTGAAAGCCTATGCAGAATTGCAGATACCTAGCTTTTTATCAACTTACTTAGGGTCGGCTTTTAGTGTGAGTATATGCAGCTATCTGACTGTTACAATCCAGGATCTAGGCTCCACGTTGCCCCTTAGTAAAACTGGTTTATGGACAAATGAATTATTTTTTAACTAAAAATCTCTTTGGTTTATTTCATATAGGTTAGCTAACTTAGCCTTAATTTCGTAAACCTTCTCTCAAAATCGCCAACCTCCTTCTAGAGCAGTTGGGCGGAGAAAGACGCCATGCCACCATGAACAGGTGGTACACGAACACGTCATGGGAACTTGCTCTAAAAATATAAACACTAACACAAAACGCAGGAACTAACAACGTATAACTCAAAAATGGCGTTGTAATAATAAATTCTAAACATTCCTTAGTAGGTCGAGAGGCACCGACAGCCAGCAACTGACGTGACGTCCACTCGATTGTACAAATATTGGGCAAACAAGACTCTGTTGTAATAATGTTTGTCGCCAATGTTTGTTTTTATTGGATGTAATGATGCAGTGTTGCATGTTTGAGGACGAGGGCACGGTGGTTTGTATTTTTTACGTTCTTGATAAGTTTATAGAACTTTTAAATTATATTAATAATACGTGAAACGAAAACTTCGGGTCCCTAGTTTGAGAATACTGCCTGCATGGCGGAGTGATAGTTTTAGCAAAGTTAAAGTTTACAATTATGAAAAAGAACTTTAGAAATCTTAACAGACAAACTTTTACTGAGCCACAACTGGTTAATATTATTGTGTGGTTTGTCGACTGCAAATAATAGGCCTCCAAGTTATAGGGGTTATCTGTCCGACAAGTGGATTACGTAGGGCAGTGTCTTTTGATTAAAACATTTTGAAATTTCATTACGCCAACCACGATACCATTACATTGACCTTGTTGTCATTACCGACCACCATGCCATTTTAAAATCTCTATACCGATCCAGGATTGGTGCCTTGTTAAATATTTGTTAACTAACTTTGTCCCCAAGGACATCTATTTATTATGTTAATAATTGGCCATAAATATCTTAGTCTTTCGTTCACGTAACAATAATATTATTTGGATTGCATAAATTACTCGATAGCGCAGATCACTTTAAAATCATCATCTAAGACACGTTAATTTTAGTTTGTAAATGCCGAGATAGATGTCGCTAAATGTAACCCAAAGTATAGTTTTTCTAGCCAGTTTTTGTTATCTAGTCTAGTTTAGTTTGACAGACGAATACCTAGGAGAGTTTTCGTCTGGTAAGCTAATTTGCGTTGCAGACTCCCGAAGGATTTTATTTCTATAATTGAACAATATATCTTTGTGATCGAGATAATTTACTTTTGACGCATAATGTGAAATAAAGTTAACAAGAAATAAACAATGGTAATACTTTAGCTGATATTATTTTTTCATAATATCAGCTAAAGTATTACCATTGTTTTACAATAAAATAAGAAGACTGCTAGATGGTTTGATCAGGTTCAGAATAGAGAAAGAAAAGCGTCTAAATAAGGTAGACGTCAGTAGGAGCGGGCGCCTTAAAAAGACTTACCTACACCTTATTAGCGATCTTCTCCAGATAGATCAAACGCGTGGTTCTATTGCAACATTTGCAACTGGTAGGCGTGTTTAAAATGCATATTTGCAATAAATTACGCAAAAGGAGGATAGTTATACATATGATAAGGACAGTAGCAAATTGTAGCGTTCTGTTGTTCCTACCTAGCTCCACTTGAATAAGTCGCGAGTTAGTTTAATAATAGTAAATAATAAAATTAATTAATTAATTGACCCTGAACCCGATACTGGTGGGTTACTATTTTTTTATATTTTTAAATGCTTTGTTTGTGTTGAAATATTTTAAATACTTATAAGAAAATAATAAAATCTTTTTTTAGTTATTTATTTATTTTTGCATGTTCGAAAAACTTACAGCTAGGTACAAAAATAAGATAGATTGAATAAACAATGTAGGGCCATTTTTTTTCTTACGTGTCTTACCTCAAGTCTAAGTCATTTATAAATCGATTTTTTTTTGTCAGTTATGGAGTTTGGTTTTAATATCGAAAATACTGAAAGACCACATAAACAAATCTTAATAAAAACACTCTAAAAGGTTAATAAAGTTAAGGTAATTTCGGAAGAAGGTGACAAAATTTCTTTAAAAATTTCTTTAAAAGAAAATCATAACGGTGCTTTTATTTTATTAACAAATTAAGGCAGAGACTTCCTCTATGTACGCATACCATAAAGGCAGTGTCACACTAATTTGATGTGAGGTAATGCGACTCTCGGGAATATAAGGACGTGAGCCCGTTCCGAACAATTATGATCATAATTTTTGTCTGAAAAAGTAAACAATTTGGATTGTTATTTTTTAATGTTTCTCGGAGTATTTTCCTGTTTTGTTTACTGTGAAAGTGTTTTTACTGTTTGCTTGACATGTTTTTATTTTTAAGGTAGGTAAAGTACCTAATAATTTGTTGCTTAAATAAAAAGCAAAAAAAACGGTCAGAATATTATTTAACGCCATAAATCGTGAAAAGCTGAAGGTTATTATTATGTTCTCTCGCATTTTCACAACTCCATCGTACATGAAGCTCATTATATCTATAGCAATTTATTATAACTGTTATTTATCCGCTAAACTCATATTACAAAAAAAAAGTCTGCAAGTCTTTCCTTTACATTAACATGTAAGTACATATTTCCAAAACAACTGAAAAAAATGTTAAAAAACTGTTCTCTTATACAGTCCAGACATACGACTGTTTAACATGTTATGCGAGTTTAACAATGCGGGGCAAAGTTTGGAAAAGCCTTCTGAAGAAAGAACCATTTTTTTCAAATATGCTTTAATGGCATTGCACACGATGATTGAAGCATGCTGCATGTTTAAAAGAATAAAAACGCACAAATCTATTTGAGGAAGCTCAACGACACACTACGCTACAAATCGTCTACGGATTTTCGATTATCAAAATAAAAACTAATCTCTCGAATCCCTCAATGAAAACATATCATTGAGCAACTCACACCCACAAAAAATAAACCCTAAAACACTGTATCCTGTGATAAAGAAAAACTTTGAAAAAACACACGAAGTCACACGTCACGTAAAGAAAACATCTCAATCTTCCGCAAAATTAAGACCCCATAAACCACTTTACGGAAGTGCTACAAAAAACCCTCTTGTTTTTGTGCACGGCATAATTTACAGATGCTACCGAAAGTGTCGAATGTTTAACTAAAAAAGGACCAAAAAAAAAGACAAAAAAAGGAAGCATCGGCACGTGGAGACGGAGCTTTAAAGCGCAAGATCTAGCGCTTTTGTGTATGCGTGGAATGCATTTGTGTGCGTGCCGCTGCAGGTACGCTACGGACCTCAGTTCCCATCGGGCTGTGAACGGCGCACGACGTTGCGACGCTCCCCTCTCCGCACGCGAACGAACGTAACGCGACGAAATACGTTTTCGCGACATAAGAAAATTATCGGGAAATTTTCAGTTAGATTTTGACTTGTATCAAAACTGTGGAGATAATATTTTAGTGTGTTAAGTGAATATTTAGGATACTCTGTGGATTGAGTGTAAACAGTTTTAGTGAATGTACAGGTGTGAGCCCGTGAATAGTTTACATTTAATTTTTCTGGGATTCGGAAGTTGATTGCAAGTAAGTTCTAAGTGATGTTTTTTTTTCATTTTTTCGGATTTTAATTTTGCATAGTAGCAGTGATCTAGCAGAAGTAACAACGATCTCAAATCAACTGGTGCTTATTAGTGCGATTATATTAATACAACGAAATTGAGGTAAAATTTATTAACGTAATTCGGTGTATAGAATTAATGTAATTTACTGATATGGTTTGATTCGAATTAATGATAGTAGGTAATTATGCATCGGTACAGTAAATTTAATGTAGGTACCACAATTAAATATATATAATTGGACCGAGATATCAATTTGAAGAGTATGGTGGTACATAGTTAAAAATCTATAGGTAACTGCAATTAAGACTGACATATTTCGCGAATCAAAACCACAAGCAAAAAATTAATTACCTATCATGTTGTATCAATTACAGTCTGCCAATCAATTGTTTTTCAACCACAAATCGATCCTAATATTTGATCTAATCTACTTATTTATCGACCAACACGTCGTTACTAAATTACAAAAACACATTTTTTACACAAATCAATCAAAGCTAAACTGGCATTTGTTTTCGCCGTTCATTTGTTTTCCGTAAAGGTGAGGCCACACAAAAAAAAATATAATGACCATAGGCTATTGTGTTTTTAATGATTCCTGCCGGAACAATTTCAAACGAATTGTCATTGAATGAAAAAAAAAAATATCCGCTGGTATTGAATAGACTTAATTATTGGGTAAAGCTTCGAGTTTGCTGCGTATTTAAGGTTATTTGTAAATAATTTATGAGCGACATTCAGAATGTTTTGACCTTTTTATAGAATAGGAACGGGTACATATGTCAACGGAAGAATCAAAGTGACAGATAGGAGAACATTTCTGCCGAGTATATAAGAAATTATGCTCGATATTGTAGACTATTGTCGACTGAAGAGTCTACATATTTCTTTTCTTCATTCTTGACAGTGTCGTGCTCAAAACAAAAGAAATGTATCTGCAATTTGTAAAAACATCTTTTGTTTTACTTAATACAGGTTATTCTATAACTTAGCTAGGAAAACAGAACTTCAGCCTGTATGTATATAACTTTGTGTATGCCTTAAATAATACGTACACTATATAATCGAAATATAAAAGGTTCTAATTTGATAAATACTTAATTGCTCTGTGTTCAGCGACAATTTGTAGTACATAGTCATTACTTTAGTACATTAACAATTCTGTCTTTGAATGGAAAGTTAACTTCTGAATTACATTTCTAGATACTGGAAAGGTTTTATTAGACAGTGCCTATAATTATATTTTCTATTATACAAGGAGTGTCGCGTTCCCCAGTGACTGTATTGTGGGGTTAGATTGGTAGTTGTTATATGTAATAGGTATAATACAAATATTCATGTCGAATTCGGTTATACTGGAAACTGATCCCAACATCGGAAAAGGCTAGGAAAATAAAAATGAAAATAGTGGTCGTTCTACGAAATTATTTTTATTTTAAGGAGAGCAAACACTTTAAATTAAGCTTTTCTTATTTATTGACAAATAGGTACCCCTTCTCTGTCAGTGAATAGTCTAAGGTAGAATGATAAATTAAATATATTTTTACGATTAGTTTTTTACAAACACTTTTACACACATTTTTTTCGAACTTAGTAGATGAGGTCGTTCTTTCACTATCGGACTACTTTGAGAAGAAACACCAAAAAAAGCTCAGAGGTTACAGTCTCTTTTATAGTCCAGAGATTGTCTTGGTTAGATTATTTGGTTTATTTTATACCTGTCAATGAATAGGTAGGTCCACTCTTAATTTTTTTCTTGATGACACGTACTTCGTTATTTGCGACAAAAAAACATTATTTTTATCCAACTGCTAAAGAGGAGGATTTTCTATGACAAGTGTGTTTTTATATGTATTTTTACCGATTTTACAAGTAAATTAACCATTTGTCTAAACTTAATCTTGATTATTATTATCATCTGTTTGCTGATGAATGGATTAATAGAAAGAAAGAAAAGAAAGAAAATAAATAACAAGAGCAAAACAGCATGAGCTGCTGCTGAGCATGGGGTCTTGGGTAACATTTCCAGGCCGGGCAAATATAATGGGATTTTTTCATCTTAATTTTCTCTGTAAATCAGTCCGGAGGCTGGATTTATACCGTAATGGTGGCGATTGATACATACAGCTAAAACACTTTTACATCAGATTGTGATATAGTTTTAGCTAGAAGCTCCTTATCATTCCTGTTAAAAAGAAAAGTTGTTCATTAACTAAATACAACAAACGGTCTCAAAGGTAACAACTAAAGTTAGACAACGTTTTGTAATAATTCGGTAATAGGTTAAACGGCAGCTTAGTGATAATAGTGACAACGGAAGCTTACTCGGGAGGCGTTTCTAAATAATGTCGCTCTTATGTATGAAGCGGCGCGTGACAAAGCCTCACCGTACGAAAGTGACAATAGAGGAGCCTCAGCACCGCTGATTGGTGTTCAGAATTGTTTGAGAACTCGCACCGGGCACTACTCTAACATACTACGTTACAGACATATTTGTTTGAGAGAGGTTAACAGGAGGTATAGGATATCGTGCATTGTTTGTAGAACTAAACAGTTATTAGGGAGTTCAATGTCGTGTGTTTAAGGTTAAGACTATCAGTCTGTTTATGATATAACGTTACGCTTATATTTCTCAAAAATGGGTACACTAATCTGTGTGGTGTAAAGTCAAAATGATTTGTCGTCACCAGTTTGGCAGTTCACTTTTTCGTTGAAGAGGTCATTTTAACAGATAAAAGGCTGTATTATATTAAAATGGCCTGTGATCTTAATAGTCTTAGCGTGATGGTGTAGCCTATACAGGGTTATTTGTAAAACACCAACAACCAGGAGTAGATTACTAACATCATAAACAACAACATTTGTCTGTATTCGAACAGTTGATCGAGTTTTGTATCTAGAGTTAATTTTTTTTGTCTTATTTCGAAAAAGTCGTAGAACAAATGAGTCTCTGCTATCAATTATTGCAAACTGAATTTTTCAAACTCGACTACAATAAAACTCTTAAGATAACCAAGGGGTAATTCGTATATTTTTAAGTACATTGCATTTAAATCTCGGTCACCAATCTGTTAAAACAACGTCTTAATTTCCCCTTTTGACATTGATTGTCGCAGAGGTAGGTACGACTAGATTTTGAAAATTTTCATACGGTAGCCGAGCCTACGGTAGGTTAGCCTTCTGTTATTAGATATCTAGCGACTTTTGCGTATATACCTATTAGATGCTATGTTTCGTACAAAAACAGAAGCTATAGAAAAAACAAGAATGGAGTTCCGAAACTCTGTTTGAAAACGAAAATCGTAGCATTCAGTTGTTTTTTTTTGTCCTATCTCAATGACTATTATTTTCAACAAAAACGTTGTGTTGGTCCTCGTTAAAATGTAGGTAAATTCTAGTTGTTTTTTGTCACGCGTCCAATTCGGCATTGAACCATAATTATTTATGGTCGTAGACCTTAATTTAGGCCAGTTCGGTCTAGCCATTACCTACTGTTTTTTCGTTAGAACTTCTCACCCATAAAATAATTGGTTTATAAGGGTAGAAGTCAATAGCAAGTCGTTTCTACCTACCTGTGTACGATTATAATAGTCGCAAGTAAATTATTTAGTTACTAAGCTGGAAAGGTCAACTCGTCTCTTACCCTAAAGCTAGTAGATTTTAAGATTTTTTCTCTGCCAGCTTGACAATATCTTTAATGTCGTGGTTCCAGGCAAGGTAGGCTGGTAGTGTAATTATATCTTCTTCAATATCCGTTTCTTCATTATTTTTTTCGCGACATTAAGTGATGATGATGATGATGTTTTATTTAACACATAAAAAAAAAGAAACTTAAAACTACCTACATTGCCCCACAAAACTGCTTACGCAGTTTAACTGTGAGATCACTGAGTCTCTCTAACAATAAACTTAACATCATGTAGGTACATCTATAACCCTTACGAGACACTAATAATACCTACACTTCCATGTTATCTTATATTTTTTTTTTAGTTTGCGTGCGAATTTTACTTGAGTTGAGTGGATAAGTCACGTCTACCTATTTCCTACTGACATTATTTCGGCACTTCGTTTTAGAGCTTTGTAAGATAGAAAATAGTTAATAAATTATTCGGTATCAAAAATTCTGTCTCTAATGGCAGGCTATAATAGATGATTGCGAAGATTTTATGTTATAGTAGACCATTGTGCGAACGAACTCGCAGGCAGAAGCTAGTTTAGATCTATTTTCTATTTGTACTTTACTGGATCTAATATCATCCGTTCACACCTGGCACTAGCTATTTCAATTTCGACGTAATTTCAATCGTGTTTCGACAATTTTCTCTAATTAACTACGGTGCCTTGACCGACTTACGGCTTCAGATGTTAATTGGCAAATCTTTTGTTGCGAATATAATTTCAGCATTTGGGAAAATTGTCGCAAACTCGCAAGTTTCTTTTGATTAATATAAAAGATGCGAGTTTCTTTTGATGGCAAAGAAAGTGAAATTTTCAACAACGCGTTTTTTTTTCATTCATTTCTATCGACACAAACGATACTACCTTAGAATTAAAAAAATATTGTATTTTACACAATATTCCACAACAACAACTTTCACACAAAGCCACATTAGTGGTTTACGGCTACGGGCATGTAACAATGTGATTTATAAATTCATTATTATGTTCTAGATAATTTCTGAGCTTATCTTAGATATCACTACCTTATCTAAGATAAACTTAGAAATTATCTAGAGCATGAATTTCAAAAATAACATTGGCCCGTACCAATGCTACCTTCTGTGAAAGAAAACATCGTGACGAAACCTGGACTTATAATTAATATAAGTCTGAAATTGTTAACCAATCGTTAGTAGGTAATCGTGGTGATTAATGCTCGTGCCTTCTCTGTATGAGAAGAGGCCTTTGCTCTGCAGTGTAACAGTGATAGGCCGCGCTTTTTAAGCAGACTTCATAGATTTTAAAACTAAGAATATTTCGTTTGTACTAAAGTGACACATAAGCAATAAATACGAAATTAATAATTTAAAAAGTCATCGAGCACTCACTGTATTTTGCTCAGTAATGTTCGTTCAAATGGAAATTCGCACCACCCACACAGCTGCCTGTCCTCTTAGCGTAATTTCTACTACACCTACGTACCTAACGTTCTATGTCAAAGGTCAACTGTTTAGTTATTTTCCTTATAGAAGTTCCACATAGATTGGACTGGCCTGTTGGTCTAGTAGTTAGTGACCCTGACTGCTATGCCGGAGGTTGTGGGTTCGATTCCCACCCAGGGCAAATGTTTGTGTGATGAGCACGATCATTTGTTCTGTGTCTGGGTGAAATTTATCTATAACTAGCAGGCGTCACGCAGTTTCACCCGCGTGGTTTCCGTTCCCGTGGGAATACGGGGATAAAAAGTAGCCTATGTCCATCGGGAATAGTGTAGCTTTCCACCATTACAATAATTTTTAAAATTAGATCATTACTTCCGAAGATTACCCCCTACATACAAACTTACAAACTTACAAATTTTACCTCTTTATAATATTTATATAGAAGATTATAGATATAATATTTATAGATTATAGATATAGATTATAGATTATAGATATAGATAGATTATAGATTATAGATATAGATATGTATGTATTTAGAAATATGTAAGTATGTTTATCAGCTGTTTAGTACCCATAACACAAGCTCTCAAGCTTAGCTTGGGAATAAATGGCGTTGTGTGAAAAGTTATGGAATATTAATTTAATTTGTGAAATATTAATATTAATACATAGATTGCCCGTTGGTCTAGTAAGCACAAATTTTATGTTAATCCTAGGTCGGACATAGTTTGGTTAGGAATTGCAAGATAGTACTCGTAACTCGTAAGTCGATGAATGAGGGCAATGTAAGATCGATCGTTTTCTAATCTTTTAAGGAATGCCTATGTCCAGCAGTGGACGTTTTTTCTAACGTACATATTATTACATCTTTACCTTAGGTACACCTTTTACTTGGGACTAAAAGCACAAATGACGAAATGTGAGTAAACTAGCATAATCTGCTGAGCTTTTTCCTATGTTGGAACTTCAAGTTTAACAGCCTCCAGCACTGTAGAATACTGAGAGAGGTAGTGAGTTCGATCCCCACCCGTTGCACTAAGTATTAACATGAATTCTCTACAGACACAAGCATAATTTTAGCTTAGTTTGAGGGGTTAACAAGACTACTACTACAAAGTTTAAAAAAAAAAGAAAAAATATTGGTGTTTTACATACAGCGACTACTTGTCTGACATCCACAGCCCAGTTACTGGGTAACACGTTATGACGATACCTTTTGGGTTAAACTAGTTTAGCGTACCACATACTTGTGACCTTGTCAATCTCAAAACCATTATCATCACCATATCCCTTCGTTTACCTACCCATCCCAATTTACTTACAATACAAAATTACAACGTAATTACAGGCGCATGAAACATTTTGGCTTCGTCTCTTTAATGGCGTCGCTACTGGTAATGTAAACATCCGTAGATGGTAGCGGGGCTACATGCTTGATTGCCAGATTGCCACCCAATAAATTGGTTAGGCGCAGTATGCCGACATTTTCCTTGAACATTACCAATTTTCCAAACCTGGTTGGATAATATCTAAATGGGCTATAATTTGACAAAATTTTAGTTTCAGTCCCTCATCTAGATTACAAGAAAATATTCGACACATATTTTTTCGTTTTCACGTAATCAAAAAATATGTGTCGAATATTTCTTGTAATCTAGATGAGGGACTTAAAAATATTTTTTTGTCAAATAGCCCATTGTGTTAGAAATGACAATTAAATCTACTTTTATCTACAAACTACATAGTCTGAGGTTAAAAGTAGATTAGTAACTAGTAAACTATGAAATGCAGATTTTTTTGCAAAATATTTCTGCATTTTAGTTTGTGGAATTTAGCCTATAGGATGCTCAGACATTAAAAAGTTTCAATACAATACGAGGTCATACTGATTTTGTTTCAAACTCAGTTTTTTTTATAATTATCTCTGGTGCAAAATTGCCACATAACTCTAGAACGACATAGCAAAATTAAAACTCTTTATAAGTTAGTAGACGGTCCCTAGTTTGGTCCCCACTGCTAACCTTGACTTCTTAAAAACATCAAAGTTCTATTTTTTCCACAATAATGTTATTCTGATACAAAATAGGAATTACCTTTTTTGAATGTTAAATATAATATGATTTTGGAAGTATTGTTCTTCAGTTGGGAAGGAAAAGTGGCTCAACAAACTCCTCAGCACTTATCATTGTCGTAGGATATTACAGAAACGAATAAACCCTGCCAGATCAAACATATCCCACAGACAAACAAGACAAGAAAATAAACAATATTTTAACCCTCTTCCACCGCGTTTAGCACAGCCATAAAACCACCTGTCCTTTCCATTAAGCTAAACGCAGCCACGTAAATAGTCATAAATTAACGCCCATGGGAACTCCTTACCCCTGAGTTGACACTGAACTTGAAATGGAAGACAAATATTTAAAGACAAGTGAAAGGGTTATGTTTGACGAGATGTTGTTTTGTACTTCTGCGAACGTGACCTTTGTACCTTGGTAATGCATTGAACGGTTGAGAGCAAACTTTGGTCACGATTTTTTTAGGCTTCTGAATAAAGTGGTATCCGGAATATTGGTGTCTCATTCTGATAAGATAGAAATGAAAAGGACAAATGAAAAACTTGTAGTTATGTTTACTGAGGAGAATAGACTTTTTCTTCTTCTTCTATGATATGATATGATAGGAGTTGGCAAACTTATCTTGAACTTAAGTTAGCAGATTAGTATTTCTCCAGTAATATATCTTTGTTTTCTCTTGACATCGCTTGTATTTGGATGTTATATAATATTTATGTATCTATGTATCTATTTTAAATTATTGTTGATTTGACTTTATAGTTTTTGTTATCTTCTTGCGCCTACCATGTTCTGTCTCTGCATCACCTTAAGGTAGACTGGTAGGAAATGCCTAAGGCATTAAGTCCGCCTTTGTACAGTGTCTTTTACTTGACATCATATTTATTTATTTATTAAAACTTTATGCACTAGGCATAAAGTTTTAATAAATAAATAAATATGATGTCACAGTTTTAATGCCGCCCATGGGTCTCTGACTTGGCATCAAAAATTGTTACTATGACAGTTAAAGTCAAATCATTTAGTTCGATTAGACGATTATTTGGCAATTTTGAACATCAAACTTACAATTATTATTTAAATAAAATATAAAATTAAATCTAGTTGCCCTTTCCTTAACCCTAGAAAGATAACCATAATTTAACAGCCACAAAAGATAACCATGCGCTTCGGAGGCGCACGATATATTATTGTATTTTTTTTAAGAAATACCTATTTTATTCCATTTTTTACTTATTTGTTAATATGTAGCTAATGAACTAATACCTAATAAAAAACTTTTGTTTGTTAAATATTTTATATATTTTAATCATTAGACTTAAATCAAAAAACCTCTAGAAAAAATCAACAAAATGAACAGTCTTCTGTTTACAGGAACATAGTATCAAAAAATAATATCTTTTTATATATATTTTTATAATAACTGCTTAAACTATGGTACTCACTAAGTAAAAACGGCCGTCCTGCGACGCTGTGCACCGTCCGTTGAGCTAACTTAGAAGGACAGATGCGCGCTCATTAGAAAGATACAGTGATGTCAAACCAACGCAGGCGCCTTTGAGACGTAGGTTATCTATCTAGGGTTAAGGTATTTTTGTATGGAGGAGGATGGACAAAGAAGTTCAAAGTTAGTCTTTTAAACTAGGTTTTTGTCATATTTTTTATATAATGACGATATACCTAGGATAAAAACTTCTGTAAAATAAGAAAATGATTACGTTGTTTATTATTGTTAAAGTGCTCATATATTCACAATTACAAGCAAACGTTGACAAAAAAAAAATAACTTTTAATACTCAGGGTCAAATAGTTACCATTAACATGCAGTCGACTGTACCTCCCTAATTATTTAGCAACCATCTTCCTTCCTCCACGTTCCGTATAAAAACATAATTAGTACTCCTCGAAGGGTAATCTCCGGAGATTTATAATTATTATCATGAAATTAACGGACCCCCGAAATAATGGAAGCTGTGAAGTATTTGAATATTTTGCGTGTTTTACATTTTCGCAAGATATTTTGGAGAGATTGAAATGGTTTGATTTTAGGAATTAAGAAATAAATACGTAGGATTTGACACACCAGTCTATTTTACTTCTTTTTCAATAGAGGCAGTAGAATTTTGATTGATTCTTGGATTTACAAGTGCAATAAAAAGTTGTCATCGTTCTATTGTAAAGAAAAGGCATATTTTACGAGACAAGTCAGTAGATAGGTACGCAGTGCTTAAAGTCAGTGTTAAGTTAGTGCTTAGTTCTCAAAGTAACTTTATTGTGTTCAAGTTACTTTAAGAAACGCAGAATAAATGTTTTTTGCCATACAAGCTTTGAAATATGTCTCACATCAGATTGTGTGTTTAACAATAAATTAAAGTCGCAAAGCTGCAAAATGGCAGAAAACGTAATAAAATAAAAAAAAAAACATAAAATTCTCCTGACACATTGTTTGTAACAAAACTCCTCCGAAACAGCTTCATTGACTCTAATGATATTTTGTGTGTATGTGTATATTCAGTAGGTTTGAGAATAGGACGTAAACTAATAAATAGATTCTAAGGCAAATCGAAGTTTTCTAGTGCAGCTAGTTATTTAATAAAAGCACTATCTAACATCTCTAAAATCAAATTATTATCATCTACCATTAAGTGTAAAAAATCTTTTCAACACTTTCGCTCGTGCAGAAATTGGTATTTACAAACTCGTGACTATGGTAACCTCTCGACTTACATTCGTCTACTCGTTTGTAAAAACCAACTTTCTGCACTAGTATCATATATAACTATTTCTATCACTCAAATACAACACTGCATCACTCGGCGTAATTTCATATTACGAACGACATTATACAGCCCTTCTTCATACGAATTCAACGGTATATTAAAAAAATATATAAACATAATAAGCTAGAGACGACTCCTTTCATCTGCATGTCTGAGGATAAGAACGATCCACTTGGGTACCTCTTCAGAGCATTCGTACTTTCATTACAATGGGTAATTGCTAAGGACGTATCTTTAAGTAGGTATTTCTGCTGATTTTTTGGGAGGATATTATATAAATCGTCGTGGATTCTTATGTATGACACGGTTGTCATAGTGATGTTGTTAAGACGGTATTATTACTTGGAATATTTTTTCTAAGAAACCGGATTTGGTGTTTCCCTTTTCACGCATTTATAATCGGGTATTATTTAAGCTATCGCCAATTTAATTAGTTTTGTGTTTCTTAAATAATAGGTTTTGTCCGCAAAATAGTAGATTTGTCACCAAAATGTAGTCACCAAACAATATAAAATCAATTCCATAATAAATCACCTAAAATCATGGGTCTAGTTCCAAATTAATGTTTTTGTATGTATTATAAATGTAAAAAAAGAGATCACCAATAAATCATAAATTATGTCACTAGAAAATTTCATAAAGTATCAAAAAAATTTTTACTCCGTAGTTGGTCACAGTTCTAACCTAACGTAACCGATAGATCCCTTCTACATCGTTTTTACGACGAATTTGTCAAATTTGACGAATTAGTCATTCTCTTTGAACATATTTTCATTAAAATTATAAATTGATGTATTAAATTGGTAACGAATACTATTATTTTAATAACTGAACGAAATAAAATGTAACTACTGTATTGATGACAGATTTATTTGGTGACAGATCTACCATTCTGAGCACAAAGCTGTTATTTAAGTAATACAATTATTATTTTAAGAACGGAGTTTATATTCATCTAAAATACACTACAATTTTATTGGTAATCCATCTCTTATTTTAACTAATATTAACATTAACTTGATAATTCATACCTGGGAATACTTTTTGTTTATCTGAGAACGAAAATATTTCGTGGCGATAGTTCAATTTTTAGGTGATACAACTTGATGACAAATATAAATTTTGGTGACAAGAAATATAGTCCCCTTTAAAATCGATACATCTCTAGAATCAACATTTTAAAACAACCGATCGTTTTTGTGTCTTCACTACTTGAAGTATTTGAATAGCTGTCAAGTCTGTCTTTTTAGATTGCCACGGATATAATAATGTTAATTGTGTATTTATTTGATAGAACTATGACTATGTCATTGTGTAGGCCTTGTCGAAGGTTTTGTGTTAAAAACCAAGGCAGGTACAGAGGGGCAATCATTGTATCTAGATGAACATTTAAATTCTAATCTTAGTCTCTATTTGTTGAAATACGTTTGACTTCCCTATATTTAAGATAAGTTTTTGACATTAATTGATTGTCTTCCTTTATGATTGCGATTTAAACTCGAGTTTAAAAATGCTCATGATCATATCGGAATGTTATTGGTTTTTTTTTCTATCTCCAAGTCTGGATTTGTGGAAGTTTTATGTTATAGACTCGACCACTATTAAAATAGAATACTCTTTGTTTTACGTAATAAAACTCACAAATAAAACTTTAAAACAGCTCCATACAAGGTGTTACAAGAAGCGGCCTTTTCGCTAAATAGCTTGCAAAATACCTGTTTATGACATGGCGCTGGCGTACTTAATATGAATTAACTAAACATTTGCCTGAGCCTTTCAGGTTAAACAGCCGTGATGTTTGTTAGCAATAGAAATAAAGCCATTTCCACTAAACAAATACAATGAAAATTATTTGACCATCAAGACAATCGGTCAATGATCGATTTTTGACGTACCTATAACGCCAAACTTATGACACATTTCCCATACAAAAACTGTCAAAGTTGTCAAATATTCGATCAATGACCGGTCATTGAGACACGATCGCAATAGCAGACTCGAGCCCCTGATGTCGAAAAACAATTTATAAATAATAATGTATAATTTACAGTTAAAATTATTAGTTGTAAAGTAATAATATTGAGTCTATATAATTTCATTCTTAGATATTATCCAAAATTTGACCTAACCCTTTCAACCTTGCCTAGTCTGAATGTTATGGCTAGGAAAAATAGTACGTAGGTGGGTACCATATCGATCGAAACGACCACAGTTAACAATTTACTAGGAAAGTAATAAAACACTACTGAACATTATTTATAATCGTCGTAGGTGACTGCGTTTGTAACGTCGGGGAAATAAATAGTTTATTACGTCGATTTCCCACGTGAGACTAAGTAGCACAAAGGTATGGGCACTGTATGTGAAAACGTTGTCTATATTTTTAACCAGAGAGAATTAAGAGAGGACGAGCGTAGAAATGTTATAGAAAAACTTTGATTCCAAGTCTCAGCAACGCCATCTAGCAATATTTGAGCGAGCTAAACTAATCGATTTATTTCCACTTGGACACAAGTTTTGAATGACAATTTTGGTACTGATGTCCTGTCTATAATAAAAGTAAGTATTGAATTTCTTTGTTTTTAACCAACTTACAAAAAAAGAGGAAATTTCGGCTTTAATCTTCTTTTGAAACTCCGTTATATGAACTGATTTGAAAAAAGTTTTTTTTTTGTTTTGGGGTACACTATACAGGGTGTAACGGAAAGGGTATATACATACAAACAGGGTGAATAGAGTATTTAATAACGAGACTTTCCTCAAAATTTCAGCTCCCAACTAATAACTTTAAAACTTCACGATATTATTTAATATCGACAGTTTATTAAATGCAAAATCATGACAAACGTGTCACCGCACTATGAGGGTCATAATCCTGTCCGGCAAGGTTCCAGGATATCTATCTCGGGTTCTGCGCGCCTAGTACAGACCTATCGGGCTCTGCCTAACCGACGAAGGCGCGACGGCGCGGGCGGGCTCAACTTTACAATTATGTATGTATATGTATAAAAACGTTGCCATGTCGTTTCTTATTACCAAGAGAATCCGTGCTCTTCGGATGTATATACCCTTTCCGTTACACCCTGTATACTTTCCGTGTAGTCCCGTTTGAATTTCATCGCAATCGGCTTAGAAGTTTAGTTGTAATATCAAAATAAAGGGAGAATTAGTAACGCCCTTTAACTAAGTCAGTCAATAAGTCCTGATTTGTATGTAGCTTTTTCGATTAAACAAGTTTTATGTTACTATATAGTGTCATATTTAAGACTAGCTTCTGCCCGCGACTTCGTACGCGGATCCTGTTGCTTATGCCAGCGACAACGGGTTCGTCAAAATCGAAGATCTGAAACATCTGATGTCGAATTCTATAAGCCCGGGGACGGGAAATCAATGGGATGCGCGAGACGATTCAAGATGTTCCAGGTTTTTTATTTTTGTTGGTCAACAGGAAATGCCATCAGACTTAACAATTTTTGCTAAGACGCCATTTCTATTATGTATGTGTTATATTGTCTCTGGGCTTTGGAGTTCCCCTACAGGTGCTCCAGATCTTCAAATGTAGTCTCACAGCAGAAAACACTCTTCACGTGGAATAGTTTTAGCAATGGCACCATTTTTATGTCTCTTTCACTTTAGGTGTTCCATTTTCCAAAATAAATTATAGCCTATATGTAATAAATTATATAATATGTTGCGTGACGTTCACGATCAGCGGTCAGTCGCGCATCTCCTTCCCCTACTTATCTCTAGAGTCGATGCGTATATACGCTGAAAACTCAAGCGTCATGCTTTTTCCGTGAACGTCTCCAACTCGCGAGACAGTGCATGATGTTCACGATCAGCGGTCAGTCGCGCACATATTCTTCACTGGTCTCTAGAGACCTGGATGTAAATGCGTAAATACGCTGAGAAGGCAGGCGTGCTTCGCGATCCCAAGAAGTTTCCACGGAGCAAGTTGCAGCCTCATGTTCTCGAACAGCATCAAGTCTCTCCTAACGCTCTTCGGTAGATTGTTGGGATCTTATGGTCTTTAATCATTTAGCACCTTTGGAACATTGGGAAAAATTTGACCTCATTCCAGGCATGGTTATAGTTTTATTGTGATGATACCTGATCAATTAAAATCTAAGTGGCTGCTCCCCTGCGTTACCGGGTAAGCTACCGTGTAACGAAGATAAATGGAAAAGGAAATTAAACACTCAAATAACATAAGCCCGAAGGCATACGATAAAAAAAAATGGGAGTTTTAGCCAGTAGAGTCTAATTTTCAACGATATACCATCGTCATCGAAAATCAGTCCTGAACTGTTCCCGCCTTCACCGCGTAGTACTACTTATGTTATTTTATAATTATGCAATGAAATTAGTGATAGTTTTAATTTCTATATCAAATGTTTCTGATCTTCGATTTTTATAAGTCAACAGGAAATGCCTATCAGACCGAACAACTTTTGCTAAGACGTCATTCCTATTTGAGTTATGGTGTAGCTGGGCTCTTGGAGTTCCACAACAGGTGTTCCAGATCTTCTATTTTTATACGTCAACAGCGAGTGCTCATAAGGCTGAACAACTCTTGCTAAGACGTCATTCCAATATATGTTATAGTGTAGCTGGGCTCTTGAAGTTCCACATCAGGTGTTCCGGATCTTCAAATTTATTCTCTCAGCAGAAAATGCTCATAACGTGGAACAATTTTAGCTATGGTACCATTTTTGTAACTCCTATAGTTTAGCTGGTCTGTTGCGGTTCTGCATCAGGTGTTCCGGATCTTCAAATTTATTCTCTCAGCAGAAAATGCTCATCACGTGGAACAATTTTTGCTATGGGACCATTTTTGTATCGCCTATAGTTTAGCTGGTCTGCTGAGAGAATAAATTTGAAGATCCGGATCTTCAAATTTATTCTCTCAGCAGAAAATGCTCATCACGTGGAACAATTTTTGCTATGGTACCATTTTTGTATCTCCTATAGTTTAGCTGGTCTGTTGCGGTTCTGCATCAGGTGTTCCGGATCTTCAAATTTATTCTCTCAGCAGAAAATGCTCATCACGTGGAACAATTTTTGCTATGGGACCATTTTTGTATCGCCTATAGTTTAGCTGGTCTGTTGCGGTTCTGCATCAGGTGTTCCGGATCTTCAAATTTATTCTCTCAGCAGAAAATGCTCATCACGTGGAACAATTTTTGCTATGGGACCATTTTTGTATCGCCTATAGTTTAGCTGGTCTGTTGCGTATCTGCATCAGGTGTTCCAGTTTTTAAGATAAATTATAGCCTATGTGTTGACCAGACTTAATATCTATACAACAAAAAAAAATCATTCAAATCCGTCCAGTAGTTTCGAAGATTAGCGTGTGCAAACAAACAGACAAACAGACAAACAGACAAACAGACAGACTTTTTTTTTTGGATTCGTGCTCTATTACTGTTTCTAAACCCCCCTCAATTATTATTTTTTAAATATATTCAATGTACAGACACAGTTTTTTTACAGTCTTATTATATGTATAGATTTTAATAACACGTCGCTTAGCCATGTTCAACTTAAATGTCATGATGTAATAAATTAGCTAAAATTCACTGCAAACTTGCCCTTAAATTGACCGTTTATTTAAATTACAGCTGTAATTATTTGATTTTTTTGCATACAACAGAGCATATTAACTTAGAATATAATTGCACATTGTTTATTATTCAAGAACATTGGATACATAAGAAAATGCCTCACAGATAGAATCTCCAAAGGACGTTCGTTGTCGTTAATTAGTTTTCTAGGAATAGCTCAGAGTTGCAACGAATGTAGGGACTGTAGTGTATCAAACTGATATACAATTCATTTTCCTGTCTATACTTGCTTTACGGTGCATTTTTATTCACATATCAAAGCAATCTACTTACTCATGGTTATGTAGATGATAAAAGTTTATTTTCTTTTTACTGCACATTCAGTAGAATAGAATACTCTCTAACGTACACCATAAAAACTAAAAAAAATACTTACAGAAGATAAACAAAACATACACACGGGGGTTGGCAGAAAGTACACAGTGCTATCAGCTACGATTCCTACATACTTCTTTTGCTTAGTCTACCGTCATACATAATTGTAGTCATTCAGGTTGCTAGTAGTACCACACCTGACCTTACTTAAGATAATCACTAATAAGGTCTGGATAGTATAGGTATAATATTAATAAAAATAATTTATTGTAGGACAACAGTAAGGCCCAGAGTGTTGGTAATCATTAAATAACTTATTACTAGTGTTAGTTGCTATAATATAATTAAAAAGAAAAACAGAATAAAATAAAATAGTACAGTAGTCTATATGTCTTTCTAGAGCGTCTATCTTTTTTGGACAGCTAGAACAGATAGACTAAATAAAACCTTGCTACATTTTCATTGTCAGCCTATCTGACTTTGTACCTAGTGCTTTTAAACTTAGAAACGGAAATCCCTATGACGGTGAATTTTTAAAAGTACCAAACCACAATCAAACAAGTCTGCCCATCTATGATTTATACTTTTTTGATTTATGTTAAATAAATACGTCTTTCTGAGCATCCGGAAGATCAATCCGATAAATATTGACATCTGTTATTAATGGTCAAAGGTCAAACATGATGTTTAGATTTTAATTGCTCAATATTACGAAGATCGTATTGGTGATAATGATTTTTTAATGTTGTGAATTATTTGACAAGAAAAGGTCGTTGTGGTATTGGTTAATCCAAAGGGTAAGGCATAAGAATAAAAATAAATAAATAAATAAATATTCCACAACTAAGAATACTAAGAAACTAAGAATACTTATTATACAGGGCGTTTTTGAAATCATGGGCAAATTTTTACAGGCGGTTCTACCCATGGGTAGTATGGGTAAATAAAAGTTTGGGTAAGTAAATATCTAGTCCCAAGCTAAGCAGATCTGGATTTATGGGTACTAAACAGCTGATAAACATACTTATATATATATTATAGATAAATTATACCCAGACACAGAACAAATGATCGTGGTCGTCACACAAACTTTTGTACTGGGTGGGAATCGAACCTACGACCTCCGGAATAGCAGTCAGAGCCCACTGACTACTAGACCAACAGGTCAGTCAAAAATATCTAATGGAAAAACTAAAAAACACTGTAAATCCCTCGGCATTCTAAGTTTAGATTTCATGCTCAGCTAGAATAAGAAGTAGTAATTGCAACTTATCTACTAAAGTACCAGATAGCTTAATTTTTCTTTTATTTCTTCTCACCTATTTTTTTATTAAATAAATTTATTTTCAGACTAAAAATGTCCATAATTTTATATCTTTGATCTTATCGTTGACATTTATTTGAAGAAAACAGTAACCCTATAACCTTTAAGGAAATAACATCAAAAGTGTTGTAATTATTACGACCCTGAACTTGTTGTTTCATCACTCCAAATTCTTGTAAATCACGTAAACAATATGTAAATTTTTCAAACTAGTTTTATAAATTATCTATCTTAATTTAAAATATAATTTTAGGTAAAACCAACAGATTAAACATTGCTTAATGAATAAACATTTTATCTTAAAATTAAGGCGGTTAAATTTCACGCTATAGTCACGCTTTTATGGGTGACAAATCTGTCTTAAACTGTTAACATTTCCACACAACACGCCTTTGTTCCCCAAAGGGATAAGCAGAGGTGTACGTATAATACCTAAATATACATCTCACCGCTTATGTTTTAGTTCAATTTCAAAAATAAATAAAAATAGAGGTCTATCCTATTGCCATTAATCAGGCACAAGCCTAGACTGCAACCTGCAACTGAAGTTAACTAATTTAACAATTAACACAGTGTCATTGATAGTAAATTAGTTATTTACTTAAATTATACTTAAATGAGTAATAAATTATACAGCAAAGACTTTCTTCTAATACAAAGAAAACACGAGCATTAATTCCATGCTTGTTCAAGACTGGTTGGCTATTTCAGACTAAAATGGCTAGCTTATTGACACCAACTGGGTACAAATCGAAACTCCAGCGTTCTAATAAGCAAATCCAGATGGAAGATTTAAACAACAGCTGCCCAACCAGGAAATAAAACCCAAGCCCTCATACTCAATAGTTGCTCTTGCGAACAATAGACTAATTAAGCCGTCGAAGAAATTGTAGAAGTTTTTTAAAAGAAAAGAAAGAAAGAAAAAAATATTAGTGGCAACAGCAACAGCATAATGGTACACAAAAAAATGGATGAACCATTTTTTTTGCGGTAATACCGGACATATGCTGATATGCAGCCTGATGCTGGTTTTCAAATGCACCGTTGGGGACAAGTGAGGGATGAGTATCATTTATCTTTTTTTTTATTTATTATTGATAGGCACGCGTTTGATTACTATCTCACCTGATGGTAAGCGATGATGTGGTCGACGATGAAACACGCTTGCCTAGAAGCCTCACTCTTGACTTGAAGACCCCTAGGTTGTAGTTATCAGGAAACACCGACTCCAGCAGGGAACATCAACATGTATATAAAAAAATATTCATCATTATAAGCTTCCATGCCCTCAAACATTCTCCTAATCTTTCACCCGATAAATAAATACATTAATTTACGCAATTCACATTATACCTACCACGTCAAAACGCGATCCGGTAAAGTACTCGCAAATGTATGGGAATGAGCAGCTGATTGCCGTTCCGCTCGACTTCTGTAACGACGTCCGCGGGCAATGGGCTTCAACCTATCACATTTGGCATATTAATTACACGTAAAACTGGAATAATACGGGATAAATGTTACATTATTTAACTAGGTATTTATGGAGATGGGGAAAAATACTTCTGAACATCAGCTTTTGGACACTTCTATACCTGATTCTGTTTGTGAATAAGCTTAGCACTTTGCCTGTGATTTCGTACATTTTCCTATCAACATTTTAACAACCCCTCCACCTCCTATCTTACTCGCTGATAATGTAGCTTTTCAGAGATGAAAGAATTCCTAAAATCGGTTTGGTATATTTTGAGCTTATTCCTTACATTTTTTTTTTATTTTTTTTTACAAATGACTTGCAATCACTTCCTCGGTGATCTAGTGGTAACAAGCTCGACTGCTAAATGAGAGAGCTAGGGTATTATTCCCGGTTTGCGCCAAAAGTGACTCAGTTTTATCATTTGAATTTTCTTAGTAACAGTCTGGACTCTGGATTTATGTACGACTAGCAGATGCCCCGCGGTTTCACCCGCGTAGGTCCCGATCCCGTGGGAATACAGGGATAAAAAGTAGCCTATGTCACCCGGGGATAGTGTAGCTTCCCAACGGTAAAAGAATTTTACAAATCGGTCTAGTAGTTTTTAAGCCTATTTATTACAACCAAACAAACAAAGTTTTCCTCTTTATAATATTAGTTTGGATTGATGGACATCCAACCTAAACATAACTGGTGAATTTTGAGCGTGCTGTTGATACATCTCTGTGTAACCCTTCGGAGTATACAAACTGGAGCATTTAACAATAATAATAAAACAAATTAATTCCACAACTTTCACACAACGCCATCTAGTCCCAAGCTAAACAGAGCTTGTGTTATGGGTACCAAACCACTGATTTATAAACATTCTTTTATAGTTCTAAATACAAAGGTACATTATTATTTTAAGATTCTATGAGTCAGATTATATGTTTTTTCATCAAGAAGTGCCATCATTCACTTCACCTAACCTAACACATTCAACACCTAACACTACTGCACACAACACTTCGAAATGAATAAAAGAGAAGAACCTCGTCTCTTTAAAATTAATTTTACATTACTTTTACATGACCTGATTATCTAGTCAAAAAAAAAATTCAAAACTCCAAACCAAAGTCAAAATCTTAAGGTTCCATAATAACCACCAATACCACTTCACCAATGAGGTAACTTCTCTTTCAACTGCTTTGACCAACTTTGTGCGCACTTGCGTCAATTATTTCATAATATTCTCTATAATCTATACAATGACCAGCATACCCTGCTCTACGGCGATAGACAGAAAACCAAGTTCAGAAATATCCAATAGCTTTGCGAGCAGCGCCATCTTTGAAGATCAGTTTATAATGGACATGCGCATCTTTACTAATAAAGTCGTAACGATGTGTGATTCTCAAACAAGCTCTGATTGGCTATCACCTTTTTTTTTCTATTTATCACTTTACTGACACGATGGATTTCTCGCTGATCGAGAAATCACTTAAAGATTATTGTGTGAAGTGTCTGATGATTGTAGCATTTTGAAAGTAGGTTTTTATGAAAGGGTTTGGATGGGTTCACGACATAAATCTACCAGTTTTATTGTATTAATGGAAATTGTCAGGTCGAAGTGTGAGATTTGATTCATCGGAAATTAGGTACCTTTACTCTATTACATTACGTCTGAAATCCCCAAGTGCTAATGTGCGTACATATTAATTGACGTGTTATTTAACTTTTGTTTTATAACGCGTCCACATTATGTTACATTGTTCTTCAATATTGCCATATAAGTGGTACAGTTCAAAATAATAGCACTGTCAGCTTAACCCTAGTGGTTCTTTTTTAATCTTACCGAATGCTAACGCCGCAGTGATCGCCCAATCGATATCTCCGTATTTAGATTTCTTAAAATACTCGAAGCTTCTATGAGTGTCGATTTTTAAACTGCCTTTGATGTAACCTGGTGCATAACAATACTGCACACATTAGAATAACAATGCAATATAACAATGTAATAGGACATTGTCTTTTGTCTTTTTGCTGTGCTTTTCACAATGTCGACACGAGAGTGTCTATAGCAAAGAGATTTAAAATACTATAGAGCGGGCATGTCAAGGAAATGTCATAGAAAAACTTTGATCCCATGTCTCAGTAACGCCATCTAGAATAATATATGAATATTGGAGCGGCAGCGGAGCGTACAACAAAAAACTCATAGACTTGTATCCAGCAGGACACACTTTTTCGGACAAAAATTTTGTTCGTGATGTCCGGTCTATAGGTATTGAATGTCTTTGGTCTATAGATATCTTGAGTACACGTGTACGCATTAGTAGATTCATATTCCTACACTTAGGAGCAAAGAAATCGAGTGAGAAAGTGCCTATAAGTAAGTCTCATTTAAATAGGTGAGCCTATTGCCATCAACTAGGCAGAATTGCAAACACCAAGCTGCTACTGAAGAATTGTATACAGTATGTAGACGGAATAACCTACAATAGGGTATATGCATGTATTTTTTTTATAATTTTAATTCACTGTTTACAACGTTTTAACATAGTAAAAAAATATAAACATATTTAAAAATGCAGTAATGAAGCTTAAAAAAATATTTGAAATACAGAATAAATTTGAGCGGTTTAAACGCCGCCATTTTCGTGCGCCATTTCGATTACGTCATTTACTAGGATCCCATTACTATTACTTAGGGTGTTTTCGTTCTTCTAACCATTTCACCATGAAAAAAGCTCAAAAACCAGTTTACCGGTATTGCTTGTACCCGAATGCAATAAACATTGTCAGATTGTGCTTTTACAAAACCACTCTCGGTCATTTTTCTTAAATGTTAAATAACCTCACTATGAAGCTAAAACTACACTTGACCATTAAATTAGTTCACAACACACACGGCAATAATTATGTTTTCCAATAAAAAGTCCATTCCAATACATAATGTCATACTTACACATTGATGTTTTGTAGACGTTGAGTTGTTGTCGTAGTATTTGACGTCAATTTTCGTTATAACCAATGGTGATGCGTTTCACAAATTTGAATTTCCCGCGCTTAATTCGCGTTTTTTTTTTAATTTTAAATAATTATGACGCTAGCAAAATTTAAAACAATGATTTAGTTCATATTTTCTGCTATTAAAGATTCGGAAAAAAATATTCGAACCATCTTTAAATTACATGCATATTCCCTATTCTTTGACAGTCTGGAAACTTAGGTGGGAACCTGGGTCACGGACTCACATGTTCATACTTAAGAACACGTTGAGCCATTTAATCTCGACTGTAATTTAAAGATCTTTGATAGTCATTGCGGGTAGTTAGTAGCGCGAAAGTCTTATCAAGCGATATTGTGGTAAATGGGTTGTGGACGTCGGACGAGCAGTCGTTCTTTGTAAAGAGCTGGTTTCAGCTGCTGCTTAGACTGGATACCCATCCCAACATAGTTGGAAAAGGGACGGTTGTCTGTAAGAAGTTGCTTTTAGCGATAAGGCCGCCTATTGTAACACCAAAGACATTCAATACCTATAGACCGGACATCACGAACAAAATTTTCGTCCGAAAAAGTGTGTCCTGCTGGATACAAGTCTATGATTTTATTGTAGTACGTTACGCTCCGCTGCCGCTCCAATATTCATATATTATTTTAGATGGCGTAACTGAGACATGGGATCAAAGTTTTTCTATGAAATTTCCTTGACATGCCCGCTCTATAGTATTTTAAATGTCTTTGTGTAACACCCTATGTAGCCCTTAAATTTATAATTTGTATGGTTTTATGGTGCGCAATAGTGAGTATTCTGTTCTATTTTAAAAGGGTATTCTAGGCAGATGATTATGTCATTTTTCTATGTATATGTGCTTCAATATTGTTTTTATTATAAACACGGTAGCGTTTGCAGACACGAATCTCAGATGTGCAAACATCCGGAGCAAAACAACTATCTGGTCAAACAAATATTTGTTTCGTGCGGGAATCGAAGTCGCGACCGCTAATCGCCTCGCATCGTTAGGTAGTATAAACAAAGTGGTTGACTGGCTCGTTAGTCTAAGTGTTTGCAAAAGCGACTGTTGTATAATGGGGTTCTCGGATGAATCTCCAGGTAGTAAAAAGTGATGCTGGGTTTACTTTCAGTTTTTTTTTTGTAGTAGTTGAAAGCTGTTGGTTTCTAAATCACCCAGAAGTAGATGCATAGAAATTGCATATTGCATTAAATCTACCATAACAACATTGGTGTTTTTAAAGCAGGTATAAAATAAATAAATAAAATCTCTAGGTAACAAATCTCGTCACCTGTGTTTAAACTCTAAAATAAAACCCAAGTTTTTTTTTTATTTAAAAATTAATTGTAACGTATTACCTACATTCTTTCAAATAGTACACCTATTTAAAGATCAAAGATAAAGATAAAGATCATTTTATTTGTGTAAACATGTGTATACATGCTAGTTAAGCATGCAGGATGTTACATTAAAAAAAAAATATTTCGTATGTACATGTTTCACCTGTAAGGCTTACAAATTTATAAAATTTACAACAAACAGAAAACAAAAATTATAGTAAGTACAAAATAAACAAGTCAGTAGAAGTCACACAAATTGAATAGAAATAATAAATGTCAGGTAATGTACAAAGTAAGAAATAAAATAAAATACCTATATTAAGATTACAAAATGTCAAATACTATCATTCAAAAAGTCATATCCTCCCCTGCTTACGTCTTTCAAGAATAAAGGCGTAATGTTACTATAAAATAGCTAAACAAAACATCTCATTACGGCTTATTATTTATAACTTAAGGTTAATCATGGCAGCGATCAATCACGGCGATACTGTCGACTGATATTAATGAATAAACACGAGAGGAAACTTTTTATTTTCCAACTAATTACTTTGTTCAACATTATGTTATAAACATGTTGGTAGAAAACTGTTTACACTGTCGTAGTACAC
Organism: Euplexia lucipara; assembly: GCA_921972225.1. Classification (NCBI taxonomy): domain Eukaryota; kingdom Metazoa; phylum Arthropoda; class Insecta; order Lepidoptera; family Noctuidae; genus Euplexia; species Euplexia lucipara. The sequence continues at coordinate 19,241,370 of OV179161.1, forward strand.
TCGGCATCGAGTGTATATAGGCTCTGGGATGTGAGTGTGTTTGGCCCGGAGTGTAAATAATCTGCTTCGCGACAAAGTGTCACAATATTAAATTCTATTAGTAGACAGCGTTGAGCTTCACGTGGAAAAGTGTACCCTAATAAATTATAATCATTGTGGTTTTTATTTATGTAGCAGATTTTATGTTTTCTGAGGTACTTTTATGATGGTGGTTCTAAGGCTAGGTGTATGAGACCAACCCAACATATTATGGTTATTATAACTTATTTCTAACACTTAGGCTCGGCGCACATTGATTAGTGACACGGCACGTCTGGGGATACTTCGGTATGCTTACATATTGTAAGCGCATACTGGCAGTAACTTCTCCGTGGCATCCTAAAGTATGCCGCGACGTCCTTAAGTATACCGAAGCATCCTTAGTTATCCCGAGGCAATCTTAGACACCGTGCTTGCCCCGGGGAGGACGGAAAGGTATGTCAGACTCTTACTGACTAAAAACCACCCCGTGTTCCTTCTCACACCTGCGCCGGGGGTCACGGGAACAGAAGATACTTCCGCGACCCCCAACTGGTGCCGGCCCCGCGGGCCTCGCCAAGTCAGCGAGGGGAGTGAGGCGTAGACTCCAAACGCGGCGTCTAGGAGGGTCGCGCGTGAACACGACGCGCCGCCACCTCGGGTCCATGTACGTTGGGGGCGGCGGACGTCCCCGTGTCCGTCGCCCCTGGACCCATTCAAGGGGGCTGGAAGAGGGCGTTATCCGCCCTCCGCCTGCGCCTGGTGCGTCTGCTGCGGGCCGGGTGAGTGGAAGTGATCTCGCTCTCCCTTTTCGCAGCCTCCTTCTGCGAAATTACCTTTTAGCAGAAGGACACCAACGCGTCAACACGATATTCCTTGGTTTAACTGGGTGTCATATTCTACTTCATTGTTTAATATAATATCACTTCTCTCCCCAATCCAATTGAAACTCGCACCAAAGAAGTTCGCGTCCAATGTGTGCGTAAGCAAACACTATGCCATCCTATCATCATAAGAACCCATAATCCAACCGACCCATGAGCACAAAACCTACCCTTAATATTAAAATACACCCTTTCTCGCATGTTTGGCTTGAATAAAAAGCAAACTTACAGAATTACCGGAATCTATGTAAATATCGGCGCCGACCCTTCCCGACTTTTTACCCTTTTTTTAGGGATCCGCGAAGGTCTCTATTGGTTATTCGTCAAGGTCTTTTAAAATGGGAATAAATAGAGGATAGTTGATAATAAAAAGTAGATAGGTATTTTTTTATAACATGATAGCTACATCAATGAGATTTCAATCAAATCTAAGCTTTCTATTTTAATGAAACCTTTATTATTAGGTCACTGAATGGCCAAGGAGTAGTTTAAATAGCTCCACGTTTCTATCAAGGTTAAGGAACGCTGGCCGAGGTCGTTTTGTAGATGGGTGACCATCTATTGCACACCGTTGATCCTGTCTATAATAGGTTTATATTTTAGCTTTCCATTTTGATCAAACGTCCTACATAAGGTCACTGAATAGTCTAAGGGTAGTTTAAATAGCTCCACGTGTCAATTTAATCAAGGTTAAGCAACCCTTGCTGAGAACGCTCGGTTCATAGATGGGTGTCCATATTCTATGGCATAACTACCGTTGTTCATGTCTATGATTTGTTCATATTTAGGCTAATGTGGCCCCATTGAGAACTAATGTAACATTACTATGGTAAAGAACTCAAAAGATTATGTTTAAGTGTTTCATCTCTATTTTAGGCACTAAAAAGAATTTTGGCCAACAAACGTGTTTAAGTGCTGTTTCAAATTGATTGATTGTTTCAACAAGTAATTTTGTGCCTAGTTTTAACAATAATGGATTGTAGTAGGTACCTATCCAAGTTAAAGCTTGATAGAAAATCAATATTTATTCACTTAGGTTCGAGGTAATGTGATTAATCCTATTAGGTTTTTTGTACCGACGCGCGACGTACAACCTTATACCACGAGTTCAGTATATATATAGGTACAAATATTATTATGATTTTGGATACCCCTAGCGTTGATAGTTTTCATCTATTTTTTTACGTGAGTGTTACTTTTAACTGTAAGGACCTATGAAAATATCATAATTTTGATCTAAACCAATCTGGGGGCACGGGAGTGCCCCTGCCAAGACGAGCCAAGCGAAGCGCAAGGGCACTGCCTACCTTTTCTCGAAGTGTTTCGTAGTTTTTTTGAACTCTCATAGAGTTGGTTTCCGATGTACCAGAGAGTTCATATTCTCAGGATATGATGTCATTAATAGACTTATTAAACATACAAAGTCTCAATTGAATAGCTCTAATACTTTAGATTTTATTGATATCTAAAATACACCGATTTCATCCAGTCTGAAATTCCTAGACAGCAAATAAAATAAACATATAAATAAGAGAGATCGATTTATAAGGATTCTACTTATAGGTTTTAGTTATCTTAACATAAGGTGTTCCATAGTTTCTCCACCTTCATCATACAAGTATAAAAAAAAAACAACTTTTTCAGTATTAGCTCGGAGTCTAGGGGGTCGAGTCTGCAATTGCAATCGTGTCTCAATGACCGGTCAATGATCGATTTTTGACGTATAACGTCAAACTTATGACACATTTCCCATACAAAAACTGTCAAAGTTGTCAAATATTCGATCAATTACCGGTCATTGAGACACGATGGCAATAGCAGACTCGAGCCCCTGATTTGTACCCGATTATGATGGCGAAAGGCTCGCTCCCTATTATATTCATGTCAACCGAGAACAACGACGTGCTTCTTGTGGCACGGAGTCTTGTTAGTATGTAATGAAATGATTTCCTTTCCAAGAATCGACCCCGTCCAGCATAGTTTAACCTTCATTCGTCCCCTCAGTCTGATATCATCAAGCCACAAGCTTATCGGCTAGTGTGCTTGTTGTTTTAATTTAATAAACAAACAATGATCTTGTTTATGTTTCAGTTACTGCACAGTGTACAATAATAAAGGCTTCTATGGGTTAAAAAAGAGCCTTTGAACTACAGTACATGTACCTTATTTAACGTCAAGCGTGTGTGTAGATTATCATAACCTTTCTGTTAATAAACAAGAGCTTTCTTTTTCAATTTACGAGTGAAACGTTATTCGCCTCGTCATAACACATTGTATTTTTTGGCGAGATAACTTGTTGCTAAGGGATTTATCAAGTTGTGATATAACATCATGATCTTTTGAGTTTGGTAGACTGAGGTACGACTATATGTATTTTTATTATTTCATATTATATCATGCTTATTTACACAGCAAAGATAAATAAAAGTGTACTTTTGGATGATGTGATTTAAGTATCTACAGATTTAAGCGATATATAGCACTTCGATACACCCATTAAACTTTGAAATGGCCTCAAACTCTTCGCAGTTTGGAAAATATAATATTGCGTATGTTACTCAGTGATATTATACCTATTAATGGTGGAAGAATGTTTTAAAATCGGTTCAGTAGTTTTTGAGTTAAACCCCTATAAAATCCCTATGTAATATGATGGATGCGTGACGCTCAGGACCGGTCGTTGTGGCGACACTTGAGGGTGGCCTATGTTAAGCAGTGGAGGTCTTTCATCTAAAATGATGATAATAACCTACCATAGTTGATATACATTCTGACTGATCTGCGGACAGCCAAAAAGGCTAAGTAAAGGGGTTCTGTTGATACACTTTGGGTGCGTAACTCTAAAAATCAATTCGCTTCTATTATTTTTTACACTGTCTTGTCGTTTTTTCTATGATATAATGTTGTACTATGAGTAATCAATACTAGTCACAGTGACTCATCATCTGCCTAAGGCCTAATTTAAACCGGATGCAGCTGAATAAGTGAATACCAGTATTTATCCTGACCTGATATATGACTGGCCTGTTGGTCTAGTAGTTGGCCCTGACTGATATGCCGGAAGTCGTGGGTTCGATTCCCACCCAGTACAAATGTTTGTGTGATGAGCGCGATCATAAAATTTGTTCTGTGTCTGGGTGTATCTATATACAGGGTGTAACTGAAAGGGTATATACATCCGAAGGGCACGGATTCTCTTGGTGATAAGAAACGACATGGCAACGTTTTTATACATATACATACATAATTGTAAAGTTGAGCCCGCCCGCGCCGTCGCGCCTTCGTCGGTTAGGCAGAGCCCGATAGGTCTGTACTTAGGCGCGCAGAACCCGAGATAGATATACTTGAACCTTGCCGGACAGAATATGACCCTCATAGTGCGGTGATTGTTTGTTATGATTTTGCATTTAATAAACTGTCGATATTAAATAATATCGTGAAGTTTCAAAGTTATTAGTTGGGAGCTGAAATTTTGAGGAAAGACTCGTTATTAAATACTCTATTCACCCTGTTTGTATGTATATACCCTTTCCGTTACACCCTGTATTATAGTCTATAATATATGTATGTATTTTGAAATATGCATATATTTTTATCAGCTGTTAGTGATAGCAAAAGTTTTCTACACGGGACTTAAATCTATACATATAATAAAACAGTAACGACAGAAAAACTGTACATTGAGAATTTTCAAGAAAAAATAAGTGGGTTTTGTTAGAAAAACGTAACTGGTGACAAAAAGTGACTTTTTAGAATTTTTGTCTGTTTGTCTGTTTGTCTGTATGTATGGGCGGGGTGAACTCAAAAAGTACTGCATGGATTTACTTCAAATTTTGCATGAATATTACTAAGAGGTCGGGTCAACACATAGGCTATATATTATCACGCTATCACCTACGGGGGAGGAGCAGTGAATCTTTATTCTTCTTACTCATTCTGTGGAAGCGTGTAATCAAAGGACGCATATTTAAATTTTGGTTTTGTGTAAGCTATGCTATTATCTAGCTTTACACTATAAAAACTTCGCCATTTAAGTAACTTTGGCAGAGAAACATAGTTTAATGAATGTTAGTAGTATAAAGACAATTTGGAATCAGCGCCATCTATGAGAATGTATAAAAATCAAATCAAGTAACACATGAACACTTTTTGAAAATTAATTTAAATTTTGATCGTGTTGGTGAGGTTAGTAGTTAGTTATTCTTTAAATTCATAGATGGCATTGTGCATTTTTTTCATCTACATATATTATAACAGTAACGAAAGAAAAATAGTACATTGAGAATTTTCAAGAAAAAATATGTGGGTTTTGTTAGAAAAACGTAACTGGTGACTTTTTGGAATTTTTGTCTGTTTGTCTGTTTGCTATCACCTACGGGGGAGGAGCAGTGAATCTTTATTCTTCTAACTCATTCTGTGGAAGCGTGTAATCAAAGGACGCATATTTAAATGTTGGTTTTAAGTAAGCTATGCTATTATCTAGCTTTACACTATAAAAACTACGCAATTTAAGTAACTTTGGCAGAGAAACAAAGTTTAATGAATGTTAGTAGCATAAAGACAATTTGGAATCAGCGCCATCTATGAGAATGTATAAAAATCAAATCAAGTAACACATAAACACTTTTTGAAAATTAATTTCAATTTTGATCGTGTTGATGCGGTTAGTAGGTTAGTTATTCTTAAAAGTCATAGATGGCATTGTGCATTTTTTTCATAAAAGTTGTATCGTATAATTCGTTTTGACAAATTGAAGTTCCAACAAAACCCTCAAAATCTTGAGCAGAGTTCGGATCGTATCACATGGGATCGTATCAGTGTACGATTTTCAAAAGGAAGGCAGTTGAGGCCGTGGACAGAACCCTGCAGGGCATCTGCAGGAATGAACATTTGATGGGTAGTGTCACAGTTCTGCTCAGTGGCGATTTCAGGCAAACGCTTCCCGTTTGACGCGGGGATCGAGGGCTGACGAGATGAATGCTTCGGTGAAACGATCTTCGTTGTGGTCACAAGTTCGTACGCTGCGCTTGACCATTAATATAAGAGCTTGGCTCGGCGGCATTGCACGCGGTCAAGAATTCTCCGATGTCCTTCTAAGTCTTGGCAAAGGCACTCTACCAGAAGAGAGAAGTGGACAGGCGGTGCTTTCAGAGTCTCTCGGTAGAGTGGTATCCAGCTTCGAAGAACTCATTCGCTGTGTGTACGTGGACATCAGTCGTATAACGCACCAGCAGAATTCGTCTGAGAGGGCCATTTTGGCGCCCAAAAATGATCATGCTGCAGCAATTAATGAATGCATTCTCTCGGACATTGAGGGGAATGAAGTGGTCTATACGTCGATAAGCGCTGTCGTCGAGCAAGATGACGTCACACATTATCCCGTGGAATTTTTGAACTTCCCGTCAGCAAGTTGACTTCCAGCGCATACCATCAAGCTGAATGAAGGTCGGCGTCCCGATTATGCTTTTTAGGAACAAATCTCCTCCAAAGTTGTGTATCGGGTGGTGTCTTAAAGTCATCTCTCTCCACAGACACCATTGAGGTGGAAATTATTACGGGTTGTGGCGTCGGCAAGGCAGTATTTATACAACGCATTCCCCTTATACTTCAGCTTCCCGATCCAGTTCGAGCGTGTACAGTTCCCCGTGAGTGTTTGCTTAGTGATGACAATCAATAAATCGCAGGAGCCGATACTCAGAGCAGCAGGTGTAGATCTCAGGACGAGTTGCTTCTCACACGGGCACCTGTACGTCGCTTGCTCCCGCGCCACCAGTCCTGACTATCTTTACATTTTGGCTCCTGGCAGTATAATTATCAACGTAGTTTATAGGGAAGTGTTATAAGGTGAACATATACCTTTGAACGTATTTTTAACCGACTTAAAAAAAAGAGGAGGTTCTCAATTCGACGGTGTTTTTTTATGTGTGTTTGTTACGCGATTACTCCGCCATTTATGGACCGATTTTCAAAAATCGTTTTTTTATTTGATAGGGTATACTACCAGGTTGGTCCCATTAGTATTAAACCTCAGATCTGATGAGGGATCCTCGAGGAAATGAGGGAACTCCTCAAATAATATAGGAAAACATGTACCAATTTTTACATTTTTTTTTTGGTGACGAATCAAGCATTTACATTTAGCAAGTATCATTTTGTGAAGAAAAACTGATGAAGAAGACAGGCGATGGAACTCTTCAACGCATAACAACAAATTACTCGCAATAGCTACAGTCACATGTCTGTGCATGGTTTATGTATTTCCCATAACATTACGCCTGTCTAATTTAAAAGGTTTAGAAAGAACTTCTTTTGCAATTGTTAACCGATTTCAATGATTCTTTCAAGTTTTGAAAGACTTTCTTTACATACAAAGAAACTAAAAATTGCAAAATAAAAAAAAAAATACAAAAAAACTCTCTTCATGTAACTTATATTTTAATGCTATTTTAAAAGTTGTTAACTTATAATGCTATAGCGACACTGGAATCTTAGGTAGGTATATTTGGTGCTGTAGAACCTTCACGCAGACGACGTCGCGGGCAGCAGCTAGTTTAATATAACTGTGAAAACAAGTACAAATTCAAATTCAAATTCATTTATTTGTCCGAACATGGTACAATACAAGGTCTCAAATAACAAAAAGGTTTCATCACATTCTGCCACATGCGTGGCGTCACAGGGCGTGCAAGTTTCAGGTACACATCATAAATTATTACCATGCAAAAATATAAATATTAGGCTAGAAGTGGAATTATCGAGATCGGATCAGAAATGACGATATCCCCAGGAGAACCAAGGTCACCGATATAGCCCGAATAATTGTCAAACTAAAGTGACAGTGGGCAGGGCATATTGCTCGCAAAAAAGATGGTCGTTGAAGCCGCTTAGTTCTTGAGTGGTGGTGGTACCAGAAGACGCAGCGTTTGAAGGCCTTCCACAAAGAGGACCAATGACTTAGTGAGGGTCGCGGGAATCCAATGGATGCGAGACGCATAGGACCTGTCATTGTGGCGACACTCGAGGGAGGTTTTTGTCCAGTAGTGGATGTTTTTCGACTGAAATGATGATGATGATGATGACGATGATGATGATAATGATGATGATGACGATGATGATGTTGATGATGATGATGACGATGAAAAGTACACATCTGTCTAACCCTTTGGAAATTACTGGTGTGATTCTGATTAAGTTAAAAAGTTACTGCAATATCGCCTTAACGATGAATATTGACTCGTGTGTGCCACTTCACAAGCTTCCCAAGTCATAGTGACTTATGTTCGCAAATAAATGAATTTGATTTGATTACACTGACGAGAACTGATGGGTTATTTTATTATAAGTTTCGACCACACACGGTTGCCTCAATAGTTTCTTTTGCAATATCTCAAACTGTTATAATCAATTGTATGATTGTAATCATAGATATTGTTAATTGCAATCATTGTTTCAAAGATTGAGATTATTATTGTGTTTTTTAATGTATGTTCACCTTAACTATATTATACACAAGTTATCTAAACCTAAGAATAAATAACAACAAAGCGTCAAAAAATTCTTCCGCATCCCGCCAGCTGGAAAAGTACCCATTAGACTGGTGGTATTGCCACGTTAATGGCAATGCTTATGCCTCAGGCCAAAGTAGAAGCCAGCCCTAGCGTCACGGGAAGCGTCAACTTAACGTTTGGAGATGTATTTGTCTATCTCAAAACTATTTTCTAGAATAACTCCAACTTTGCTAGCGTTTCTGTTGTCAACGCATTTTTTTTGGTGTAATATTTTGTGAAATTCGATAAAATGAAATAGACTTTCATGTTCTTCTATCATAGTAAATTAACTTACTTACTTACTTTGCTCTACTTTACTTTCTTTAAGTACTTTTTTTCTAATTTATCTAGTTTTTTTTGGCCTAGCAAAAAAACCAAGAAATCATAAAGGACAGTGTTATGGGAGATTGCCTTAGGTAATTTTTGACCCTATAAATTACTGCTTTTCATAACAGTTTTTTTTATTGCGATAGAAGACATGCGTATGAATATCTGTAATAATATTGGTTTCATAGCCTGCCACTTTAGAGTATATCTTTAAAACGTAGTTTTGACATTAGAAACTGCTTCTTCATTATCAAATCTATCAAAACACGTTTTAAGATTACGAAATCCTGCATTGATGTCACACTCAACACAAAATTAAACACTCTCGATTTCAACTTCTTTAAACTCCGGAACCAATGCCATTAAACTTACAACATTAGCAACAAATATACTTACTTATTTAGTTGACCTACATAGGTATATAAATAAATATTCCACAACTTTCACACAACGCCACCTAGTCCCAAATTAAGCAGAGCTTGTGCTATGAGTACTGTGGACTACAGTACTCATAGCACAAGCTCTGCTTAATTTTAACTTTAATTTGAAATAAGAAAAGAAATTTAGACAAACCGTTTTACAGCCCGATTAACCGATTTTAACTTCTATTTCGTAATTCTAAGGTTGGCATTGTGAGCAAAAACGTAGATACAATACCATTGTTTCCTGCAGCTTGTCAGGCTACCAACGTAATAGAACTCAAAATCGGTTGAAGGGTAAAAAATTTTTATTAAAATTTATTTTCTTATTTCAAATGGACTATAGACAATAAAATTGGTAAATATATGGATATATTTCTAAATACATTGGCACATATTATAGACAAGCAGACGTCACGCAGTTTCACCCGCGTAGTTCCCATTCCCGTGGGAATACGGGGATAAAAAGTAGTGTCACCTGGGGGAAGTGTAACGGCGAATTTTTTTTTAAACGGTTCAGTAGTTTCGGAGCCTACTCAATGCAAAAAAACAAACAAAAATGAAACTCTCACTCTGCTCTTCATAATATTATCTATATATATAAAAGAAAGTCGTGTTAGTTACACCATTTATAACTCAAGAACGGCTGGATCAATGTGAATGATTTTGGTCTTTTTGGATTTGTCTTTGTCCGGAATAGCATATAATAGCATTATAATTAATAAAAAACATGAAAAGTCCTCGAAAAAATAAATATCAAGAATATCGGTTTTCTCAAACATTTTTCAAACGCAGCGCCATCTTGGATGACATGACAGGAGTCTAAGCCTGATAGTGAACTGGGAAACTTCCCAGTTCACTATCAGGCTTAGACTATATACCTCTAGACGTAGCCCAATTTACAGTATGAAGTGTGGAAGTGAGACGCATTAATACAAATTTCATAGGAAAATTGAGACAAAGCATCGTATCTTTTGTCCCTTACGGCGTGCCGTATTTTTGCATGGCTAACTTTTGAATGTTAGCCAAACAAAGTGCTGTCACTGTCACGTATATTATTGTCCTCGATTTAATTTAAGTTTTCGGATGGTTTTTGCAATTGTTGTAATAGTTTGAGTAATTTAATGAGAAATGGACTCCATTAGTTAAGTGTTTAATGTATGGTGTAAGCTCTACGATGGGAGGATGCAGTATAATAGGCTGTAAAAGCCTAATAATAACAAAAAGAATATAAAACTAAATACTAAAAGAGAAGACCTGTGCGAGGCCAAAAAGGCTCCTATCTCAGCATGATGCTGCGATAAATGAAAAAACAAATACCGCAGCGCTGGTATTCTGATAGGGCCCACTGTGATGTCACGGTTACACCTACGGACACAAAATACATTTACGCACAAAAGAAATAGTAAAAAAAAGAATAGATAAATGTAATACCCACAAATAAAATAATAATAATTAACAATGACGACAGAGACGAACTTGAATAATTCTATGTAAATAGAACTTATTTTACTGTTAGGACTTTAATTAAAGCAGACCGGGAAAACTATAGGTATAAATTGTATGTAACATTAAAGGCAATAGTTCAGTTTAAAATGATGAATTAAGTATTTTTTAAATCAATGCATTTTAGTAAGGTAGTTAGGTTAGGTAGTTAGGTTAGCTATAGGATAGGTATGGTCAGTTAGGTTAGGTTATATATAAATGTTGTAATTTTAATTCTATTGAACACAAAATGTTTAAATAAGATCACAGTAGAGACTCGCTACATAAAAAGTAGTAGTAGTTATTATTGGTTCGGATTTTCTGTTGTCGTATTATTAAACGTATGTATTTCTAATATAAAAAAAAAATGATAAGAGCAATAGATTGACTCTAAGGCACAACGAAGTTTGCCGGGGCAGCTAGTTTAAAATAGATAAATCCACCTAGACACGGAACTAATTCACTTGAAATTTGAAAATGTGCTCGTCACACAAACATTTGTCTTGTGGGAATCGAAACCACGACGACCTAACCGCTAGACCAACAGGCCAATCTATTCTATGATATGAAATCAATACAACTTAAGTAAGTTTTTTTTTTTTTTTTTTCTTATTAGTAAGAACCAAGTTCTTACTAGTTAATTGCAATCTAGCCTAAGAAGACTAATAAACAATTTAAATCTAACTTATTATGCTACGTTATAAATTATGTTAATGCTAAGAATAGTGTCCATAATTAGGTATGCACTTTTACACACGTTCGTAACACTTCCTTAGAGTCTGGTAAAATTGATAAAACACTTTGTTCATGTGTTATATAAATACCACAACATTGTTACTATTATTGATTCACTTACACTACTCTAATTCAAATGGTTTAGTTCTCTTTAGTCTACGCACTATGCCTGTGTTGTCTAACAGCTGGATTGCCTCAACATTCACGTGTCGATGGAGTCTGTGTTCGTGGGCTTCAGCAAATTTTTGTGTGATGGTGGTGACGAATTCCATGTCGAGGTCACGGTGGAGGTCATCGTTTCTTATGTACCAGGGTGCATTTACAGCAGCCCTGAGTACTTTATTTTGGAACTGTTGAATTATTTTGACGTTGGTTGGCTTAGTACAGCCCCAAAGTTGGATACCATACGTCCAAATTGGCATCAGAATATGCTTGTATATTATCAACTTATTATGTATTGATAAACAGGATTTCCTTCCCAGTAACCAATACAAACGTTTATAACGAATATCGAGTTCCTGTTTTTTCTTTTTGATATGGGCTTTCCAACGCAGCTTGGCGTCGAGAGTTATGCCAAGGTATTTGGCTGTATTAGCATAAGGTATTTGCATACCATTTATGTAGAGTGGGTGATAGTCACTGTGTTTGTTTGTGAAGTTAATGTGAACTGATTTTGACTCATTCAGATTGATCTTCCACTTTTGTGTCCAGTCGTAAACTTTGTTCACAGCTAGTTGAACTTTCTCTACTGCTTCTCTGTGGCTTGATCCGGTGGCCATAATAGCAGTATCATCTGCAAAGGTCGCTATGGTGCTGTTTTCCAGCTCTGTTTTCCAGCTCTTTCATTTTAGTAAGGTAGTTAGGTTAGGTAGTTAGGTTAGCTATAGGATAGGTATGGTCAGTTAGGTTAGGTTATATATAAATGTTGTAATTTTAATTCTATTGAACACAAAATGTTTAAATAAGATCACAGTAGAGACTCGCTACATAAAAAGTAGTAGTAGTTATTATTGGTTCGGATTTTCTGTTGTCGTATTATTAAACGTATGTATTTCTAATATAAAAAAAAAATGATAAGAGCAATAGATTGACTCTAAGGCACAACGAAGTTTGCCGGGGCAGCTAGTTTAAAATAGATAAATCCACCTAGACACGGAACTAATTCACTTGAAATTTGAAAATGTGCTCGTCACACAAACATTTGTCTTGTGGGAATCGAAACCACGACGACCTAACCGCTAGACCAACAGGCCAATCTATTCTATGATATGAAATCAATACAACTTAAGTAAGTAAGATAGTAATTTCTAGAATTTTCAATTGGTAGGTAATGATCTGACCCAGATAATGAAGAGACTGTGATTTCTAAGTTAGTTTTGTTGATTCTTCTCAGAGTTGTATAGGAAACACGAACTAGTTTTGAAACTGTTTTTGCTTGTTTTGCCTGTTTAACTAATTTTCGAAAATATTTAACTATTATTTATTAAACCAAATTTTTAAGTATTGGAAGATTTTTGTTGGTCTATAATTCCAAGCCTTCTTTTTCGTGGCGTATTTCGTTATTGAAAATTAAGGTTCTAGATGTGTGTGATTTCTTGTTAGTTTGTATGAGGAATGAACTTCAAAATTACTTAACCAATCTTATTTTTTTCTTACATTTCGAAATTTACGATTACATCGTCAGTTTTGTAACTAGGTAAAGTTAAGTTACTTCAGTCAAAGTCAAACCATTTATTTCAATAAGGTCATTATATAAGGCATTTTGAACGTCAAACCAAGGGAAATTAAACATAAATATAATTCTATTTACCCCATCCAAAAGGTAGTTGCGTATAAAAAAGAAAGGGCAAGAAACTCCATACTTACTTTTTATATAATATACGCACACACTCATCCATACACTCATACACTCATGCGCACACACTCACACACACACACACTCATGAACACAACCACACACTTATGCACACACTCACTCACTCGTACACTCATGCGCACGTTGACTATTTCTATTTGTGTTGTAATGTGGGGCCTGGAGTTCTATAATACAGGCCTAGGCTTAGTTTAGACTCCAGATCTTCCCCAAATTACTTACGATTTTTGTTTTTAAAAAATACTTGTCAACTAATTAACCATTATTGTAATTTGTTGGAGATAAATAAACATTTTTTATTATTATTATTATTAAATGTAGGTATAATTTATTCTCAAAACTTAAAAATTCTTTTAGTGATAGAAAGCCTCATTGTCAGCTTTAGTTTTGTAAATAAAATATAATATTGCCTACTAACATTGGCAATATTTTATTTTTAAACTGGACTGGAGAGGATTTCAAAACTCAAAAGAAAATGTATGACATCCATGCAAACGAATGAAGTGCTAGTATTTTATAAACAGCAGCTAACTCTCACTTGTCTGACATTAAACAAGAAGCCACATAACCTGACACTATCTCCAAACTTCACAGCAAAATTAATGATACCAATCAAATTAATATTACCATAAACTTTATACGACACGGTATGCAAACGACTGTCGTTTCTCCATAGAGACCTTGCCTCGTCAACTTGCCATTGTATGGACCCCATGAATACATGTTTTGATTTCACTTATGTCAGTTACACCACGGAATACTTCACAATCGAGTGTAAACTCTATTTTCAGTTCGTTAAGGTTGGGTTTTTCTTCTGACTCAGTAATGTAATAAGATTTTTGACTTTTGACTTGAAGACATGGGTGTCAGTTTGTATTGACAAGCAATTAATTTGGGTTCTTCTATTGTTGGTTATTAAGTGTTTATGTTGCGGTGTGAATGATGTCTTAGTTTCTTTTTATTGAGGCCAACCTTCAATCAAAAAAATCAATATATACATATTTGTCATCTAAATCTTCCCTTTTACTTTCAACAATTAAGTAAGTTGATGTCGCGGTAACCTAGTGGTAAGGGCCTCGCCTTTTATGAATAAATTTGGACCGGCCGAGTACAAATGTGAGTTTTTAATTTATCTTTTAGACCGTACTATAGAAAAGAGGAAAGAAATAGAAACTAGGACTTGTACTAGAATAATGATTTGATTGTTTGTTTGTTTGTATTGAATAGGCTATGAAAGTACTGGACCGATTTGAAAACTTCGTTCACCGTTGGGAAGCTACACTCTTCCCGGGTGACATAGACAACTCTATCTTATTCCCATGGGAACGGGAACTTCGCGAATGAAACCGCGTGGCATCTGTTAGTCTAAAATTAAATTATAAAGGGTTAAAATTTGTAGGGTTGTAGGGGATGACCCTATAGTTCTACTCAACCTATTTTTAAAAGTCTTTTATTAATATAAAAAACCACTTAATAATAAACAACAAACTAAGGGAAAACGGTGGGGATGTGACAAATTGACCTGCGAAGTCCTAGTATTTTTTAAGTTTATCTGAAACGAGGAAACATACAGTTTAATATTTTTATAAGTCAGTGCAATGGTTAAACTAGCTTACTTCAGTTGCAGTCTGAAGTCTGAATTTGTGCTTGGTTGATGGAAATAAGGTTACTCGCTTTTTCTGGGATTTAATCATAATATGTAACAGGCGAAATGTGATAGTACCACAGCTGCCTACATATAGCTGTTGGTCATATCGTAACGCAGTGGTAAAGCTAACTTTTATACTGAAACAAAGAAAAAAAATATTAACTCTCCCTTGACAAGAAACAACTTTTTTATCTATCTTTAACATAACCTTAGAAATCCATTTTTTAATTAATCGCATGAACTTGAGAAAGGTTTAGGTTCACAATAGGTAGCCGACCTAACTGACCTATTACAACACTAACCTTTATCTTCTATGTATTACACAACACAATACAAAATATCCATCAAAGTTCGTCTCAGATTCTAGTAAATAAGGTTTATTACAAATTCAGGTAAAAAGGTCAGCGTAGGTCAGGGATGGCAGACCAATGGCACGCTACTAAATAATTAGGACAAGCCGATATAATTAATGAACCTGATCGAAAAAATTAGCAACACCAAAATCTCTTATCAATGATATTTTGTTCTGTAGATAAATTGGTTTTAAAAACACTTTTAACACGTCAAACAAGCAACACAAAGTGTATGTGTAGTCATGGAACCAATTTACACAGTGTTCGAAAACATAATCTTTTGCTCCTTTTATTTTGGTCGTGTGGGTATCAAAATAGGTAGCAAAAATGATTTTTTTCATGAGTTGCAAGTGGTTCCTGTAGTAAAAGTGGTTTATATCCATAGTTAGAAAAGCCTCACGCATATTTCTCTCTCTCTCTCTCTCTCTCTCTCGCTTTCTCTCTCTCTCTCTCTCTCTCTCGCTATCTCTCTCTCTCTCTCTCTCTCTCGTTCTCTCTCTCTCTCTCTCTCTCTCTTTCTTTCTCTCTTTCTCTCTCTCTCTCTCTCTCTCTCAGATGGTATTTTAAGGATTCTCTAGATATTTTACATTATGTATCAAGTGTCTCAACTTTCGAACAAACCTACTACGGTTTTTGTGATATTTCTGTTAAATAAATCTCTTTTTTTGTTGTAGAATGATGACGTCACTTTCTTTCAATTATAATTTACATATAAGCCAGTGGTAACAAAAATAGTATCAAGTCTCTTATTATATTGAAGTTCTATACTTAGGCCTGCGTAAGTTCAAAATGTTATCACCGACGTGTGAGGTTGGCAGTACACTGTCAACTATAATTTGATTTATCTTATTGCAAATATTATTACTTAAGAAAGATGTTTAAGTTCATAAAGACTAATTATATTAAAGTAAAAAAAAACCGTACACGCCTTTTTCGAACACCATCTTTTTAAACTTACGCTTTGTTCCAATGGGGGTACGCAGAAAATACAGAGCGTCTCTCCATAATATTGATACATATTTCTTCGCTCCGTTTATGTTCAAACATGGAGTCGCATACACACCGGTTGTGAGTATTCAAAAACATTCAATACTTAAAGACCGTGATGCCCGCATCACGAACAAAATTTTCGTCCGGAACTTGTATCTTACTGGACACAATGAGTTTTTTTTAGTACGCCCCACTGCCGCTCCAATATTCCCACTCTATACCTAGTATTTTAAATCTCTTTGCAAGTATTACACACATGACATTTCTGAAGGACATCACCAATAATATCTTTGTTCGACTTACATCAGCGTTCTAAAACCTATTTTTTTTTATAATTTAAAAAAATATTACAACCATGACAAATTCTCCACAATTTTGCTATGACAGAATACTTTTAGGGTCTAATTAAAATTATTATGAAACTAATCCGCTTACCGCTTAAATTATTATCGTACACGGGTACCTTTGACCCTAATTAATTAAACAAAGGGTGTGATTAAAAGGTAATGTGCCCAGCGAGTGGGGTTTGCCGCGAGCTAGTTCGGTGTAAGTGGTGTGAAGAATAGGTTCAGAAGGACCACAGGCTGTAAAATGTGATACCTATGATACAACCGATATCTTGACATTAAAAAAATCGCACGGAACCCAGTCCAAGTCAAACAGAATCAGAGTAAAGCAAAATTTAGGTTTCATGCAATTTTTCACTATCAGACCGTACCTATTTCAAATTCAAATCCATATTTTGAATAGATGATTTTTTTTGAAAATTTAGTACCAGCGAAGAGGTATAGGTATAATCAAATTTACGCTGATGTAAATTCAGTCAATTTTGCAATGATTAATTGAAATAATCATAGAAATAGTTAAAGTTTCAACGCCAGCTAAATGTTTTGTGTGGTAGCACATAGAAAGATTTTGAGAAAAAAAACTTTATTTTTTTATATTTTTTTAGTACTACACTGCAAACTAAGGGCTATTCAGGATATAATAAAGACGTGTTTTGGTAAATGCGTTCTGGACTGTCAACAATGTTTAAATAGAAGTTTTTATGCGCAAGTATCATTTCGTCCCTTCCTATTTTTATTAGAGTAAACAATATGGAAATAACTTAAAGTGAATTATCTTGTAACCAGGGAATCAGTAGGTACTAGTGTAGAAAAACTTAAACAGAGGGAAACACTTAACGCTGTACATGTGAAATAAATTGAGCAGGCCATAGCACAACGCATAAACTAGTCCTTTTGTTCATTACCTGTCTTGTACCAAAGGTTTCCAAGGCCTGAGATAAAACACTGAGTACTATGTTTCTAGGATTATTACGAGATTAGGGCG
This sequence comes from Euplexia lucipara, assembly GCA_921972225.1. Classification (NCBI taxonomy): domain Eukaryota; kingdom Metazoa; phylum Arthropoda; class Insecta; order Lepidoptera; family Noctuidae; genus Euplexia; species Euplexia lucipara. Next base: position 19,258,981 of record OV179161.1, read on the forward strand.
AAGCTTAGAAATGGTTGGAGGATACCTTACGTAAGTGTTCGTGAGTGAGAGGGCGTTTGAGGACCAAGATCTCCACTAGATATTCTTTAGTGTAGCGTTGAGACTATAATTTATCATTTCTTATTAATATTATATGAAAGGTGTTATATCAAGGTGCGATATTACTTCAGGAGGTGATATGAATATAACAAGGTTTATGCTTTATAGTAGCTCACTCAAGATTCTAGATAGTTAAAAGTAGGTAAGGCAGAGATATACCTACCAAATTACCAAGTAGGTACAACAACATTATGCCACTTGTTTTTGTGTAAGAAACGTAAATAAATCGTAATTCTTGAAATTATGCAATATATTTACTTGATGAACAATGAACAGTAAGTTTTCGGCTGATCTTGTTTTTTAAACTTGATGTGTATTTTGCACTTTAAGTAAAACCTGCTATTTCATTTAACTAAAGTTATGGAACTCACATGTCTTGGTTTAAGTTTTGTGTGAAATTTAAATGGACAACGCCTTAGACTGATTTAATCCGTAATGCAGTGTATGCACAGTGGAATGAAATTAAATGTTGGTCAACACTCACTCGAATGTTGGTCAAAACTCACTCGAATGTTGGTTACCTATAATTGGCGACTGTATGAGTCTTATGCTTGTTACTATTATTCTAATGTAATGCTATATACAGAAGCTGTTCGTTTACCTTTAATAAATAAATAAGTCAAATGACGACAGAAGCCGCGCATTTGCGAGTGTCATGGGCTAGTTTCGTTCTCCGTTCAGAAGGCTTGAAATTGCAACTCAGTCTTTACTTTCACTAAATATAAAAAAAATATAATAGATACTCCAAATCAAACCATTTGACACGAAATGATTCACGAACTCCATTACAATAAACTTCTGTTCCAACAGCTAAGTGACTAAGAAAACAAAATAATTACGCTATACTTACGCAAGCGAGCAATTTTCCGCTGAGCGACTCGGACGCTGGACATTATACTGATTGTACTTTTTTTTTATTTCCCGTCTAATGTCCACTGCCCAGTTCTGTTGGCTACCCAGTGTGGAGTTCAGTGTTCGTTTTGTGTTGTTTTAATTGTTACTGCACTTGGTTACAATTTAGCGGAGATGTTGGAAATACTGGTAGTAGAAAGTGGGAGATTATTTTTAATTGGGGCTTGATTTTGTGCGGGACGTGAGTTAGTGTTTAGATTAAAGCTCATCTGCTTTTAACATATTACAGTTCACTATGTCTTGATAACCCAGTGATAATGAGCCTCGTCTCTTGAACGTGAGCTCTCAAGGTTGTAGGTACAAATCCAGGATATTTATACTCGTATCAAAGTGCTTTCAAGACATCAGGACTGGAAAGAGACCCCTAATGGGATGGACTTTTAGGGGTCTATTTCCAGTTTAATCGATAGCAGCTGAATACCAAAATTTTACATGGATTGTCTTTCTGACCTTTAGAATATGAGACCATTATAAGGTGTCGTGCTACTTACCCAAAAACACCAGGCCCAAATCAGACAATCAGTCAGTTTGCCAGTCTTTCGAGTTTCTGACAACTGACAATGATCTACAAATAACAGCCTCGGTTTATGTTTTATCTTATACTTAACCTTTGATTGACCCTGTGGTTAATATATATTAAGTCACAAGTTTGTCTAGCATTTAATAACTCCATTACATACCTCTCGAGAATTGGCTCGAGAAATTCGCTAACACAAAATTCAAATACCACGTCCGGCTTTGAAGGCATGACAACATTGCGATCGTAATCATTACCATTAATGTATGTGGGCGTAGGTTTTACTCCATAAACGTTCTGAGGTCAAACCCTGGCATTTTAAAGAATTCGTTTCTAAACAATGAGGCCGTGAAATCTGTTGTTTTGCTCCCCATTGTGTTTGGGAATAAAGCGAAAGTCCATTAAGTTGGGTTTAAAAAGATATATCTAATTTTTTTGACGGGGTCTAAATGTGAAAGAAAACAGCGTTTTGACTTGTTTTCCTGATGCACGAGTCTTGGCCCTAATAATTACAGACTGCTTCGTTGGTAGTCAGAGCGACTGCTGTGTGTGAGGGCCTGAATTCGATTTTCAGATTGAACAAAGCGTTGATGAGTATTTCCAATTGATATGTCCTAGTTCCAGCCCGGAGTTGATGACAAAAGACTCTTACAAAATTGCACTTAAATACAAATGTGCGTTACTTATTGGCATCATCTTTGCCTCAGCTTTCGGAAAATAAAGGCATGAAAATGTTGTTGTTTGCAACTATATATTTCAAACCTGACAGAATTCAATTGCATGATTACGCTGGGTTACTTGCCTGCTTCCCCAAATTGTCAAAAGGTACTTGGTCAAAATAATGCTTTCAGATATTCCCAAGAATATCCTGCAAATAAGGCCTCTCTGTGATTACGGATTCCTATTGAAACTATTTCCATAACTAGTACCTACTAGGAAGTATCATCCAACTAGTTGGTGATTTATAGATTAGTTAGTTGATCAAACTTAGCCGTTTCACGTTTAATTAGCAACGTTAAGAATAGCTTGTGACTGGCAGCAGCAAGCTATTTGGGAATGTTTAATATTAGGCCGTTGAGTACGTGCCTTTATTCTAACTAAATTACCTTATTTTCAGTCTAGAAGAGTACTGAGAATAAGGCAGTGTCGATTTTAGCTAAAAATAACAGCTGCGTGGGTCGATCCAAGGTAAAGCTACACTTGCTGAAAGCGTTCTTCAATGACCGGCCATATTCATGGGTAGAACACCCAGTGAAAATTTGACCGGTCATTGAAAAATAACCCTGTACAAATGATGAAAACCACGAAAAAAACTCACGACAGGGTGACTTTGAATAAATGCGACAAAATGAAATAGGGGCTTCGTTTTTTCTACAATCTAAATCGTTAAAAAAAATACGTGATTATCGTTTTTTAAATGATCCATTGAATTTGTTATCTTCATTTAAGTACGAATTATCGGTATTCCAGAAAAATAAATAATATGCAAAATAAATAAGAAAAACTAAATTATCAAAAAATCTCGTCCGACCCCATGGCAGTGATCAATAACCGTCGTCGAGTACTCATGCTATTAACCGTTGCCGTTCGAGATAATTTAATAATTTGTTTATTTAATACTTCAAGCTCACTAATTTATAGGGGCGGAATTTATCACCATCTAATGAGGAGATTTTGGCTAAATTAAAACAGCCGCACGAGATGATCGAAAGTTAAGCTTTAAGCGTAGCTTAACTTTCGATCATCTCGTGCGGCTATTTTAATTTAGCCAAAATCTCCCCATTAGATGGTGATAAAGTCTGTGGCTGGGTGACCAATAATTCCATATCAAGACTCACTCCTTGAAAAGGACGTAAACTGGGGCCTGACTGGTAGATCTTTAACCTTTCAATCGTGTCAATTAAAGACACAATAGAAAGACAATGCCAGCGCGGACCGCACCGCTGTTCTCTTGGGGTTTAATGAATTAATGTCAGAAGCCAACTAACAACTATTTTAAGCATTATGTATTAGACAGTAACTGGGTTGTAGAAACCAACCCCAAGGCAAACGTCTAGGCACATGATGACCTATAAATAATAGAGTACGTACGACATCTAGTACCAGTCTAGAAATGTTTGACACTTAATTTTTCTTACCTGCTGTCTCGTAAACTTGTGACGTATTCACGTTAGTGCACTCTAGGGCCCTCTGGGATAAGATATCCATCTACCCTCATACGAGACTCAGTACTTTTATACCACCAGTCCCGAAGTGCGCATACTTAAAATATATTACGTTCTTCAACTCAACGTTATTTTAAAGAGCCCCGTCGATATTTAAGATGTAAGCCATTTTAATATCGGCTTGCCATTGAAGACGCTTTATTGGCGAAATATGAAATTTCTGAGAGGGTCTACATCGAGGGTGTCTTTGTGAAGAGATTGCTGCAATTTTGTGTCTTATAAGATCTTACTGGTTATTTAACGTTAGGGGAAATTGGGACAGTTAATTTTTTCAGGGAGTGAAGTTAATTTTGTTGGTAATGTTTTGGTTTGATCTCGATATTCGTGGTTTGATCACACTAATAGACTGCGTAGAAGCATCGCAATTATATATTAATATACTTTATTAGATATTTTATAAATAAAATATCTAATAAAATATCTTTATAACCGATTACAGTTCATTTAATCGTTTAAATACACACAGTAAATTCATTATCTAACTAATTCAATTTCACAACAAAACCGTAAAATTGGCACATAAAACTTCCTCCGACATCCGACTGTGGACCATCGTATGATGATGATCATTTTCACAAAATTTTATTGCATCTTAAACTAAACTCACTCATAAATATTTGGGTTACTTATTCCTTTGGTAAACGTAATGATGATGGAGACTAAAGCCACTAAATCCATATTGACCTAACGTCCATCAGTTCATTTAAAAAACACTAGCGCACACGATCAATATAGCACTTAGCTCCTGTTTCAACACAATTCGAACCGGTTCGAGTTGTAAAGAAACCGGAGACGAGACACCGAAGGCGTACCAAAACTTCGGGCTATATACAAGTGAAAGTAAGTAAACCAACTGACCATTGTGTACGAGAACCATTACAAGATACTTGACAACTCCTAAAATAAATAACCTATCATTTGAAGCACCACCAGACTACGCTATTAGACATCATTTATTATTGACACAAGCAATCAAAACTTTACCACATTTAAATATCAATGCTTACGTCACACTCATTACGTCATTATCAGTCCGTCACGATACTGAAATATTCATTCAATCATCAATATTTAACCGGAAAAAAATTACACACGAAAAGACTAATATTAGTTTTTATCCCTTTCACTCTGACATTTCGACATTTACGGAAATGTCGACACGGACGAATTGAAAAAAATCGTCCTTCGGTTTCGTGGCATTTAATAATTAAAAATATCAATCAAAAGTACGATTCGTGATTGATTAAATTCTTTGTTTGACCGTATCGTAGTTTTATATTTAAATGTTGTCCGAACGTGTTGCAGCATGTTTGATTAAACAAGGTTACAGTTAACATGGGAATAACATGAGCGCGCAAAATTAAGGGACACTGGGGTTTTTGAAATGGGTACTGATTTAATTAGATTTTATGAGTACTTTGATGTCCGTTTAGGGGGTTTCGATTCTGGCAAGGTTGGTAAACAAGCTTACATCTGTTTAAAATAGGTTGGGCGTGTATGTACAACTATACCAAGGGATTTCAAAAATATAAATCAATTATTCAACATATATGAATGTAAACGAAGCAAAAGAAGTATGTAAGAGTCGTAGAATATTGCGCTCTGTAGTTTCTGCCCACTCTCATGGGAAAAAGGCGTGAGTTTATGTATGTGTAAAAGAAGAAAGAAAATTATTTTTTTTTTAAATTAGAAAGAATTAAATCACGCTGAGGCTCAGCACTATTTAAACGTCAATATTAAATACGATAGTCCCCTAAAAAGCTCGCCCTTCACCATTTCCTAGTGTTTTTGCTGGAGAGAAGAAGTGGCGTAACTAACTCCCCAGCAACAAGGATTTGGATGTTAGGACGAGAGCTATTGCAATGTTTCAAGTATCTGTATTTTTGACGTAACTTAACCTAATATCCTTCAATTTAAGTACACATTTAAGTAATAGAATATACTCAAATGAATATCTTAGAGCTCTTTAAAACCCAGTTCTTGACCTAACATAACAGTGCAAAAGGACCAAGAAACTGTTCAGCCCTGACGCTATCCAAAATCTTCCACCATTAATCCTTGTCTCCTAAGACCGAAATAACCAAAGGTGAGTGAAAGCCACAACAGTTGTACCTCAATAATCCACTTACAGTTGCGCCAACTTTGCTAATGATGCTGAATACACGGACGGTTTCCAATCAACAACTTGCATATGCAAATAGCCCGGTTTGCCCCCCGCCGGATTCTGCGTTATCCCATTTAGTTCCCATTTTGGAGCAACATCCGAGCCCCTAATTGCTCGCCCTGTATTAACGATTGGAAGGGTTGAATTTATAGAGGATGGGATTGCGTTGTTGTTGGGCTATCGTTTTTTGATTTGGGATCCGCGAAGTTTGGCTGGAAGCTTGCGATGTCATCTATGCTAGCTATGAACTGGTAAAGAAGGATGTACTATATTTTGTTTAGGAGTTCAGATTAATTGCTGTTAGTTTTCATATAGTGTCAGTCAGCTCTTTTTTGCAATGTCTGGACCCCTCAAAAGTAGGCTAAACTATCGTAGCCCCAGCTGTTATTTATCAATCTTTGATAGTCGTTACCAGTAGGCGGTAAGTAAGGTAGGAACCCCAGAAAGTCTGACAAGCAGGTTAATCAAGGGGTATGGTGTGGCCCCTCTGGGTCGTGGAGGTCAGAAAGGCAATAGTTGGGTTTTCAACGCCATTTCAGCTTATAGTTTTATACAAGATCCCTCCTCATCTTTCCCGCAAGCAAAATTATTCTTAATAGATCAGAAAAAGGTAATATTATAATTAAATTATCTCTGAACGATTACATTTAAATGGACGAAAACCTTACAACTGGCGAACCTACGCAATTATTTAAGTTCCATTTCTATAGCATTACTTAATAAATCTTCTGAAGTGATAAATCCTTCAAACCAGCTTTCAATAAACTGTAATAAAGTATTCCAAGAAAATTTTGTGCAAAAGTAAATTATACATTTCATGAAATTATAATCTAAGCGTAAGATTGTATAATTTTCCAGCACCCTTGGAAAAAATATAATTACAACAAGATACCTACGTCTTGTGAACGTGACATCCAATTACTAGAACCCGGTACGAGATACAGCTAATGTCAAATATAATACTAATTTAACGCAGAAATTACTTTCGGCGCAATAACGTTCAAGATATCAATATGTGACAGCACGCTAATAAAGGCCCGATATACATCTGCCTGTGTGTTTCGAGCCTACATGTTTACATTTATACATTTGGCCAATTTAGTTCTAAACTCCCTTGGGGTGTAATATATTATTCTGGGGGGAACGGGGAGCACAATTGCCAATAAATATGCGTTACTTTGCAATAACATGCGATATGAATGGTTATTGTTAGTGGTTGTGGTTCCAAAGGTTTGTGTAACGAAAAATATGGGGCAGTTTCGTGTTTGGGGTAGTATTAGCACCCTCTTCTTGCATTTTACAGCTGGGATTGCAAAGGATTGATTTGCGAGGATTTGATTGATTTATCTTCGGATCAGGTGGAAGTTGGAACTGTTCCGTGTTTGTTTTCCTGTGAGCGTTAGATTTAGGCAATTTTCAATGTTAGTTTTAGGCAATGGTTTTTTTATTCTTTGATGGAAAATAACAATAATACTTGGAATAATTTATTTGTTTGTATGCACGGTAAGGTACGTTGCCGTTTTAAACCAAAATAATATGTGGATTGAAACCCGTTTTAAAATGGTTTAAAACCACAGGTCTTATAGCAACTATAGTTTTGATAGATGTCCTATACTTTCATTTACCTCTAATCCATTACGTTTCTGAACTACTATTCAAACGCTATGTTTTGCTCTCAGCTTTTGAGGCCGGCTTTTCGTAGCTTGTAAAACATTGATTTGCTTAGTTTTGATTTGATAGCTTTGTTCCATGTCCTACTTTTATTTCTAGTAAAAGAGTAGTTGAAATTGGATTTCCGTTATTCGAATGTGAAGGTATCGACTTTTGTAGAAAATTAGAGTGCCAGGTTCATGATTGAAACACTAAAGTTATTACAAATATTCATTAAATAAATGAATACTCTAAATATCATCATTTTACTTTGCACAGTTAAGTTAATTATTCCAATGCTCATATTAATTTCTTGTCTGTAACCATCCTTTTCATCATTAGTTTGTGGTCTTATCTTTTTAGATGCTTCGTTAATTTTTCTCCTTTCATTATTACAGTTTTCTATGATTTAAGCAGAGTGGTAGATAATTATGACAATTATACCTTTGATTTATTTCAAAAAAAGTTTCGTACAGTCTTCAGTTACAACAGGTAGGTTTGCCAAATTAGAAGATAATACATAACCTGTATCAAGGTTTGCCAGCCCAATTTCTAATGATAAGATTTCATCCTTACAAAGAAACTGGCACGGATAATGTATACCTATTACAAAACGTACATATATTTTACGTCATTTTCATTCACAGCGTTTAGTCCTAGCAAAAAATTTTGACAAAAGCATTACGTGAACTTGAGCGATTTTAAAACTTAAAATACATTTTAGCCTTAGCATTTAGGTTTAAAATATTATAGCAAGCAAAATTAGTATCACCCATAGATATAAATAAAGCCATTTAACTTATTTATTTTATTTATCTGACATGAGTATTTTCAACTTTAAAATCGTACGTTCTGACTTTAAGTTGGCATCGGGTATTTGTACTAAAAGCTGTTCTATCGATCATACAGGAACGCCGGTTGCGAGTAACACGCATCTGAACTTTTAAATATAATGCAAAATTGGTCCAAACTAGATATCAAACAGCGAAAAAGTTTTTGCCAAAAAGGAGGCAACCAATAATAGAATAAGACACATACTCCTACTTTTTATTTGTCCCAAAACGCTTATGACAAAATTTTATTGCCTACTTCCAAACACTCCGCAAAAGGTCGCACCTATTCCAAACAAGGTTTGAAAACTACAGTTTTGCCCCAGTTCTGGAAAATATATTCAACTGGAACCGAACCCGAGGAGCTTAGCGTGAAATATGTTCTCGCTAAGTTTTCCATGTACAAATGATTTGTATTTTCTATTAATTTTTAGAAAGTGTAGTTTGAAAGCGTTTTATTCTAAAAAAGATGAGGCAATTACTTGTTAGACTTTTATAACTTTTAAAAAGTCTTTATCAAGCTAGTACGCTGTAGATATTATATAATTTTATTGCCTGAAATAGTTGCGGTATTTTGAAGAAGGCACATCCCAGTATCGAATAGTTTAAGGCTGTTATGTATCATGTGAATTGTTTTATATACTATATCTTGCGGCTTAGTTTACATGGTCTCGGAATTGGAACATTTGCTAGAAGACACCATGATATATGGTGACATGTATTAAACTCAAGATGTTAGTTTGTGTGGCTTTGAGCCGTGCCAACGCATTTAGTTAGGAAACACTGTTTGCATTCAACTCGACACGAAGGAATATGAATAGATGAAACTGTTGTTACTTAAGAAAATGCTGAAATAATAAAAAGAAAAGTAGGAAATGCAGCTATATAGGAAGACAAGGAAAGTGAATCCATTATATCAACACAATCTCCCAAAAGAAGATAATTTATTATGATGTTTTGACTAAAAGCTTATGAAAGGAGGTTAATACACCTAGACATTATCTTGTCAAGAACTGACAAGGAAAATTCCTTTATTAATTCATCAAGATTCTACGTACAAACAGACAGGAGTCATAAAAATAAAAATTCTTAGAAAACTCTTCCTCAGACACCTTCGTCAAACGAATTTACCATCTCTCGAGATTTTTAACTGTACAGAAAATATCACACTTAATTACAACCTTTTCACGCGGACGTTTTAAAGCTTGCCTAAGTAATATTTAAGGGCTTCAAAATCCCTTCGCCTTCTTTCGACGTTAATGTATTTTGGGAATACGCCCCTGTGGATGGCGCTAGGAATTTTTTAATTGAACTCAATGTTTCTGTTTTGTACGCTTTCTTTTTTGGCAAGGGTAAGTTTGAATCTAAATACGGTTGTATGTTTTCGTAACTCCAAATAGCTTGAAGAATCTAAATAGTTGTTATGGATCATCATTTTGATCTGAAAGTCGATCAATTGGAACTGAATTTCCTTTCTTCAAAATTATATCATGTTATCTAGACCTTCTCAACTTGCTCATATTTAATGTAATAGTTGATCTATTTATAGCTTTAATAGTTTCCAAAGTATCAGTAGGATACCTAAAATTGTTAACCCAAAAAAATCGATCGAGTATTTTTATAGCGCTTTTTCGTTTCTTTTGACATTCTAATAAGCCTTTTTTTCTCGTCCTTACAATTTGTAACCAGCTGATACAACATTTTCTGCTTTTCGATGAGCGTTGAAATACCTATATGGATAATAAAAGTCTATTCGTGTAAAAAAACGCCTCCAACCGGGATGATTCACTGAGGGATGCGAGTGTGGGGATAAAAAGAAGTAAATGGACCGACCATTAGTTCTCATCCCTTTCCGTGGGTTTTCTTTAGTTTTATTTTATACTGGATCGCGACCTCAGTTGTGGTTTGGTCTATTTCTGGTTCGTCTAAAGTAAATGTTTGTTTTGAGTTAAATGTCTTCGTTTACTATTGATAGAGGGGTTGAGCAATTACTACTGTTAGTGGTTTGTAAATATTTACGAATGAAATCTCAATAGGTTTGGTTTTGAGCAACACTTTGGTGGGAAACAAATTGCGTTGGTTACATGAAAGTAATACCAAATTTTACTCTTGAATCATAATAAATAAACAAACAAATTTATAAAACAATGGTAAGCACAGCCTTGCTTCAATAAACTGAAATACGTATAAATGATAGTTTTATTTAAGCTCCAAAAACTTTCAAACAATCTCGTCTCCCAGATTTCTTACATATAGATTAAACAGACTCGACATAAAATCGTCTGGACAGTTTCATTCAATGTGAAGAATTTTTTTCTCCCTAGTAAGCAATTTTGTTCCTCCTACAAGTTGATTAATTAACTTGTTAATGTTTTTTTGGGGTTCTTGCTATTTCTTTTTGTAGCTTGAAGGATAAATGAAGGGATCGGATAAAATAGTACTAATGTTTGGAAAGGAAACAAAATTTTGTTGGGTTACTCCAAAAGTAGATTACCGCATTATCTGCCTAAGGGTAGTTCTTTGTTGCATGTTGTGGATCGTGTATAATTAAATAATATGCCTTCAAACCTTCGACTTTATAAAAAGGAATCAATAACAAATTCACAACACATTCAATACCTATTATAATTTTCAAAATTTTATTTTAAATTCTGCTACTGCTATTCTTGCTTTTTGTGGGATAAGTAGAAAAGCCTTAAAACGATTCGGGGCCGACCTCAAGTTAAAGGGAAAAAGGAATAGCAGAAGAAGAAGTAGACATAAATAAATAAAGAAAAACAATAGATTGTAAAACATTTAACCTACCTAATATGTTACTTACCGTGACTTGGCCGGATTTCATGTCAAAACTGAACGGTACTTGACCGGTTAAATGAAACAACTAAGTAGAGCACATGAAAGCAATAAAGAGTTGAGTTCATCATACTTTTTTAAACCCCTCCTAGATATTGACTTCAGAGCCACAAATAAAACTAAACTAAATAATAACAATTCTGCACTCCTATCGAATTCCCAAAAAACCCACATCCATACAAATTTGATAAGCTAACCCTTATAACTTTCAATAAAACCCTTTTACTTGGGCCGCTTGCTTTGTCAAGCACGTTCGAGCACGGCATGTCTTGGCAAAAAGTACATGCGCCATGTTATCGTCTTTTATCTCATAAAGTGTCACGTTTCTCTCTACTAGTATAGAATACTAGAGCTGTTCCTGTACCGGATCATAAGCGGTAGCGTATTGCGGGATTTTTATTAAAGTGTTGTGTGTTGTTGTAAGTTCTTCTTAGTCGTCCATCTGGGTCTCTGTTTTAAATTTGAAAATCAAAAAAACGTCCCTAGATTTCAAATTATGCTTTGTATTGTGTTACATATAATTTTGTACAATCTTTACTCCCGGTACTAAGTTTGAGTTGTCAAATAGGCAGTCAATAGTAGGTTAGGTTGTCAAGTAGCTGAGTGCCGGTTTTTTACGTGGATATCCATGTATACTGGTACTCAAAATACATTATGATTAAACTGAAATTCTGCTCCAACATAACGGGGAAAAAATCAGGGCAAATTAAATATGATATTTCTTACATTTGGTACGACTATAATTAAATGTAATTAGTAATAATTTTGAAATTAATTATCTTCTTAGTTAAATGTTAACAACAAAATAAAATTAATGCATTTGTGCGTTACATTTGAGCTACTTACAGACTGTATTCCAGTATGTTGAACTTCCAAGAGAAATAAATAAGTTTTATATGATAATTTAATGTCAAAGGGTCACCTCATTAACCGGTCTCATTATCAGTAATATATTCGCTGTTTGACGCCAGGACATTACTAATTAAGCCTGATTTATATATTTTTTTAACAAATTGGTGTGTTCCTGTGCTTGTTAAATTATGAATATATATTTAAATTAAATTATTTTTAGAGAAGTCAATCGATCTACTATTTAAAATTTCTTAGTCTAATTTGTGAACCATTCCAACAGTTTTGTTTGGTTTTAGCCACATAAATATTTATAATAGTTTTAAACACAACATTTTTTGCAATTTTATTTCAACTAAAGAATCTTTAGTTACCTTAAACTGAATAAAATTTAAGGTACAGGCTGTTTTTAAAATCATGGGCAAAATTTTCTCAGACTGATCAACCGCTGAATATGAACAACTTTTATCACTCTGTATGATAGCCAAGTATATTATCATCATCCAAACACAGAATTGAAATCTGAATCATGAATCTTGAATCTTCTCTTTTATATTTAGATTTATATTCTTTTTTGTTATTATTATTTTTGTAGTTCCTGTGCTTGTCCCGAATAAATATTTTTCTTTCTTTCTTTTCTTTAATTGTATATACCTTACTGTAATTAAAACCAGAACTTACTTCCATAGTTATACAAAATTATTACGTAAAGGTGGAAATAAGAGCACGAAGGAAATGACTGAGCAGATTGTAAGAGTTGAGTAAATTGGGTTAATTAATGATCCTTGAGTGAGCGCGGTGGTTGAGTGAACCAGCTGTTACATTTGTACATCATTAGAGTTAATACGTTACTGTTTCTTACAAGTAACCAATTCGGAACACGTGTGAGTATTTAATGAAGTATAATTAAACTGTAATTTAAACCAATGGACTTAGAGTGCTCCATTTGTTTTCTCAAGTCTAGTCTTATTAGTGTTTTCATCAATCACTGTTGTAGTAACTGAAAGTATGTTCTTTCCTACCTAGTAACAGTTTGATTGTGAGATAAGTTTCCAACGACTGCCTTTAATTAAAAAGTTCTTTGTAATAGGCATCACTATCCATCATTTATGCTCAACTACATTGCTAAGTATAGGCTTTTAACAAATTATTTTTTGTTGTCTTAATTGTCATGCCAATATCATTTATACTGAATTAAATCAAGAATTATGGTGTTGATTTGTTCAATAATTCAAGGACACTAATTTATTGAGGCGGACTTATTGCCATAGGCATTTTCTTCCGATGCAAAAAAAGCAGTGGTACATAGGTGCAATATTAACATGTTTAAACTTTAATGGCTTGTTTAATCCCGTTTATTCGAGGGGGAATAAAATAGAGTGTGACATAGTAAGTGGCGTGTTACCTAGTAGCTAGGTTGTCAAGGTCAAAGTGATAGTTTGCCTAATTCTTATTTTAAAAGCAATCGATGAAATAGCAGGAAGCTCCTAACTTGCACCACATCATTAATGTGTCTCTTTGAGTGAAAATTTTGCGGAAAATGATAAATAACGGTACTGACGGCCGCCGAATTTTGATGGGCCACCCTTTTGTATCGTATCTTGTTTCGGAGTGGGCTTATCCGTTCTTTGTATAATAGTGTGGACATTTGCCTTGTTATCTGAGACGCCGTCCGACCGATATCATGGCTAATGGATTTAATGGCGGGAAGACTTGATAGCTGATAAATTTTACATAACTTTGGGTTTGGTACGCCCATCTTTGTTGAGTTCAATGATGAGAAGGAGTAGGGTTTAATATGTCAAGATGCAGATACCTTTTATACTTATGCGTGTGGATGCTTCCTTATCTCCGTTTATTTTTGTATGATTCTTTAAATGCAACAGTTTATCATCCATTTCATCGGTGTTTTCATTAGAAATAACCGTGTATTTAAAATCATTAGAATTTTTATTCTAATCTCTCATATTAATCTATTTCTTTTGATGTTCCTTCGACCTTAGCTTTACTGTGAGCATTCTTCTTGGATTTATAGTGAAGAAGACTTACTTATTTGTAATGAAGAGGAGATTTGACATAAGTTGTCTGACAAGCGTAAGGCATCTATGATAAAAGCCATATCTACGAATATACCCAACATTTATTATACTAATAAAAGGTGGAGAAAAAATTAAGATTAATTTTTAGGAATTTTGTACGCAAGATTTGGTATAGCCAAAGTTTAGACGGAGTAGTTTAGTAAATAACTCCAACAGTCGTGTTTCGAACAATTGTCTTAGTGCTAATCAGATAACTTAAGAATCATTAAGTTGAAAAGTTAATAAGTGAGCTAGCTACATACATACATACATAATCTCACGCCTTTTTCCCATGGGGGTAGGCAGAAACTACAGAGCGCCATACGCTACGATTCTTACATACTTCTTTTGCTTCGTTTACATTCATACACGTTGTCATACACACACGCTGCAGCTAGCTCTTTTATCAATTTTAGGTTTTACGAAATAACTTGTCTCTCATATCGAACGACCCGTTCTTAAAAGCGATACTTAAAATTATTATCCTATCAAATTCTCATTTCAAGTTTACTGAAATGATAACACGACATTCTATTACACCAAATACCAGTTTATTACAGAAATATTTGTGGAATCTAAATTAATTAATTCGAACTCTCCAATCAACTGATTTACATACCAAAGCTATGTTATCAAACCTACGTACAACTTATCTATCTATAACTTCGAATGGCGATATTATTGAGATTTTGATTGTATTGCCAGTTTTATGCATGTTTCTATCGATAGAGCTAACATCATAATCAGAGATGAACATGGATGCCGTTCATGTTTAACCAATGATTGGTTATTAAAATTGCGTGTTGATTGGCCTTGTTGGTCCAGTGCTTGCTTGCAAGTGATACAGCTGAGCAGGCGAACAAAGCATGGTTGCGCTTTTTCATTAAAATTAAGCTTAGTTAAATAGCAACCTGTAATTTCCATTGGTACATAGCTGGTCTCAAAAGAATCGTCCCTATAACTTGAATGAGGCTTAAAAGCCTTCTGTCTTATTCATTGGAGACTACTTACAATCGTGATGTTACGTGTTCAATTGCATATATTTACATCTATTGTGAAAGTTAAGTCTTTTATTTCGTTTTATAATAAAAAGTTGTATAGCAGTTTTTTAATATACATTACGTACAATACGAATTGAAAAAGTCACATTGGTACTTGCCCGGATTTGAACCACAACCTCGTGCATGAGAGGTAGGCGTCTTAAACTCTGGGCCATCACGACTTTCTAAGTTTATCTTAGACATCATTGACATCGGTGAAGGAAAACATCGTGAGGAAACCTGGACTTATAGTTAATATAAGTTTGAAATCGCCAATCCGCCTTGAGCAAGCGTGGTGATCAATGCTCAAGCCTTCTTCTGTATGAGAAGAGGCCTTTGCCCTGCAGTGGGACAGTAACAGGCTGGTATTTTTTGGTATTTGGCTGGTACTGGTACACGCGAACACATACAGTCAGACAGACAGTGTTTAGTCTATTTTTGTGTCGTAGTGTGTAGTGAGCACTACGACACAAAAATAGACTAAACATACCAGGATCTAAGCTGAAAATACACTCGACAAGCACTTTAGTAATGTCAATTAAAATATATAATAAATTACCAGACGAAATTAAAAATGTTCAAAAATATAATATATTTATAAATAAATTAAAACAATTTCTAATCCGTAAATGTTATTATAATATAAACGAATATTTAAACGATAAATTTAATGAATAAACAATAATACCAAAAAGAAAAGCAAAAATATTGTATAATACTTACCAATAATAATAATATAATAATTTAAACAAATATCAATGTATAAGTTCAACACATGAGTAGTAAAAATTATATGTATACAAGTATTTATAAGCCTACCTCAGCCTACCTACACTAAACAAAAGAGTAGTAGAGATTATTATAAAAATTATATAGAAATATTTATAATAGCCCTCCTCGTAATTCTCCTAATTTTTATATTGTTATGCCCGACAGGGCCCACAATGATGCATATTATTATTATATCCTTATGTACCTACCACCTAAGTTCACATTGTGGAATGCAATAAATGTATTGAGTATTGAGTATTGAGTATTTATTAATAATATACGTACAATACATACATTAACTCACGCCTTTTCCCATGGGGTATACTACTTATTATACAATATAAATACTCAGTCTTTTTTTGTTTGTCACACATTCTTGACAATTTATTGAGTATGTTACCCTTGCAGCCTATCATACAATGTCACAGTAAATGTTTTTCAGCAATTTTGTCTACAGTTCAGTAAATAAAAGAGACCTACTAAAAAATAACTCTGCTTGTAAGCATGTGGGTACAAAATTGTTTTTCGTATTTTGCTCTGAGAGATAAAAAGCAATGGTAGCGTCAGTCACAGAGATAGATTAACTGTCGCATTTATTTCTTTGCACTGCTATTTTTCATTCGTCAAAATAAGCAACCGAAGAGCTTACTTTAAACCATATTCTGTTTTTTGTCTGTATCAAAAAAGGAGACTTTGAACAGAATATATTATATTAGAATACTTTTCTGCTTGTAGCTAAATAATAAGAGTCTCACAAGTCGATCAAAGTACCTTCACGAGAATTGTTTACCATTAATTATATATGACGGATGTTCAGCATCCACGACATCACTTCAGCATTGCTGACGTTACCATTTTAAAAACAATCCTGATGCTGACCATCCGTCATCTGAAAGATAATTAATTGAATCATGCAATTATAATTTAATTAAAATCTAAATAAATAACATAAACCTAATTTGTGTTTTTAAACAATTAATTCGTGATCATAATGTTAATCAACTCAACAAAGAATAGTGACTATTAATAATAACTATTCGTTGATGTAACTACATCCTATCATGGTACTTGAAATAACGGGCTAGCGCCGATATTATGTATATGAAGACTCCTCCACGTCTCAGACAGTACGTTAAATCGTTGGTCGCGATCATGGAGCGACTCCCTGTTATACCTCCACAACCCAGTAACTGGGTAACGCGATACCCCTTGGTTAAACTGGTTGTCAGACTTTCGGGCTTCTGATTACAATTTAACGACTGTCAAAAAACTTGAAATGACAGCCGGGACCAACGGTTTAACGAGCTTTCCGAGGTACGAAGGAGTTGTGGTATGTAGTAAATGGTCACCGATCCACGGACCAATCTCGTCAAGCGTAGCTTAACCCTCGATCGACCCTTGCGGCTATTAGTACTTTGCTACAAGCTCCTCATGTGCCAGCGTCTATACTAAACAATAAATCTCATCACCATCGTCTTCTGCAGTATATCGACCTCCTCTTTTTATAGCATTAATGTTGTCAGGAACTACGATCATCTCATCTTTTAAGTACATTGGTCCAATTATCCGACCTTACAAAATATTTCTCTCTGGATTTTTTTATTAAATATCTTATGCCATCCCACGGCGTTTCACTCCTCAAAGGACGACTTACGGCGTCCCGTAGACTAATCTGACCGTTATCTCCAGAGGTCTACAACAGGCCCTCTGACGGAGAGGGCATTATCAGCGTCCCTCCGGGCCTCCATTCAGAATGGAGGGCTCTAAGGCACTTCCATTGCTTTGTCCATTATGAAAATTTTCTTCCCCGTTAATATTTTTTATGAAGTTGCGTAGGAAAGGAATATTTTTATGAAGAAAGTGTTGGATTACTTAATTAAAGTATTGAGGTATCAGGTCGCGTTTTTTTGTGGTGTTTTCTTAAAATTTTTGTTCGTTGTTTTGAAAGTAAGGGCTTTAATTTTACGCGGTAGGTATTATTTCCTGTTTCTGTAAAGGATTTTTTGTAAATAATTTCGATAAAAACACGTGTTGGGTTCGAGTTGTCTGGTGGATTTATTATATTATTTTCCTTGTTGATAGATGGAAATAAAAAAGATAAATGGCATTTATTTCTGTAATTGGTCTAGGCAAATACTTTTATAACTCCAAGCAATTTTTTTTAAAGCTAATAAGGCCGCTGTTCCACTTAGTAGGTACGTTGGCAGGAAACACGAGAACAAATTAAGTGTTCTCGCAATATCCTAATAAAAATGTCCAGACAATATTTTGAACAGATCATGTGAGCATCATGCAGATTAGTGTATGAGACCTTATTTTGCGAAAAAAAAATACAAATTTGAGTTGACCAGTCCAGTTTGTGTAGTTCCCTACACTATCTACTAACTAAATAAACTCCAGTAATAGTGTACACAGGGAATAAGGAATTACCCTTCCCCAGTGAATAGGAAGACAATTACTCAACGTAACCCCCAGGATTCCTAGTTATTAACCTACAAACGAAAGGCCATAATATACATAATTGTATCAAATTAAATGCGGTGAGGGAAGGCTACCACACTTCGCCCCTTTAATTATACTCATTGACCTGCTAACTCTTTGTATAGCGTTGGTGAGGGCCTTTGCAGTAAAAAGAGTTGAAAACATAGGGACGTTTCTGTTGGCAAATAAATTAGGATAGTGTGAACTGAAGTTATGGATGTAACTAATATAGAGACGGTCACGCCTTCGTTCGCGTAAAATAAACCTAACGTATGTCATGACTGTCATATATGTTGAGCAATAATCGCCTATTTATTGATGTGACCACTGTAACCAGCGAACAGCCTGACCAACTTGGTACCGTTTATAGTAAGTCTTGTATTGAAGGTCTTTGTTGTGGAGTGTATAACTTTTAATAATATGAAAAAAAAAAATATCGGATAAATATTTACGACGGTAACCTCCTACTTACAAACTCACAATCAAACACACTTTACCTCTTTATGATATTTTTCTAGATGTATCGTACTGACCATTTTTAAATAAATAAATAAATATTCCACAACTTTTCACACAACGCCATCTAGTCCCAAGCTAAGCTAAGAGCTTGTGTTATGGGTACTAAACAGCTGATAAACATACTTATATATTTCTAAATACAAACATATTATAGATAAATTACACCCAGACACAGAACAAATGATCGTGCTCGTGCTCATCACACAAACATTTGTCCCGGGTGGGAATCGAACCCACGACCTCCGGCATAGCAGTCAGGGTCACTAACTACTAGACCAAAAAATATTTTATTAATTGCTAGCTATTTTACACAATCCCTATCTGAAAAAAGTTTCAATTTGACAGCAAAATCCGCATTAACAAAATGATCCGCCATTTATTGAATTCATTTGTTACAAAAAATGTGATAAATGAAGAACCGCTGAACCAATTTTGTGCAAACGTCACATAAACCATCTACTAAATAGTCCAAACAAAGCCTAAACATTTGGTTTGGATAGGTGAGCCCGTTATTGAGTTATAAAATTACGACGAAAAGTGGCATTGATTTTTATATTTATAGAAAATATTAGTTAGACTATTACTTTATTCAAATGCGAGAATCAATATTCTGAAAAAGAATAGCTGTTGCAATTATATCTTGACAACCGAGAGCGAGCGAGTGTCGTGAGTTAAACTAATATTTTTTTTTTAGAAACCATATCTTGTTCCCTATAAGCAAAATGCGAAGCGACAGAAAGACTTTTTTAAATCGAACTGGTACTTGAGTCGTTATTTATTTCCGTAAATATATAAGTAGATCGTTTTCAGGCAATTTTTACACGTCAAGTTTAAAAATTAACTCGCAACTGGCCTGTTTTTTTTTCTTTTTGCACTACCTAGGTATTTATTGTCAGTTTTGTTATCCCTTCCAAGTTGAGTCAAGTTCCAAAACACGATTATACATAGTTTCAAATATAAAAGCAGCTGCAATTCAACAACAAAATATAGAAATAATTTTGCACACAAACCTACATACATAAATGTATCAAATTAAAAAGCTACGCGAATAGGGCTGGCACACTTGGCCGCTGTAATTACACGCATTGACCTGCCGCATGCCGGCTCTTTGCGGCAAGTTCTTGACACCCTTACTTCGCACTTTTATGAGACTGCTGTACAGCCATAATAAGGCTGGTCGGTATCAAGAACTGTGTTGCATAAATAGAACAAATGATTTAAATAAAACATGCCTAATATATTATTTAGCCCGTAATCTTCAAATGGTTAGGCAGAGGTAAACCTATAGTATTTACCTATATTTCCCCAGTTGTATATACAAATGATGTAAAAAGAACTTTTAAATATAGCACATAAAGCTGCCACAATCTGTCAAATTTTAAACCTTATTACTTAGCAATAAAGTTGATAACTATCAAACAATTTTACGCATTGGGGTAGCTTGACGTGATGACCACTGTACTTTTTTATATCTGTTGCATAATTAATTTAAATCACTCGTTCCTATAAAAACATAAGCCATATAAAAGTGTTTTCAACATAATTTATGCATTATTTGGATCGTTTTGAATACTAAAATACGTTAGTTATATAAGCAAGGCTATTAAAAAAGTTCTCTTTTAAAACACGAAATCCAAAAATAAATACCCAAAGCAAAATTAATTCAGTGTCAGTCAGAGGAAACAATATAAATTTTATTCAACACACGAGCACACACGAAATTAAACAAAGTTTAGCGGTATTAGCATTGTTCTCGCTCCGCGAAGTCGGTTAATTAAACAATAACAATTTCAGTAATGTTATTGACTTTTTAAATTCAAACACCGTTTTGTGAATGAACGGATTCGACGAAGTTTTAAAAGACCCCTTTACGGGTTCGGTGTAATTTGTCGGCATTATTGGGTATGTTCACTTATGGAGCAAAAGGAATTTGGGATGAAAGATTTACTTTTGAAACACACAAAAGTATTTAACCATACTTTACAATTATTATTTTAATTTACCATTTAAATCCAGTTATGAAAAGCCCAGAACAATCTTTTGCCAAATACAGTCTACGTGGTAAAAATTAAAAGAAGGTATAATGAATTAAAGAAATCTTTTGACCAATACAGTCTACAGTGGTTTAAATGAAAATTGTTGTAAATATAAAAATTGGTACGAGTGCAAGTAGGAGTCCGACTCGCAGTCCAACCGATTTCTAATTTGCAAATCACACACATCATCGAACTCAAAACCTTTGACTTAGCAATCTGTTGGCCACGGGGCTATCACTACTTCACCGCGACCTTGGAACGCAAAAGGCATTAGGAGGAACAAGGCTGGGTTTTAGTCAATAACGCCCTTATTAATAAACGTGAAGTAACATTCCTACTAGTGTGATCTCCGGATTTACCTTAATATGTTTTTCGAGAATTAAGATTGGCATAGCTTTACTCCAAGTTTATTAATGAGGGCGTAAGAGTCTGACACTCCCTTCTGCCTTGACCAGGGCGGGTGCACACCGCTGCTTGCTGCTTATCGTTAGAACCTATACTTCATCCGATTAGGTAGTTAACAAAAGGTAAACAAATTTGACATGTATTTTTAGTTAATAACACAGTTTAAAAATAAAATGCAGCTGAAAACAAATTTAGATACAACAAAAACGATTACATGATCAATTAAACAATTTGTTTAAACAGTAGTTGTATTTAATTATTAAGCGTTTATGTAAAAACACTTGTCTAGATTGTTTACATTTAGTTAACTACCTACTCGGATGGAGTATAGTTTAGGCATCAGTCTTCCACAAATTACCTATTTATAAAAAATGTGTACGTAGACTTTAAATAGTGTAATTTGTGGCAAAAAATAAATCTAATTATTATTATTATTGCTCCTAGGTCTCGAGTTCGAACCCAAGGCAGACTTTTCGGATTCATGTGCGTATTGTAAATGATCACTTGCTGCAAAAACGGTGAACGAAAACATCGTGAAGGAACAGGCATACCTAAAAGATACTTCTCGACGGCTTGTGATGCCAATTCAGAGGCCCATGGGTGGCATTAAAACTCTGAGACCTAGTTAGTCGCACACGATTAATAGAAGCCACACATCATCCGTAAAATGACGTTAAAAATTTGCGTATCTTACGTGGGAACTTTTATTTAACTGTTTCACTTTTATTATTTACTAGCAGACATCCCGCGGTCAACCGCGTAGGTCCCGTTCCCGTGGGAATACAGAGATAAAAAGTAGCCTATGTGTTAATCCAGGGTGTCAGCTAACTCCATGCCAAATTTTATTATAATCCATTCAGTAGGTTTTACGTGAAAGAGTAACAAACATCCATCAATCCATCCATCTATCCATACTCACAAACTTTCGCGTTTATAATATTAGTAGGATTTATTAGTAGGATTATTATGGCGGCCATAGAAATATACATTATACACACTCTATAAAAAATCTACTGACTACCCGTTACGGTTCATGAGATTTAGATTATTGACAGAGAGATGAACGAACAGATAACATGGAGGCGTTTAGAACTTAATTCTAAGGCCCTAAGGTTCCAACCCAAAAAAGTACACCAACTTTGAATCATAAAAAAATACGTTTGAATGTGGAATATTTTCTTTTTAATTTAGCTGGCAACAAAACTAGCCAATATTTTTTTGATTAACTTTGATATGAATCTTCTGGCTGGCCAGACAGTTGCTACACTTGCTATTCAAAGCTATTAATTTATTCATAATCAGCCATCTTTGTTTTACTTATAAACTTGCTTATTAACTTGTCTAGCTTCTTTATATTTATTTTAAAAATATTTTTATTTGGTTCTATCTCATGATTGGTTTTCCCCACAGTGTCTGCAACTATATTAAGTTTTCTTTATATTTTGAGCATAGAAGCCAGCATACCAAGTTACTCTAATATGCCAAACTTCTTGGATAGTTTCTCAATTTTATTGCAAATTGAATAAGGTTGATGTTCCATTGAGAAAATTTTACAGTTTGGGGTAAGTTGGCGTCTGTACACAATAAAGGGTGTTTCGGATGTAGGTTCAATAAACCCTCCTTTATTTACTTATTTCACGAAAACTGACCATTATTTTGTCTGCTCATATTCATGCAGGTAATTAAATTAATTGAATGTCTTTTCTGTCATCCGCATGCATATTTATTACGATGCGACACATTATATTAATTAAAATATCTTAATATTGATTTAATTGCTGGCAGTAATTTATTAGATCACCATGTTTATTAATGTTTATAAAACCTGATAGATTTTGAACGGAGTAGGTTTATCATTAACCCTTAAAACACATCTGCATTGAACTATGATATTTTTTAGTCAACCATTTTTGAAATGACAACGATATACGGAAGATATTATTTTTTTGAAAGCTCTTGTATACATTCGTCTCTTTTCAGTTTTATTGCTTGGAAAGAGATGGGCATAACCTAAATTTAGTTGTAATTAGATAACAGGTAAAGCGTTACTAATAATATTGATCGAATATTGTTTTATCTGTTACAGGTATCTACTGAAAACGTGGAACATTATCTACATAAAGGATGTAAGTAAACTTGTTTGAATAAAAGAAAACTTAAATTGATAAAACTTCCTCCAAACGCATGATGTTAATATACCTACCTTTTTTAACCAAGCATTCGATTGACCAGACCAAGTAATAGAAATTAGTTCAGGTGGGCCCCGCTCATCCGCTTCGCCGGTCAACCGTTCAATTGAATGAATTGAATGAATCGAACGAATCGTTCCCTCGATCGGGTACGCGAATTCGATAGTTAACGACAACATTCCATTGTACAGTTCGTCAACCTTGCTTTGGATTAGGCAGTCCTAATTTAGAGCTTATTCCTTTTACATTAAGGTTCGGTATTTTTTGGGGTACTTTTACGAAGGTAAAGTTAAAATTGTTCCCGAAGGGAGTTTTGTGATGACTAAAGAATTGATTAGTCACAATGTTTTATTACTTTATTGGAAAATTCCAATTGTTTTTCGGTCTTTTTAAGGAAAAGTTGCTTGTTGGGTGGTAAATACTTGTTATTTTTTCGTTCCTCGCTGGATCCCCTGCGGAGGAGAACCGACCAATTTTATACATTCCACAATATGCCTTTTTTCTTTAATTCCTTTTTATTATGAAGGCAACTTTTGCTCTTCTCAACCGGGGGAAAATAACAGTGATAATCAGAAATCTTTTGGCAGTTTATCATACTATGTGGTTGAATTTTTCAACAATTGTATTCCAACGACTTTTTTAAAGTTCTCTTCTAATTTTGTTATAGCAAACAAAGCCCATGTTGACTATTCTGCCAATGTCTAAAGTGAAAATGCCAATGTTTAAAAGCAAGTGTCCAAAAAAAAGTTATAAAACATTACACCAAATTAATGAACTAAAAATGATGAAACGATTAAAATAATAATGATTGCTTAATTTGACAGAATGTAGGAAAATAATAGAAGAAATTTGTGAAAATATTGAAGTTTAATGCGTGTTGCTAAATATAGTGGCGTATTATCTACTTTGAGTATAAACTTATACAGTATTGGCTAGACACAAAAGTGACTAGTTGAAACTCGTCATAAAAATTACTGTCGTGGCTGGGTAAATATTCGAGCGTTTCAAACGCCGTCATTACCATCTTCAAATGTTAATAAAAGAGACATATATTTAATGCAATATTTCAGCAATTCTTAGAATCTGCTAAAGTACCAGAATCTGGAACTGTCTGAAATATTCCATTAAATACGTTATCTTCCCTTAACTTTTAGGAGATGGTAATGACGGCGGTTAAAACGCTCGAATATTTACCCGGCTATGAAATGACATCATTTTCCATGGTATTGCTTTCTCACGAGACTAAAATTTTAATTCTAAAAAGTACAAACAGTCATACGGCAAGTCACTATTAGCCACCATCTTAAGAACTACCTTAGAAAGCGTAGAATAACCTTAGAAATCCATTTACTGAGCCCTATCTATTTTTCTTATCATATTTAGTAACAACGCGCCACTAAGCTGTTGGTACCTCAGACGCCATTAGTTTAAATGAAAACTGACACTTTACCGGTAGCCATCCCCTAGCCTATCACACTTACCCACTTTACATCAAAAGCACGTAATATCAGTGTTCCGTCACTATCTCCTAACGAAAATTGCGATCCGACGTCACTCCAAGCACAAAGTGCCTCAAAGGACACAATTTTAGCGTCATAATAAATTTACCCTAAGAAAGGGGTAATGCCGTACTTTATAGAGAACAACACTAATTCCCGCCTTCTCTAAAAGCTATCATACTTAAGGCGGATGCGCCAGAGCTGCTCGCGAAATATTTTTTTTTTTTGTTTTTTTTTTTACAATTTACCGTTAAGTGTCAGATTGTATGTTAAATGAAAATAATATGATATGAAAGAAAAAAAGAAAGAAATATTTAATTTGGACGCACAGAACATAAAACAAAAAAAAACAACAATAAGTACAGTTAATGAAAAAAACAAGAAAAGTAAAAGTAGCTAAGAGCTTGTGTTATGGGTACTAAACAGCTGATAAACATACTTATATATTTCTAAATTTATACATATTATAGATAAATTACACCCAGACACAGAACAAATTTTAATGATCGTGGTCATCACACAAACATTTGTCCTGGGTGGGAATCGAACCCACGACCTTAGGCATAGCAGACAGGGTCACTAACTACAAGTACCAACAGGCCAGTCAAAAACAACCGACTACTTAAAAAAAAACTAACAGGTGAAAAATAACTCCAGTTTCGGAAGTCTGTGGCTTTGGTGGTTTTGTTTTGTTCATTATTGGCCACCGACTTCCGAAACTGGAGTTATTTTTCACCTGTTAGTTTTTTTTAAGAAGTCGGTTGTTTTTTTTGTAAAAAAGTTTTTATTTTGTAATTTTTAGTTTCTTTGTATGTAAAGAAAGTCTTTCAAAACTTGAAAGAATCATTGAAGTTGGATAACAATTGCTAAAGAAGTTCTATCTCTAAACATTAATCTGTACATCTCTGCCGGCCCCTTTTAAAATAGAATGGCGTAATGTTATGTTGTGGAAATACAAAAGCTCAGCATAGACATCTGACTATAGCAATCTCGAATAATTTGCTGTTATGCGTTGAAGAGTTCCGTTGCCTGTCTTCTTCATCAGTTTTTCTTCACCAAATGATACTTTCTAAATGAAAATGCTTGATTTGTTACTAAAAATGTTGAAATCGGTGCATGTGTGCCAATATTTTTTGAGGAGTTCCCTCAATTCCTCAAAGATCCCTCATCAAGTATGAGTTTTGATACAAATGGGACCAATCGGTTAGTATACCCTATCAAACAAAAAAAGAATTTTGAAAATCGGTCCATAAATGACGGAGTACTGAGGTAACAAACCCTAAAAAAAAAAAATACAACCGAATTGAGAACCTCCTCCTTTTTTTGAAGTCGGTTAAAAAGAACGAGAACATTGAACGGTACATTGCCAAAAAAAATGAAGGCTACTTTGGCGCATCCACCTTAATGAGACTTGTTTTTAAAAGGATAGTAATTGATGGGTCGTTGAAAGAGATTATAAACTGCTTGGTTGAGACTGTGTTGATTGATACTGAAACTGATTTTGTTTGTTTATATAAGTAGAGGTAACTGAATTACTCTTTCTTTTATATTCTGTTCATTCTTCTCTGTTACTGACTAACTAAATGGCCTGTTAGCAAAGAAATTCAATACCTATAGACCGGACATCACGAACAAAATTTTCGTCCGAAAAAGTGTGTCCTGCTGGATACAAGTCTATGAGTTTTTTGTAGTACGCTCCGCTGCCGCTCCAATAGTCATATATTATTCTAGATGGCGTTACTGAGACATGGGTTCAAAGTTTTTCTATGACATTTCCTTGACATGCCCGCTCTATAGTATTTTAAATCTCTTTGCCTGTTAGTCTAGTGGTCAGTGGCCCCGACTGTCACCCAAGACAAAGGTTTGAGTAATGAGCACGATCATTTTGTTCTGTTTATGAGTGAGATTTATCTATAATATAGATATGTGTATTTAGAAATATATAAGTATGTTTATCAGTTCTTTAGTACTCAAAGCACAAGCTCTGCTTAGTTTGGGAAGTTGTTGAATATGTTTACTTCTAGACATCAAGTCGGCCAGCTGTCGAGGAATTGCGGATTTATTTTTATAATAAATTTTTCGGCAGAGTTATCTCATTTATTTCCTTTTGTATTTATATTTTTTATATTAAATAAAATTATGTATTTTAATTAATAATGATGTACCTGATTTCGTACATATTTTATTTATATTTATGATAATAATTATGTATTCTTTAATATGATTTTAAATTTGGGCACATAGACACTTACATAGGCAATGGGCATCTCCCACATTATCTCACCATCAACCTTTTGTTGATGACTGGAAAATGCCTAAAGTATTAAGTCCGCCTATGTACAGTCGGCCCCACTTGCGATGAATCAGTAACCTAAGGAAATGCTTTGAACTACTCAAAGTGCAACGGATGAGTACAACGGATGCAAGCGGTTAAAACCTTAAAGGATTTTCCGAATATGAAGCTGACGGTACATTTTTTGTATATAGATGGATATATAAAATAAATTGCACCTGAAACTAAACTGATAAATCTTACTTCTTGTTCGACTGTTGATTCAAAATGATTGACATTTAGGTTAGGTTTAACGGGCAGGTGTCCGCAACTCCACGACTACGCGCGTATTTTGCGTAGGTACGGAATGATTGACATTTATACCGGTTTTGAAAACGTGTTTGTTGTTTCACATAACCCATTCATTTATAAGATCTATTTTGTTTTTGAATATGAAAACAGCACAAACACAAAATATCAGGTATAAATAATATTATTCAAAAAAGGATACTTACATCCCCGTTTTTATTTACGACCATTACATTAGACCTTCTCGGAAAAAAAATTGCTACTCATCTACATGTTACTTACAAGTTTGCAGGAAAAATGACCCAAATATATCCCATGATTTCGAAATGGAGGTCAAAAAGATGAATGCTTATAATACGTATGATCAAACCTTTGCACTGGGATAAGGAAACAAACATTATTTTAATAAAAATCGTGGCTATAAATAAAATTTACAGTAATGAGTTGTATAGCAATATGTGGTGAACTAGCGACCTCGACGGTTCTTTAATTATCTTTATTTTTGAGTAACCAGAGCAGTTCGTCATGCTCCCATAGACGTCACTGCTTGCGGTAGCGTCGAGGATCGGGTTACTCCCTTCTCTCAAATATGGCGAGGAGGGTAATGGCTGATCTTTGCGTTATGCTCGTGAACGGGTGCTGCTTGTGGTGACTGGTCGACTTGCTTACCAATGGTTTTTTTTATTGTTATAACAGTTAACTGCTTATTGGTTTCACTTCGATGGTCCTAGATTATCATTTTAAATTTAGAGTCACAGCCTTATGAATATAAGCCAGCACTGCACATGTAAGCGGGTACTCCTTTTATACCTGGAGGCTGTTATTTTTCAGTTTTATAGTTGTTTTGCTTGAGTTTAGATTTCAATGCTAATATGAATTTACTTTTTTTCGTAATCTCGGTATATTGGAGTATGCTAGCTAACACGTGACAATCATTCTGAAATGTAATGTTTTACAATGTGTATAAACATTAGTGCTATTTATTGAGCATTTCATTGTATAGATTCTTTGTATACCTAGATCTTCAAACGAATCAGACAGATGTGTTGCTGGGGAGTTTGTTCCGCCACTTCTTCTTCCCAGCAAAAACACTAGGAAGTGGCGAAGGGTGGACCGTTTTTGGGGGACAGTCTTTTTGTATTTTTTTGACGTTCAAAAAGTGCTGATTCTCTGCCTAGTTTTGAATAAAGGCTTTTGATTTTGATTTTGAATTAATTCAATTGCCTTTGGGAAACGGTTGTAAGAGTAAGTGAAGGTCACTATTAAGATATACATAGATTTAAATGGAAGTAAAACAAAAACTTAAAAACAGTGAATTAATTGTGTGTGAAAGATGATAATGCAGCAGCCGTCGTCAGCTCTCTCAGTATAGGAATCAGTTTGGCCCAAGGCGTGTTAACGGCAGCAGTTGTCTCTGCCGTCGGGACCAGTTCAGAACAGTTAAAAGTTCTTAAATCACGTCAAATAGAGATATTAAGACGTGCTAAGAAAACAAAAGAAGAAAACTGTTTAATTATTAGACAAGACAAACTTAAAAAAAAGGAAATCCTAATAGTGTTACTAAATACCATGTTCAAATTATGTTAAAGAAAAAAAAACATAAAGTAAAAAAAGACAAAAAGTTGCCAGCAGTTGCGCTGTGGTATCTGTGGCAAGTAGGATTAGGTGGCAGCATAATTAAAAAAAAAAAAGATTAAAGATACCGGGCTGGTATCCGCAACTCCACATCAAAGCGCGTATTTTGCGTATGGGCTATAATCTACCACGCGGGCCCAGTGCGAATTGGTAGATGTCACATGTCTTCGAATTTTTGGTTCTAGGACATGCCGGTTTCCTCACGATGTTTTCCTTCACCGTTTTTGAGAGCAATGGTGATGAAATAAATTACACAAAGTAATGCGCCTGCCTGGGTTCGAACCCACGACTTACTGTTCGTAAGTCGGGGCCGCCACCACTGGGCCACCGCTGCTCTAGGTGGCAGCATAACGCTGTGCCATGAAGGTTTACTTACAGCATGGCGGCAGTTTTTAGTAGTCTCCTAAATACCACCTACTTTTAAAAAAGCGCTCTTCCTCTCTCTCTCACTCATTAAAATTATGCTGTACCCGAGAGAGTCCATTATTGTTACTGAAACTGTTTTACCTACCTTTACCTTTACTTTTTGTGTGTATTATGGATTGCAATAAATACATGAATAATTGAAAACCCCGACTCCAAATAAAATTGGTATATGAGCCCTTACTACACCTCTCAAAAGGATGTTCTATTTCAGCCCGATTTAATACAACTTATCACTCAAACCTAAATGAGGACGCCATGACACTTTTCATTACGGAATTGCCCACTCAACTAAAATGCTTTCTGTTATCATTCCTAATATTAGATTTAATTACATAATGTATTGTTTGCTTTTCAATATAATGATAATAATTATAACATCGTAAATCAGGTTGTTACCTTTAAATTTATGTGTAAAGTGAGTTAATATTTAATGGGTTGTAGGGACAATTGTATGGTTGAAGTTATGCATTAAAATTTTTTGTTTGGCCTATTTTGAATGCATTCTTTGTTTTAAATATAACAAAAAAGAAACAAATATTTTCCTTTCTTTCTTTGTTTTCTACAAGAGTTGAAGAAGAAGGATAATTTTAATAATATCCGAAAGTTACTGTCCCACTGGCTTAGTAGGCGACTCGGCCGCTGAGTCTCGTCCGATCCGGCCGAGACAGGAATTTCATTATTATTAATATTTTTGAGTGGTGTTTCGGCTGTAAGGCAAAGGTCTATATTCTCATACAGAGAAGGCACAAGCATATTATATCACTAAGCTAGCACAATGTTAAAAGGGACCTTTACACTTACATAATATTCAGTAATAAGTCCAGGTTTCTTCACGATGTGTCCTTAGATTTGGTTGTTAATTAATGGCTGCCCAACACGTTCTTGAAATTTGTATAAATCATGCTTGTTACTTTAATACTAGTACGTTTAAAGAACAGACTTCTTCAATCTGACCAATTTCTTTGATTAGACCTTATATTTTTGTAATAAAGTTGTTTAACTAACAACTTTATTACAAAAATATAAGGTTCATGTTCAATTTTGGAAAATATTATACAGGTGTCTCATTCAAATGGGTCAGTATGGGAAAGTCTGAAACTATAAGACATACGAAGATCTGTTCTGAGGAACCATGTCATCGATTTAAGAGAAACTGCTTTCATACATTTTAAAAACAATCTGTACTCCGTTCGGGAATCGAACCCGGTTATTTTGAAAAAAAACCTACACTATTTCTATTTAGATATCGATTGTGTACCTACTAAAATAAATTAAAGTATGTGGAAACAATGCATTTTATTCATTTTAGACATCACGTTTCATACAGACATTTACTGCTTAAGACCTACACAATCGATATCTAAATAGAAATAGTGTAGGTTTTTTGTTTCAAAATAACCGGGTTCGATTCCTGAACGGAGTAGGTACAGATGTTTTTTAAAATGTATGAATGCAGTTTCTCTTTTTATTAAAATCGATGACATGGTTCCTCAGAACAGATCTTTGTATGTCTTATAGTTTCAGACTTTCCCATACTGACCCATTTGAATGAGACACCCTGTATATTGGAATAGCTTCATGTGCTGGCGTCGATAAAAGCAATAAGTTGACCATTTTTTTAAATCAATCAGACAAACAGTATGGCGGCGCAAAAAATACGAACTAAATACAATTAACATTAGATGGTTTTACGAAAAATCTTTTTTGCAAAAAATAAAACCGACTTAAAAAAAAACACTAACCGTTGTAAAATAACTCTAAATTAGGAAGTCTGTGGCTTTGGTGGATTTGTCTTATTCATGATGGGCCACCGACTTCCGAATTTAGAGTTATTTTACAACGGTTAGTGTTTTTTTTTAAGTCGGTTTTATTTTTTGCAAAAAAGATTTTTATTTTTCCATTTTTAGTTGTTCCCATACAAATATTTGCCATGAATTTATTTTTATATTGTTATTTGTTAACAATACATGTCATGGTTATAGGGTTATCCACTTATCCCTAATAAATGAAACTTAACATACCTAACTGTCGAAATCTAGGTATATTGTACACATCTGCGTACCCATCAGAGCATACAGGCGTGATGATACGTCATGATGTTGTATAAACAATAAACATCCAAGCGATTCCAGCAATCACGACAGATTTGCCGTCTATTTTTGAAGAGTTCCATTGTATATCTCCGAAGATCAGCACCAGATCTATACCAAATTAAAATGGGACCACCTCGGGAGTATACTCTTTCAAAAAAAAAAGAATTTTGAGAATCGGTCCACAAATGGGGGAGAAATCGCGTAACAAACACACAAAAAAAAAAAAAAAAAACATACCGTCGAATTGAGAACCTCCTCCTTTTTAACCGACTTCAAAAAAAGGAGGAGGTTCTCCACCATAATTTCCATCCATATTAGTGAAAACCCACCCTTACAGATAAGATAAAAGTATTTAACTTTCAACTAATTATATTAAAACTCAGTACCGATCCCTTTACCTTTATTGGAGTCGACATTGATTTACAAAAACTTAACTTAATTAATGAACGTTACTATTAAACGGGGACTCTGTTTGTGACGTCATCCTATTCCACAAACTACGCAGGTTTAAAATTGGAAGGACAAACCGTAGGAAATGTATCATGGTGATGTAGTGAAACACTAGCCAGCAGTGTTGCGAATTACTGTTTCACTGCAAGTAAAGGCTTTTTTATTTATTTATTTCATTTGGGAAAACAAACAGTAGTAGGTATATTCAGTATAGGTACACAACCTTAAAACTTTGTAAAATTAAAATTAACAAATATATTACCCACAACATTTTCCACAGATTACTATGTTATATAATAAAAACAAACTGTTAGCAGACGTAAATTGTAAAAACGCAAAGAAAAAAAAAATAAAAGAAAAATAAGGATCAACAAAAATAAAAAACATAAAAAATTTGAAAAATACATTTCTTATTTCCTGATTTTTTCTATCATCTATGTCATGACAGTCTAATAATAATACAAGGGTTATGTTCTTGTTTTTAAAAACCTAACGGTCTAATTGAACTTTAATTTTGACTTGAAATCAATAATTTGAACTGTCAATTTGACTTTGATAATTTTTTGTTGTGCTAAACAATTATTTAATGTAATACCTCGATGTGCGGCGTGGAGATTTAACAGTTTCTTAGCGCGTGCAATCGCGTAGTGTTAGAAGAAACTTATAACAATATTGTATTGTGTAAAAATTGTTTGAGTAAATGTGCGTTTAAACGGTGCGTATTGACGTTAACCGAGCTAAGCTCTTTAACATCCCTAGCATAATATCAGCTGGTCATTTTTACATCTTGTAACAAACATAAATACAGCTTCTAGTCCAAAACACATTAATATTATGATACTTCGTAACGACCAAACTGGCAAAAAGTGTGATTTATGTTATCAAATCAGTATGTTAATCAGCAAGATTCATAATATGTATGCATGGTTAAATGCGTCAAATCCATCTTCCAAATATCAAACGAACCGGTTTAATCTAATTTTATAATGTTGAACAATTATGGTCATTTAACAAATGCGACTAATCTGGCACAGACTAACGTACAAATTCAACATGCAGACACAATCATAGACACACACATGCATAGCTGGTTGCGTGTGTGTGTGCCCACGAACATAGTAGAAGCACAGTCTAAACACCTACAGTCGTCCGACGAAGCCGTCTAGACACGGCAATCGTGCGGGGTATGAGGGGCGAGACGCGGGAAAGCCGCTCTCGAACTGCGAACAAAACGATGTTCGTAGTTCGGGAGGTATTATTCATTTGTGTAGACGTTGTCAGCATTTTTCCAGAGATCAAAGGCGTCGTCCTACTGTATTAATATTTATACTGTGGTAGAAGTCTCAGTAGCATTCGGTAGGCATTCGTCACTTGATCCGACATCCATTTTGTCAATACTACGCGACGGGCCGAGGTCAACACCACTACTCATCATTTGACATATTATTTTTTGTTTTTAATTTATGTTTTTTTTTTCTAAAAAGAAAAAAGTCAAGGCTGTCGAAGGCCGGATTCCGGTTGACGACCTGACCATTTTAATTTTTATTAAAAGCCGTTAACAGGTGAGAAACAAGATATTTTAAGGCGATATTCATTAACGTAAATGATACTGTTGCGAGTTTTAAATTGTTACAAAACTGTTAAATTATTTATGCTTTACGTTCTATGTTGATCTGATTATGAAAGATTACTGTCGGTACTTTTGTCAAACATTATATATGGGAATGTTTGATGAAAGATACCGCTTACCGTGCAATTTGTGAGCATTCGATTTTTAAATAAGTATCTTGGATAAAACACAAGAAACAATTTGCAAATAAAGCACATTTCATAAAATTACTAGAAATGGGCCAGTCGTCACGCAGTGGTAGTACAGACATACTCGAACGTATCCGTAAAGTAGACCTTGAAAGTGCTGGGGTCGTGATTTAGAATATGAGGCAAAATACAGAGAAAAAAAATGTTATCAAAAGAAATAAAGAAAGATATGAGAGAACAATCACAATAAAATCGAGGAAATTTCCAATGTAAATTATTTTAAAACATTATTTTAAACCATTTTACATTTCTTTTAAAATAGGATAATAGGATAGGATTTCAGGATAGGATAATTGTTTTATTTTTTCAGTGATGATAATAATATTATGAAGTCGACCCTAGATCGCTTTCATTCACCCCAACCTAAGCATTTCTCTTCTAACTAAAGCCTCAGAAACATCTCAACTAAAACCTCTAATCTGAAATCCTCCTTGTTTTATGACAACCGAGCAGCCATTGACACAAAATAGTGGTCGTTTCCAAGTGCTTATCAATTTTATGATCTCGAACGTTGCCGTCAAAGATAGGATTAGGTATGCTAATACTTGACATCTTATCTAGGTATCCATTAACTTTGCATTTGTTAATAGCGCTGTTCGATTAAGGCTCTGTTATTGCATGAGAGCCTGGTAGCTCTGTTTTGTTATTTGATAGTCATCCGGTAATAAAAATGAGTGGAGCAACTTATTTTGGCCGCATGTTTTATTTTAATGGTGGAGTTTGAAATTAATTTTTTGTCTTTACTGACGCCTGTTTTTTTGTGACCATTCGCAAAAATTACAACCTTGCGTTCATTATTCCAAAAATAAATATTTTTTTGTAAATAACTCTTTAGTGCTCTACGTTAAATTATGTAGAAAAAACTATTCGAATAACAAAAACTGCGTAAGATTGTCACCCAAAACGAACGGCTTTTATTGTTTCCATGTCAAAGTATAGAACAAATTCTTCAGCAACACACCTACCTAAAATAACTGTTGTCTATGCCTACAAGTAATGCTAACTGAAATAAACATAGCACTTAATGTTATAAACTCCTTACTTACGTGTCTTAGACAAATAATAAAAACTCCATTATATGACGGTGTGTATTCCTAAAATCCCCTATAAACAACAGTACACAAAATCAACACACTCTAAAATTCCTAATTAAATTTATAGTGAGATCAAATTTATAATTACCCAACAGATGCGTTCTAAAGACGGTATCATGTAGCTTACAACCGCAGGATGTTTGTTCGACATGCTGTGACGTGTTCAACAATGGACTTTCTCGAACAGCAGGATACATGTTCGAAGCTGTGTTTGAAGTAAAGGTGGAAATATTCACCACCCACGTTTTTAATTAGGGAAGAAAGTTCACGCTGAGCGCTTTGTGGGGCTACGGTTAGGTTACGTCTGTGACCTCTAATTTAATTTTGAATGTAGAAAGGTTTTTAGTTTACAATCCATTTGGTTGAAAAAACTTATATCTTCAAAAACGGTGGAGGAAAACATCGTGATAAAACTGTCATGAAAGATATTTCTCGACGATATGTGAAGGCAAGTCTGAGGCTTATGGGTGGCCTAAAACTTTGACACCAGCTAGCCTAGCCATATTACAAAAATTCAATTTCTAGTATCGTTATCGAAAAGGCGTCAATAGAAAAAAAATGGCGTATATGGAATCAGTTGTTTGTCAACTGTCAAGTGTTAACGAGTAGAATTTGTAATATGGCTGAAAATGAAATACACTTGACAGTTGACAAACAGCTGATTCCATATGGGTTCACCATTTTCTTTTTATAATAGAAATATAATTTGTAATATGGCTAGGCCTGCAAGTCAGTCGCCAAACACACAAAAAGAAGAAGTCGAAGAAGACTAAAACCGTTAATTCACAACTAAAATAATAATTTTAGATAGAAAAACATTTATTGGCAATAGGTTGAAACACGCACGCGTGCGGTCAGAGATACTGAACTGACTTTATCGCACGCATACACACACTCATATGAAGTCAGAAGAAACAGAGAGTGACATAGTCCCTTAAACTAATAATTCTTCGGTAATTATTGTATATTTCAAATTGAATTAAAGTAACTTTGCGCTAAGCATTTGTTCTAGGCACACAAAATATATCCACCAGACGTTGTATTGGTGGCTTCACCCTATACCAGTGTAATCACAAACCCATAACAACAGCGTTACACGTGTTAAAACGTGTAGATAACTGTTCTTACAAGGTTATCGATAGAAATAGGTACGAACAAAGCGGAAGGAGCTTATTTTACAGAAAATATGAGCTACTTTTTATTCCAAGATAGGTAATCCCCAGAGATGTTACAAGGGAATATCATTCATCTTTATTTATTCAATCGGCAGAATAATAATGTTATCAGAACATGTAATCCTTGCCGATAGAACGAAGAAACGTCTTTGAGCAGATACAAAACTACATAATAAGGCTAATAAAATAAACATGGTTATCGATGTACTTTGAAAAGAAAACGCGTATGTTACTAAACGTGTGCGTGTAATAGATAAACTTTGGTTAGGAAAACATTTAATTCATTGATCATGAGGAAAGGAGAGAGGGATATTGATCGAAAGCTGAGCTTCGCTTGCTAAGGCTGTTTTGTCAATCAATGACCATTTATTACTTATCGAAAACTATCCAGACTATGTAAGATGTTGCCAGTTCATCGAAAGGTGGTATTGTTATTGGCTATAGAGAACTATTGCAAGGATGAGTTTAAAATCGAGACGGTATGCATATGACCTAAAAGGATTAAATGTATCAGAAGATTTGTGGTAATTATACTAATTATTATGGGCAAAGATGTAGAAAATGCTTAGTGCCAACAATTTTAACGACATACCTTCCGATTTAGAAAATAGCTGTACCACGAAGGTATCTTTTAAAAACAAAATGGGGAAGTTTCTTTTTAGCACCTTTTGTCAAAACTTAATGACTGGAGATGTGTAGATTCCGATTATGATTGTCTGTTGTTGTTTAAAATGTCATACTATCTGATTTTTGCGGCTTCACCGTTGTGAATTTAAATTCTGTTGCTGTTAAAATAAGTGTGTTTAGTTTTAGGTAACAGTTGTTACTTATTGTTATAATACTAACAAATAGTTACATCAATAATAAAATTGTATATGGGAGCTACAGTTTGGCAGAAGTAAAATATTTTGTAAAACGGATGTAACAACGAATAAACGTGTTTTTTTTTTTGTTTTCATCCGTTCCTCGGAAAACATAGTAAAGTTGTTAGGGTCGTAAGTAGTTTTCAAAAGTCGTTACGAGTAGTCAGTCTCAAAAATCTGGCACCCATTTAGGCCAAGAGGTATCGTGTTACCTAGTTGCTGGGTTTTGAAGGTCAGATTGGCATTTGCTCTATGAGAACCAAATACTTGTCATATTCATCTGCATCTGGTGGAACTGGAAGCCGACCCCAACATAGTTGTGATAAATCTAGACTAACATCCACTGTAACCAAGGAGTATCTTTCTTGGTAGTCAAACTCTCAAATCCTCAAATGACAGCTGGGATCAACGGCTTAACGTGCTTCAGCAGCACGAATGGGTATAGATAATATATTATGTAATGAATGATCACCCATACACAGACTGAGTTCGTCAAGCGTAGATTAATTTTCGATCGAGCCCTGCGATTATTTAATCCTGTTATTATTTAATCCCATCCCAAGTTACACTACTCACATACTCAAAATGGGTCAAGGTTGAATTCAGTCCATTTGTTGTGTATCTAGTTCGTTGTTTTCCGCTTGCTTAGACAAACTACGAAGCTGGAAACCAACACAAAGTATTCCTTCATGTATAATATGGCTGGGAGTTGAGCGGAGTTAGTAACGATCTAGTAAACTTTTAGCAATTTCCTCAACTACTAAGTTGATATTTTGTTTATAATGTACAGGTTGGAAGGGACATCAATACACATTCGGACAACATTAAATTAAGTACTCTTTTACATCATCTTGGACCAACTAGCAATGACATTTTTTCTCGGCTTCTGTCTGGAATTTGTCTGACGCTCCTGATTCTATTGATTTGTGGTATGTTAGTGGTAAAATGTTCACAATAATAATAGAACTTAAAAATAATTCGCAAAATGTAGGTGTTCTATAGGTAGTGGTGGTGTGGATTTATGGTGTACAATAAAGAGTACTCTATTCTATTCTATCCTGCACCCTTCCAGGAATACAGCAGTTTCGTAAAGTTTATAAACAGACAATCTTATATTTACATTTATTTTCATCGTATTTTCCTTACAACGACAACGGATCTAATTCGCTCTAGAACCCCAAAAATATCTACTTCCGCAAAAAATACAATTGATCCAAAATAAAAAGTAGGAGTTCAACTTGTAAGAGGTCGAGTCCGTTGCCTCCGGGCGATATAGTAAGCCTCCTAAAATCCGATTCAACTATTTTTGGGACCAGATAAGCTTGAAAAACAGTGGGATCACACTTTGATTTTTACGTCGACAATGTTTTTTTTTTGTATGTTGTTGCTTTTTACGTTTTAGTTACCCCTACATTGTCCAACTAAGGTGTTGTTTGGATTATTAAGAAAGTTTGAAGCCCATTTTGCACATACATTAAAACTCAAAAATAGGTTAATACATACATAGAATCGGCAATAATGGGCTATCTAGGTTACAAGAAATACAAGAAAATATTCGACTTATATTTTTTCTTTTTTCAAATAGATGGCAAACGGCTTAGAGTAAGCGCAGTTGAGAAGACCACGGCTTGTAACGTCATTATCTAGCATGAACTGTACTGTCTAGTGACTTTATGCCACATTTTGACTCGATGTATCGCCGTTATTTTTTGAATACGTAAAAAAAGAAAAATATGTGTCCAATATTTTTCTTGTAATCTATATGAGGGACTAAAAACAATATTTTTTTCAAATAGCCCATTATATTATTGGAAAGTAGTGCTTGCCGCTTGTGCAAGCACTACTTTCCCATTGCTATGCAGTAAATATAAAAATTGCCCCGTGAAAATAAAGGTGAAGTAAAGGCGAATTGAGCTGTCAACCTACCGTTCAGTGTGAGGTCTTGAGTTTTAAGCCTAGGTTTGGCTATTTTATATTGGATTCATTGACTCAACCAGACAACCAACCAGACACAAATTATATGAACTCCGGGGTAGTTGCCCGGAGTCTACATCATTTATGTCTGTTTCATGGCAATAGCCTCGTCTTCCATTACATGGGACTTACATACAATTTTGAAAATGTGGCTATGCTCACAATAGGCTTACCTCTTCCTAACTTCATGGGAGAGTGTGATGATACAAAATCGTTTATTGTCACAATTAGCATAATTATACACTTAAACGGGTTTGGAGCCTCCCTTCAACTTTGGTTAAGGTATTGTTTGCAATGCCTGTGTTAGGAGACTCCGCTCTTCCATAACATTACTGTTTTTCACTGATGCTAACAGTGGGTTATTATAAAATGGTGTCCTGCGACGATGTCATATTATGTTAAAAACAAAACACTTGATTTCCAAAGAGAGCCTATCAACTGTCTCGATCATCACCGTCTAAACAGCAACAAAACGAATTCAATAAGCATGAATTCGAACGCCTCAGCAAAGTCACATCGCTCGCTCTTTTCTCCAACTTTGAGCATCGAAGTTGCGCCGGGGGCGTCGCTGTAACCTTTGTTCGACGTCTGATTGCCTTGTTCTCCTGGGGATCGAGATTTGAATTTATCATTAGTGCTCTCCCTACTGAGCTTCGATGTGGTTGGACCGCTCAAATATTCAGTAGCGCTGCTTGTTTCCGAAGCTTTTTGTTTTTGATGTTCCTTGAGGCCCCCGAATTTGAAATTCTTCGTGAGTTCTCGAAATTTCGTATCAATTTTCTCGGGTACTGTTTTTATTTGAGCGATTTTGTTTTGGAAGTTTTAAATGAGATTATTGTTAGCATGATGGAATGAATTTCTCTTGTAATTGGCGACAGAATTATTATTCCGTAGGTCTATTGTGTTGTAAGACCTCGGAGTTTTTTTTATACAAAGTAACGGACCTTCTGTTGTAAAACAATTGTTTTATAATTAAAATGGGTCATTCACTACCTACGCTAAATCTACATTGAAAGTGTAGAGTTGCGGACATCAACCCCTAAGTACAATACCAGTTTCCAAACTTCATTCATTAAATAAGTGTGTAAGATCTAGCCTCAAACAAATCACTGTCCCAAATAAACTGTTCTCACAACCTACCTAGTTCTGAACAAATCGCTTTCTATCAAGTTGATTATTCACACGCAATAATTTAACGTGGGAATCTGGCATCCACAAGTGCGCAGTGGAACTGTGACAAATATTTGAATGACATGCGACATTCACCATCCTCGAATATTAACGCTACACAAATATAGACTGATGCGAACCAACTTGATACAAAGTGGTTTGATTATTTGGTGAGTAGGTTCAGTTGGCCTCAGTTCTGGTCTTCTTTTTAACGTGTCGCTAACTCGACACTGAATTTCTTATTATTGTTCAATTCTGTGTTTGTCCCAGGATTCAGCTACGGAAACACCATTCGCTGACGCAGTCATAAGGTTTTCATGTGTGTGACAGGGCACGCAGCGCAAGCTAAAAGTTGGACCATGGTCTGCAGAGACGAACCCTAAATGCCATCAAAGGTCGTTGCAATCTGCAAAACCACACTTTAGGCCATTTTCTTTGCAGTGGTGAATCGATCACATTTAAGACTATAATTGCTTGAACTTGGCGTCAAAACTGATAGCTTGGCCACTGCATATGACGCACGATGCGTAGTTCCAAATATTTTCTTGACTAACTGTTTCACCGCAAGTCTCCCAACAGTCTCATATATATTATATGTAGCAGCACTTCAATTCTCAAAAACGATACCGAACATTATCCAATACTTTGAGGAAATCAAAAACGGATCTCCAACTAGTCCCAACGCAACAGCAATAAGCCGAGCAAAATAGGCAAGATTACAGAAAAGATTACCACTTCCCATACAAAGGAAAACAAGCGTGACTATATCGTGAAACATTATTTCGGTAACATTCCCATCCACCACGCGTAGCCCGATCAATAGTAATCTGATTGCCATTAGTTTTATCGCTCGTACTATCATAAGGAAAAAGTTGGTTAGAATATGTTTTCTTGTGTTTGCCTTTAAAAATAAGACTAACTTGGTTTGTCTTTTTTTACTATAAAACGAGTTTACTCACTGCAGTAAATATAGCAGTACCTACATCTGTGACAGTGTTAGGAACACTTACTAACCAAGCTCTATTTAGTTCATTGCCATTATTTTAGCTTAAAATATCCTATATCCTATATAAAATATCCCATCCTATATCTCATATTCAGGATTCAGGAATTTTTTGGAACTTCGATGATATTACAAAAGGTTTTTCTTCCATGAAGAGACGTAAAATATTTAGTACAGGATTCGTCGCTCTGGGGCCAAAATTTATTTATCTATTAATTTAGCTGATGATTAGCATTTTTTTAACGTTTTGCTTCCCAATTGGAATTTACTCTAATTTTAGATAATATTATTATAAAATTGTAAATATAAAGTTAAAATTATATAAGACAGTCCCCTAAAAAGCTCCCTTCGTCACTTCCTAATGTTTTTGCTGGGAAGAAGAACTGGCGGCACAGACTCCCCAGCAACATATATGTCTGCTAAGTTGGAATGAACTTGAATATAATTTTACAGCATAATTAGCTGACGGTATAGATAAATCATTTAAATTAATTGAATTGATATATTTTAGCTAGCACAATCCAAAAGCCAATGTTATTTATATCTTCTAATACCACGTATACTTACCCACGTTGATCATGAGTACATGACGTGCTGCGAAGCTATTCAGGAAGTTCTATGTTAAACAGTGTGTCTACAGCCTTATGCAACCGTTACGTATTTACGTTGGTACATCACCTATATTTCTGACCTATTTTTGCTGGCTTCCCATTCCTTGCCATGATTATTATGAATATGAAAGTATGTTTTGTTGGGTTGGTTTGTAAGTAAATTGTTATTGGACGATTCTTGGGATTGAATACCTTATTCTAGAAGTTAATAGCTGGGAAAAATAAGACAGTAATGATATATTCCAGTTGGTTGTTGCATAAAATTACATTATGCTTGCTATCTCCGAAGGCTTAGGCAGAGGTGTCTCTATAGTTAACCCACATTTTGCCAGTTATATTAAAGTTCCATGTAATAAATAGCAATTATCAGTAATCCGGTGCGAATCCAGCGTCCAAGTTGCTACTAAGAAATTCTCGAAAGAAAACCCTACTCACATAAGTATTGTAGCGACATCAATCTCATTCATATGTGGCGAGATTGACAACCTACATCGTGAATGACCTCCTACATCGCGATGTTTAAGTCATCCGCACAATTGAACGTACAAGATCCTGACATCAAAAGTCGGCAGTAGTAGCCCACCAGGCACAGCACCTGTCTGGTCAGGAGATCCGAGTTTTTCTATGAGGTATGCGAAACTTTACATCCTGATTCTCATACCATATACATGTAGTTTACTCGCCCCAGGTGTCAAAAACAAGACCTCATGGTCAGCAGTAGTGCTTGCGAACGAAACAGTCAGACCGAAGTAATCAGTAGACTTTACGTACGTATTACGAAATTCTCTTCTGACCCCTTTTTAGGCCGACGTAACAACATGGTTTGCGTGTCTTACACAGATTATGAATGGAATTAACACACACGCAGAAA
Organism: Euplexia lucipara; assembly: GCA_921972225.1. Classification (NCBI taxonomy): domain Eukaryota; kingdom Metazoa; phylum Arthropoda; class Insecta; order Lepidoptera; family Noctuidae; genus Euplexia; species Euplexia lucipara. The sequence continues at coordinate 19,301,862 of OV179161.1, forward strand.
TACCGTTTGCTTCCCACATTTTACCACATGCTCCAGATTCCTCTAGAGAATTCAACGTAGCTTCAAAACCAAGAACCCACTAATGGGAATACAATTTCATCGTATTCCCATTTGATACGCCAGAAATTTTAAACTCGGGCATAACTGCTAAGAATCGTACAACTTAAAAAGTACGTGTGCTAGGAATTTTAAAGTTTCATGTTTCAAGTGTAAACTTGTAGGGAATTCTTTTTGATTTATCTTGAAGCGTGGTTTGGATTTGAAGCCGGCTTTAAGCACCTGTACCATCTATCTTTTATCGTGTAATGCGTCAGACTCCGGTTGTATAACGTTCTTGCGCATTGCTGAGCGATCTTCTAACCTTTTTAACCAACTTACGAAACAGGAGAAGGTCTTCAATTCGGTTGTACGTTTTTTTTGTTTGAAAGGTCTATACCTACCTACTTCCCGTTTGGTACAATTTGAATTTCGTGCGTCTTCGTTCGGATACCGTATCTGTCACAGCTGCTTATTTGAAGAATTGCTATCGAATTTAAACTTGTTGTCATTTTTGGTATTGTCAGTTTTTTTTTCACTTCACGATTTGGCGCTTTAGGAGTGGAGGGAGGCCTTTGCCCAAGAGTGGGACAGAACAGGCTACAAAACAAAAGATTTTTCAATTTACATCGAAGTTTACCCTTAAAACTTTACCTTTTCAAACAAAATACACCCTATGATTCTTTCCTATTTTATTCTTATACGAAAACGATTACTAAAATATTTGTCCGTTACTGTCCTACTACAGTAAGAAACGCCTCTTTTCATATCGAGAAGACACATTGATGACTACGCTTGGTCTAACTGCTGCCACGGAAATACCTACCGAAAGGTGAAAAACAGATTCAGTAAAATCTTGCCATAGGGTTAAAATAGTTAATTTTCATAGAGATACCAAACATGTAAAACAAAATTTACAACAACATAAACATCAGTAGCAAAGCCCATAAAAACCTATCCCATACAAAAACATGAGAGTCAAGCCACGTATAATCCAGCCAAAATTAATCAAACATGACACTACCATTGAGGTCCCCATTAATCCGAGCAAGCCATTTTAATATGTATGTAAAATTTCAAAATCAATTAATATTCAAATGGAAGTTTTATCGGTAATCAATACGTTTACGGGATTAGAATTTATGGTAATAGGTAATGGTATCGTATGAGCGTTTGATGAGAAGATAGTGTTTTGTTTTGAAGTTGCAGATGTAGATGGAGTTTAGACATTGTTTATTCTAGAATAGTACTAAAATCTCACATACTCCTGGTTGGTGTTGCAGTAGAAAGCACTAATGACCAGCATAACGTTCTAGACTTATTGATTACTGAGATGTATTATACTTATTTTCGACTAGCAGGCGTCACGCGGTTTCACCCGCGTAGCTCCCGTTCCCGTAGAAATAGAGGGCTAAAATGTAGCCCGTGTCACCCGTCCATCCCGCCCGTGTGTGGATAGTGTAGCTTCCCCACAGGATGAACTAATTTTCCATATTGGTGCAGTGGTTTCGGAGGCTATTCAATAGAAATAAACAAACAATCATTATCTTTCCTCTTTATTTATAGTATAAGTAAAGACAATTTTTACGGATTGAGTTCAATCACCATGTATTTTGTTTGTATTTTAATAATCATTATTCTTTAGACGCTAAATTAATCTTGTAAGCGCTTTGGATGCATTTCAGTTAGCTTGAAAGATCAAATGATTTCATAAATAAAAAAAAAATAAAGACAAAAATAAAAAATAAAATATTGTGGGATTGTCGTCTATCATCTGTCACTCGTAGATTTACACGAGATATACATATTTGAAACTGGAACAGAATAGTTTTTTTTTTCAAAAGGTTGTACCAAAGATGACCTATAATAGTTAAATAAATTCGTTAACAGATATTTGAGAGTTAGATACCCTTGTTAATAGGAATATCTAAATTTAACCAAATTCCTAATCGCACTATTCACGCCTCGCTAATCCTCTATAGCCTCACCAAGTACAGTTCTATTTCAGCTGCCTTATTCTGTAGTTCACTCAAAGATCTCTTTCACTCATTCAGCCATTCATCTCCGGCGGAAACTGTCCTCTATTGAACATAGGCTTCATCCACAGACTAGCGTATCGAACAATCTTGTTCATTCTTGTACATACTACCTTCTGTCTATAGGTAGGTTGGTGGTGTAAATCTGTTGTATTGGCAGTGACCGAAGCTAGCTTTAGAATTGAAGATACCTACGAATAGTTCTGGTTAATTCTCCGGTAGGAACCATGTTTGACGGTCGCCATTCGCATTTCTTAGTTGCTCTTCGTTCTAGTTATGGTTCTTAGTTTTGTATAATGATCAGATAAATTTATTTCAGGCATAGGTACTAACATTCATAAAAATACATTGGTGGCTTATCAAAACCACCCCTATCTTATTAGTCCAAATTATCTTAAAAGAGAACTAAACACAATGACAGCCTAGCTGGTACATACAATAATATTGGAAAACCTACAATATTCCCGTGGGAATACAGGAATAAAAAGTAGCCTATATGTGTATCCAGGGTGTCAGCTAATTCCATACCAAATTTTATAAAAATCCATTTAGTAGTTTTTACGTGAAAGAGTAACAAACATCCGAGGACAAATGTTTGTGTGATGAGTACGATCATTTGTTCTGTGTCTGGGTGTTATTTATCTATAATATGTATGTATTTAGAAATATATAAGTATGTATATCAGCTATTTAGTACCTATAACACAAGCTCTCTTGGCTTAGCTTGGGTCTAAATGGCGTTGTGTGAAAAGTTGGGGAATATTTATTTATTTTATTTTTTTTTATCCATCCCTCCATCCACTCTCACAAACTTTTGCGTTTATAATATTAGTAGGACTAATACAGTGTAATAAATATTTATAGCTAATCGATAATTTCCAAGTACGAAAAGACAAAAAATAGAAACCAAAGTATTAATTAAAACACATTAATATACACATAAAAACAACTCGTCCGTCTCTCAAACTTTAATAACTTATTATATTCGTAAATACGTTGAGGTCAATGTAAGCAATATGGCTCTTATCAAATATGTTTACCAAAGTCATCTACCTATATTTTATTCATGTGATTTGTTCGATCAGTAGGAAATACGACTATGTTTTTGTAGGATATATTATGATATCAAAAAGAAAAAGTTGATGTAAGTGAGTCTTCTTGTATTGCATTGCATTATATTGCATTAGTAATGAACTTATGGCTTCTCAAGGTCTGTGCGTTCCTAATATTATTTTTGTTTCTAATAGACGCCATATTTAACATTTCGAACAGTCAAAAAGTCCAGAAGCAGTTTTGAGATAAAACTAGCTTTTGACCGCGCCTTAGAACGCGTGGATGTTAACCATAACATAAGACAATATTTTTGGGTATTAAATATCAATATTCCACAAATTTTTAACACAACGCCATTTAGCTCCAACCTAAGCTAAGAGCTTGTATTATAGGTACTAAACAACTGATAAACATACTTATATATTTCTAAATACATACACATTATAGATAAATTACACCCAGACACAGAACAAATTATTGTGCTCATCGAACCCACCACCTCCGGTAGAAGTCCGGGGCACTAACTACTAGACCAACATCTACCTTTTAATTACCTGTATTACACCGCTTTCGAGCATTAATCACATATCAAGACTCTTCCGTGTCTCTGAAAACACGCTAAGCCGTGGGTCATCTTTGAGTCGTTACGGGTTAAGTTGTTACTGAATGTTGACCAGTTACTGGGTTGTGGAGGTCAGATGGACAGTATACATGGAGCGCCATGAAAAACACAAGTATTCAGCTGGATCTATTTAAGCTGGAAGCCGACCTAAAAGGTTACGTAGATGATGACTTAAAGTATAATTTTGTGTAACACTCTTAACTCTTCTGCAAACCGGAAAATACCATAATAAACAAAAATATAATATTTAGAAGATTATCTTTATTGCATTATCACAACAACATCTTACGATTAACGTGACCAGGTGTCAACATCGATCGATAAATAACGAAATATATCAATATGTATTAGACGTATTAATTTAAAATTTAAATACTGGCGGCCGTTTGCGTGGCATTGAATATGGAAGACCAGACATAGAGGAACCGAATTATATTAACAGGTATTATATAACATTTATATGGACATGATTATCCATTCAGTTTTGGTACAGTTGTGCTTAATGTGTGAAGTATTTGCAACCAGGCGCGGAGTGTACCTGTGACTTGCAGTGAAGTAAAGATTACAAATTTAAAATACTTTGTTCATCCCTAGGATATTGTTGTTTGGTAATAACAGCCGCGTGGATCGACCAAATGTAATGCTGCGCTTGCTGAGATTGGTCCATAGATAACTGACTATATTCCATAATATCAAGACTCTTAAGTGCCTCGGAAAGCACGTTAACCCGTTGGTCTCGGTTGTCATTTTGTTCATCTTTGTCAGTCAGAACCCCGAAAATCTCACAACCACTCACTGTGTTGTGGAAATCAGACAGGCAGTTGCTCAATGTATAATACTGGTACTTACCTGCATCTGGTTAGTCTAGGAGCCGACCCAATTATTGATCGGAAAAAGGTAGGCATGATGATGGGTAACAAATGCACGATGGTCATCATGAATTTAATGTTAATGAAATGTTTAAAAACGCTATGTTTTCTGTAAACAGCAGAGACTGCTGCTGCACTCCTCTACCATCCTTGAGTGTGAGCAGTGAAAGCCTAGCGACCGGCAGACGGACCAAGTTATCGTTTATTTTCAAGACTTCAAACTTATCTAGGTGATCGTCATACCCCTTATTAATGAACGTGGAGTAAGATTAGTACTCAGTGTTCATCAAATCAAAAACAGTTAAAAGGTGTAATTGGGTATAATAGTTCGATAACAAAAGTCAACAAAATTAAGAAAATTGGAATAGAAAAACCAAGCTGCCCTGTCGCTAGCCAAACAACAAAACTAGCCCCCAGCAACGGGCTTGCCAGATCTGCCGCCAACACTCAGGTTGCAAGCAGGCTGCACCAGACCATTTATATTTTCAACGAACAACCTAACCGCCTCACTTCATACACTTGTGAACATCTAATGACTATGAAACGCAGAGGGTCAAGTGTGGTGGTAGAACAAAGGCTAAAAACTTAGCCAGGCCATTGCGAAGTCGACCTTAAAGACGAAGTTAATATTTCTCAATCCAGTGATAGCCTAGAGGTGCGACCGGTAGACTGCGATTTCAAGGCATACGTTAAGGAATCATGTTCGTACTGTACCACTTGCTTTAAAAACGGTTGAGGAAAGCATCGTGAGGATGCCCGATTACCACATTTTTTTTTGATTTGCAAATTAAATGTTTTCCTATAACAACTTCTACAAGCTTCTAACAGATGGTAGTGTAAGTTCTGAGCCACAGCAACGCGTGGTGGGGTCAGCTAGCAAGCTAACTATAATCTCCTTGCTATGTTTTCCTTCATCGGCGTCACTGATGTCTGAAATCAACATAATAATATGAATTTAAAATGTCGTATTGACTTACCCGAAATTGACTTTACGTCCTCATTGATGAGAGACGAGGTCTTAATCACTGGGTCCTCACAATTTAGTAAATCGGTGAACTGGTTACATGTCATTTAAGTACAAAAGTTCAATGTACTTTTAATTAAAAACCCACGTCATTCGTAGAAGTCTATAGTATAATAATAATACTTGATAAAACAGTGAATATTAAGCAAGTAAGTAGGCGTGAATGACAGGATTTCCGAAAAATTGACAAATAAAAGTATCAATACCCGTTTTATTCGATTAAATCTCGTAATTTGTGTGAAATCAACACGTTGAGGTAAATTGGTGGTTGCGCATGCGACTAGTCTTGTGCCAAGATTGATTGAGTTTCAACACTTATGAGTATACCAAAGGCTATTAATTAAGGTACTTGTCGATCAGTAAAGTTAAGTTGCGGTAATCCGGACTGATAAAAGTTTTAAACCAGGTTTAACCTAGTACAGGTATCAAACTTTGTTAAAAATATAGTTTATTTCAAAGACGTTCACTGTATTTACCCATTTTAATGTTTGAATAAAGATTTAATTATTATTATAAAGATGATAATTGTTTGGGTTCGGGGTCCAAAACTATCAGTAAAAGGGAAAATTCTTTTATTTTTTTTAATATACATTTTATATTCGCAGAATGGTTAACCAGATGTGAATGCATAGTAATAATTGTACACAGATATTTAAGCAAATAAAGCGCATACCAATAAAAGCGATGTAAAATTCTTAACTCGGTATGTTGTGGCCATTACATAGTTTTTTAGTCAGGTTTTGAAAGAACCGTACATTGCTGCGACTCTCAGCGGATGTGTGATATGGGACAGTAGGGTAGTTTTAGTCAGCAAGATTATGACGGGCTTCCATGAAGATACATCACCTTGAGGACAAAAAAGTACCTTGAAGTACGTTTTCTCAACTTCGCATTGTACAGACGCCAGCACATCAAGTTACCCCAATGTTAATAATAGTTACTACCGACATTCCGATGACACGGACTACTGTATATTATTTCTACATTCGAAAACTAGTTTAATTTTATTCCATAGTATTGGCCGTCACAGTCATTATCAACGACAGCATAAAATTCTCTTTAATTCCCAATGACTACTAAACTAGAATTCTTTACAACCACAAATATCTAAAACCAACAGCAGGTTTCTGTTTCAAAAAACAAAATCTATTATTTTTCTCCCGTCATAAAATATTTGAAAGATAATTTATTTACATAAAATTAGTCGCCACATTAGTTAGAATAAATTAATAGAATATTATGTTTACTTAGAATTATTAAGAAAAACTAAATTCTTGAATGCAAATAGAGTTGAATAAAATTATATAATTATGTAGCGAGGTCACGAGTTGACCTACGACCTCCTAGAGAATTTCGACACTAGACTGAAATGAATTTTCGGCCATCAGATGTACATTTATCGAAAAAAAAGGAAAAAAAATACAAATTGGGAGAAAATAATACATACATACATACATAAACTCACGCCTTTTTCCCATGGGTAGGCAGAAACTACAGAGCGCCATATGCTACGATTCTTACATACTTCTTTTGCTTCGTTTACATTCATACGTGTTGTCAATACACACACGCCGGTTGCGAGTACTACGCACCTGACCTTTCTGTAGAACCTCACCAATAAGGTCTATCTATGTCCTTCTAGGGCGTCCCCTCCCGGCGTTTCCACTTACATCTGCCTTGTATACCTTTCGTTAGTCGCCTTTCATCCATCCTTTCAACGTGACCAAACCATCTAAGCATACTCTTAAAATATAAAACTTCTCCCAAAATTTCAAATACAGACAAGAATATTCAAAAATGTGAAACAAAAGAAAAAAAGAATAATATTTCCGTTCACCTGATGAATAAACCGAACGAAAACGAAATATTATACGCCTAACTCTCGAAATCCAATGACCTATACTGCTTACGCATTCACAAAGTTAACACAGTGCCGTACATACAAAAACAGGGTACAAACAGTATAAAACTTATAACTCCATAATTCATTCGTCATGATTCCGTTCCGAGCAGCAAGAAAGCCAAGCACAGGGTATAAATAATTAATGAAGTAAGAAAACCGGGGAAACACTTCAGTTTTTACGCTCCAAAAGATATTGTTTTAAAGCTCTTAAGATTTAATTTCCGTGGTGATGGGGCGAAATGTAGCGAACTGGGGTGTTAGGCAGAGGAAATGAGATTTCTTTCAATGGATGCCTCCAGACTAATGTCACTAAACAGATAGGTATGATAGAAATATTTTTATGTAGAATAAATTGGATATTTTTCATATCGAACACTTTTTGCTGATAGAAGAATTTGAATACAGTGGTTTTTTTATTGATTGCCTCATAGTTTTGGTTGACCAGCCTGCGTAGCATGAACACCGAAGACACGGCCTTTGTCTACAAACGAATCGGCAAAGTGACAGATTATATAGACATTTCTTTCGTCTCGAGCATGACAATGTTAAGAAAGATGAGAAGTTATATGTCGATTCGTCAGTAGACAAGAATCAACAATGCCGAGCATGAAGTGCGTACCTATTTTCTCCACTTTTGACAGTTCTTTTCGAAACATTTCCTGTCAACAAGTGTCAAACAGTCCACATCAAATGAGACCTAGACAAGCAATCTACGTCTTTAGCAACTTGACAGTTGCTATAGACAGCATGTAAATTTATTTCTCTTCGAACAAACGCTTGTTGACGAGTCGCCTCATGCTCGGGTAGAAAGAAAATTGTCGTGTCTCGGAAGAAATGAAATTAAGTGTTCATGCTACGCGGGCAGTAATTACATAAATATCAAGACTCATCCGTGCCTCGGAAAGCACGCTAAGCCATTTGTCCCGGCAGTCATTTGCAGGCCACGTAGCATGAACACCGAAGAAACGGCTTTTGTCTTCAGCAGAATCGACAAAATGGCCGATTGTATAGACATTTCTTCCATCTCGACCATGACAATGACAAGACCGAAGAGGAGAAATTTGTGGATTCTTCATTCTAAAATGTCGAGTCATCATCATCTTCATTTCAGCCGCAGGAATTCCACTGCTGGACATAAGCCTCCCCTATAGATCTCCAATAAGACCGGTTGGAAGCGGCTCGCATCCAGCGCTCCAGCGCTTATGGCACTGAAACGTGGTCCCTCACTATGGGCCTTATGAGTAAGCTCAAAGTAGCCCAACGAGCTATAGAGAGGGCTATGCTCGGAGTCTCTCTGCGAGATCGAACGAGAAATTAAGAGATCGGTAGAAGAGCCAAGGTTACCGACATAGTCCAGCGGATTAGCAGGTTGAATGTCGAGTATGCGGTCCAATTTTTCACTACTTTTGAAAGTTGTGTCATACTAATTGCTTCTCAAATTGTCTACCTTAATTCTGATCTTTGACAGTCGTTACGGGTCAAGGAGCTCGAAAGTATGGTTTAACCAAGGGGTACAGTAGGTATTACAGTAACTGGGTTATAGGGGTCAGACAGGCAGTCGCTCCATGTAAAATACTGGTATTCAGCTGCATCCGGTTAAACTGGAAGCCTACCCAACATAATTGGGAAAGGGTTAGATGATGATGGATCCTTTATATTTCTGGAAAGATTAAATTTATTTCTAATAATATAAATATAATAGTACCAGCCTGCTTCGGTCCCACTGAAGGGCTAAGGCCGAGCATGGTTCACCACGCTTGCTCAAGGCGGATTGGCATTTCAAACTTATATTAACACTATAAGTCCAGGTTTCCTCATGATGTTTTACTTCTCCGATGTCAATGATGTCTAAGATAAACGTAGAAAGTACATAATTATTATGAATTGAAAAAGACACACTGGTACTTGCCCGGATTTGAACCACAACCTCGTGCATGAGAGTAGTGTAGGCATTTTAACCTCTGGGCCATCACGACCTTACATTAAATTTATTTTTATTATTCTTAATTGACAGCCGGAACCTAAAGTTAAACGAGCTTAATACGCTTTTTAGTGAAGGGTTCTTGCAAGTTTTTGTTTTTTTCACCCATTGACAGGGCGAAGTCGGCAAAGGTAGCTATACCATTGAGCGACCTACCACTGTTAGCATTTTGACCATAAAAAACATCTTTTACTTATTGCTACTGTCTCAACCGCCACTAACATCATAAAACCATGCCGTGAACACAACCAAACACATTTATAAGATCAATCAATAGATTAGTTTCATATTACAGTTATTAATTTTAATATAATTGCGCTTAATATGTTTTTAAAAGTATTATTTTTAACGCTTTCTAATCATAATGGTGTTAACGTGGCTCTAAAAAACGGTATGAAATTCCATCGATAGATATGACTTCAAACTTGAGAATCAAGTCTATTAAAGATACTGTAATTATTCCTGTACAGGTTTTTCTGGTAAAACTAAAATTTAAATTAATAGTTGATTATATGGAATGAAAGGCAGGCTATTTTTGGTTGTTAATTGTTAATCCCGCGACGCCTTTTGCGTAAATATCGGTTAACAAAAATGTATCAAAATTAAAAGTTATGTGTATTCAAATTAGGCTGAGAATCATAGTATATAAGTATGTTATATATAAGTATGTGTATCAGCTGTTTAGTACCCATAACACAAGCTCTTAGCTTAGCTTGGGACTAGATGGCGTTGTGTGAATAGTTGTGGAATATTTATTTATTTATTTAATCAGCACTTTATGAACATCAAAATTACATATGACGGTCCCGTAAAACCTTACCCTTCATTACCTCCTAGTGCAGTAGCTGTGAAAAGTTGAGTACGTATGTAGATACCACCATTGAAACAGGAGGATCATCCGACCTGACCTGGGGATTTTTCCTTATTTAAGTACACAGATTTAGGCAAAAATGACAAAAAACACATAAAATTGAGAACAAAATTCTAATTAAAATTGGTATATATTATCTAACTTAACGAAAGTAAACATTATTTTTATCTAATTAGGTGTATACTCATATTTTGATTTATAGAAATACTCTATTTACATAGATATTCACAACTTTTTTAAATACTTAGCTATACCTAAACATTAGAAATCAAAATAATACTACTACTAAATACTACAGCTACTACAGTTACTATAGCTAAATTAAGATGTCAAAAAACTCATCAGCATCGCTGTCCCCTGGAAGTGTACCCAATTGAATTAGATTGGCAATGATGAGGCAGGGGCCATAGTCCTTCCATAGTTCTAGGTAACCAGTTCACCTTTTCCACCCCTAACCTATAGCCCAATATATTTGTTGTTTTAGTCTACAATAGTCCTGCTCAAGTCGTAGGTTTTCCTTGGGAGCATTTGCATAATGCATACAGGGAAAATCTGCGATTGGTGCCTCACTTTATTAAAAACGACAAAGGGCCTCTGCGAGTTGGCTTAGGCTCCTCGTACGCCTTCCAAAGGTCCGGAACCCAAGGGTTCCGAGAAATATAAGCTCATAATAATAATTTTATGTAAATTTTAGTATTCTACTACTTAGATTTTAAGTAATTGCTATATAATAAAACAATATTTTGCTTACAGGACCTTACAGGGTCTACAACAGCTCTTAGCTCTAAGCCCAATGTTAACACCTTTTTATCCTTGTGGAACGCAAATAAATAAATATGAGTATGAATGAATAAATAAATAAAGTATCGGCAAAAAATCAAATCAATGAACAGAGCATACCGATGTACATAGCTATTAAATTTACTGGTATGTAACGGTAACAAAAATTTAAACATGATAAATAAACCTACCTATTTGTTACGCTGTCAAACTTCGTTGTAAACAGAATTCTATGGATTGACATTTGATTTATTTATTTACGTATTTCATGAGTTATTTCTGGACTTTTTACTGTACAATTATCTGGTATCGTGTTTTATTGAGACATGTGTTTAAATAAAACAGTAGCTGTTTAAATATATGTGTGGGAAATATGCGTAATTAAAAATACAGTTTATTTATGTATTGCATGGCTGGAGTTACTAAATAGTTTGTGCATACATTCTGATTTCTGACGTGCTGTTATTTTTTGTAACTGAGTTAAATAAATACCTTGTTATCAAGCTCAATTTATGGAACTTACATTTTCTGTTACATTAAAGTGTTAGCTTATGATAAAATCACACTAAAAAGTGTAATTTATGGACATATTCAATTATAAACCGAGATTTGTTTCGTTGAAAGAAAAACAATAAATTACATCCATTATCAAGACCAATTCACTCCAATTTTCTACCTTTATCATATCATTCACTAACACTATTAAGTCTTACATCACCTAATCTTTCTCATAAACTACGGGCAACATTAACCGATTAGATCGTAATAAGAAAGTGGGATGTTACTGACAATTTAATACTTATTTATCGAGTGAACTGTACTTGCTGACCGATTGGACCACTTACCAAGTGTATGTAATATATATCGTTTAGGCTCGAGTAATCTTTATTATATTTAAGTGAATATTATGTTAGGAAAGGATATGAGGAAGTTTAAACACGTGTTATATCATCATAAGAAAATGGATTGGACTTTGCTTCTTAAACACGAGGTTGTATCTGGCCAAGTACCGTTTTGAAAAACATATAAATGACTTGTTCCCTTAAAATCATGAAACCAAGTGCAATATTATGAACCTAATTTAACATAAAGGTCGGGTGTTAAGGTTTATTTTAGGTCCTGCATTCGATCCTCGTATCGGGCAAAGCGTTAATGAGTATTTCCATCTGGTATTAGCCCAGAGTCTGGAGTCGTGCCCAATTGATGGTAATAGGCTTGCATTATGGAACTCAATTCATTAAACCCCAAGAGGACACCGGTGTCCGCTCTGTCATTGTCTTTCTATTGTGTCTCTAATTGACACGGTTGAAAGGTAAACATACTATTTAAACATGAGTTCTGCTGGTACACCTTTGCCTAAGCCTTCGGGGGTAACTGGCGTGATGTTATGTTAAGTAATGTTGCTTAACATAAACACATTCTGTAGACTGGGAGACATGCATTCAGCTTTCCCTGTACTATTATCTGCTCCACATACTCGTATTGCAACTTCTCTTAAAAAAGTGCGTAACCCACTATCACTGCTGCTGCATTTTTCAATTTTACCGCTCGAGAACAATTTATGTTATCGCCTTAAAGCTTTAAAGAGTGAATTTTAAATGTATTTTTTGCAAAAGATGGCGCTTGTGGCTTTCTAAGTAGAAACTTTTATTTAATTATTCATGAGGTTATTACTTTTATAAAAGATTGGTGAGGAGTATCTATAAAAATAGGTACTCAAATATGAAACCGTAAAATATACGTTGCGTGCATATGAAAAGATAACCTGAAAAGTTTTGCTACATCTGAATTTATTGTGATTATTAGTTTAAGTTTTGTCTCCTAAATACACCACGGTGTGGTTCAAATTAAAATTTTCAAGCTATAATAATTATTTATTTTGTACATCACTGTCTACGGTGAAAGAAAAGTTTATAAATAAACCCGAATTCATACTACAAATACTGATTGCAGGCATATTTTTTTGTCTGATGTTTTTTTAAGATTTCCGTGTTTTCCCCATAGTGAAATTGATATTGGTGTACCTAACAGCCTGTGAAAATTTGATGAGTGATGAAAAAAAAGTACTTTATTAGTCACATCAAATTACTCTAATGTGCCCGTTCGCCACGCTCAATATCACTGGAACTTTAACGAAAACAAGTCTCTTACTGTGCAAGTCTTAACACCTCTTTTATCCGCAGTAGGCTGACCACGTACGAACATAACCTAAAGAGTGTTATCAGTAAAATTTATTAAGGGGTGTTTCAGCCGTGGTATATTAGGGTAAGTGGGATTTAAGATACAGCCAATCGGAATGATGCTGTTAAAATATCAAATGCTATCAAAGCTGGAAGCGTTGCTATAAATATTGGGAAAAGTATTTGGGTTATACCTAGATAGTACTTAGCGGACGTTACTTTGTGTCACCCACGTAAAAAGTAACCTACGTCATTCGGAGATAGTGTAGCTTTTAATAGTAAAAGATTTTTTAAATCGGTCCAGTAGTTTTTATTACATTTATTTATTAATAATACCAGCCTGTTGCTGTTCCACGGCAAAGGCCTCTTCTCATACAGAGAAGGCTCGAGCATTGATCACCACGCTTGCTCCAGGTAGATTGGCAATTTCAAACTTTTATTAACTAAAAGTACATGTTTCCTCACGATGTTTTTCTTCACCGATGTCAATGATATCTAAGGTAAACTTAGAAAGTACATATGAATTGAAAAAGTTACATTGGTACTTGCCCGGAATTGAACCATAACCTCGTGCATGAGAGGTAACCTCAGGCCTCTGGACCATCACGAAATTTATTTATTACTTACAAAAATATAAATCGTTCCTCTCTATGTTAGTCAGGAACTGATTTTTAAAATGTTCTTTTTACGTATCAATACCATCGTCTAGACAACTAGTATTTACTACCCATTTCCAACAATTTTGGGGCTGGCTCCCAGTCTAAACGGATACTGCAAATTACGTAGGTAGATATCTTTTCTCCTTCTTTGCCAAGAACATCCAAAATTTGTTTGTAAAAAACGCCTTATGTAAATAAAAAGAAAAGAAAAGTCCTGACTGTCTGTCTGACTAAAACATTAACGCCCAGCCCATACAATTTATATAAGAGGTTCCTTTTATTGACAAGGAATAGAGACAATAATCTGCAATTAAACCCTTAAAGAACCATGGGGATAAGTGTCAGTCTGGTATTTTAAACATACCACTCCACTTAGATATGAGCAAACCTATCTAGTCAGTGTACGCACTTGCTCAATCATAAGCTCAACTCAAAACTTAGAAGCTCAACGAGCAACAAACTTAAATTTCGATCAATATGGCTCCTATAAAAACTACCACGAACCTCTAATCACAACACGTCAACCAAAAAGAAAAGAAAACTTAAGCTTCCCCCATCGGAACGTGATTGAACTACCAATTACCAGATTTTGATATTAATAACATTAGTTAGGATTAATTTCTAATCTGCTTCCAGCCACCAGCCAGCTCGTTATTGGAATTTTATAAATTAAAACCCATTTCTGATCTGAGATTGGCTTCATTATTTTTCTAGAGTAGCCTATGTTCATTTTCTTTCTCTGGCGATCTTGCGGGGATTTTGTGGCGATGTTAGTGCAAATTACTGTTTTGATGTATAAAATTACAATGATAAAAGAGACTATGATCGCTGAGTTTCTTTCGGTGTTTCTTCTCAGAGTAGTCAGACAGAGAAACACTGACCTCACCTTCTAGCCAAAAAATGACATCTAAAAACTGTCCATTGACTTGAACTGCTCTTATTCCTTATTATTATTATTATTCTTTATTCTTATCTTTTTTTCTTTTTTCTCCTTAATTTATTCTTTCTTATTTCTTTATTATTTTTTCTTTATTTATTATTCTTTTCTTGCCTAAAGCTCCCTTTCTGACATTTCGCTAAATTATTATGTCCTATGTTATAAGGTACGTTGCTATCAACGCGTAGCCTTATTTATAGTAGTCGCATACTGTGTAAAATCTGACATGTTATCATAGTAAATACGTCGTCATGAAATAAAACGACAGTACGACGACCTCGTCCTAGTGTTGGTTTCTACCACGCAAATTGGGTTGGCCATCTCTCGGCCAGCGCGCGCATTTATTGGTCAAATCAAATAGCGCGCGCTTCCCCGGTTTTCACATCTCTGTTCCATTTCACAAAACCGCTCACACAAAAAACATCCAGCCACCCAGGGGCACAACAAAAACTCATTGTCAGACTAGATCGACATGTGTAGATACAAGATTGTAGACGTCAAGGCCCTCGAGTTTCATTCGACAAATAAAACCTAGGTGGAGTAAATAATCTAGTCACGGTTTCGCTGTCACGGTACTGCTAGAAAAAAAAAGTATGTAGGTACTTTAACGTGTAAGCAGGTACGTACCGAGGCCTTACGAGCACCTCCGACAATTTTCCATTCAAGAATCGAATGTTAAACGAAGCGTTCAGTATTTTGCCTCCCTGTCTGAATTTGGGGCCAGAAAACCTGTAGATGTTCACTTAAAAGAATTGTAAGGCTTACACACATTTATTCCCCTGCCCTTGGTCGAATAAATTGCGTCACTATTTTTATTAAAGCTAGCTTTATTTTGTATACAAATTAATATTATAATTATCATTGTTTTCAAAATCATACCTCAGGAGGTATGTTTCTCGACGGGATGTGAAGCCAAAAGTCCATAAAAACTTTGACACCAGTTTAGTCATCCACCATACAAAAAAGGCAGAAATGAAGATAAAAATTAATGAAAAATTTTTAGTAATTTAAGGGGTACCTATCTCAGAAAGCAAACACAATAATCAGTACTTATAAACTTATTTACTTTAAAACTCATTAGGTATCAATACTTATTAGGTAATCAAAACTTATTGGTAATCAAAACGTTTGGTACCTACCTAGTTACAAGTTTGTCAAGTTTAGGTGACATGGAAGGTTACTGTCAAAGCAAACACAAAACAGGTAAAGTATTAGTAAGGTAGGGCAATGTATTATTCAATGATAAACAAATAGCTGTGGAGCTATTTATCTACAGGTTTTCATAACGACTTAACTAAATATTTTTCAAAGCAACAGCACTACGCATTCATAATTCAATCAACACGTGCTTAACGATAAACAAATTATAAAATGTGTATTTTCTGTTAGTGTGAGAATGTAAACACGGGTTCATTTCGCTAAGAGATTTTTTACAGCTGTTTCTACCAACATCTCTTTCGAAAAATTATAACAACAGTGGTTTTCTTAATAGTAATAAAAGTAATAGTTGAGTTGGATAATAACTGATACGTATAATTAGCTCCCCGTGACTACATTTGCCTGTGTCTTGTGTCCTCATAGATCACTATTAATATTATTATACTACTCCATTAATATATTGTATTATAAACTTTACAATAATAGCCTAAGACAGAAGTTAAAAAAGATTACTAAGCCTAGGTTTTAAGCTGCATGAAAAGCCTAATATTTCAGAAATCAATTTACGTCATGAATAATGATGACAGAAGAAGTTCGTCTTCAACTCCTTCTTGGACTATAAAGTAGATCGGGGAAACTAAGTAAATCGTATGTTATGGTGATATGCGATTTACTTAGCAGTAGTTCAGGTTAAAATGATGTATTTTGTATTATTCTAAACCAAAGCATTTCATTAAGGTAGTTAGGTTAGATAGTTAGGTTAGGTAGTTAGGTTAGCTATACGTTAGGTATAGTAAGTTAGGTTAGGTTATATATATGTTGTCATTGTAATTCAACAAAATGTTTTGAAAGTACATTAGAGATTCGTTTATAAAAAGTACCTAGTAGAAGTTATTATTGTTTAGGATTTTTTTTTTCAGTTGTCATCTTATTAAAAGTATCTAAATCTAGTATATAAAATTCTCATATCACAGTGTTTTTTGTAATCTTTAGAAATTTATAAACAAATCTTCTCCGAAACGTTTTGACCGATTTTCTTTGAAATTTTGTGTATATTCAGTTGTAAGATTGTAAATTAAAAAAAACATTATTCATGAACAAGAGACAACCATACATAATTGATAAAAAATGTTCAAAATTAATAAAAACTAAAAACTATAGGATGGACGTTAGGATGTAAACAAAAAATTGTTTCTAAGCTGAAACGCCACGGACCGTAGTTTGCCAGGACAGCTAGTTGTCTATTTAAATTTGCAGTCTTATATTATATTCTCAACGCAGTTTTCATAGCCCCATGATAATCCCGTTCGCGAATTTCGTCCCATAACTCCATGGCACGGTGTAATCTCTGCGCGGTGGATCTTAAAGCCTGCTGTGATTGGATCGCAGACGTTTTTATCACATTTACTTGCCGTACATATACTTCCTATGGCTGGGAATTTGTGTTGGCAAGACGATAATACAGTCGGTTCTAATATTTGGATGTTTTTTGGTTAAACTTGTTCAGAATGTAGTAGGTTCTTCACGATTATTTGCTTGTGTTGGTTCCTTAAAGCCTGTGATCATGAGTTTTTACAGTGTAAAGTAAAAATTCAAATTCACAAATCTTTATTGCATACCATAATGTGTTAAAAGTTGGTGAGAAACATTATAATAGATACAATTATGGACCCTGTCGGGCACAGCATAGATCAAGTAGGAGAGAGGAGGAAGAGCACTGGTGTGAATTTTATATAAATAAATTGGTTTTAAGTTGCTTATAATTTATCATTAAAGTATTCGTTTAAATTATAGTAGCATTTGTTAATTAGAAAAAGCTTCAATTTATTGATAAAAGATGTTATTTTTATTTTTTTTTTTTATTATTTCGGGTAATTTATTGTAGATTTTTATGGACATGACATAGGTACTATTGAAGTGCATTTTTAGTCGCGATAATGGTAAGTTTAGTCTGTTTTTATGTCTTAATAAAATTTTTGTTTGTATATCTTCTCATTTTGTGAAGAATTCCGGGTACTTACGAACGAACTTGCACACTTCAAATATATAAAGACAGGGTAGGGATAAAATCTTTAGTTCCTGAAAGTGGGGCTTATCCGTGGCTTCAATATTCACTAAGATTCTAATTAGTTTTTTTTGCAAGGTAAAAAGCGTGGGCGCATCAGTGCTGTTGCCCCATAAAATGACTCCGTATTTCAGCCACGCAAAAGCGTAAGCGTAATACGTCACTAGTGCAGTTTTAAGTAGGAACAACAACGTGAGAAATGAACGTAGGAGTGAGGAAAAGTTGACGAAAACTGTCAACGTTGATCATAATCATCATCTGCCTAGCCTTTTCCAACCTGTCGGACCTCCACAACCCAGTTACTGGGTAACACGATACCTCTTACGGCACGTTCACGTTCACAAACATTTGTCTTGGGTGGGAATCGAACCTCCGGCATAGCAGTCAGGGGCGATAAAAATTATGTTCGGAAAATCGGAACTCATAGTAGCGGGTTGTGAGTCGATGTCGCTTCCACCCTATGTATTAATATTATTATGATGCTGAAAGCTTAGTTTGAAACGATAAGTTAGCCTAGAAGTAACCTGTTCACTCTTGACTTAAAGACCCCTTGGTTGTAGCTATCAGGAAACACCGACTCCAGCAAGGAATTCCACTCTTTAGCTGTTCGCACAATGAATATGTTTCTATAGCGTTTAGAACGTATGGTTGGGATATCTACCATGTACCGGTGGCGCAGTGCCGTACGTCTGGTGATCCGATGATGAAAAGGGCTTGGGAAATTAAATCTTGCGATTCCGATGCACACTCTCCGAAATATAGCCGATAGAAAACCGACAGGCTAGCAACTCGGCGTCGATGCTCAAGACTTTGAAAGTCAGATTAGAAAGGAAAAAAAATCTATTTGCTTGTTTGGCTTAATTTAACATCATGCAACGAGTACTAAATGAAAAAAATCACGGGTTAAACCTACGTTTACACTATTAACAGATTGTCAAGATAAAGTAATGAGAAACACTGGGATAAATAAAACATCAAAATCTCCGTCGAACGTGAAGCCCATTCTATCGCTCAATTTAGTAATACAAGAGACTTGTCAGAAATCCTGAATTATTCGTACAAATACTGAATTAAACTGCAATAACGTTAATTAGTTTTGTGACAAAATGCTGATAAATTCACAACGGACACATTATTTCACATTTCCATAATATTTTTATTTTCATTCTCGAGAATAATCGGCCATTCCGAATGTCGATATTATATCAATCAATCGGCTTATTTTTATTGCTCAAATCCCTTTATTTATTGCCCTGCTTATACGTCGAAGATAGTAAGATTTATAATACATCTGGATATTAATATTTATACAGTTACAAACTATACTTTTGTGAGCATTATAGTTTATAGGCATTCTAATTGCCTGCCCGTATTCATTTGTTTATTTTTTATAGCCGATTGCAGTGCAATATAAATTGTACCTAAATGTATTTACATGGTAGAATCTAGGTTGAATTCAAGCTTAAATTGAACAGGTTTAACTGGAATTTCACAATACGATGTGTTACACAAGCATTTCGATAATGTTTTAATTATGATCGTTTCTTAGAATAAATGATTTGTTTTATCTCATGTAATTTTTTAATTGTTGGACATAGACCTCACCTAAATTGTACAATGAGAACAAAGCTTCTTTACAAATTCTACTCATTAACTTTAGGTCGTTAATAACTTTAACTTTGAAATCTGATAGTAATTTTACTTTATCTTTATTAAATAACCTTATATTATAACTCACCAGATTTTTCCAATGCAAGGCAAAGGCTTCTCTGGGTATTCTATTTTTACTTCTCTCTGTTTCACCATTCCGCCATCTCCGTCTAGGCCTGGCACGTAGTTGCTTGCCTTATAAAGAGACCTTTCTGGATGTGTGTTAGAAACCAATGAATAACTACGGTGGAGCTACTAAGACGAGTTCAATAAAAAATTGTTTTATTTGTTCCATTATCGAAGTCCATGGTCCATTCAAAAAACTCACTCGTTCCAAAGTCAAAGTCAAATATTTATTTGCAGACTAAGTGTACATTTTGGTGTTATTGTATAATGTAGGAACTAATTGCTGTTTTTTTTTAATTGCGGCTCTAGTGAGAATGATCAATTTGGGCATCTGACCCATTGGTGATAGAGAGGAGCCTCTCCAAGCGATATAATCTCCGACCTCTGTTATCTCCAGCCCACTATGGTCAATCGACTTCCATCGATTGTCTAATTCTTGTACCACCATAGCAAATTCGAGCTCTATTTTTGCCAGCAACATGCTAAGACGAAGAAGATCATCTAAGATATGGCATATGTGTCTAGCCATCCACTTTAGCATATCGGTTTTCCGTATGATGTCAGTAATTTTTGCGATGAAATGGATCGGTGTATTCCTAACCCGGTCTTTATGTAATGAACCTACATAAAATAATTGGGTACCGCTTTCCATCTACATAGAATTTAATAATATTATCTGGCTGTATCAGCTTAGGCCCCTACAACAGTAACAGAGACCTAAATTAAACCTAAAACCAACACACACGTATATACATAAAGTAAATTGTAGCTACATTGAAATTTTAACAATCGTACCCGTCTCACTACTAATGAAGCGACTGTCGACCGTTTGTCCGTCACGGCTTGTGACACGGCCTTATCGACGTGTGAGATATTTTTAACAGGATACATTCAATTTGTGAGGTCAAAATTATACTGTGATTTGAAAGGTCAATAAAACAGCGCGAAGAATTACCAACTTATGTGAGAGTAGGTTAAGCACATTGGTCGCAAAATAGATAACCAATGCGGCTTCAAGGTTGTGGAGTGGTAACCGCGTACCAGCGCATTGGAAGACCCTGTCAGCTGGTGGTCTGATGAGTTAGTGAGGTTTGCAAGAAGCCACTGCTTGCCTGAAGCTGAGGACGAAAAGAATAGTGATGCTTGGAAAAAGGTATATGTCCAACAGTAACAATTGACATCTATATATATAAAAGAAAGTCGTGTTAGTTACTTCGCTTATAACTCAAGAACGGCTGAACCGATTTAGCTGAAAATTGGCAGGGAGGTAGTTTAGAGCCAGGAGAAGGACATAGGATATGACTTTTTATCCCGTTCGACATCATAAAAATAAATATCAAGAATATCGATTGTCTCAAACATTTTTGAAATGCAGCGCCATCTTGGATGACATGACAAGAGTCAAACTTCCCAGTTCATTATCAGGTGACAATTTGAAATTGACAAGTCTTAAGCTTTACCCAAGAAGGTAAGGTTGTCAATTTATAATACGCACCTACGTTCTGAAATTTATTTTGTTACTAAACTAAGAGGTTTTATGTAGCATAAAAAAGTCTTATAAGTATTTCAAAAATCAATTTACGTAATTAACAATGACGACAGAGACGAACTTTAATAATTCTTTGCAAATAAACTGTTGGGACTTTAATTAAAGTAGAGGCAATAGTTCAGATTAAAATGATGAATTTAGTATTTTTTAAATCAATGCATTTTAGTAAGGTAGTTAGGTTAGATAGTTGGGTTAGCTATAGGATAGGTTGGGTCCAGGGCGACGGACGCGGGGATGTCCGCCGCCCCCACGTACATGGACCCGAGGTGGCGGCGCGTCGTGTTCACGCGCGCCCCTCTTAGACGTCTCGAGGGGAGTCTAACGCCTCACTCCCCTCGCTGACTTGGCGAGGCCCGCGGGGGCCGGCACCAGTCGGGGGTCGCGGAAGTATCTTCTGTTCCCGTGACCCCCGGCGCAGGTGTGAGAAGGAACACGGGGTGGTTTTTAGTCAGTAAGAGTCTGACAGACCCCTCCGCCTCCCCGGGCGGGCGACATCCATGAGGATTTTCCACCCCTCAAAAAAAAAAAAAAAGCTATAGGATAGGTATGGTCAGTTAGGTTAGGGTAAATATACATGTTGTAATTTTAATTCTATCGAACACAAAATGTTAAATAAGATCACAGTAGAGACTCGCTACATAAAAAGTATAGTAGTAGTTATTATTGGTTTGGATTTATTTGTTGTCGTCTTATTAAACGTATGTAGATATATCTAATATAAAAAAAATGATAAGAGCAATGAATTGACTCTAAGGCACAACGAAGTTTGCCGGGGCAGCTAGTATTATTATATAAAAGGTGATGAGGATGACTTAAAAATAATTACAATGGGAGGTATAGATGGAGAAGCGAAAAGTAAAATTACAAAAATGTATAAAATGAGCTCTCTATAATTTGCTAACTCTTTTTTGCATCTAACATGATTATGTTACCATACGGCACAATCGGCGCAGTATCTGAGCAATTGGTGAAGCTAGAGAAAGTTAACTAAATTGGCGAAGCTAGAAACGGTTTCACTCGACTTCGTACTTCATCATCATCATCATCATTTCAACCATAGGAAGTCCACTGCTGGACATACGCCTCCCCTACAGATCTCCAATAAGACCGGTTGGAAGCGGCTCGTATCCAGCGCGTTCCCGCGGCCTTAATGAGGTTGTCTGTCCACCTTGTGGGTGGACGTCCTACGCTGCGCTTGCCGATACATGGCCTCCACTCGAGAACCTTTCGACCCCATCGGTCATCCGTCCTCCGTGCTATGTGCCCTGCCCACTGCCACTTCAACCTGCTAATCCGCTCGGCTATGTAGGTAACCTTGGTTCTCCTCATTTCTGATACGATCTCGTAGAGAGACTCCGAGCATAGCCCTCTCCATAGCTCGTTGGGCTACTTCGTACTTAACACACCAAAATATACAAGACTGAGTTTAGACAAGATTCTGCCGAACATCAAAATATGGGTTCAAATTCTGCTAATTCTATAAATATTCATTTACAACCGACAGTGTAGGATAAACTTTAATAACCAAATGAGTTGGGACTAGCCAAGAGCCTAGGGCTGCTTAGCAACAAACTCTGAAATACTAGCGGTCGAACAAACATGAGGAATTAACATAACATGACCCTTGTGTCCCTTCGAGACTTATGAGGGATAGGCAGACTAGAAAATGTTTATTAGTATAGGAGGAGTATCTTTATAAAAGACTAGCAGACGTCACGCGGTTTCACCCGCGTAGTTCCTATTCCCGAGGGAATACAGAAATAAAAAGTAGCCAATGTCACCCAGTGATAGTGTAGCTTCCAAACGGTGAAAGAATTTTTCAAATCGGTCCAGTAGTTTCAAAGCCTATTCAATGCAAAAACACAAACAATCAAATCTTTCTTTTTTTATAATATTAGTATTGACTAGCACTTCACCGGCAACTTTGTGCGCGTGTATTCCGTAATTTAACACCCTCTCAACCCCGTCACAGTTTTGAAAATCAAATATAACCTATGACAAATAATGTAGCTTTCAAAATCGGTTCGATATATCCTAAGGTTACCCCCTATAACGTCCTAAACTCACAAACTTTACCTCTTTATAATTTATAGACTGTTTATAGAAGTATATATACTGGTTAAAGGAAGGATATACTGGTTTTATTTTCTACAGTCCTACTGTAATTTAATCACCATTCACCCAGTTTTCCCGGTCGTCTATCAGTCTTGCCGAATGCGGCTTAATAGATGATTTCCACGCTATCATGAGGAAGAACGCTGCCTCGTTGCTAAGCAGATCTAGGATCAGCTCTATCAACATCCAACAAGCCATGGCTGACAAGCATGATGAGCCGGTGCATGCAGCACATCTGATTAGTTTTATTTTACTAACCCTTAGTTGATAAGTCACTAACCATTGGACCGTTATAGTCATTAAATCAAATTATAGTATTCTTTTTCGTTTTTATTTTTCGAAACCCTTAGGTTCCGGGCCTTTGGAAACCACAAATGTATTGGGCTATGGGTTAGGGTTGGATACGGAGAACTGGTTACTTAACCCGACCCGAGGATCGAACCCAGGATCTCATGTTCAGCAGTAGCGCTTGCGACTACTAGAGCAACGAAGCAGTAAACTCTTTTGGGAACCCTTTTTCGTACAAACTATTTATTTTTTATTGGAAGTTCTTGTTGCAAGGCGACTAACGAAAGGTATTTACATGGCAGAAGTAAGTGGGAACGCCGAGAGGGGACGCCCTACAAGGACCTAGACCTAATTGGTGAGATTCTTCAGAAAGGTCAGGTGCATAGTACTCGCAACCGGCGTGTGTGTATGACAACATGTATGAATGTAAACGAAGCAAAAGAAATGTGTAAGAATCGTAGCATATGGCGCTCTGTAGTTTCTGCCTACCCCGGCGTGAGTTTATGTATGTACTTGTTCAAGAACGTGACAATTTATGTCATTTAATACACAAAATGTCGCTTTAAACACGACCCAAAACTAAAGACACAATTCACATATACGAGAAATATATGTTCGAATTTCACTCCTCTCTCTAATGAACCGGCCGTCAATCAGACCGTTTGTCTGTCCGTCATCCGGCGCGCTACAAATTAGTGACAACTCCCTGCCCGAGTATTAACGATCTTGTGTGTACGGTGTGAGTGGCGGTTCCACAAGCTGCTTTGTAATTAATGGACCCATTGTTGTTAAAAAGGTGTTATCAACATGTGATAGTTGTGTATGAAAAGCTTTTTGATTAATGATAAATTTCTTAAAAGGAGTCAGTGTGCCTTTTTGTTGTGAGTGAATTAACTTATTCATGGAATTTTATTTTTATTCAATTGTATGTTGAGGAATAAAGGAGGATAAAGGAGGGTAAAGTTCCTCAGTATCCATAGACAAGAGAGGATCATTCTGTCAAGACAGCATAGTACCTGCCTAACTGCCCAACAAAAAAAAATCATTTTCTGTATACAACCTGTGTGGAAACCCCCATACATGTCTGAAACCGTTCATATTTTAAGGTTAGTCAAATAGTAAAAGTTTTTATAATGATGATTACTTTCACGCCCTGAAAGGTAATTAGTGTTTATACTAATAGCACTAAAGTTAATCGCGTGGGTAGCATTGATATTGCAGTACATGTTATTTAAGTTAGTATGTGGCAGTAATAAATGTCAAGTTCTTTAGGGGTCCGTGGGCACCACCGAGCCCAGAGGTCACGGTCGTGTTGGCTATCCCATTATTTTGGTACCACCTTTGACAATACCAGAGGTCCCACTGGCGAAATTTCGATAAGTTGGTGATAGGCGACGTGAAAGTAGGAATCTTGTCCTGTCGTAAATCATAGTAGGAAATCACTTAGATAATCGGTGTTGATCATTTATTGACAAAAAGATAGCAGAACACTTTAGAACAATAGCGATTAGTCAATACTCAATGCTTAATTCCGTACCATAATGTATTACAGGATGCTGTTGTTGTTGTTGTTGTATGTTGTTGTTGTAGTCGGATACGAGATGCACCTGCCGTTGACATTTTTATCTCTATGATGTTCCAAATGGCCGCGCTGACCATCGCCTCGTCGATCCGCCACGAAGAGATTTAAAATACTATAGAGCGGACATGTCAAGGAAATGTCATGAGGAACTTTGATCCCATGTCTCAGTAACGCCATCTAGAATAACATATGAATATTGGCGCGGCAGCGGAGCGTACTAAAAAAAACTCATAGACTTGTGTCCAAGCAGGACACAAGTTTCGGACGAAAATTTTGATCGTGATGTCCGGTCTATAGGTATTGAATGTCTTGGCTCCGCCAGACTACCAGTTGTCAAATTTTGTTCCTTTTTAAAATGACATTCTACTATTCGCCGAAATAATGTTTACTAACAGTTTATAGTATTTTAATGCTGAAGTAAAATGGTTACTATTGTTATTTATTACTATTACAATCTATAATAGTTAGAACACCTCGGTGTAGTCACCAAAAGATAAAGACAATCTTAATCAGATTGTCTAAAGAATAGTCCATAAAATACTCCGTGTTCACCACCCGTGAAACGATCACAAACTAAATCAAAGATACTGTCGAAAGTGATAATGACATGAGGAAATATCCAGGGACATTAGCTTTAGTGCCCCATGGGGAAACCCATCTCTCAAGGAAAACATTTTATTGGACTTCTGGTATTTTATGGCCCATTTCTTCTTATTGAATTTAGCCATCGAATTGTAATCGGAAAATAGACTACAGACAGTCCGCATGTAGGTTGGTTTGTGACGTAATGCTGTTAAAACGAGGGTTTTTTTTCGATTAATAAGTTGAGATATTTTATTGGCCGGTTACTGTTACTCTGCAGAGCCTCTTTCTTTTTAGAAAATACCATATGATTGGATGAAAACGCGGGGTATAATTAGTTAATCATAAGTCTAAGTTTCCTCAGGACTTTCTCCTGCAGCCTTGTAAGTGAAGAATTGGAAAATAAAAAGAAATTAATTATTAAAACTTTATGCAAAAGTGAAAATAACCGTACAGAGGCAGAATTGGTAGACAGTTATAAATAGTCTACTGTAGGAGGACCAGACCAGACAGTAGATGAAACACAGTCGAAAAAATACACAAGCATAAATAGTTAGGTATATTGATTTACTTATATATACCTACATGCATTAACACCACCTCAGAAAACCCATTACTTATTACACCCACGTTCAGAAGCCCCTAGCAGCCAGATATGTTCAAGTTAATAATATTTCTTGATCAATTTGTAAAAGCAAAAATTTATTGCGATTGCCAATTAGAAGGATAAAAATAAACAAGTTAACATAGAAAATTTGCCTTACAGCATCGTATCGCGTTATTTACTTTATGCAAATAAAGGTATAAATAAAAAATGAGAAATTTTTCTCTGCAGAAACTGCATGAGATTAGTTTTAAGAATAATGGCGGTCATAATTTATGCCGGCTAGTCGGGAAATTAAATGTTGTCCCATCGGTGAACGATGCTTTGAAAGGGGGAAGGTTTTGCATGGAATTGCTTATGAGGTTTAGAATATGTGAAATAAAAATTGAAAACCAGTTTAAAAAGCAGTCAGCAAAATGGACAAAAAGAACTGCTCAATTAATATTTTCAAATAGAACGTGAAGAATTACAAGAATAAATAGGTCTCTAATATTTACCAAAAATGATGGAGCTCAGTCAATGGTATAAAAAATGTCTTAATGTGATCTTTAGATTACATTGGTGTTCTTCAAAGCGAGTGTCTTTCATAGCTGTAAGAAAATATATTTATAGGCATAAGCATCAAAATAGCAAATATTGTGTTGGCACAAAGGTTAAGGCACCATTTATGCATGTGTTTGCAGTTTAAATCCGGGCAAGTACTCGTACCAATGCAGCTTTTTCAATTGTTATGTTTGTACTGTCTATGTTTGTTTAAGACGTTATCGGCATCGGTGAAGGGAAACGTCGTGAGGAAACCTGAACTTATAGTAAATAGTATAAGTCTGAAATCTCTTAAAACTCCATAAGCAAGAGTAGTGATCAATGGTCGTACCTTCTCTGTATGAGAATTGGCCTTTAGCTTGCAGTGGGACAGAAACTGGCTGGTTACTGCAACTGGTTGTAGTGACCAGCCAGTTTCTGTAAAAAGCCTGTTATATAGCACACTAGATACAACGCCTGTATGGTCGAAGGATCTTCTCTTTTCTATGTAGAAAGAGGAATTTTAAACTTATGTTCAGCGCAACTCTAAACAGCCATCACCCATGTTTCATCATCATTATCACCACTAAGAACTCTGACAGTCATCAGCTGTGTCAAACACGCCTTGATTAACGTATTCCGTTGTCACATGTGCCTATGCATATAGAACTACGAATCCATGGTTATACCTTTGTACAGTCACGTGAAAAACTATCAAGCAGTGATAGCTTAGTGTTGTGACATTTATTCAGATTTCCTCCGGGTTCCTTCAGCGGCTTTAAAGCAGGTGATAATTATTCAATACACTCATGACATCGAAAAGTCAGAGCTACGTGCCTTGGGTTCAAACACTAAACCTATTACTAGGGTGGGCTTTTTGAGTGACTACTTTAATAATTATGTAACATTAATGTTCAAAAAGTGCTTGACCACAGCCTAATCTGAATAAATGTCACAATACTAAGCTATCACTGCTTGCGTTGATGTTTGGCAGTTTTTCACGTGACTGTATAAAGGTAAATCAAAATAAATAAATAAATATTCCACAACTTTTCACACAACACCATTTAGTTCCAAGTTAAGCTTGAGAGCTTGTGTTATGGGTACTAAACAGCTGATAAACATACTTATATATAATATTTCTAAATACATACATATTAAAGATAAAGTACACCCAGCCACAGAACAAATGATCGTGCTCATCACACAAACATTTGTCCTGGGTGGGAATCGAACCCACGACCACTAGACCAACAGGCCAGTCAGTAAAGGTATTACCATGGATTCGTAGTTCTATATGAGACAACAGAATACGTTAATCAAGCCGTGTTTGTCGTTTCTAAATGGTCCATTGACGTTGTTATCTTCATTTATCGGTTTTCCAGAAACATAAATAATTTGCAAAATAAATAAGAAAAACTAAAGTATTAAAAAATCTCGTCCGACTCATTGTGGTGCTCAATTACATCGTCATCGTGTACTCATGTTTTTATAAGTTGCCGTTCATAGCGGTCATTTACCCAATTTTGCTTATTTTCTGTTTGGATCGCGCGACTTTAATTATTTAAACATTTTACGTAACACTGTTAAAAGTTCATTAATTTTACATTTAATAATCATCATCTGCCTAGCCTTTTCCCAACTATGTTGGGGTCGGCTTCCAGTTTAACCGGATGCAGCTGAATACCAGTGTTTTACATGGAGCGACTGCTGAATTTTACATTTAATAATATGTTCTATATTTTCTTAACAACCTTATTGGAAGTTATATTTATATTTGAACCGTTTGGGGTTGAAACACTCGGGTCCGAATGCCCATTAAGTTTTCCGGGACATCGCCAAGCGTTTGGTCGACTCTTCACGTGACCAGAGGGCTGGCCTTTATTTCGGTCAAGGAATCAGCATTGCCATACAACGTGGCGATGCGGCCAGTCTTCTGGGCACTTTTACCGTTGATAGCGATGCGGATGAGTTGTTTGATGCCCAATAATTGGTTTACTGTTCTTTTGTTTGTTTATTTTGAGGTATGTATGTTTCCGTAAGTTGTAGTATTATTTTGAAATATCAATTAAATAAAACTGTACAACTATTAATTTTGTATATTTAAATTAGTCGCATCTATTCAATTTTACCCTATATAGTATCTTTAATCTATTTGGTTCGTTATTTTATGAGAAATTGTATGTGCGTGACTGTACCCCAATCGATCGTCAGGTTCTATCAATAATTGCTTTTAATCATTAACCGGCTGTGTTTGGACGGGCCGTATTCACTAATTGGCTTTAGTGTGGCACTGACTTAGTGTGTAAAGGATTAGTGATGTGCCTACTGGCCGATTGTTTGGGATTAGTGTTGTACTCAGGTTTGACTTGTGATTGTCGTGTATTTATTTATGGACATTTCTAGGATTTAAATAGAACAATATTTAAAGTATATTAATTATTACTACACCACATGATCTGTATTCCCTGAAGAGTCAGGCAGAGGTGTATATTTTAAATCTATACACTAGTACAGATAACTGGGGAGTTCGTTACGTCACTTCTTCTTCCCAGCAAAAACACTAGGAAGTGGTGAAAGGTAGGGCATTTTGATGGGCAGTGTGGACTCTCAGCCTAATTTGAAAAAAGAATTTTAAGTTTTGTTTTTAAGTTAGTAATAACATTTACTGTAACTCGTTAGACTAATTTCGCTAGCTATGTTTAAGTCCCATGTAACAGGGGCAAGCCTAACGCTGGGCAGGAATCCAGACTTTAGGCTTCTACTGAGAAATTGCTGATATAAAAACCCAGCACTAGACCAATAAGGCTCAAAAACTTACAAATGAGAACTTCTTACAGCTATTTAAGGTAATAGTTCTAAAAAAATATTGAAGGTAATAATTTTCATCAACCCTATAGCAATCTTCTGCTTTGCAAAATATTTTTACATTTTATTATTTTTGGATTTTAAATAATATGTATGTATCTACGTATTTATTCTAAATTATTATTTATATGACTATCTAGTTTTTGTTATCTTCTTGCGCCTACCATGAATTCTGTCTCTGCATCACCTCAGAGTAGACTCGTAGAAAATGCATAAGGCATTAAGTCCGCCTTTGTACAATGTCTTTTACTAGTGCACAAAGTTTTAATAAATAAATAGATAAATTATGTGTGAACGAATTTTGTTCATTTATTTTTGCAACAATTTTTAATTGTAGAAAGTAAATATTTTCTTTGTTAGTTTCGATTTTGTTTAATTATTAAAATTGTTTTGAATAATTAGTTAAGTAGGTAGGTATTTCACTTATTTCACAAAAAAAAGATCGTCTAACCTTTCATAAAAACATGTGACCTTTGTTTATCTATTTGAAGATTTTCGCAGTAGAAACTATTTCAGGATCAAAACAATCTTTAATCAAGTAACTACTTCGATGGTTAATTGGTTACGTATAGATGCTGTGTCAATGTCGTCTGAAAGACAAAGGTCTTCTGATCTTTTATTGGCCTCATTAAGATTATAATATTACTATACGCGAGTTTTTTAAACAGATACAAATATGTTTGGTTCATATGGTTTACAAGTTTGTAGGGATAGATGAAATGGTTAATGTGCTCTGGTATTTACTTTTTCATTGAAAACCTTATGAAACTATAATAATATACAATAGGGTATATGCATGTATTTTTTTTTATAATTTTAATTCACTGTTTACAACGTTTTAACATAGAAAAAAAATATAAACATATTTAAAAATGCAGTAATGAAGCTTAAAAAAATATTTAAAATACAGAATAAATTTGAGCGGTTTAAACGCCGCCATTTTCGCGCGCCATTTCGATTACGTCATTTACTATGATCCTATTACTATTACTTAGGGTGTTTTCGTTCTTCTAACCATTTCACCATGAAAAAAGCTCAAAAACCAGTTTACCGGTATAGCTTGTACCCGAATGCAATAAACATTGTCAGATTGTGCTTTTACAAAACCACTTTCAGTCATTTTTCTTAAATGTTAAATAACCTGACTATGAAGCTAAAATTACACTTGAACATTAAATTAGTTCACAACACACACGGCAATAATTATGTTTTCCAATAAAAAGTCCACTCCAATACTTAATGTCATACTTACACATTGAAGTTTCGTAGACGTTGAGTTGTTGTCGTAGTATTTGACGTCAATTTTCGTTATAACCAATGGTGATGCGTTTCACAAATTTGAATTTCCCGCGCTTAATTCGCACTTTTATTTTTAATTTTAAATAATTATGACGCTATTAAAAAGTAAAACAATGATTTAGTTCATATTTTATGCTATTATACATTCGGAAAAAAAATATTAAAACCATATTTAAATTACATGCATATTCCCTATTCCTACTGAAAAATGTGTATAGGTTATAATTATTATAACCTATACACATTTTTACTATACTATTATATATTATATTATATATATACTATATATATATATATATAATATATACTATTATAGTATAACCTATACATATTTTTCAGTAGGAATTGTAGGATGCAGGTTAACCGTATCGTTGTACAAGCCTATGCTTGTACAACGATAATAAACGGTTAACCTGCATCCTAACACTTAGGTTTAAGTCGATAAAGTCATACTAAAAGCACCTATGCAAAACTATTAGTAAGTAGTTAAGTAGTACTCTTTATGTATGGATAATATACAATCGGGTGAAATAAATACCTCCTATTACTACTATTTCAAATGCTACTAGCTATTTTTGTATTGTAGGCACCATAGAGACACGCAGCGCAGTAAATCACTTTAAAATTATGTAATTAGTATCTTACAAAATCAATGCATTACAGTAAGGTAGTTAGGTTAGGTAGTTAGGTTCGCTATAGGATAAGTATGATGAGTTAGGTTAGGTTATATATATATATTTTTTTTATATTGTCATTCTAATTGTATTACACAAAATGCTTTGATAGGAGCACATTAGATACTCACTTAGTAGGTGGTAGTAGTTGTAAGTAGGTATTGGTAAATGTAACTTATTGTTTTGTATAGACTATTTGTAGTCATCGTATTAGAAGTATGTATTATATACTTTGTTGGTGATGGGATTTTTAAATGGAGAAGCGGATCTCTTAATAACTTGTATGTGATTAGAATTTAGAAAAATATGATTCATTACAAGTGAAATGAAATATTGATCAAACTGTAGTACCTATAATTGTTGAGAAAGATTATGAATATAATAATATTATTTGTTTTGAACAAACCACGACTTCGTTAATTTGTCAAAAGTAAAAAAAAAAATGGATAAACTCTTAGTACCTATAGGATCCCGTTAAGAACAACCTTCACCGAGCTGGCTTATGGATGAAACAAATTTCATATTTAATTTATTATGTTAATAAATATATGAAATAAAAAAATGAAAAATAGTTTAATCACAGCAACACAAACAACATAATTATTACCTCCGCCGAACTGCAAAACAGTTAACACACACATATGGGTATTACATTTGGTATTACTTAAGGGTTGTCTAAAAAAATTCAGTCCAGGATATTTTTTTATTATTTCACCGGTTTGATTAATAGACAAATTCCTTTACCAATCGAAAGTATGAAGTCCATAAGTAGAATATGCAAACGTTAGGTTGTCTATTTTTTCCCGTCACAACTCTCGGGTAGGCAGGTATAAACAGGTAAATGGATATTAGTAACTTGCACTAATTAATGAAAGTTAAATGAAAGTTAAGATTAAATGTACCTAGATTCTGTGTAAGTATGTCCATCTAGGGCGTCCCCTCCCGGTTTCCGAATAAAATGAAAATGAAAAAAAAAAACTTTGCCCTACCCGAGAATCGGGCCTCTCAGCATTTTAGCGCTTGTAACCCTTAAACTGAATAGTTAATGTAACAGTGTTGCTATCGTATTTCAAGTCCGTGTAACTACAACTTGAGGTAACTATTTCGAGCTCAGTTTAGACCTCAGCTGGGGCCCTCGACGCAATCTTATTTTAGACGTAACATGTTCTCCCCGTAGATAATGGACGTTATGAGTATTTAGACGTATTGATTGCATAAATAAATCAGCGTTTGGGACATCAGCATATTATTATAGTGAAGTGTAGGTATATCTGTTTAAATGTCTATTCCTACGAAGGACAAGGGGTCATGTTTGTAATTATGTCAAATGAAATCACTATAAATTACTGAAAAAGTAAACTAATTTCAGTAAATAAAGATCAAACCAAAGACTTCGGTGTAGAACGATTTGTGCTCACCTATCGAGAGCTGTAAAATCAAAATTAATCAATTCAAATTACGCTGAGAATAAACAGTTTTTGTACAACAAAATTGCAAAAGACAGTCCCCCAAAACGCCCGCCCTTCGCCACTTTCTAGTGTCTTTGCTGGGAAGAAGTGGCGGAACAAACTCCCCTGCAGTGTGTGTGTGTGTCTAATACATACACGCACATAGCACTAGTTAATACACATAACACTAAAGTAAAAAGTTTGTGTACCTAATTAAGTTTTCTGGAATTACATTTATAAAAGTACATAAAGATAGCGTATTTAAAAAAACCCAGGCTTAAACTAAAAAGACAACTCAATCTTTCTTGTTTGTTTTATTAGCTAAGTGAAAACGTGAAACAAGTAACTAGCGAAACTTTAGCAATTAAGTGAATTTAGCACCGAGCAATGTGATACCTTGTTTGGCTCAAACATTACCGTATTTAAAAGGGTAAAGGTGAGCCGCGGTACAAGTGGCAGGTTTAGACTTGGTCGTGTGGTGCAACGTTTATACAGGGTGTAACGGAAAGGGTATATACATACAAACAGGGTGAATAGAGTATTTAATAACGAGTCTTTCCTCAAAATTTCAGCTCCCAACTAATAACTTTGAAACTTCACGATATTATTTAATATCGACAGTTTATTAAATGCAAAATCATAACAAACGAGTCACCGCACTATGAGGGTCATAATCCTGTCCGGCAAGGTTCAAGTATATCTATCTCGGGTTCTGCGCGCCTAGTACAGACCTATCGGGCTCTGCCTAACCGACGAAGGCGTGACGGCGCGGGGGGGTCAACTTTACAATTATGTATGTATATGTATAAAAACGTTGCCATGTCGTTTCTTATCACCAAGGGAATCCGTGCCCTTCGTATGTATATACCCTTTCCGTTACACCCTGTATAGTCATCTTACACGAACTTCTTAGCTTCTCTATTGTGCAAGCTATTTTATAAATGCAACACTCAGATTTAAGTCGAATACAGTCATACCAAAGTATGCCATCTATAAAATATAGTAAGTAGTACTCTTTGCATATGGATGATATACAATCGGATTAAATTATTACCTCCTACTACTACTATTTCAAATACTTTTACCAACTTTAGTATTGTAAACACAATAGAAACCCGCAGCACAGTAGGTCACTTTAAAATTTCGTAATTAGTATCCTTCAAAATCAATGCATTACAGTAAGGTAGTTAGGTTCGGTAGTTAGGTTTGCTATAGAATAAGTATGGTGAGTTAGGTTAGGTTATACATATATATTATATCGTCATTCTAATTATATCTAACACGATACACGCGGTTTCACTGGCGTAGTTCCCGTTCCCGTGGAAATTCAGGGATTAAAAGTAGCCTATGATAGTGTGGGTGAATGTAGTGTAGTTTTTAAGTTTATTCGTTACAAACATAAACACACACAATTTTTTCCTCTTTATAATATTATATCATGAAGCATTCATAAAAAAGTAGTAATAGTCATAGTAGTTTACTGGTGAGGGGTTTTTACAAGTCACATTATACAGATTAAATATATTATGTTGCAGATAAAAAAATATTGAAAGTGATATTAAATTATTAAACAAAATGTCAAATAGCACAAGATGTCAAACCAATAAAGGAAACAATTGAATAGCAGTCAAAAATGTGTTGGAAGATGTTACTTAATTATTATTTAAATAGTGTTTTTGTTTTAATTTGAAGTACCAAAGATTTAAATTTATTTACTCATGTAGTACATGATATTCACCAAAAAGCCAATCACAAATCGTCACGTATAGATTTATGTAAAATTTTTCATTGTCTGAGCACAAAACAAAAACACTTTAAAATATGTTCTACTTTAAGATAAACAAGGAGTAATATTATCGTATGTTACAATGTCTAGTAGTTTTTGTGTGGAAGAATAACCAAACAAATATATTTTTTTTCATAATTGATCATTATTATTTTAAGTTATAACTCACTAAACCAGGCTTTTCCCAATCACAACTTAAATATTGAGGTCAAAGCTAAACCCACGGTAGTTCAAAAACTACTCGTCACTTCCATTCCGCTATAGATTTGGTCAACGATAGGACCTCGAAATGGATTTCAAGAAACTTTTCGTAGTTTTTTGTGTGTTCGAGTGGTTAGTCACGTGAACGCCTCGTTTAGGTGGCCGCTACTATGGGTGGGAACTGTCGCTGATATACTGTCGAATAGGGTTAAAAGAAACGCACGGGTAAATAGAAACAAAACGTTGAACAATGTTTTATGCGTTAGTACAGAAATTATGTTACTAGCTGCCTCGGTAAACTTCATTTCGCCCTTTTTAAGAAATGAATAGTTAAGTATCCTAAGCCTACTAAATAGACACACAAAATTTCATAAATATCGGTAAAGCCGTTTCGGATGACTTTGGTGACAAACACTGTTTTAGATGAATATTAGAAGATTAGCAAGGTGTTGAAGTTTAGATTTCACTTGTTTCTATATTAACCGTTAAGGAAAAATATGAACAAGTTTTTACACGTTAAAGACATACTATCGATACATACATATGAGCTCGTCACATTTAGGTACTTCATGAATTTGCTTTGCAAACATTAGTGCTATTGAAAAGAATTGCGCACAACCAATATTTGCAGAACATTCCCGGGAAGCTTTAAAAACTTAGATTGCAGTTTCAGGTTAACAGTTTTTTTATTCCACTCTTTATTTTGTGATATGACCAGAGTTAGTGTACGTTCTGCTTATACGTGATACCCTTGTGAACTCACCCAGTGTACAGCCAGCCGATTCAGTAAAGGTCACGCCGTGAAAACTTGAGTGAAGTGAACTGTCAATACCTAGCATTAGTAAGGAATGACAGCTCAAGTTACCCTTACTACGCCTACATTTTCACGCGGTGATTTGACCAGAATCGCACTGGTTGAATAGGTTGATGGCATCCACCACCGAATAGAGAGAGTCCATTTCACGATTCAGTGGTAAGATCTCTTAAACACTAGCGGCATGCTGACAAATACTGACAATGGCAGAAGTAACTCCAGCCGTCAACTATCCTGGGCAGCACCCCAACTAAATGCCTATACTAAGAGAGCTGATGACGATCTTCGAAGTTGGAATGTCAACGGCCGTCGTTGACGCGTCAATGACCAACGGCACGGCTGCAGCCACCACGTTGGCGGCAGTCGCTGAGGTGTGTCAACGGCTGCAGTCACCTCTGCTGCAGTTGGCAACATGCCGCTCGTGTGTAAGAGCTCTTAGTGTGCACGTGGTACTACCAACAGCTACACCATCCCCATCCATCCAGTAGATTAAACCCTATTTCTGATACCTTCAAAAGAGACGTTGGCAGTGCCACTTAATGCAGATACAACAATAGATATATCCAATACCACAAACCCAACAATTCCACCGCCGACAAATTTCAAATTCAACCTAAAAAACGCAACACGACAAACACAAAATTAAATAACACCATCGATATGTATCTGCCAATAATTCCTAGACACGAACCAATTACAGTTTCCAATAAAAGCCGACCAAACAAAAAAACACCAGACAACATACCCTTAATCTTTGTTGACTGGGGCCCAATTAACTCTGTCGGTTAATGACGCGAGTTTGCCCACGCGACCATATTGCTACGTTTAGGGAGTGTGCACATACGGCAAACGATACGCCGGAGAACTAAGTTGACTGGAAGTCGACTTCAATGGTCCTTTGGGAAAACCAAGTAATAGTTGGTACCTAGTTGCTGTCGCATATTTATCTTGTATTGGAATAGGAACGTTGGTAAATAAAAATGAACTTCATTCAACTTTATTGTGGGTTACTTTTGAAAAACGGCCATTCCAGGCCAAGCCCCATTTTAATATTTTTTCTTCAAGTTGTCTGTTCCTTTTCCCTGTTCCCACTACCTGACTGATTACCTTTTTTTAGGTTAGATGACACTGCTCGTTGTTCAATCATTTCAAAATTTGTGATTATTTATTTCACCGCTGCATAACTAGCTTGAGTATAATATTATGTAGCTGTATCTATGACTATCCTTTAATAAGAGACACAATTCACACAATAGAAAGACAATGACAGCGCGGACAACGGAGTCCTCTTGGGGTTTAATGAATTAAGATACAAGATTCAAAGAACAGGGATCATTTGTATTTTTAATAGCTACTTTTACAAATATTTATTGCTATTTTTGTAAAAAATAGCTAAGCAAAGTAGTAATAATAATTTGGCTGGCTTATTCTTTGGCAAAAGACTTAGCATTGCCATCCAACGTGGCAATGCTGCCAGTCTTCTGGGCACGTTCACGTTTCCTGCTGACAGCGATGGGGAGGAGTACTTTGACGCCTGAGTGTTCCGATTTTGTTTTTCTTAGAAGAGGGTTTTTGTATTTTGTTTTTTTCTTTACAGTTATTTTATTTGTAGTTAGTTTAAGTGTACATATTTTATTTATTTTAATTAGTTTTATTGTATTTTAGATTTTAGTTATGCAATTAACAACATGGTTTATGCTGAAGTGACTTTTGTAAATCAATGATTACTTTCATATTTACTATTATTTTAAATTTATTTTTTACTTTATTTTTTTTTTCAACTAAAATCAACTACTTACTTTACTACATTTCAACCTATTTCAAACACAGCGTATTAGCGTATCGCCAGCTTAATGTGCACGCAGCTTTATAGTGACAGTAATCATAGCCAATGATAAGGATTCAGGGAAATTGTACTGTTTGTTTGATTTTGATGTGGATGGGACATTAATTGCGTATGTTGGGCGTTAGGACAACATCGATTGTCTGCTCATATTTGTATTATACGGTAAGGGTTCTAAGAATATAAATAATTTTGTGTTACAATTCTGGGGGGTAATAACATCGTTGGGAATAATTATATAGAAACGATGATGACGCCTTTTAATTTTAGCTTATAGTATTATAAATGTGAACGACTTAATGTTGGAATGAGTGTAACTTTGGTGTTTTTTGACATATTTGCATGAAATTTGGCGCGTAGCGTAGGCGACTCTGGATTTGTACAAATTTCTTTTCTAGATACTAGCGAACGTCCTGCGTAGTTTCCGTTCCCATGGGAATACAGGGATAAAAAGTAGCCTATGTCACCCGGAGATAGTGTAGCCAACGCTTAAAAAAATATTTAAATAGGTTCAGTAGTTTATAAGTTTTATTTGTTACATACAAAAATACAGACCTTGTCTCTTTATTATTTTAGTCTAGATTACTTTGTTCGTTAATTTTCTACGTTCAAGAATTGGACCCAAGATCTCATGTCCAGTTTTGTGATTGCAACTCCTAGTTTTTAGGAGTTTGTTTTTGAAGTTACTTTTAATGGAATCTATTGCCACTCCTAACACTATCTTCTAGTGGTAAAGTTGTTCTTTGTTTTCTTATGTGTTTTAATTTTATATTCAATCTCTTGACACATACATACATACATACATAAACTCACGCCACTCGGCAGAAACTACGGAGCGCCATATGCTACGATCCTGACATACTTACTTCTTTTGCTTCGTTTACATTCATACATGTTGTCATACACACACGCCGGTTGCGAGTACTACGCACCTGACCTTTCTGAAGAACCTCACCAATAAGATCTATTTATGTCCTTCTAGGGCGTCCCCTCCCGGCGACAGTCAAACAACATCATGCGGTCAATCTCTTCACTAATTTAAATAAGCCCTACTTACGTTTAGACATAGGTTATAACTTTTATCTTCTTAAAATATTTGTTTAATAGAACTATGATTCAAAACTTGAACGTTTACATGTTCTGTAAACGTTCCAAGTAAATACAACCGAATTGAGAACCTCCTCTTTTTTTTGAAGTCGGTTAAACAATATTGTCATTCGAAGGTACACCAGCACAGCACGATGCTACCCCAAACTGTAAAACATTCCCAAATATACATGAACCTGTTATTATATTTGATGTTCAATTGGGAAATTGAATACCTAATCTTTTTGTAATGGAGTTGAAAAACTATCACAGAAATTTGACACATTAGTGAAGCTTGATGTGCTAGCCTTTGTACCTTTTTATTGGTCTCAGTGAAATAAATGTTTAAAATTCACAGAGCTTACAAATTTTAACAAACAAGTATTGGTAAATTTCTGCCTTAAGCCCTAACCGCAAACTATTCACACAAACACAAAACGCAAGTCCCAAGAGATTAAAAAGGCCCAAACTTTTTAATGATTAGACCTCAGATTATAGGAGCTTTGTGTTGGAATCTAGTGAAACTTTTGTTGCAAACAGGAACCTGTCCGGTGGAAAGTTTCTAATTGATCTATCGATAACAGTTTTAATTCCAACTTGTACGGGGTTGGATTGTTTTGTTTTGTGGTTATTTATTGGCGTGTGCCATGTGTGAATACAGTAGATAGTATCCTCTATTTACTATGATGCAGTTTTTTAATACAATATAATTAATATCCTACAACTTTCACACAACGCCCATCAAGTCTTAAACTAAGCGGAGCTTTTGCTATGAGCACAAGACAACTGATAAATATTTTTCTAAAAGCAAATAATATGTTATAGGCAAAAATATTTAAAATACTATAGAGCGGACATGCGAGGTAATGTCATACAAAAACTTTGATCCCATGTCTCAGTAACGCCATCTAGAATAATGTTTAAAAATAGAAGCGGCAGCGGAGCGTACTAAATGCGGCTGGACACGTCAAGTCCAGCCGGACACAATGCAATTATAAGAAAAATAAAATATTTTAGGTACTTTTACATTAAGTTAACACATTTGGAAAAAAATCGCTCTTCAGTATCGACATATTGTTATGTAGTTATTTGTAGCCATTAAAGATTGTATGGTTGTGACTTTCTAGGAAAACAAACTGCACACTTTAATTTACTGAAGGTAAGTGCCAACAAAGTTCTCGGTATCACAAAAGTATTGCTTTGAAATATATCTTAGGTATATTTTTTCTTGATAAATGCATTTTAAAGTACAACTTTTGTATCGCTTCGTCAAAAAATTTAATGCTGCTTAATTATTTGTACAGACGCCAGCACATCAAGTTACCCCAAATTTTCTGTCAAACTCTTACTGACTAAAAACCACCCCGTGTTCCTTCTCACACCTGCGCCGGGGGTTAGAAGATATTTCCGCGAGCCCAGACTGGTTCCCCAAGGGCCTCGTCAAGTCAGCAAGAGGAGTGAGGTGAAACTCATCATCCTAAACTAGCGTTTTTCCAAGTATGTTGGGGTTGGCTCCCAGTCTACCTGGATTTGCATGGAACGAATGTCTATCTTACCTACGCAAACGACGTTTTGATCTAATGTTCTTACTGAGATGAAATTTGCGTCTTTGATTCTCTAAAAAAATATGAACAATCCAGCAGCGTTGTTGGTTGTAACTGTACGTATTCCCTGTTTATTAATAAGGGGCTTATGCTCTTCTTACTTCGATCGATCGACTATATTTTCAACTGACCCACATTTTGATCTACCTATATCAAACAAGGTCGAGATTTCTACGGTATTCCCCTAACTCTTGATCCAAATACCGTCCTTACCTTTTTCAATGGGGTATCCTTGAAAATTACACGAAATCTCAGCTCCTTATGTAGTCCCTTCATACTCTTACGGTCTAAACAGAGCTCTGAGTGGGATTAATACAAATCTCGTTGACAAGGACAAGCTTCTAGCATTAATACGCTATTAGATTGAAAGACCACGGTGGTGCATAAATAATGGTAGATTTCCAACCTCCCAACAATGGGAGACCTGCCTTGATTTCTATTGTGGCCCGCTGTGGAGTGGCCGTTTTATTTGCTTCAGTTCGGAATAAATTACTTGATTCTGCTTACTTGATAACTGATTAAGACATAACGCAAGGCGAACGACTTTAAAAAATCTGATAATAGAAAACACGATCATGTACTATACAACGTGTTTTTTTTGGATATCCCATAACTCTAGGGTATGATTGAGACCATATCAAAAAATCAACTGGCATATGAAATGTTTCAATCATCCTTTTTTTTACTATCATACAAAATAATTCGACAAAGTCACGATGATTAATGTAAACCCTTACGTGAAAGAAAAGTGACGTTAGAAAGAAGATTCGTCGTACTGGTGACAATTTTTGAACTAATTAGGTAGGTAATAAAAATAATATTAATAATACTTAATAATAATATTCCACGACTATTCACACAACGCCATCTAGTCCCAAGCTAAGCAGAGCTTGTGTTACGGGTACTAAACAACTGATAATTTAATTATGATTGATGATATCTCCGAAACTATGCATTTTTGGACCATCTATTCTAGGAGTTTTAGTATTATTTTTACCTACAGAATAATATAACCCTAGAGTTATGGGATATAAAAAAAAACACCTTTTATAATGAGACAAAACTGCAATTTCTGACGTTCAAAAAGTGCTTATTCTCAGCCTAGTTTGAATAAAGACTTTTGATTTTGATTTTGAATCAGAAAAGGATAAATATATTTATTTCTGTAAATTCATTTTATTTGCTAACTATTATTTTGCTTGTCAAACCAAGAAACATTTTTTAAACCAGGCACGTTGGTGTAACTATTGCCTACTCTGAGAAGAAACTCGGAAAGAAATTCAAGATGTTACAGTCTCTTTTGAATTTCTGATAATATCTTGGTCAGATAGTATAAGAACCAAGTAGATTATCTTTTGTGGAAAGAACTACACAGACAATCAGAGAGAACGTAATTATTCGGTCAACGTACATATTTGTCTATCTATTCGTCAACTCAACTCGTAACTTATATGCGCATAAGGATATATCATCCGCATACATTACATTTACATTTTTCATAAAATTTTAACCTTCCCTTATAAAACTATATGTACCTATTGCAGATACGCGTTCCTTATATATTATGGTAGTTTAGAGGATTTGCACAGGGTATCTTCTATGATATGTAAACACGATAAGCAATGTCTAGACAACAACAATGTGACTAAATAGTTACCTCTACACCAGTAAAAGGTAAGCACTTTTCGCAGACACACAGTGTGATAGCACTAAAAAAAAATGTTTAAACCCTACCTTAGAATTTCATACTTTCTGTTATTGCCTGAATGTGGGTTACATGCGTCGTTACAGCACTGTCGTTTAGAAATATTATTGCTTTCGTGTTATTTCGTATCATTGTCTCGTTTATAGCTTCGATGTTTGTAGGATTAGTTACGGCTGAAATCGTAAGAATTGTAGTGTAGTGTGTGTTGTTACGAACCAGAACTATCTTATTAATACTCGTATTATAGAATAAATGTCAAAGTTTGTGACAATGAATGTAGGTGGGTGTCAAAATTATTTCATTGTTGGAAAATTAGCCCCGAGGCTATTTTTGTCCCTGTATTCCCATGAAAACAGGACTTACGGGCAAGTGAAACCGTGTGATGTTCGCTAGTAATTTATAGATATTGTGTAATTTGGCTAAAATATAACAAAAAATTACGAAGTCAGAAAAATACTGCCATCAACGAAATATTTTGGCGTTGTAAAAACTGCAAGAGTTACACAAATATGTAGGTAGAACAGCGACGAATAACTGACATGTAGTTTTAGAAAGTAGTAGTTGTAGTAGATAAAGAAAGACTAGGACTGTAACTAAACAATAACAGCAACTTATTAGTAATAAATATAAAGCAGGATTTTGTGTCAAATCTACTGAGTTACTTTTTGGTTGTTTTTATTTAAATTTCCTATAGAAACTTTACTGTTTTTCACAAATTACACCTAAACATGTTGTTCAAGTAAAATTTTCGGGGAATGACAACAAACAAGCTTGAACATTGAGCAGGCTTCGTGCAAACAATATCATGTACTTTCACGAACTTGTCTCAAAGTTTCAGCAATTATTGCTTGACAGGGGACCAAGTTTCAGGACGGTGGGTACCTTATAGCGAATATTTTTAGATCCTGTTTAATACCGTATTGATTTCAGGATCCTCTTGTCTGTTATTAAGAAATTGCTTAGACGTTTATTATTAAAAATGTAATATTCTGTTGCTTAGTATCTGAGTTTAAGTTATTAACGTATCTTAAGTAGGCATTGAAGACAGCCAGACTTTATTACTTTTTGTGGCAGTACATTATATTTGTACGTTACATTACACCGGCAGAAATATACAGAAGTGTAACTAATAAGTACAACCACATTGAATTTGCCAGCTATACTGGAGTCCCAGGTAATAAGGGTTGCGCCTATTATTACCAACCAATCACAAAAACACACTCATTACGAGTACATTATGATT
Organism: Euplexia lucipara; assembly: GCA_921972225.1. NCBI lineage: Eukaryota > Metazoa > Arthropoda > Insecta > Lepidoptera > Noctuidae > Euplexia > Euplexia lucipara. Next base: position 19,345,625 of record OV179161.1, read on the forward strand.
TCTACAGAAATCAAACCACACAAATTCTTTAAAATAATACACTTAGCTTTCTTTTTATGGAGACAATATTTCGAGTATAACTGCTGAAATGAATACAATGTATTGCACACACTTACATAAATAATATAATTTGAACAGGTATTTAAATAATTTTATTTAAACAAATTGATTTGTTTTTCGTTCTCGACATTGACGAGGTTCTCGTTACTGGCGGCATAATTGTAGTAACTACTACTACTCAAGCAGTCAACCCCATTCCCAAGGGATATAATGAATCAACCATTCCATTCGTTTTAGATCTTATATTATTACCAAGTCCCTTGCCAAGGCTTCGTTCTATCTAGGTCAAAGAACATAGTACATAGATAACATAGCTTTTAAATTAAATACATATTCCTTGTTTAATGTCGAACATCTAGCTCTAAGTCCTGGAATCAGCAGTGGCTATGATTTCAAGCAAAACTCCTGAGAATGCAATTACATTCATAACATGAGTTCCACTTACTTACCGCAGGTGCTCGCGTTGATTAAGTTAAGCATTCCTTGAGATCTACAGTTTTAGAGTTGTACCATTTCTTTCACGTTATTTTAATTTGTAGTAATTCGGTTTATCATCTTACTTGCGTTTCCTAACTATTTTGGGGTCAGCTTCCAATCTAAATGGATATAGCTGAAATAGTTTTACTTTGTCATCAGCTGCTTAATCTTGCATCTGATGGGATGCACCTGAATACTAGTATATTACATCGTCCAACTATCTGTCTGGCCTCCACAATCGAGTACCTGGGTAACACGATACCCCTTGGTTAAACTGGTTGTCTAGACTTCGTCTTTTCAGCTACTGTAGTAGTTCGGACCGGAACTAAATGATTTAAGCTTCCATTCTTTAAAATATTTAGGATCATTATTCAACTTTAATATTATTACATTGTTAAACAAGAATTTTATATTGTTTATATGACAACGCAAACTCATACATTATGCTAAAGCCTTAAAAGAGACAGAACAAAAAAAAACAACAAAATAATGAATGCAAAGAAAACTCGCAAAGCAAAGCAATTTAAAATTCCCTCAACACTGCCCAGAAAAAAAAATGCTAATTACCATTCCCTCCGTAACCAATAACAAAATTAACATCGCTATATTCAAATTGGGCGTAAAAAGGAAGCCGGCCAGGAAACACCAATGAATAATACTCGTAACGTATTGCTACCCTGCCAATTTCCTGCGGTTACCACCGGATCCCAAATGCTGGGGCCCCCAGTCCCCCGTAGTATGCTTAACCGCATTATCTATTCAGGAATTGATTTGTGTTTGTGATAATATAAGGTAGTCTGCATCTACATGAATATGTGAACAGATGTGGGTTTTGGCAAATTGTGGGAGTGGTATTAATGGTTTGTTTGTGTTGAAATTATGGGTGGTTACAGCTGCGGTTATAACCTAGCGTATATGATGAGATGTCTGATAATAATGGCGGTGTCTGTTTCCAGAAGTAATCGATAAAATTTGTACATTGTAAAATGTTACCGCTGATCTGCTGTTAAAATTTTGTAAATATTTCCCAGTCGACGAATTGTCAAAAAGTGTTCATTAGTAACTTGGTTGTGGGAATCAGTAATGTAAAGTATTCTGTGAGATGAAGTATACCAGGGAGTGTACTGTTCCATTATAGTTTTAAGTAAGTTTTTAATGTACCCGTAATTGAAATTTTTTCTTATGTTACTAATTTAACGTAATTGGCTTCAAAACCAGTATGCCTGACAGATATGTCTCGAGGGTATGTGATGCTGAGTCAGAGGTCCATGAGTGGCATTAAAACTCTGTCTTACTTAACTAGTGTGATTGGTGTTGTACCTTTTAAGTAACTATAAATTAAATAAATGATGAATGGTGCATTCTAACAGACACAAGACTAGACAGATGAAAACAAAGTAAAACTCGCAAACTTGAAACGCGCCAAAACGAGAAAGTACTTTTAATGATTAGCACCAAAGCGGTGATTAATCATTAAAAGTTAACGAAATAAAACAACATTTTATTTCTCAACTTCCATCGAATCATCTTGAACTTCCAAACATTTAACTTATTAATTTTCCGAAAATCAAACAGAAAAATAACAAGTTCCGTCCGTACACTCCAATAAAGGTTTTCAAATAAAATGAAAAGTTGGACGGCAATCACAATGAACTCCGATAACTGAGCCTTTAGGGATCCTTCGCAAACAGATGTATTTGTTCAATGTATAATGAAGACTGAGTTAGTTAGAGATCAAGTTTTGGAATCCCGAGGGCGCGTCGAGATGAGATCTTGCAGGTTCGAGTTGTACGTCTACTGTTTGAAGAGTTAGAATTTGAATTGATGTTCGACTAATTATTGTGGGTATGTCGAACTTCCATGTAGACGAGAGAACTGTAGATTGGATTTCTGAGGGTTTATCAGGTATCAGAGATTGGAACAATAGAGGGCTGGGTACTTGGGTGAACATTGTTTATTGAAATAAGATCAATGCTTCACAAATATAATATATCGTATTATCGATTAATATAGGCATGATATTGTAGAACATTCTAAAGCTGATAATTTAGCACACACTTTAGAATTTCCAACTCAGTCACCTTTAAATGTGGAATAAGCTTCGATTTACGTTTACGAATAATTTAACGAACCCAGAAAGTTCTTAAAATCTTAATGACAAAGTTAAATAAAGTGGGAAATAATCCGCAAAATAAGTTCAAAAATTTAGAGTAAACTTTGGATATTTTAACTTGTCCCGAAAAGTTATATATTATTTATTTATTTACTAGTAAATCTTATCTTAAATAATATATATATCTCCTTTAGTTAAACTTTGGGTCATCTACGAGCCAATATTAATTTTGTGATATTTGCTTAGGCCATCGGTCAATCACTTGAGCTTCGCTAATATAGCGATGTATATTGTAATTTTTATTGCCATTACCTTCGTCTGCATGTCCAGCATGAAGGTTTGTCGTAAACGTAACGGCAACTAGAACTAAACTATTTCAAAATAGGAAGTACAACCGAAAGGGTAGTGATACTCTCTCTTCTGCTTTTAGATTTACATTTGTGAGGTAAAACACAATCAAATCAGCAAAGTGTACAAATTCATCGAAATGTTGTATGTTGTACTATTTAGTCTACACAGCTTTTGATTAGTCTGGTTGAATACTAGATAATCAAATACTCACTTGTTTTATTGAAATTAGAATACAAATTTAGGTCAATAATCATAAAAATATGGCCTATTATTTTATAACTATGCTATGGTGGACTATCTAAAAACAAAAGGCAGGAATTATGAAACATTATACAATTCGTCCGCTTTGCTGTCAACGGGCAAAAGTACCAAATAGGTTAGCAGCACCATCACGTAAAATATCAATACTGATTCTTTGGTCATGAAAAGGTCAGCCCTCTGGATACTTCAAGAGTCGGTCAACCGATGAAGTCTCGGAAAACTAGATCCAAACGGTCCTCTTCTTCTACTCTTAATGTGATTAATGACTAACCTGGTATCAGAGTTTTTATGGCACCCATTAGCCATGGACTTAGTTCTTCAAGCACACCAATTTTTAAATTGTGGTCTTAATACCATAGGCATTTTGGATCCGTCAACTTTTGGGTAATGCAGAGATAATGATGGCAGGTGAAGTTTAGAAATCAAAATACAAAAGCATATGAATAAAACCATTTATTAAAACTCCCATTAAAGTTGTCATACTTATTTTCGCCGTTTGAGTGTTTAAGCTGTATTTGTTAATCTTCATGTTATATGACATTATATCCACGGTAATTGATATAGAACATCCAGAATTTCGATGGCCAAATGAAATTAAATCCAGTTTGATCGACACTCGTTAATACTCTAAAACATGCAATTTGATCAATTGGACACAAAGCGATTTCAACTGTTTGCCTTTGTTCGGAAAATGTTTTTGAAACGGATGGTAATTACGTTTTTGATGTTGGTTTTTGAGCGTCATCAATGAATTTGTTTAATGTCATTTCACATTTGTTACAATTTAGTGAATTTGTAAACAGTATAGATTTCACCCATTTTTATGCAATAACAAAACATACCTAATATCACGACTGTGACCCAGAAACCGCCATACGCAGAGACATACGTACTCGTTTATTACGCCCATATGTTGCCAGTTATGTTCAAGTCCCATATCATAGGGGGCGAGCATATTACCATCAACCGGCCTCATAATATAGACTGTAAATTTTCAAATAGAAAAACCCAACAACACTTTTCCCGACCCGGGAATTGAAGTAAAGATCTCATGCTCAGAAAGAAAGAAAATATATATTTAATTGGGACAAGCACACGAATTTAACAGCTCAAAACTAAAAACTAAATCTAACATAATATTAAATAACAAAAAGACCCCTATCTCAGCACGATGCCACGTTATTATATAGCAGCAGCAGTTGCCAATATTAGACCAACAAAGCAGTCAAATTATGCGATGAACATCCAGTATATTCAGAAACCCCGTACTGATCGTATGATTTCTTAACACAACCAGCCTCAAATGCTCTAACAATAGCCGTGTGAAGAACCGTCAACATGGATAGTAATAACCATCTAATGCGATGATTGACGTCCTCTCAAATATCTGCGCTTATTTCTCCAAGGGATCGGGTCTCCATACTTCATCCCTAACACATCCATAAGGGGTGACCCTTGAGAAAAAGCCTACACAAACCTCCATAAACCAAAGTTTATGTCCTTGAAAAATATGAGAGTCATGGCCTGAAACTGTCTGAAACATATTCATATGATCGTGGAGGCAGTAAAAGTTAAAGCAGAACAATAAAACGGATAGTTTTATGTTGGTTTTATATCGCCGACAGGTGAGCCTTAGGGATGTTCCTATATTTTATCGCCCGGAACTGAATTCCGTACACAAAAGAATCTATGAACGTTATAATAGGAATCCGGAATATACGAAGACAAATATTGCTCTGAATGCAACTCTCAGATGTTTGAAATGTTTGAAATTCATAGTTTGTTTTCAAGTATTTTTGAATTTTCTTGTGTTTGTTCTGCTTCAAATAGCACTCTTCCAACCTTCCTCCGGGTTCAGACTCGAGCTTCAAACTCGGGCTTTAGACTCGGGTCAAAGAACACACGCAGACGTCATTACATTAACAGAATACCATCCCTTATTTAATAATAGGAGGTCTAGTATTTTAAACTTTAACGATCGCTGAACACGAGTAACTTTAGCATGCACCATTAACTTGTGAAACGACGGCTTGCAGGTTTTTATTTCCCCTAAGTAAGCAGATTATCAGATTATCTAGATCGGTGTAATAACGTATTTTATCTATTTTAAATAACTGGGTAACTTTAAAACCAAGATCCATAAAATATTAATAATAGTAAAAAGAAATAAAATAATCATGGGCTTCAAGAAATTTTTGTCGGCACGGCTGTCAGAGGGAAAAGTGCCCAAAACGATTCTTTTTGGATTCAGGCCCATGTTTATGGCTATTAGGCTACCAATTACATGGGACTTAGACGTAACTAGTTGTAGAAGTTTATAGGTATTTTTTTTTAACTTTCGGAAAAATCAGTGGTGTTATGTAATTATGTGTATTGACAAGTTTATTTTAAGTTACTTTGTCACATTACATTTGATCTATAACTGCAAAGGAAACATGTTATAAATAAATAAATGTGAGGAGGCTTGAAGATGATTTGAACGTAATTTCGCATTTCCATTTGGTTGCTTAATATTATTAATAATTTACATTGTTTCGAAACTCAACAACATTGGATTTGTGCTCCAGTATATTAAATTATGTAACGTAATCTGATTACTTCGTACGTTTATTATTACTTTCTGTTTAAAACTCTCGTATTGTTGTCATAATTTTCTCAACCATGTTTAGGGCTAAGAACAAGTAAAATAAAAAAAATATATTATCCATCTACCATTTGTTTAGCGTTTTGCCAACTATGCTTGACTTTAACTGGATATCAGTTTTTTTTAATGGTATATACTAGTGCTTGACTGCACCTGATAGTAAGCATTGATGTATCACTGTTTACCATCAGGTGGGTTTTTTTTTTCTCACTTAGTCAATTATGGTGAAGCGCACTAGTTAATTAAGAGCAGTTCTTCAAATGTAGCAACTGTCAAGTTCAATTACTGGTTACCACGATTACCATTAGTCAGACTGGTTGGTTGTGTTTCGGGTCTGGGACTACCCATAACGACTGTCAGAGATCTATAAATGATAGTCGGGGCAAATGTCTTAATGTGTTTCTCAGGCAAATTCTGTTATGTACAGTTGGCTAGGCGTATTGTGGTGATATTCTTTTTTTTTACTTGTGTACTCCTGGCGGAGTTAAAGATAGTCTGACTATTGTAAATTTTGCGAGATTTCTTCTTTTCTCCGTAATGGTGGTAATGCTTGTAAACTCAACAATAACTTCATCATCATCATCATCATCATTTCAGCCATAGGAAGTCCACTGCTGGACATTGGCCTCCCCTATAAATCTCCAATAAGTCCGGTTGGAAGCGGCTCGCATCCAGCGCGTTCCCGCGGCCTTAGTGAGGTCGCAACAATAACTTAGTAAAAAAAAAATATATATTATTTATCTTTTAAAATAAATAATTATTATTATTATTAACAATTTAGTCAGGTCTGTCCATCTAGTGGCTGATTGGTCGCTGAAACCTTTTACTATTTCTTTAGTTCATTTACTTGAACGTAAATCTAACCAAATCCCACATTTTTGAGGTCCTCGGATTTTGACAACCTCTAGAGACGCACTTTAAAATATTATTTATCAAAGTTCATACTAACTTAATTTCGAACTCTACCAAAACTAAAAAGAACTACAATCACACACAAAACCTAATACTTCCACAAGAAAAATAAATTGGATAAAGATGTTTTGAACTGGCTTCAAGGGGAATGCAGGAAATTCTCTCTGTTACGCTCGAACGATGTTAAATTGTAAGAACGAGGTAGCAACTTCAATTTATAGGCTCAAGTCCGACTGGGTGATTACTGTTGCAAGGCTTCTGAAGTCGGTCCCCAGACTTTCACGAAGGCAAAGGGCTTAGTTAGATTTAGTTGGATGAAAGACTTTTTGATTTGCAAAAGTTGTAGGTACTGAAATCGCCTATATTATATAAAGAATGTCCCTAGTGTGTGGCTAAGTTTTATCAGTCGAAGTATTTATAAACATACATAAATTCACACCTTTTTCTCATGGAAATAGGCAGAAACTACAGAGCGTCATCATTCTGCTATGATTCTTACATACTTCTTTTGTCAAAAACTTTTTTTTAATTTTACTTTTTGATCTGAACATATACAGACCTTAACTATATTACACACAAATACTAAATCCTATGCAGAGGTAGATGTTCCTTTCAAATTATACCGTATAAATTCTAGTTCTTCTAAGTTATTGGCCAGACGTGTTGCAGAGGAGTTTGTTCCGTCGCTTTTTCTTTCTAGCTAAAACACTAGGAAGTGGCGAAGGTAGGGTTTTTTGGGGGTCTGTCCTATGTTATTTTGACGTTTTTTTCTCTTAACCAAGCGTGGTTAAGAAGCAATTACACAACTTCATTCTATCAAACAGACATTAAAAGGTGTACTTAGACTTACCGTATGAAATAAAATAAATCGTTTTGAAGCACAGTTTAATTCGTTTGATCGTCCATAGCTTGGGGCGGACTAATAGGACGGGACAAGCTGATTCGTAATCGTGGCCACACGCATTTACTATTAAAACATACGGACTGATTTATTTGTGCGTGCACGCGATTATGAAGCTATTTATTTTGATTTTGTTTATATGGTGCGTGGCGTATCAGCAGTAATACTCTGTAAACAACAATACGCCACATAAAAATGTAGGCAAAGTGAAGGCAAATAGAGCTGTCGTTATATCGATACTTATGCTAGAGATTGGACGTTCACTTCACTCATGTTTTCATGGTGTGGCTTTTATGAATCAACTGGGACGTTCGTCAAGTATTTCTTTTACAAACTAATGTTTAATTCATTAAACCCCGAGAGGACACCGGTGTCTGCCTGTTATTGTCTTTTTATTGTGTCTCTATAATTACCTCAATTGAAAGGTTAAGTTTCTAAAGTGGCTAATTACGAAAAAAATTGAAAATTTTTAATTTATGGGCCACAGTCCCCTAGTAGTAAGCGGATTAAGTTTACGCCTATAAGCTTCGTGGCCAGTATTTCAGCTTGGAGTAGTCAAAGCTAAAATTTATAAGTAGGTACATAATATACTTGTCTAGACATTTTTTTATTGAACTTTAAACCCTATAGTTTTACTATTTGGTAATTAAAGCAAAGTACCCAACTTTCAGAGTGCACGGTCGCAATACACGCCTGTATGTTTCCAATAACCTACAATTAAAAACGATGTTATCTCAAACCCGTGTTATCTATCTGTTAAATTATACAACTTTAATCTCACGTTAATGTCCGACAAGTTTATTTACTAGAAAATATTATTACTTAACTTATGTAATGCTCTGAATGCTAAGTCGGCATCGCGGTTCAGCGGAGACGTTTATATTAATTAAGAACACAGACTTTGTTAATGTAAGGTTTAATTTTAATTGAACGCTATTTTCGGTCTACGATTTAAATGTTTTTGATGGGACATTTATTTCATTGGAATGAGTGGTCGTTTACGGCGGTTACTTATTCTTAAACCAACATTCATTAGTGTCTTACCCAGAATTATTATAACGATTATTACTTTATTGGTGATTTTCTTCAGAAAATTTAGATGCGTAATACTCGCCATCGGTGTTAAAATCAGCACTTTATAGAAACTAACATCAGCCTGTAACGTTGCTTCTATAATTACTAACAATACCATCACTTACTTTTATTGATAAATAACATTGCCCTACACTAACATTTTCTCCTGTATCGTGGGTATTTATTTATTTATTTATTTATTTATTTATTGCATTCATGTCGTTTAGAAGGTCTTGTTACAGATATGAGTTTCGTACATGAACCCTGCTAGGGCACTGCAACATTAGGTACCTATATATATATATATATATATATATATACAGACATTTAAACTCACATTCACAAACAGTGATATCCTTAACAAGTATCTGTCAATTGATTCACTATAAGTCAACCCGTGAAATCTTGAGTAAAGTGAACTGTCAATGTCTAGCATTAGTATAGAATGACAGCTCAATAATGGCCTTCACTTCACTTCAACTACATTTTTACGCGGTCATTTTTATAGAATAGTACTGCAGATGTAGCAGTGGTGTGATCAGTCGACTGCCACGACATTCTTAGGTCTCGAGATTGGACCCAAGGCACGCACTTCTGATTTTTCAGATTCGTGTGCGCATTGTACAAGGTGTCTCAAAAGAAATTTTATATTTATTTAGCTTACTGCGTGAACGCTACGTATCCAAGGGGCACGGGGGTTATGTCAATCGGTAGCCTGGCTCTTGGGGATTCAGTCACTATGGAGCATTTTTCGGGAGCAGGCCGCGCGTTGTGCGTGCGAGAGTTTTACAAAAACGGTGATAGCGCGTAGAAAATTCTGCAGTATTCGAGGTTTTCGTTTCACTTAAATGATGCGCCAAGCATTCCTCTCATTCGACATTGGGTTAAAAAGTTTGAAGAAACTGGTACAATGCTGGATAAATCAAAATCCGTGCGACGTTGGTCATCAAGAACGGTAGAAATGGCAGCCATCCCTGAGTCCACCTACCGAGCCGTCATAAGTAATTTTACTGGTCGATAAAAAGTAAGCCGTATATAGAAAAAATCGGCACTCATTTAAGTGCCGATTTTTTCTTACTTTTTTTTTTTTTTAATCGATCCGCTAAATATAAATTTCTTTTGAGAAACGTTTTATAATAATTGTATATAATAAATGCACTAGCTGATCAAATATTTGTATGGCCTTTAACAGTGCTACTCTGTAAAAATCACTTCGTGAAAATGTAGATGACGTATGGGCGACTTGAGCTGTCATTCTACAGTGATGCTAGGCATTGACAGTTCACGTCACTCGAGCTTTTACGGGGTGACTACTACTGAATCGATTGACAGATACTTGTTAAGGATCTCACTGTTTGTGAATGTGAGTTTAAATGTCTGTACCCACGATACAGGAGAAAATGTTAGTGTAGGGCAATGTTATTTATCAATAGAAGTAAGTGATGGTATTGTAAGTAATGATAGAAGCAACGTTACAGGCTTATGTTAGTTTCTATAAATTGACTGAAGAATAGAATAGAATACTCTTTATTTGTACTCTATAAAAAGTAACAAAAACAAAGAAACAAATTAAGTATTTTTTAAAGAAATAAAAGCGCTGTAGTAAAATATTATGTGTAGTACTTTAACACTAGCACTGAGCAGTAAGCGACACTTGAATAAATGCGTAAATATTACGAATTATAACTGTTCACAAGAGTAATGCCCATTTAAACTAACTCATAGTTTTCACGCAACTCCTAAACATAAATATTTTTGTACTCGTTTGTCGTACCACCCAGTAACTGGGTTCTCGAGATCAGATAATATGCAGTTGACAGAAAGAGCACGAAAACATTTATGACTTTTACTACTAAAGCTTAACACAAAAGTAAAACGACATTTTGATTTTGTGGCTATTTTTAATTACTGAATATAAAATAATATTTTTTGCTTTTAACCCCAAGAGGACACTTTCTGGAGGTATTTCTATTGTGTATCTAATTACGATTGAAAGGTTACACTTAACTAGAAACTGACCCCAACGTAGTTGGAAAATTTACTTGCTGAACTAATTAAATTAAAATTAATAGTGACACATAGAACCACAGCAAAATCATTCTTGACAATTTTAACATTTTAGTCTGGATACACCAACAAAAGAATGTTTGCATAAAAAATAATTTGCTTAACCACAGCCAGCTCGTAAACTCGAAGAAAAATACATAAAAAATGCTATCTTTAAATGCATAAACTGATAGTAAAATTTGAAAACAAAGCACAATTTAAAAAGCACGTTTAAACAAGTTCCCTAATTAGATACAGTAGTCATCCAAGCATTTACGTTCAAAAACACGCGCAGCTAAAATTACGGGGAGCATACAAAAAGAACTAAATATCTCGATGCACTGTGGTTTTCAAGACAATGTATTTTTTACAATGTTGAAAATCCTTATTATTCTCCTTAACTTTGCAGGGAGATTCGGTCGAGTGGCTTTGTTATTTTTCATACTGCGCACTGGATTTGTTTATTTTCTCAGCTTTTAAAAAATAAACGGAGGGTAGGCGGCCATTTTAGAAGGCGATGACGTATGTTGGACAGTATTTGAGTGCGAAAGCTTGGTGTGTTTAGCTTGGAGATTTAGAGAATGATGTTCACTAGTCATTTGTTATGTGGTAGGAGATGATGTTTTGTTAGTTTTATGAACATTAGGGAAAGACATACGTGTTGTCTCTAAGGATAAAATGATAAATGGTATTTATTTCTGTTAATTGGTTTTGAAGAAACACTTTTGACACGTCATTTTTAACTATCTGACTACTCTGAGAAGAAACACCGAAAGCAACTTAAAAGTTATTAGTGTGTTTTTTGTTTTTGCAAAGATTAAAAAACCAGAATGTAGACCAAGGATTGCGTTGGACAGTTTGTTGCATTTCTGTTAAATAATAAAAATGTGTTTGTAAGACATTTTATTCCAATATTAATTTCTATACAAATTCTTTTTCACGTGCAAGTCGTGCAACACTTCTAGCCCTAAAGCATGACCACCACCGAAACTAACCTTGTCTTAATACCAGCCTGTTACTGTCCCATTGATCACCACGCTCGCTCAAGGTGGATTAGTGATTGCAAACTTATAATAATTATAAGTCTAGATTTCCTTACGATGTTTTCCTTCACCAATGTCAATGATGTACCTATCAAATTAACTAAACCAAATTTGTATATAGACCATTTAAATCTTCAAAAACTTTTTTACAAAAAAAAACAACCGACTTCTTAAAAAAAAACTAACAGGTGAAAAATAACTCCAGTGTCGGAAGTCTGTGGCTTTGGTGGTTTTGTTTTGTTCGTTATTGGCCACCGACTTCCGAAACTGGAGTTATTTTTCACCTGTTAGTTTTTTTTTAAGAAGTCGGTTGTTTTTTTTTGTAAAAAAGTTTTTATTTTGTAATTTTTAGTTTCTTTTTATGTAAAGAAAGTCTTTCAAAACTTGAAAGAATCATTGAAATTGGATAACAATTGCTAAAGAAGTTCTATCTCTAAACATTAATCTGTACATCTCTGCCGGCCCCTTTTAAAATAGAATGGCGTAATGTTATGTTGTGGAAATACAAAAGCTCAGCATAGACATCTGACTATAGCAATCGCGAATAATTTGCTGTTATGCGTTGAAGAGTTCCGTTGCCTGTCTTCTTTATCAGTTTTTCTTCACCAAATGATACTTTCTAAATGAAAATGCTTGATTTGTTACTAAAAATGTTGAAATCGGTGCATGTGTGCCTATACTTTTTGAAGAGTTCCCTCAATTCCTCGAAGATCCCTCATCAGGTATGAGTTTTGATACAAATGGGACCAACCTGTTAGTATATCCTATCAAACAAAAAAAGAATTTTGAAAATCGGTCCATAAATGACGGAGTACTGAGGTAACAAACCCTAAAAAAAAAAAAATATACAACCGAATTGAGAACCTCCTCCTTTTTTTGAAGTCGGTTAAAAACAACTATGTCTCGCGAAACGTTCACGCATTAAAAATCAAAACTTCGCTATCGCCATCTTGCGCGAAAGCAATTTCCTTACCGGTTATACTTACCCTAAAAGCTCACGTTTTGTACATTGTACAGCATCCGAAACGTCTTCAGATAAGCAAATTAACTTTAAATTAGTTATTAGAGTTCTCTTGGTTCGTTTTTTACTTTGATATTTCTGAGATGTCTACGATTTAGTAATTTTTTGAGGGTCGTCTATGCGGCTGAATCGATTTTACTACAAGGGCGCACTGAGGGGCAAACTTTTTATTTTGATAGCAACTAGTCTTGGGAAAGAAGACGTACACATAATACCAGCCTGTTACTGTACGACTTAAGCCTACCAGAGCAAAAACAATTCTCGTACCTTATTTGGGAAGTATGTTAGTACCATGTATCTATTATAAGTATATCATCTCGCATTGCTTATTTTATATCATCTTGTAAGTACCTATCTCAGTGTTGTAGTTCTTATTCAAGATGCATCGTCCTCACATATAATCTGATTACTGTATACAAAACATTGTAAGACCTATTTTAAAAGATCTATCTTTTCTATGTCATTTTTTAAAATTTAATTTAACTACAAGTTTGACGTTCAAAAGTGCTTTTTATGTGTCAATTGAAATAAATGTTTTGACTTTAACTGTATCGATTTGTTCATGTCTTCCCTTTTTTATTCCATACTCATTACACCAGCTTTCAAACCTATGCCACGTAAAGACGCTAGCACATCAAGCTACCTTAAACTGTAAAATTTTCCCAATAGAACAGGAACTTTATTTTGTTTGAAGTAAAGTTGAAAAACTATCAAAGAAATTTGACACATTGGAGTGTTGTCTCACTTGTCTGTTCATCTGTAACGTCACCAATACTTCCACCATGTACAAAACAGATGACACAGAGCAAGATAAGATCCTTACACTTTACAGCATCCCCGACATTTCGAAATAACCAAATTAACTTTAAATTAGTTCTAAGAGAGTTTCCCGACTTGTTTTTTTACTTGATTATTGCTGAGACGCTCGACGCTATCTTTCGTTATCTTTTCTCTTTCATTTTCTTTTTCTTTTTAGAGTTTTCCGGATACAAATAGGAAGGATGAATAAATGTGTTTTTGCTTCATTTTAATTATCTGTTTTTATTCAAGTAACAGCATTAATAATCTGATCAACACTTGTTTTGCAAGAGGATTTTTTTAAGCTGCAAAGTTTCACTATAATGTGTTGATATTCAATTTGATGCTTAGGTATATTTTTACGGTTTTTTCTATGATTATTAACACCTTTTTATACTTAAATACTCTGTCATGATGAGGTTAAGCAATCAAAGTCAAAGTTTTAGTTCAAAGATGAATTAAAATTTAAAGAACTTATATTTTAAAAATTGAAATATAAAAAAAAAAATAACAACTTGTTTGTTGAGAGACAAGGAATCAAATCATATTATTATTATTAGAATTGGCTTTAGGTATAAACCATAATTTCACCCTTGATACAAAAATCGTTTCCATGGCCTTCTTTGCTTTTAAATTCAAACCACATAATAGACTATTTTTTTTACTTTAAATCAGCCATTGTTATCAGTTTTAATGAAAAGAGGTTGTATAAGCTCTGAATTGCTTTCACACTAATGAGTTGACCTTGATAGTTGCCCGCGACATAGAAGCAGCTTTTATTTGAAATCTTAACGAGCATTTTCCTTTTCAAGGTAAGCATAGATTGTATGCACTAATTGGATCTTCACTATTGAAGTCAGTTTTTGTATGAGATCGTAGAAATCTTCATGGCTATATACAAATATGAGATCAGGAATCATAGGCAACTGACGTCATGCGTTTTTAATTGGTTACTGCAGTTCAATAGTGTGTAATATATTAACAACGAATATTGGGTCATGATATTAAAATATAGTTGGAAGGTCACCGACGTTTGGAGATGCTCGCCATCTCACGTAGAGTACTTGGTTACCAAAGTACTTGCGCGCATATATCGCGACCTTCGATTAGCTCTGTATCCCATTAGCTGTTTTCTCGTATTTCACGACAAATGATATAAAAATTCTTAGTAATACAGTTACAGTTAGATACTTAATTCTAGTGATTTTATGGTAAGTGTGGTTAGTAGTTTAAATTAGTTTAATAATTATAGCAGTTAGTTTTCTGTATTTTCTATTACTAGGACCCAAGGTAAAGGCCTCCGCCAAAGATTCCTATTTGTCTTTGTCTTCTGCTATTTTGTTCCAGTTTGAGCCGGCTATTCTTTGAATTTCGTCGTCTCGCTCTAAAATAAATAGGAGTTGGTAATTGATCCGAGGCGGTACGCATCTGTCGTCATTAATACCCTCAATATATAGTCCAGCAATAGTTTCTAATACTGCTTCCATTGTTTCTTTACCAAAACCGTTTACCGTTTGTTTTTTTTGCTGGGATTAGCAGGTGGCACAACAGGTTCAGGATATAGTGCGTACTTGATTGCCATTCTACTAAATACACTTCTTGTATCATTGCCATACTTGCAATATGTTGTGTACGAAGCAACTAGGTTAACATTGTGTTATTTTCAATCCATTTGCTTTATTTTTTCTTGAGACACAATCCAGAGTAAGCAACTGTTGGTTCGTCTAATAACCGTTTAATGTTGTAACCTAAATTTTAATGTTTTAGTCAAAACATTTCAGTTTAACTTCTAACGTATTTTTTTCTGACTCCAAAATTAGCGTGAAAATGTTTTACGGTCTCAACAGCTTTTAGGCTAATGAGTTAGCCTTGACTGCTGTCGACCTAGAACCGAGTTCACAGTAATTATTTATAACTTAGGCAGATTTTTGATAGCTCTAAGAGCTGGAATTCCGGCCATTTTGAATTACCATGAATATTTTGGTATGCTAATAGAAGGTTTTTGTTCTAGGTATTTAATGATTGAATTTAAGATATCTACCGATGGTATGTTCCAGCAATTGTGTTAAGTTTTAAATATTTTAAGGAAGGTTATCAAAAGCATTATAAGTAACATTACTAAGGGGTCGGTTGTTGATAATAAGCAATAATACTTTTATTTTCTAAAATATCTTTAATTAGTAGTGCTCTTTTGTGAACACTTTGGAACTTAGGTAAAGCAAACGATGAAGTTGCATTTTACTAGTTCACGGATTCACAGTTTTTTTGTACATATACCTAATTTTATTAGTATTATTTGCAATTGGGAATCGGGATTACTACCAATAATGTTGGATGCTTTAAATTAGTTTACTTAAGTGTCTAAACATTACTTTTATGCAAAGTGCCATTGACTGCTAATTTCATTGTTCGCTTCACTTAAATTCTTGCCGGGAGAAGTTTTCAGAATCGATCAATTGTACGTAGGAATATATCCCTGCGTACACTTACACCAAAAAAAATATTCATAAAATCTATATAAAATACACCATTCCAGCGGAAATAAAATCCGACCGAACACCAGGAAACGGCGGGTAGTCGTAAAACATAAACGTAACCGATATTACGAAAAAGCCCAATGAGTCGAGTTGATATTTCGCTACCGAAGCAACCAATAAGTTTACGCTTCGAAAAACAAAGAAATAATATGTTTGATGGAAGCGACTTGGTGTGTAGACGCAGTTATTATAGTAAATAATGATCAGAAAAGATGAATCACTGGATTTTGGACTGCCTCGTTGGTTTAGCGGTCGTCAGTCCTGAATCGCTGTCGGTGCTGAATCTGAGGGCCTAGGTTCGATTTCCAGGTCAGGCAGAATTTTAATAGAATACTACTTTCAGGTCAAGATTAAATAAAATTATGGTAAGGTTAATACTATGGTCTAGTAGTTAGTGGCCTGACTGCAATGTCGTATGTTTTTGCGGTTAAATGGTCTATATTGTGTGTGTATTTAGAAATATATAAGCTTGTTTATCATTTGGCTAATACTCATAGCACAAGCTCTGTTTGCTTTGGAACTGGATAGCGTTGTGTGAAAAATATGGAATATTATAATTATTGATCTAGATTTAGATGATAAACTAATTTAGTTATCAGCACTACTGGTTCGTATCAACTTTAATTATGTCAAATTAGTGCGTGCAGTATTCTTAAAAAGAGATCCAAAATTTATGTTGCATCAGCATCATCATCCCCAGCCTGACTTCACCCATTGCTGGGTATAGGGTCTCTCTTTTCTGGTGCCAAGCTCCACGTCCTTGTGCCAGCCTTATCCAGAAAATTTGCAATGGCCGCCATGTCATCTGTGTTGTCTCTCTTATGACATTTTTTTTTATTTAAAAATCGTAACCTTCTCATTTAGACTCGGTTTTAATTAACCTCCTCACTGTATGTAAGTCTTATTTTACTTGAGCTAAATAAACACCATAAAATAACATTAAACATATACTAAGTTAATGATAACAACGTATTTAATTTCCTTCGCAACAAGTAAAGAGACGCGTTTAACTTATTCCGACTGCAACCAAATTGAATTTCCTATGAAAATATGAATTCAAAATCCATTTAAGAAACTTCGGAGTAGACCTCTATGTACGCTCCTTGTCTGTGGTCGTAAATTAAAAAGTTTATGTAAGAATTTTGTATTAAAGTGGAAAGTTTTTAATTTTATGGAGTCGTATTCTTGTGAACCCACTATTTTCATATTGGGAAGCCAGTTTTATTAACTAGTGTTTGCTACTTGCTATTTCTATCTGTATTCAATAGTTAAGGGGCTGGTGGCTAAGTGCAAGTAGCCACACGGGTCGGTTTTCAAGATTAACGCTTACTGAGGTTGATCTGTTGTGGTGACCAACTATTGCATATTTAAACCCCTTCGAGAGGCACCATTGGTCCTGTCAATTATTTGTAAAATATTATACCTTTTAAAAATGTAATTTTTACGGTCAGTCAGGAAGTCAGAAAGCCAAATCTGACAGCCAGTCTAACGCGTAACTCAGTGGGTTGTGAGAGTTGACTCGTTAAAAGTAATTATGTGAAAAATTGAGAAAAGTGAATTGTCAATGGCTAGCATTAGTAGGTATGGAATAACAGCTCAATTCACCTACACTTCACTGCTGCTGCATATGGTTAGACTGCAACTATAAATGTTAATACTGTATTTTTTTATAAAAAATTATTCATAACTTTTGGTGTGGAGAAGTGCCGTGAGGCACACAGCACATGATGTGTACCTACTGTTGTATATCTTCTATTGTTTTATAAATTATTGTGTGTATGTGTGTTTTGATGACTGATGTCAAATAAATATTTTTCTTTCTTTCTTTCTTTCTTTCTATTAATACCCGCACAAACTTTCACAGTCATTAGTATATACAATTTACTTAATCTTATTATATTTTTTGTTATCAATCTTAGGAAAACTTACATCGAATACACTAAAATAGTATCAAAATTTAAATTGATGTCAGTAATGCTAATTACAAGCTTCTACATACATTATCTTAACACTTCTATTCTTTCTAACTCCACGTCCAACAGTCTCGTAAATGATTTTTATTTCAATACGAAAATACGGGATCCGTATAAATCATGGGATTCCCGCGCATTGGTGTCAGAACGTCGACTCAACCCATTACAGGGTGAGTCGGGATATTTCTAATGATGCTTTACTACACGTTTAATGGATATGAACTGAAAGCTGCTCTATTTCATGTGTGTGTTTAATTATTGGATTGTGACTGGCAAGATAATGTATATGTCGTAGTATTGCAGTTTTTCGTGTGACGTCATTAATTTTCAAGTTTCATAGCTCTCTGGCAAACCTCAAGCGTGGCGTCTGTTGAATAGTTAAAAGACTAGGTATGTATGACAAGCTAATCCCATCTTGTTACCGTCATTTCGTAGGACAAAGGCTAAAATCAAAAAAATCTAAAGTCTTTATTCGAACTAGGCTGAGAATCAGCACTTTTTCAACGTCGATTCAAATACATAAGACAGTCCCCCAACAACGTCCCACCCTTCGCCACTTCTTAGTGTTTTTGCTGGAAAGAAGAGTGTCGGAACAAACTCCCCAGTAACACATCATGTCTGGTTCGTTTGAAGATATAGCGAAGATGCGAGCTACCATGCTTGCTCAAGTCCGACTGGTGGGTTCAAACTTTCATAAACTACAAGTCCAGGTTTCGTCGCGATAGTTTGAAAAAAAAAAACTGATTAGCAGAGCAGAAAGATTCGCCTTTATTTTTTGCTTGCGCCTACCTATATTTTCTTTTTCAACATCGTTTTATGCAATGTCTTTTCGTAGATGAATTGGAAAATATTTCATTACCTATATCGAATTTAGTTTGTACTAGCTGTGGTGCTCGCGACTTCGTCTGCACAGGATAAGTTACAATTATATATTATCTTAATAAATTATAGCCTTAGTGTCATTTTGATGTATAAGCTTTAATATAGTTAAGTTTCATAATAATCTATTTAGTAGTTCTCGTGTTGAAGAGTAACAAACACCTATTCAAACATAATATTAGCTAGTTAGCAAAAGTATATTCAATAATTCAAATCGACTGATGTCTTGATTTAAAGCCGGCACTAACATTATCGGGCCGCTCTGCCACAAAATTGACGGCAGTAAAATACGGTGGCGTTCTGCGCGCTGACAGTCCATGTCTGCGTCATCATGCGATGATTTGTGGATTGACTTAAATTGATGTCTGTGCAGAGCTTTGCTCCGATTTCCTAGTACCTACTTATCTACGTGAGTGAGGTATTACGTTACTCACGTGAGCAGGACCAGTCAAGTATATGATAATAAAACACTTGAACGTGCTCTGTAGGTGACACTGAAACGTGGTCCCTCACTATGAGCCTTATGAGTAAGCTCAAAGTAGCCCAACGAGCTATGAGACGGAGAGGGCTATGCTCGGAGTCTCTCTACGAGATCGAATCAGAAATGAGGAGATCCGTAGAAGAACCAAGGTTAACGACATAGCCCAGCGGATTAGCAGGTTGAAGTGGCAGTGGGCAGGGCACATAGCACGGAGGACTGATGACCGATGGGGTCGAAAGATTTTCGAGTGGAGGCCACGTATCGGCAAGCGCAGCGTAGGACGTCCACCCACCAGGTGGACAGACGACCTCATTAAGGCCACGGGAACGCGCTGGATGCGAGCCGCTTCCAACCGGTCTTATTGGAAATCTATAGGGGAGGCCTAGGTCCAGCAGTGGACTTCCTATGGCTGAAATGATGATGATGATGAGGTGTACCACTTAGCTTACAGCATCGTTCGACCTTCACTAAATATCATTCTCATTATTTCGTGAGTTTGAATAATTATACAGGACAAGCTAAGATACTATTTTCTCCAAATCTTCCCCTGAACACCGGAGTTCTGTCTTACATTGTCACGTCATTTCACATTTACACTATAAAACATTCGTTTTATTATATTTTTCGTTATTTGTTTTTATGTCACTCTCTCAAAATCATCATCTGGCTAGCTTTTTTAAAACTATTATGGGGTCGGCTTCAAATCTAACTAGGTGCAGATTTCATATGGAGCTGTCTAACCGACCTTTACATCGCATTGGCTTGTATAACACGATACCCTTTGGTGTCACTCACTTGCCAATGTTATTAATTTTCTAGTGTCATTATTCTACGTATAGACGCCAGCACATCAAGTTACCCCTATGTGTAAAATTTTCCCAATTGAATATGAACCTTATTATGGTTGCTATAAAGTTGTAACACGATCAAAGAAATTTGACACGTTGGGGTGACTTGATGTGCTGGCGTCTGTACAATAGTATAATATTCGGAATCACAATTTTCTTACAACGTATGTCTATATTGTAAAATGATTTCACTAATAAAAAAAATGCCTCGTGTGTTTAGGTTGTGGTTGTGTGGTTGTGGTTTTACAAGAGCTATTCTAGAGCATGCGGTCGTTAAGAACATTAAAACGATATATGAATATTTTAAAACTACTACTAAATAAATCGTAATGGAGATAATATAAACGAATGAGGTAAATGCAGCAAATCGCAGGCAATGCCCAGTTATCACCACTATACCTACTAAATCCCACAATAAATAGAAAATTTATCATCACTTTTTGCAGCAAATATTGGTACAACTAAATTTATTCGTAGATTAAAGTCAAACACAACTACGATAGTCAATACTCGCCGTGTAATATTTGTTAAGTGAAGTCAACTGAATTTACATGACATACCAATCAAAAGATAATATTTGCAGGTACTTGTGTACCGCCAAATATTATTTTTTCATTAGCCAGTAAGAACGCCTTGCGAACATCTCCAAACAAGGGTGTGGCCGAATGTTGCTGTATGAGGCTGGAATTTTGTTACTTGATGTACCTAGTAGTTAAAATCTTGTTTCTATTGACGAATCTTGGTACATTTGTACCCAAACGGTGCCAACAGGGCCTAAGCCTCGAGACTAATCGTTCATCTATCTGTTAGCGAGTTTTATCCCATGTGCTTTTTTTTTCTTGTGGTAAGTGGCCTAGTGTCAGAGTTTGAATGCAGCCAAAAGCCTCTGACATGCCTTCGCATGCCGTCGAGAAATATTTCTGAGGCATGCCGGTTTCCCTTCACCGTTTACATAATTGATAATTCTACAATAGGCACATGAATCCGAAAAGTCAGAGCTTTCGGCTCGAACTCGAGACTAATCACTTGCAAATCCGCCTGTCACACCATCAAGAAAGAAAGAAAGAAAACATATTTATTTGGCACATGCCCCAAGTGCACAAAGCAAAGTAAAAAAAATAATAATACAAAACTAAGAACTAAACACGAAAAAGAGTGTGTATCTCACGGCTGCGCTAAATAGGACCAGTTCAGCAAAATGCCATACTAAATAATGCTACATGTACTCGTGAAATCGATAAGTTTGTAAAAACTGTTTACTTCAATTGAAGATAAGACAACTATTTGATTGACACCAGCTTGTTACTGTCTTACTGCATCTCAAAAGCCTCTTCTTCGCTTTCTCCTCTTTCAACACAAAAATTGATCACCAAACTTGCTTAAAGCGTATTAACGATTTCAAACTTATATTAACTATAAGCCCAGATTTCCTCACAATGTTATCTTCCTCCGATAACAGTAGGGTCTAAGGTTATCCTATAAAAATACATATGAATTAGATAAATCACATCAGAACATGCCCATTGTCCAAATTACAAACACAAGTTCGTGCATGAGAGGTAGGCGTCTTAGGCTCTGGCCCATCTCAGCATGTAATTGCCTAATACTATAGGATAGTATCAATTTTATCACTTTAAGGGCGATTTTTCCACCTCCTTGAAAACGCACTACCATTGCCTCGACATTGATTGTGTTATACAATTACCACAACATGACTTAAAAGATTGGATAAGTCATCAACATTGAAAAATACGACCCATACATAAAATGCTTCAGAAAATTCCGAATCTTAACGACACGACGTCACACGAAAATCTTACAAATATGTCTTCGGCTAAACTTGGCCTGTCAACTTGTAAGTGGTAGGAACTTTCCTGATTGCTTCCAACTTGCTGGCTAACAGGAAAAATATTACCCACTCGTTATATTTTGTCAATGTGTTTTTTTTTCTCTGGGATATTTCTGTAATCAGCTGGTTTGGGAACTGTGTCATGAGCTGTAAGTGTCAAGTGATGGGGAATATTGATATAAATAAAATATTCCCACGACTTTTCCACACAACGCCATTTAGCTTGTGTTATGGGTACTAAACAGCTGATAAACATACTTATATATTTCTAAATACATACATATTATAGATAAATTACACCCAGACACAGAACAAATGATCGTGCTCATCACACAAACATTTGTCCTGGGTGGGAATCGAACCCACGACCTCCAGCATAGCAGTCAGGGTCACTAACTACTAGACCATCAGGCCAGTACACACTCTTAAGTTACTAAATTAGTAAGTCTAACCTAGCCAACATATCTTATAGCTGTTTATAAACAGCTTAATTTATGGTGAATTAGAATACTAACACTGTACAGAGTGGAAAAAAATAATGGGCTTTGAAAGTGAACTACTTAAAATTCTTAAGATATCTAGACATTTAATTACGTAAAAGAAACATTACTTTATTTTCAAAAACGAAAAAACTGCGTGCATCAGAGACTCTCCAAGGTTAAATACTCTGGTAGAAAACTTAATAATGGATGGGATGTTCAATGTTATTTATCAATTCAACGTGCAAAATACCTTTTGTCATCATCATGTCATAGACAAACAGCAGTGATAGCCTAGTGGTGTGTCCAGCAGATTGCCAAATCATAGGTCTCGAGTTCGAACCCAAGGCACGCACCTCTGACTTTTCGGATGCATGTGCGAATTGTATATTTATCACTTGCTTTAAAAACGGTGAAGAAAAACATCGTGAGGAAACCGGCATGCCTGAGAGATATTTCTCGAGAGCAAGTGATGCCAAGTCAGAGGCCCATGGGCGGCATTAAAACTCTGACACCAGGTTATTTACTAACCACACGATAAGAAGAAGATCATGTCATACAGAACTTTAAAAATTTACACTATTCAAAAAGGTTTTGGTCTGTGCTTTGTAATTCCTAATTATTTGTTTTAAAAATATTTTTTAAATTCCTTTTATTTTGTTCAGTATCAGAATCATTTATTCGTGTAAACATAGGTGATAATTACAGACAAGATCTTAAAAATTGTATTGTTTTTTGTATTCTTAAAAATTGTATTCTTTTGTTTCAGGATTTTGCAGCTGATGTAATAATCCTCAGTTATGTAGTGTGAGTATTTACCTATATTATTAAATATTTTTTATTTTAATTACATTCTCCTGACGTCGAAAAACAAAATACAATTCAACAAATTCAAACACTGATAAAATTCATTTTCGCATTAATTGATTATTTTATTGATTAAGAAGAAATTAATACAAGCTCACAAGTAGGAAGTCATTTTTGTCATCTCAATGATGTAGTTATTGTCTTTTTGCTATTTGTGCTATAATAGTAGTATATTTACCAAGGAAATAAAGCAGTGTATTATATTATGAATGCCATAATTATTGAATTCTGATATGCTTAACTTTTGTGCTAAACGAGAGAGAGTAGTTCTGAATGTTGCAAGGTATTCAAATCTAACACCTTCTGCAAGATAATGAAAACTAACTTGACATTGCATGAGATCTTTTCTGGTATACTTTTCTATTTTTTATGGTTAATTTTAGTTTT
The DNA here is from genome assembly GCA_921972225.1 of Euplexia lucipara. Classification (NCBI taxonomy): domain Eukaryota; kingdom Metazoa; phylum Arthropoda; class Insecta; order Lepidoptera; family Noctuidae; genus Euplexia; species Euplexia lucipara. The sequence goes on from OV179161.1 coordinate 19,369,626, forward strand.
AGGTTGGGTTTAAATAAAAGTTTTACCATCCACTAGCATTTTCCCATTTTGTTGGAGACGAATCCCAGTCTATCCGGTTACTGCTGAATACCAGGGTATAACATTGAGCGTCTGCATATCTGACCTCCATAACCCAATGATAGTTAGACTGGCAGTCAGACTTTTGGTTTTCTGACTGCTCGTAACGATGATCTACAAATTACAAGCATTAGACTGCTTCTCCTTGCAGATCTTCTAAATCCAACGGCCTTTTTTTTTGCCGGTAACGGCATGTGTCATAGTAGTGGGAATATTATAGGCTGATTATCTGTTTAAATAGAGGGTAATCTCTAAGTTGAGCTCACGATGGCTGACACATACATGTTGCTTGCCCTAATTGTTTCTTGCATTTCCCTCAAAAGGCTGAACCGGACACTGTTCTGCATGGTTCGTCATACGAAAATTTTGTTAATATACATATTATTTAATGTCTGGACTTGAAAAGAGACGATGATCCCTGAGTTTGTTTCGGCTTTTCTTCTCAGAGGTAGCCAGTTAGGAATTGCCAACTTCAACTAGCTTTGAAGGAAAAAATGACGTGTAAAAGTGATTTTTATGTCCTACTTGCATAATAAATAATTTCATTTCATTTCATTTTATTTCTCTGGATCTACTGAACCGATTTAAAAAAAATATTTTAGTAATAGAAAGCCGCATTATTTGTGAAATGCCAGTGCCTACTTTATAAAGAGACACTTTTGAACAGGTTGTGTGAAAAAATCGTTTTTAACAAAAGTAAACTAATCCGTTTCTTTTTCCATTTCCCCCACAATTTTCCAAGGGCAGTCCAGCAAGGAACGTTACATATTTGATGATGATGAATGAGCCCAAGGCCTGTTTTTGGGCAGATATATACCAGGCTTAAGGGAAATGAGTTATTGTGACGCTCACAGCCCCACCATCTGTCATTATTTGCGTATAAATGTGTGTGACCTTTAAATAAAATGTATGGTTTGCCTTTAATATGGCTCTCGGTGGCTCGGTTGATATGAAATGAGTGGGGAGCATGATGGCGTAAAGTACTCTTGGGAAATTATCGGTTCTTTTGAAATAGTTACGTAACTGGCTGCAAATAAGAAATCGTTTTGTTTGTCTATTAATTGGAAATGTCAGCGACAATATTAACGGAACGAATAGACTGTTCGAAATGATCTACAGAAATGTTCTACTAAACAATTATAAAACATTATAGTCTGCAATGGCCCATCTGCTTTGATTAAGCGTGATGAGTAAATCTCGTACCTTCTCTGTATAAAAAGAGGCCTTTTTTCTGTTACTTTAATAGGCTAGGCGGTGTGTAGGTGTCTTACTGCATTTTAAGTGACTTTTGTAACTAGAAGAATTGCGTCATCTACTTGAAAAAATATTCACGTGTTTTTAAAGAATTTATGGAGCCTAGTGACAATATAAAACTGAGTTTTCTGCAAATATTATAGCAATATTCTTTGACATTGAGGTCAAAATCGTTGGTCAAATTCCATTTACATCAATCAAGACGGTATTTTATTTCTGAAATCATATAGTTTGCCATTTCGCCAATAAATACATCTTATAAACGGTTATAAGATAAAAATCACGATACGAACTATATCAAAGGCGAACCGCAACGGGTATCGTTAAACTTTTATTGGTCTATTACTGTTTTATAACAAAGAATATCGAGAGAAGCTTGGCTGCCATAAAGACCTATGTTTCTGATGGGTTTTAGGCATAAGTTATACACTGAGAGCGATTATTTGATGGCTTGATTAGAACGTAGACATTGCTGAATAATTATATTTTAAGGACATTTAAACACTTCCCTGTTCCATTAAGCACGTGTTCTATTGTGTGTACTATGTGAACAGTGAGAGTTTTAAAGTAGATTAAAATGTATTAAATACTAGCTGCCCCGGCAAACTTCGTTGTGCCTTAGAGTCAATTCATTGCTCTTATTTTTTTTTATATTAGATATACATACGTTGAATAAGACGACAACAAATAAATCCAAACCAATAATAACTACTACTACTTTTAAATTACAACATGTATATATACCCTAACCTAACTGACCATACCTATCCTATAGCTAACCCAACTATCTAACCTAACTACCTTACTAAAAAATACTAAATTCATAATTTTAATCTGAACTATTGCCTCTATGTTACATACAATAATTTATGCCTATAGTTTTCCCGGTCTACTTTAATTAAAGTCCTAACAGTAAAATAAGTTCTATTTGCAAAGAATTATTAAATTTCGTCTCTGTCATCATTGCTAGTTACGTAAATTGATTTCTGAAATATAAGACTTTTTTATGCTACATAAAACCTCTAAGTTTAGTAACAAAATAAATTTCAGAACGTAGGTTCGTATTATAAATTGACAACCTTACCTTCTTGGGTTTAGCTTAAGACTTGTCAATTTCAAATTGTCACCTGATAATGAACTGGGAAGTTTGACTCCTGTCATGTCATCCAAGATGGCGCTGCGTTTGAAAAATGTTTGAGACAACCTATATTCTTGATATTTATTTTTATGATTTCGAACGGGATAAAAAGTATCCTTTGTCCTTCTCCTGGCTCTAAACTACCTCCCTGCCAATTTTCAGCTAAATCGGTTCAGCCGTTCTTGAGTTATAAGCGAAGTAACTAACACGACTTTCTTTTATATATATAGATTTGTCGGTGTCAGCGATGGCTGATCGATGACCTGACACCGATGGGGGTTTCGTGGTACCGAGTTCATAACGTAGAATAGCAATCTTAATTTCAGTAACAACCTCACTTAGCAATCGTAATCACAAAACACAACTCAAATAGGTAACTGACAGTTTCGTGCTGGAGGTGTGTATTCGTTGGTGCCTCAAATCAACCTGAGCTGTGTCCAGCTCCCACACACCAGCAAGACTCGGTCCACGCGACATTACCGAAAACACATTCGCGCCATATCAAATGACAAGTAACGTCACGCTGGTCACCACAGACTACGTACTAAGTTAATCAACTTCAAAACTTATTATTCAAGAATATCGCTTTCCACGACATATTGTTAGCGAGACAAAAAAGAAATGAAAGAATAGAAGCAGGCGGCGCTCTGTATTTTGTGTGATGGGATTTATGTTTATGTTCCTAAGTATGTGTGTCATTGTTTTCTGACAAGAAGTTTAACTAAGATGTACGTGTTACCTAGTTACTAGGTCAGATAGGCTATTGCCCATGTAATATGCTGGTATTCAACTGCATATGGTTAGTCTGGAAACTGACCCGAACATAGTTGGAGAAAAGGCTGGGCAGATGATGATGTATGAATGTTATCATATGTTAATGTTGTTGTATGTACTTTAAAGAGCTGTGTTAGGGTATGGGTGACTTTAATGCTAAACGCGATCCCATTTTTTTTTCACAACTTTTCACACAACGTCATTTAGTCACAATTTAAGCTTGAGAGCTTGTGTTATGGGTACTAAACAGCTTATAAACATAATTATATATTTCTAAATACATACATATTATAGATAAATTACACCCAGACACAGAACAAATGATCATGCTCATCACACAAACATTTGTCCTGGGTGGGAATCGAACCCACGACCTCTGGCATAGCACTATCTCCGATACATGAGATTTACAAATTCATGAGTAATCTGTTACAATTTCAATGTATTCTAATAGATTTTGACGCATTATAATGTTAATGTATTGTTATCGATTGATCCAGACGCTGAAAAAGCCCGAGTTCAGTTGGACCTTGGACTGAACGTTATAATAAACCTTTGGATGGACGTGATATGTAAGGTACTGTATGAAAACACGATCTTTAATTACTAATATATTTTGACATACTGCAAAGTATAGTAAATAAATGCCCCACACTAGTTACTTGTGCATCAGTGTTATTAAGTAAAAGTGACATACAACACTAGGAATTGCTCCTATATCGTTGGTGCGTCTACAAACGTTGAAAGTAACCAAAACAAACACCCAGACCAATGTTCCAATAATTTAGTCACTGACTTACCATTTTTTTACCTTGTATAATTTCATTAAAACAAAATATTTGTATGCAATAATCTTTTGAAAAATCCCATTATATAAACACCTCGTACGCTTGTTACTTACACCAAACGTAAACAATCGCTCCTGTATAAGTTCGTTTCCTTTGAACGTGGCCTCTTTGTAAGACCAATTGAATTAAATAAATAAATAGTACACACTTAAAAGAAGAATTGCTAATGAAATACCGGTGCTCAGCCGACAGATGTTTGAACGTTTTACACGGACTCTTTTTAAACGACAACTGAAAAAAAACTTCTTTTTTTTTGCACATTCTTGTTATAAAATCATTAGGTGGAATACTATTTAATCGAGCTTAACAAGGAATGTTTATTCTAGAAGTTATAGGGTTTGATCTAGAAGTAGGAACTACCATCCACCAGTTAAAATATGCTGTATAAAAAATGGACAAAAACAATATGGTTTTCTAAAGTTGTAGTTAATATTTTTATTTTAATCCATTCAGGATTAAAACATAAATATTTTAAAATGTTAAAGCTCCTAAAAATATATGTGGTACCTACCTTATTCGTTTCAAAACGATGTCTAGAAAAATACATTTCGGGGACTTCTAAGCTCATACAAATTAACAATGGCTAGGTATTTACAAAAAAATGACACAAACCCTAGACCTAATTAACCTCAATAAATATATAAGGAGACATTATAGATTTTTTTTGTTATTTTTCTTCGTGTTAATTTACTATGGGGTTGGAGCTTATATCACTAAAACCTATTCAATCGTTAAAAAAACAAAACCAATCGATACAAATATATCGATATTTCCATCAAAATCTAACGATAGCATACCAACCACATCACTAGTTTGACAAAGGTAAAACCGTCCTTTCTGTTACCACAAGAACTACGGGCATGACTTCCATACGGTTGATACGGGACTATATCACACAAATTAGTTCCTTGGCTCCGGATTAGTAGCTAGTCCCGGATATTTGTCATGCAAGCTTAAAAGATGACGATGCCTTGTTGTTATAGTTTGGGCTTCGGAAACTTGTGACGCTAATATTGGCTTAAGAGTATGTGCAAAATCAAGAAAACGAATTTAATCACGCACTTTTGTACAGTCCTGATTTATGAAATATATTATAAATCAAACTAACGCCAGAAGAATTTTCGATTAAGATGAAAATTTACATGTCATTCATTAAGAAATGTTTTTTTAGAGATAGCAGTTAATTAAATGCGCAAAAACCGGTTTAAGAGAGCATAACACCATGGCCATGGACCACGTGTTAATACGTAATTTATCTCATAGAACTGTGTATAAATAAACTTTCGATTTTACCTAACACTTGTACCAAAAACGTATTCCATAGAAATGTAGAATGGCGTAATAAAACATAACCATCCTATCTGCTTAGCCTTTCCCTAACAGTATTTGGCTCAGTTTCCAGTTTACACAAATGCATCTGAATACCAATGTTTTACAAGGAACAAACGCCTATCTGACCTCCACTACCTAGGAGCTGGGTAACGTAAATACCCATTGTTAGAACTGGTTGGCATACTTTCGGGATTCCGATTTATAATAACGACTGTCAAAGAAATAATGGCCAGGACGAACAACTATAGGATACATTTTGGAGAGTGTGCACGGGAATTACATGACTTGATTCCGCCATTACCTTTCTACCATCGGACAACCGGCGTACGGCGAGTGTCCACCCTTACATCGTTGGCACTCCCACGATTCGGACAAAGCGTTTCGCTTCGTTGTTTATACCGCGTACATCAAAGGACTGGAACAACTTGCCTGTTGCGGTCTTCCCGTCCGATTATAATTTAGGTGTCTTCAAGGCTAGAGTGAAGAGGCTCTTAATAAACTAGTGCACTTCACCATCACTGATTGCATCTCTGCTTACCATCAGGTGGGATTGCAGTCAAGCACAGGTTTATAATATTTAAAATAAAAAAAAAACTAAATGCAAGATTCACGCGTTTTAATAAAATAACTCAAGATAAATTAATTCATTGACATGTAATTTGAAGATAAATCTAATGCCGATAATGTAAACGGTTTCAATAAAAACCTTTGTAACCTTATTCCGTACCTTTTGTATTATGTTTTATAGCTTTATATCGGAATATATTATGCGTCGATTATTATGTAATTTGACTAAATATATTCATTTTATTAGGTATTTAATGGTGATTTTGTAACAAATCGATAACGAAGCGACTCTGTTTCGATGTGATATCGATATTCAAAGCGATTTCTCTAAATGTTTAACCAAATTAAACTGTATTCATACAAAGCAGAACTGTATCAAACACAGTACTGTACTGAACTGTATCCAAGCTTAATTTAAATTTTAATAGTGACCCTGCTTTATTTTTTTTATTATTAGACCAGTATTTCACCTGATGGTAATCGATGATGTGGTCGACAATAAAACACGCTTGCCTAGAGGTTACCTATTCGTAAAAAACTCCTAGGTTGTATCTATCAGGAAACGGCGACTGCGGTAAGATAAAATTAAATTAAATTTTACTCTGTTTTCTTACGACTGAATAAAAACACAAGGTTTATCTAACATGTTTGTTTGATTAAACGAACGTACAGGCAGGCTCTTATTGTGTGATAAGTGACACATAACCATATTCACGAACGTCTTCCACTTTGAATAAAAATAATGATAAATTAATGATATTTCACTTCTTAAAACGAAAAATAATGACTGCCATCTTAGAAAACACACGATGTAATAAAGTAAACGATTATGATTAAATAAAAGATGAAAATTGGCTAGTAGAAGTAATAGGCGTGAAAACAGACACCACAGTTGAAAGAAGACTGCTGCATGAATTCCCAAGGAAAGTTTACAATCGTAAAGACATGTCGCATGACATACTGCAGACTCTAAAGTTCTATAGGTAGTAAACAGAAAAAGAATAGAACAGAACAATTCATCTATTTTTATAACATTTTTATATCCCTATATTTTTTCCTTAACGCACAGAATACGTCCGCGTATTTCCGATCTATTGAATATTGATCAGTTGTATAAATTATCTCTAACACCTGTTTATACGGAAAATCGTCGTGTTGGCCAAATTGGCAATTTACATTCGGAATCACCACGAAACCGTGGGCAATTTGCAAGTTACGATACTAAGAGTGGGCGATGTTAAATTAATAGGTTAGGGAGTTGTACGATTAATTAACCATAAGATAATACTATGTTTGCTTTCTCTTGTTTTGAACAGGAGTTTAGCATAATATAATAATAATATTCATGTTAATGTTGTTGTGATGATTTGGATAATGTTGTAAGCATGGATGAACGTTGTTATCCCATATACTAAAATGACGCAGAGATTTGGTCACAGTATAAGCTTGACAACAGAGGGCAAAGATACGTTATCAAAAAAATCCAAAATGTAAAATGTATGGGTTGGACTTAAACTACCGAAATGCCACGTAGTTTTTCAATGAAGATCCATATATTGACAGCTGTTACTGCTGTTAAACAAAATGTTGTCTTGGCCGACATGATTGCCATAGCTAAACTGTGGCATTACCTACAGTTTAGCTATGGCAATCCTGTAATAGAGGCTGACGCTCTTATTACTTAAGACGTAGGCACTTCTTTTAGTAATGGCTGTAACTGAGTAACTAAAAATAGACACAAAGACGTAACGTGTGTTTCATATTTCATATAGGTATACTGTTTCAGCTTGTGACAGAGATGGTGCTATATAAAATAGATAACCCCATCCCTTTTTGCGATAGAATATCAATAGAGTTCGTACAATGTTAGACACTAAATAATGTTTCATCGGTAGTCAATTTAGTAATACCGATTAGAATGTATAATATATATATTCATACGAAGTCCAAGGTCTAACTGAACTCGGGCTTTTTCAGCGTCTGGATCAATCCATTATAATACATTAACATATAATGTGTCAAAATCCATTAGAATACATTGAAATTGTAACGGATTACTCGTGAATTTGTAAATCTCATGTATCGGAGATAGATGATGTATTTACAACAAAAAATATGTTTTTTGTATTTGAATTACATTATTGAAATATTTGTTCTAATGAAGCTTGTGTATTGGAATTGTTGAAATAAGGTTTAAAAGAATAGAAGGGAAAGTATTTCAAAAAGAGAAATGAGAAACAACTGTTTTTTTACACTAAATCATGGTTAGAACTATTATGACTTATTAAATGCAGGTTTAACCAAATTGGTAATCACCTTAAAAATACAAAATTGTTTATCGTAAAGCTAAAATTTAAACAGCCTAACTGCATCATTAATATTTATATCACGGATAGCGATGTCTGCGCGTCTAGAGAAAGAAACAAAGTGTCGAGATGTTTGCTCTTATAAAATTTTCATGTTTTCTCATAAATAATAGACGAAGCAAGTCTTCGCTTTGGATGAACGTAATTGCAAACCCTGGTTCTTCCGCACGCCATTCTGAAATTAAAGAACGGTTTGTTGTTATAATGGCAGAATCCTATGTCTAGATGGTTAAAGAAGTTATTCAGCAGCCTAAAGCTACTTAGATTGCATGTTTCTTAGCTGACAACAAAGTTTGTTTAGAAGAAAAACCTGTCTTAGATATTCCAAGGAAGAACTTCAAGAATGATGCAGATGCATGCTAAGACATTATCACTCAAACCTTGCTATGACAACTGTCCAACATAATACAAGTCTAAAATATTTTGCGGAAGGTGAAACTAAGTAACGGTCAAGGTGGCACTCGCAGTTGTGCTTCAGTAGTATAACTAAAGCCTTTAAAAATTGGAGAGCCAAAGTACCTCTTTAAAAATAAAGTCTTTTAGTCCTCAAACTTGGTCTCAGATGTCCACGCTTAAAGATAAAGATAAAGATAAATTTATTGCATAACTGTGCACATTAAGTTCTTATTAGTAAATCATTACATTTTTGGTTTCAACAGTCTACCCAAGTCGGACATGCAACTATAGTATTAGACAATTATAGATTATAAGAAATTAGATATTAGGTACATTTTCAAATATTATTTTTTATCAAAAAATTCATTAAGATTATAAAATACATTTTCAATTAACATTTTTTTCAATTTATTTTTAAATACATTTCCATTTAACTGTTTAATAGCCGGTGGTAACTGATTATACACACGAATAGCAGTAACATAGGTACTTTTATAATACATCATATTGTTAATAACTGGTAAATTAATGTCATATTTATATTGTTTTCGAATGTTTTTTTTAGAGTTTAATTTAAAATTGAAATATTGCATATTATTTTTAACAAATAAACTTAATTCGAGTATATAAATACCAGTTAGTGTCAGGAAGTTAAAGTTTGCCAGACCCGTGCCATGCCTTGACACGCAGCATTTTGGCTGTCAAACCTGTGGACAAGGATAGAAATATAACAATCTGTTCCATTAGGTACTAAAATAACTGATGACACTCGTAATGCTACGGATTTGACACATTTGTCTCATTTTAGATAATTAATGGGCCAAACTCAATAGATCTCTTATGTTTTCAATCAACATAGCAATAGGACAAAAGAAAAGAATTGAACTCCCCTTGTAATGATTAGTCCTTGGCATCTGGTCAAACAAATTTGGAAGGACAGTGGAAAGGTCTTTACCTAGCTTAGCAGCAGTATACAAATGAAACTGATTTTGTAGATCAAAATCTAACAAAGTATGTAACATTAAAGATAAAAACCAACTCTAAATGTATAAAAGCTTCTACATCTATTTGAAAACCTCAAAAGAACTGCAAAAGCGCGAGAGTTTATTTAGTTTTTTTTTTTAAATACAGAACCATCCAAATCTCAGGGCATTGTAAAGGTACTTCATCTTTGTTCAGACCTCCTACGAAAATTTTGCGTGCTTTATAATTGCCATCCCTCTGATTCAGAATACTACAGGAAAATATTTTAATGGAATTCCAAAAATTACTTTTTGATTTAAATCGAATCAGAATTGATATCTGTAGGTGTGTCTCTTATTATTTATTGAATTCGACATTAACATTTTAGATATTTAAGAAATTTTCGGGAACATTATTCCGGGAAAGTATTTCAGGGTTTTGCGACATCAATTTTAAAGAGCCCGTCATGATTAATTCAGTGTCAAGTAAAACGAAATGAAAGGAAGAGGAAAATGCTATTTTCATGAATTAAACGGAATTATACATAATCAAATGCTATAGTTTTAGTTTGAAAGAAGACCAATAGCTCAGACTCAATATATTAAGTACCTATCACATAAACAGTATTCCTTCACAGTAATATTTTACCAAGTTATACAACTCCAGACAGAACGAGGAGCCAACTTTTATGACTTCTTCATAGTTTTCTTATTGCTTGAAAGTTAAATTCAGTAGTACTTTCTTGACACTTAAATTAAAAATAATTGAGTTGCTTAAGACTACTAAACTGGATTCTGAATAATATTTTATTAAACCTAAAATTTCCTTCCTTACTAATTCAAGAGAGTTCGTTGCTATACCAACGCTAGGTGTCGCAGTGTCTTCAGAACCACTTAGCAAGTTTTAATTCTTAAGATCACACAGTGCATAAATAATGAAAGGCTGCCAACTCGCTGCCTTACAACTCCTACTAAGATATTCTAGCCTCCTTTCATACGTCAGCACAACTTCCGAGCTTCACATATTTATAAAATTTCCATTTAATATGACTGTCGTAGTTTTCAACAAGATCTGTCTGCAGCATAACATTTTGCGCGAACTACTAGTTTAAAATTTGTATCAGAAGAAGCCGTTTCACATCGTGCCTCATTGATCAAAGTATTAAATGTTTGAGTACTTTCAACCTCTACCACTTAGGAACACCCCAGATGTTTTGATTAGATTTTCATGTTTCGCAACTAGTCAAACTTTGGATGAAATGGACTTTTCAATGGATTCCAAAGTCATAATTATCTTTAAGATGTGTCCCTGTGATGCTAAAATGGTTGAATTTTCCTTGTTCGAAAAGTTACTTTCTAGGGAGGTTTGGGGGTTATCAAAAGTTTGTTTTATCTCGAAGAATTGCAAAAGAGGTGGGCTTTGAATTATTGTTCCTTTAGTAATCAACGAATTCAATTAGCGATAGCAGCTATTTAGGAAACTTTGGGTATTTTATGAAGAATTTTGATGAATTGTGGTTCGAAATATTTTAAAACCAATGTTTGGTTTACAAAGGGGAATGCCCATCGGCCACACAAAAAAATGCCTGAAATGAACAACAATGAAATATACGCCAAATTGCACTATAAATCGTAGGGAACCCATGACAATTTCAATAATTATCAAAAAACTTGGTAGAAGCCAGTTCCAAACATTTTTTCTAAAATATAGGTTAAGTCAAGGTTAAGGATACCTACTACGTACTTCATCATTTTGCACTGATATGAGATTACATCTCATCGTTGCAATATCGAAATAGCAATGAATACAGTGTACGTTTCTATCCATTCTTAAATGTACACGGTGCACAAGTCCAAAACAACAGCAGAGTCGTATCCGTCGTCAAAAAGCCGAGTTGACGTTTAGGCGGGTCCAATCTAAGTCGTGTTCAAAAATGGGTAACGTGTGCAGAAGTAAAATCAAAATCCTTAAAAAATAGCCACAGTCGACGTTATAATATAATATCCTGAATTTACTTGAGCCGCAAACGCAAAAATCCGCAAAACCATGAATCGTAATAATTTAAATGCATTCATGTCAAATTGTCAGTAAGGCAAAGGACATGTGATGCATACAGCCTACGATACGATTTATAATTCGAGTTTTTTATTTTGATAAATATTCATACGCTTATACTATTTTCATTATATTTACGGTATTAATAGGTCGAATAATATTAAATGAATGATAACTATGCAATAATTCCATAAAATAGTTCGTTAAGGATTATTTGACGATTTCTGTTAGGATGAATGTCGATTACTCATGTCAAATAAACACTGACCGCCATTATAAATTAAGAATGACTATGACGGATATCAAAATAAATATTTTAAATATCGTTATATTTTCACCCTAGGTAAACAAACTTGAGATACATTTCGTTATATATATTTTATTCTTGATAGAATTAAGGACTATTAGTAGTTTCTGTCTATTTCAGGCATTTTTTGGGCGTTTTCCTTTACAATAAGTTTTGGCAGTTAAATCATAATGGTTACTAGTTATTTAGCATCATAAGCTGTTTTTGTCAATTACCTCCCCCAATTAACGGGACTTTGCATCTACTGAACATGCTCAATTTTTCTTTCATCCCTCGACAACCACGGAGATTGACTATTAAAATCCCCACTTCCAGAGTCATCTTTCAATAGCCTATCTGAACCTCGTTAACACAAACGTCAACGTTGGAAACTTTAACCTCAATTCCCTCAGAAAATTATATTTCATTTTTATTTGTTCCCAAACAATTTACTTCGTCTACGGCCAGCGTTTCAGCGAAAATAATTTTTCGTTGAGTCAGACCGTTAACCAACTTAGTCTGAGACGTGACCCATGCTATTTATGGGACAAACTATTTGATTTGGGCCCTCAGCAAACAGTGACCTTTGATCGTACCTCTCCGATATATCTCAAAGTCTTTTAGTGTTGACCAGCCAAATGAATTTGGTTTTATTTGTCCCAAAGCAATATTTTGTAGTTTTCACTTTAGTAGTTTTTGGATTTAATATGTCTGGACCTTCAGTAGTGATATTAAATTTTGCTGTTCTGCAGAGTTCATTTCAGAATTTGTTTCGTTTTAAAAAAGAGAAAAAATTATAAATACAATACATCGATACTAATCATTTACAGATTAACAAACTATTATATTAAGACGTGTAAGGAGAGAGGTAATATTTTTTAAGCATATTTTTGAATGATGGTAATGTGAGAGATTGTTATAAAGAGGTCAATTTATTTGTTAATAAGTTGGTATGAAATAGTTTATCTCCGAAATAATTTATCCAGTTTTAAATACACTGTTTCACTCATTGAAAACTACTTTATCGACGAGCATTATAGGATATGTTTGGTGTAATAGACCTCCATGCAGACGAGGTCACAGGCTGAAACTAGTGAGTTTTAAAATACACCCACAAAATGAAAATGAAATTATAATAACTTGCGTAACTGTCTCAGTTAATTACTTTGGTCAGACCTCATTTGGGACTACACTTGTTTGTCTCCAAGAATTATAATTGTATAAGGCGCCCGAAATTTTATTAATGTTTTATTAGGATTCTGCCAAGGACCCTCTTGAGTTATTATGGTTTGATGTTTATTCTGATTTTCCTTTCCAATTTTTTAATTATAGGTTCCGTATTTTTTTTTCATAACGAGGTTTGTTATTTATTTCTTCAGTTTGACGTCCTACATACGCACAATTTTTGGCGTTAATAGAAATTATTTTTAATACATCACATCACAGAAAGAGTTTCTACGTAGGTAAAAAAAAAGAAAATATTTGGTAGTTCTTGGAAATTTACATTATAAAGAAGCAAAGAAACGCGAAAAATATAAATATTACGCTTTGCATCGCGATACATTACATTTTAAAAAACTTCCTCTCCGTGGGTTGGCAACCCTGATCGTTTGATACTTTTTTAGAGATTATTTTAGTTTTGGCCCATTGGACTGGGGACTGTTTATTTAAAAAAAAACTGGATGGGGGGAATTATATTTCAGTTCACCCTCCATAAAATTGTAATCGTACTTCACTTAAGGTAAGTTGGTCTGATTATTTAATTTTATTTCGGCGAACTGAAATATAATTGAACACTAATTGTACAAATATGAATCTGTGAGAGTTAATTAACCTATTTATGGTTTTTAAGTTTTTTGAATACTTTTATTTTTTTATTGCACCTACCACTATTTTGCTCTGCATTAACAGAAAGATTACTTGTAAAAAATGCCTATCCGCCGCTGTACATTTACGTACTTATAGAATTAAATAAATAAATCGAATAAATTCAAAAAGATTTAATCAACCGACATTTTATTACAATCAACGTTAAACATTCATTTCTTTTACCAACTGAAAAATCGTTCCATTTAAAGCATTCGCGAAGAACAAAAGACGGTCAAAACAAAGGCTCTGCCACTACAATAAAAACTCAGGGATCTTTACCTTGTGAACCTTTTTATTGTTACCTAACCTTTTCCCATTGATCCACTCTGGTTTAATAACCTTTTGCAATGTTGCAAGTAAAATGGGATTTCACAACTCAATGCGTACCTGTGGGGTATGAAACGATGCCTCTATTGTTCGTTGTAATTTTTCGGAAACGATCGCGACTTTATTCGGGTGAACACGGATTTGGAACGAAGTTGACACGAAGTGGATAGATACAGTAGGCTTGGTCTAAACAACGGACATAAATAGGAGTATTTACACAAAGATGCAACCGTATAGTGATCTTAAACGTAAGCCAGTCACGACTGCGCTTGCACTGGCTATAAGCCAACACAATATGTCCTAACTCATTGAGATCCAGTCTCTTTACTGTTCTCCAACAGCACCCTAACACAAGGTCTATAGCCCACAGAGGGAGCCCTTAGCCAGTCGAAACTTAATTTATGTGGTTATAAGAGACTGCTGGTGGTAGGAGAGTGGAGATACGTTTATAATTGAGAAGCCTTATTTATTTTTAGGGTAAAAGAACAGTTACTTGCTACGAAATACAAAAACATACTTCACTAAGATTTGTCAAACATGTTACCTACACCATTGTCCAAATATTAATAAAAAATAAGCATTAAAGAAAAAACTGACAAATAGAAAAAATAAGAAAAAACACTTGGTTCTTAAAGTAGCGTTACCTGTATCTTAGAAGACAGATACAGCCACAGATCAGAGTTTGCTTAGCATCTAAAATTATTTTTTTTACTGGACGCCTTTGTATAAAGCACCCAAAGTTCTGCCCAGTTAAGCAGTTAACCCTTGCTCTAAAGTAAAAAATAATATTGAAAATAATATCTATACGTATGTATTTATGTGTGTGAGTTTGTTCACGTGTACCGAGCTGTACTTCTGCACCTGTACGTATTTTATTAACCCAGTCCAATTGCTGGTAGCCTGACATTTATAAGGCCTCAAGTTGGAGCAAATCGCTGTCACTGACAATTAGAGACCGTTGCCCCGAAGTTGGGCAACCAGTTGTAAATTTTGAAAGTTTGCAGAATAGTTTGTGGATGTGCGAAATTATGTAATTTCCTTATTATTAATAACGTTAACTTCCGCTTTAATAAAGGATTAGTTTACGGTAAAAACAAAGAATCCTATTGTAATGACAGCCGCAGTGGTAAATCAAATATTAAGCTTAATGAGGTCAGTCTGTTGATTGTTGATAATCATCCATTGCATTCCAAGACCCATCGATACGGTACTGATACCCAAAAGACAATGACAAACTATCTTACCTAAAGGACATATAACCAAGTAACTAACTAGGTTGTGTAGGTCCTGTAAATTACAGTTATTCAACTGCATCAGCTGGTTAGATTAAAAACCAACTCTTGATTAGTTGTTATAAGGAAGGCAGATGACGAAAGCCTAAATTTGAATGTACGTATTAGTAGAACGTAACAGATCAGATGAATACTGAATGTAAAACAGCCTGCTTTTACAACATAATTTAATATCCTTAATGTACTGCTTTTCCAATATAGTTGGAAGTTTAATAAAGGACAGTTTTCAATACAAGCCACGTACTGTGAAGCGCTTTAGTTTATTAATGGAGTGACGCTTTCAAAGTCCGGCTATTTTGTACGTGAATTGAACTAATTTATTTCCAGTAGGTACTTTATCAATCTCAATAAAGTTATATAGAAAAATTGCATTAATAACACGTCTTTTCTTCGAAATGTGTCCGATCTAACTTGCTCTCAATATTTTCAAGTCTGTCAAAACGAGGTTTTATTTCTGATCCACCCAATCTTATAATCCTAATGGTTTTCCCTCGATCTTGTTTATTATTTTCATTTCTTTCTCTTTTCTTTTTTATTAATCTTGATCTGATTGATGGAGATCTATTTTGATAAAACGTGGCGTATCTTCTTTATTTTTAGAAGGTTCTTCAACTTCTCTATCAGCCGACTAATCTGTCATTATTATAATAAAATTATCACCGTTCAAAATGTATAATTCAGTATTAACATTCCAAGCTGTCTGTTAAGATAATAAAACTATCACGATCAGTAAGCCAATTAACGGTCGTGGTATATTAATTCTGCTATTAAAAGATTTGAGACATTGTGTTTTGAACTAAAGTCGTTATAAAAGTTTTTGGTCAACGATTTAGTGTCTCTTAGAACTTTGCTCGTAAATGAAGTGCTGTAACAGCTATATTTTCTTTTATGTCTGTCTTATTTTATAGTACCTATTTAAAAAAAGTCTAAAGTTCTTCATAACGTTTTCTCTAAGATGTATATTTTTAAGAGAACTACTGGTAGGTGTTTAAACTACTTTTCGTGGTATTTTGAGTAAGGGTTGTAAAAACTTGTCAATACAGGGTAATTAATTTTTCAACAAAAACTTTTCAAGGAGTGAAAGTCAACTCATGATTTTTAACATCTGCAGTGAGGCCAAACGAGACTTAAAAATGAAAACGGCAGTTTCAAAGATTTTCATTTCTTAAATAAGTCATAATATAATTATTATATATGGTACAGCAGATGTTTTATTGAATTATCTACTGAATTAACAGCTATCGTGGATTTTTTTTGCTGTCACATATTACTATTCTGAAAATATAATTCAATAGTAACAAACTTAACTAATAACTAGTCTGCAAAGTTTCACTAACACTAAATAACTTTAATGTATTACCATCGGTCTGTAATTATTTCCTAAATACATGTTAGTACCTACATACCTACCTATTTTTTATAAGTTTCTAAATATTTGGAAACTTTTAAGTAATTTATCTCAATGTTACAAATACTTTAAAATATGCCTTTAATCATACATGGTGTTTATAGTTCTACACATACACGTAACACTTCAAAAGTTTTATATTTATCCTCAAGTAAAATATCGCAATAAGGATCTAGCATAAAATAAATATTATGTAACCACAGTCTAAAAACATACAGTCGTCCGACGAAGCTGTCTAGACAGGGCAATCGTGCGGGGTGTGAGGGGCGAGACGTGGGAAAGCCGCTCCCGCACTGCGAACAAAACGATGTTCGTAGTGCGGGAGGTATTATTCAAGTCTAACACGTGTAGAAGCTGTCGGCATTTTTCCAGAGATCAAAGGCGTCGTCCTACTGTATTCATATTTATACTGTGATGTAACTATGCTCTTGACTGTACCATAACAATTTTCCTCTACTTCCTAGTAAGAAGTTGCATTAAAATCTGAATTCTCTAAAAGATTTACGTCAACACCACTTCCATATATCTGTCACCGAACAATGAAAGCACCATAAAGATCCTATCACTGAACTCCATCATATTTGGCCGAAAACTTCAGCTAGCCCCATTATTAGGACCATCCGTATATCATTTTCTAACATAATAAAACACGTCTGAGAATAAGAAGCACCCTATAAAGATCCCATAAAACCATTCAAGTTTCGTTCTGCCGTCAAAGATGTGTCGGCATTAGTCGAACGAAGTAATTTACGCTTTTTTTTATATCCCACTTGAATCACAATGAAAATGGCCACCGTATTTGCTAAAGATTTAAGATTATAGACACGTTGGATATTGTTATGGCCGTGGGTAGGTTTTAGGTTGTATTATACGAATTTGCTGATTTTTTCCGTAGCTTGTGGTTGGTTGTTTTGTAAAACGAATTTGGTGAAAGCTTTTTGTAAATTGTCAATTAATTTCTCATGGTATAGTAGCACTAGCTCCTTGGAATATGTTTTTACTATTTATCTTATATACATATAATCTAATACTTTGTTGACTGTCCTGTTGGTCTAAAAGTTAGTGACCCTGACTGCTATGCCGGAGGTTGTGGGTTTGATTTCTACCCGGGACAAATGTTTGTGAGATGAGCATGATCATTAGTTCTGTGTCTGGTTGTAATTTATCTATAATGTATATCTTTTTAGAAATATATAAACAAGTTTATCAGCCGTTTAGTACCCATAGCACAAGCTCTCAAGCTTAACTTGGGACTAAATGGAATTGTGTAAAAAGCAGTGGAATATTTATAAAATTTATTTACTATACCTACCTACAATACATGTAAAAAGAGAAAAAAATAATCATAGGACATCAAAAAGTTATTCCGTATCGCTGCCACAGAAAAAAGTGCCCAAAAGGTTCAGTATTTCCTTTTATCTACTTAGAAATACTATTATTTTAGACATAACTTTCAAAAATATGTAAATTCTAGTGGTTTTCCAGGTAAGTGTAGTGAAGGCTGGGTTAAATTTTCGGGTTAGGCAAAATCATATTTCAGTATTCCTTTTGTAATTGCTCAGTAGCATCCCGAAGTCTGGATTTGATTGGTTGAACAATACTTGAACAGAGCTGGCGAAATGTGGTATGCTATTAGTGTAGCTCTGCCTAACCTTCTAAGGAATACAAGCATGGTATTATGAAGTTTTCCATTTTGTGAGAAATTTCAGATAACAACATTATCCTGGTCGATAAAATGAAGGTGTAAAATCGCTGATAGAACTACATAGTTTTATGCCTGGAAGCTATAAACTACTAATCAAATTGACACGTAGACCGAATTCACTCTAAATTCATAACTTTTACTGAAAGTGTAATTACATTTCCTATTAAAAGTGTTTGAACTAGTACGTTTTGACAGTTATTTGTTCTTAGTGTCACAGTTATTTTCTTGTTTTTTTGTTGTGGGTATTAAAATGTAACTGATCTAAATACTACGAGAACCTTTTACTCCGTAATTTTTGTTAGCCAGTTCTATCCCACTCCTGGGCAAAGGCCTCCCTCTACTTCTTCCATTTCTCGCGATTAAGCGCTTCTTCTTACACAAAACAATAAAAACACAAGTCTTAATCTTTAAGACAAAGTCTATGTCTTTTTTTTGTCTTTTTTTTTTCGTCTTGTCTTAGTCTTTTTATTTCTCAAGAAGGAAAACAATTAATTTGCAACCTGTAAAGAGCTTCACTTAGCAAGATTAATAATTAATTAATTAATTACTACTCTGAGAACTTAAACCAAAAGTAAAAATGACAAAAGACTGTCCTCCAAAACGTCCACCCTTCAATAAAACTTGAGATCACAATCTCTTTTATAGTCCACACTTTGTCTTGGTAAGACCATGTGAGGACCAATGCCTAAATGCCCCCAATGCCCCAATAAGTGTTCAAGATTTTCTTCTGAATAAAGAACCACACAGATATGAGTTGAGCTGTTGAATACTCAAATTAAATATTTAATCAACTACGCATTTCAATTTAAGGCAAATGTATTATATTTTATTGTACTCTAGATCAAATAGTTTTCAAAACATTTCGTTTGACATAAAATGTGTCCCCGTACCTAAAGCTTCAAATCCCGTTAAAATTTCGCTGGTTGCTCACGTAGGTAATTCTTAAAAACCTTTTTCTATCTCCTATTATGTTAAGTCACTGCTTTTCTTTACTCCGTTCAATATCTCAAAGCCCACACTATGATACGAATAAAACCCAAACTTCTATTTTTTAGTTATTTCACGAACACATAAAAGGGCTCGTTGAAAGCTTACTTCAATGCCTGGTCTCGAATCTATCGATCTTCAACGGTTCTAAGGAGCCAAATCCAGGCCTTCGTACCCTTTCCTTGACGACTATCAACACTATTACAGTTTGTTGGTAGACTGTCTGTTTGTTGTCAATGCTGAGTACACTGCACAGCCCAGAGTGGAACTTTAGAATATTTATGAGCTGTTTATCAGCGCAAGTCAATTTTTTTATGTAAATAGTCTGAGAGACGTCTTGGACTTGACGGGTGAAATACTGTTTTAAAATAGGTTGTTCTTATTACTTTTTTCTTGTGTTTGTGTTTACTCTTTTGAAGAACGTATCTGACTCTGCGAAGTTTTGACTGAGTCCGTTTACATTAAATTATTTGAAATGCAATTATAGTAATACGTGTACCAGTCTGAGACTATTATTTATTTATTTATTTAAAACTTCAAGCACACTAATGTTCAAAGACGGACTTAATGCCATAGGTCAGCACACCAGCAGCTGCGCTTGCCATACAATGTTTTTGTATTAACACACATTTCTATCGGGGTGACTACTGCGAAAGCTAATTCTTGTGTTAAGTGTTATAAGAGTCCAAGTTACCTCATGATGCTTTCTTTCATCGACTTGAAAACATAACATAACATCATGCCTGTAATCCCCGAAGGGCTGGGCAGAGGTGTACCTACCTGGCAGTACACCCACATTTCGCCAGTTATGTTTTAGTCCCATGTAGTAGGGGGCGACCCTATTGCCATCAATCGGGCACAAATCCAGACTCCGGGCTGTTACTGAGAAATCCCAGATGGTAAACCTCAATAACACTTTGCCTGACCTGGGGATCGAACCCAGGACCTTATGCTCAGCAGTAGCGCATGCGACCACTAGACCAACGAGGCAGTCTCGACTCAGTCGACTTGAAAAGTGCTTTATAATTTGATAAAATCATAAAAAGTTACGATAAATTAAGAAAAAAAATAAAAATGTGGATAGTCCATTTAAAACCCATGCCTGCTCTATATTTCTAATGGGTGACAACATAAAATGTGTTATTACATATATGCGTCCTAATAAATGCTTTACTCCTTTCTTTGAAATATTTAACAGAGTCCCAAACTGAGCTGTTTTTTTTATTGTAAAACCCACTTGAACAACGTGAACAGCAATTTTTTTATTTTCGTCAGATATCACGAAAATAAAAAATTGGCCCCTTACGGATTTATTTTCAAAATAATGTTTAAAAGTTTGGTGAGAGATTAAAAAATACCACGTATGAAGGCCAAGCCGTGTACAAAAGCCTAGTTTATAATAAACGATGTTATCTTCCAGATCCTTCAAGTTTCTGCGCACGGACCGCCGACCTTTATCTCAAGTCGTTTCCTCCAGGGATGATAATATTTAGTGTTCCAATCTTGGAATAACTTTGATTTTTAGGGTTTGCTTCGAGTTATCGCCTTTGAGCTGGATCGTAGTAAAATTCTGTTTACGTCTTGGATTGAACACTGTATTTGATAGTGGGTTTATTTGAACATTTCTCGCAGACAGAGTTTCATCATCGTTATTTTTAGAATACCTATTATTTTCCTTTTTTTGTGTGGAAAATAGATTGAAAATTTAAACGGATGCATTCTTTGTACTGGTTAAGTTGAGTTAAATATCGTGATTGCCTATTGGCTTTGGCCTCCACCTCTCATACACAAACTTGTGGATTCAGGTATTTGCAAATAAAAATATCTTTATCTCTCAGATCAGAGCACGCACCACTATTTTTTCCAATTCGTGTGTATTTTCTTGGTTTAACTTAGACATGATTGACTTCGGTAAAGGAAAACGACGCGAGGAAATCTATAATTCACCTAAGTCTTACATTGCCATCTCGTCTTCACCAAGCGTGGTTATCAATGTTCGTGCCTTCCTTGTGTAAGAAGAAGCCTTTATCTAGCAGTGGAACAGCAAAAGACTGGTATTATGAATGGAACAAACACAGATCCTATTGATTAACAACATTTTTTATACAAAATGCAACAAAAATGGGTTAAAAATGCCGAAATCACTGATTGTGTAACAGGATTGCTTTTTTCAATCAAAGAGAGAGGCGTTTAAAAGGTAATATCGTTAATACAAAAACCTTTTACCTCCCAGAGAGTACATAATGATGTTTGGCAGCATACACTAATAAAAGTGACCGTTACTGTGTTTAGTTGTGCCAAAGTCTACCCTGTGCCAAACTTAGTCCTCTTCTAGTCTATTTAGTCCAAAATTAACTTGTAGTAGTTTGGTCTTTGGTGCATCGTTTCTATTGCTTAGATGAACACAGGATAGTTTAACTAAAAGTGTAAGGTTTATTTTCTACTGCTTAAGAGGTTCACTTTCATGGTGTAATATTAGTTTTGCCATATACTAAAAAACATGGCAAACTAATAGACAGCTTGAAAAGTACGTATTTATCGTAGCAATTCTTTTTTTTTGCACGCAATGTCTTCATTTTTAGCTTTGGTAGGAGTCTAATATATGTCAAGATAAACGAATATCCTATTGATTCATGTTATTACTCAATTAAGTCATTTACGAGTATGCTTGTCACTTTTTATTTAGTAATACCATCATGTCAGAAGTGGCTCTCAATGGTTCGTAATAATCATGTATGTTTTTTTAAGCTAACTATACAATATTGTGAAGTCTCTAAATGAAGATTAATATCACTACCACGTTAATCTGCTAGTGTTACTACTAAGCATGAAGTCTTGGTTGGGATTTTTGAATCCGGCTAATAGCCATAAGCTTGCTTCCTTACACATGGGACTTAAAACATAACTGACGAAATACAGACTTTCCTAAAAGTCCCCTTTGCTCAGCTTTACGGAAAATACTGGCATGATGGCACGTCTAAATAAAGACAAAATTTAATTTTAACTCAAGCAAATTGTCACCAACATTTTCACCCTTTGATAAAGTTTAACAATTTTAATTACGATATGTGGAATTTCAAATCCCAAAAAGTATGATACCCAATGAAAATTCCAAATCAATCCTCTGGCGAACATTCTAATCCCAGGTATAAGCGAAACAGCGAAAAACATTAACCGTTGGTGGGCCCAAGGTAAATGTAATTCACAGGCAGACGACCCCAGGCAAGATTAAAAAACTTTCTACCCAACCCTGTGGTTTCGAGGGCAGAAAAAAAATATTAATGAAATTTTCAAAACCTCCCCGTTGACCGAAAGGAGCGAACTTCATCAAAGTATTTTCACTGTAGCGGATAGGCAATTAAGAAATTCAATTTTGAGATACGGTATCGGTTTCTGAGTATCTTGAGTGTCTAAAGGGTTGGCCGTTGTCATCAGATCATTAAGAAATCAATTTTGCTTGAGTGGTATCGGAAACGATGGACTTAAATCTGATTGGAGGAAACAATTACGTCAATACTAATCATGAAGATTGATTGATGACTTTTTAAGGGTTAAAAGTTTATTAGACCAATGAAGCTGGTGAAAAATGTACGATTTATCACGACTTTATACCCTTAAGAGTTGGACAGAGGTGTATTTATATGTATTATGATGTACCTAAATATTATGAAATATGAAGCGAGTCCATTGTTAAAACGAAGGAAGAAAGACGAAGAAGATTTAATTGCCGAAAATTATTATTTATTTATTAAGTTTAACATTCAGCAATAAAGTGTATTCTGAAAATTAAAAATAACGCAGCTTATCTATTTCTATACTAATATTGTACAGAGAAAATTTATTTGATTGCTTGTTTCTTAGCATTAAATAGGCTCCGAAACTACGGAACGATTTGAAAAATTCTTTTACCGTTGGTAAGCCCCACCGTTCCCGGGTGACATAAACGACTTTTATCCCTATAATATTCCCTCGGGAACGGGAACAACGCGGGTGTCACAAAAAATATACTGTCGCCTTCAAAGTCCAGACATTACCTTGGTCAGATTAATCAGGATATCTACAACTTTATTTTTCACTGCAAATCAAGATAATCCTACTACTCCTATTCAAACTTGAGAATTGACCCTTTAGAAAACTTTACTTCTTTATCTATTCTAGACAAGATAGAAACAATACAAAGTGCTGCGATAACATTTAGCTTAATTACTTTACTGAACTCAGTTACACTTTGCTTTAAGTCATACCACTTAGTTTTCTCTTAGATATCTTAGAAATGGATGTACCTTTTACTTTTCTTTTAGTAAATTGTAAGGTTTGTCTTGTCGGTGGTGATAATCAAGTTCAAAAGCAAAAGTCGGTCTTTCAAATTAGGCTCAGGATCAGCACATTTTCTACCTCAAAATTTTCATAAAACAAAACACCCGCCCTTCACCACTGCATAGTGTTTTTGGTGGGAAGAAGAAGTGGCGGAACAAACTGCCCAGCAACACGTCTATCAGGTATTTAAGAAGAACATAAGTTTACACAATATTGTTGATTAATAAACAAACCATCAAAATACAATTTCAGACACTGATCTGCATGGTTCTTACAAGATCTGACCAATGTAATGTCTGGACTTTAAAAGAGACTGTGACCTCTGAGTTTCTTTCGGTGTTTCTTCTCAGACCAAAACACAGACTTCACCTTCTGGTTAAAAAAAGACATGTAAGAGTGTTTGTATGAACCTATTTACAGAAACAAATATTATTTATCATTTAATTCTACCAGCAGTAGAACAGAAAACCGTCAATAACACCGTATCCGACCTGGATACCAAACTAAAGACCTCACGTTCAACAGTCTCAGAATTCCGCCTTCAATTTTTATCACGTAATCTCTTACTATTAGCACCCCGACCCTCCATCAGCATACAACAGAATATAATACTGATAAAGTCACAGAAATGATTTACTGATATGAAAGAGGCTCATATACTGTGAGTGAGAGGGGTATAATTGAAACAGTATGATTTATACTGCGCTCATAGCTGTTTTATCTACGGCGTTATTCCCGAAGCAAGAGTAAACAAAGGCAAAATGGATAGGAAGTAATGGTTGAAGGGAAGTGTTTTTCGACGCTGTAAAATGTTGTGTCGCAAGATTTCTGTTGCAGTTAATTGGTTTTTAAATATGGCGTTCTGTTTGGTAGTTTTAAAAGTAATTTAAATGTACAGACGCCAGCACGTCAAGTTGCCCCAACATGTCAAATTTCTTTGATCGTTTTTCAACTTTATGGCAAACAGAATAAGGTTCATATTCAATTGAGAAAATTTGACACATTGGGGTAACTTGATGTGCTGGCGTCTGTACATTAGAAGTTCTGTAAGAAGTTATATAGTGAACAGCTTCGTTGGTTTGTTGGTCACAAGCACTACTGCTGTTGTTGAGGCCCTGTGTTAGATTTTTGGGTCGTGCATTGTTTTGCAGTTTTATACCAGTTGAAATTTAACGAAGTATAGAATTGTTCTGGGTTGATGGCATTAGCCGCTTTCTGTCACATAGGACGACACACATCTGGCAAAATGTGGATGTACAGACGCCTGCACGTCAAGTTACCCCAATGTGTATAATTACTTTGATAGTTTTTCAACTTTATGACAAACAGAATAAGGTTCATATTCAATTTGGAAAATTTGACACATTGGGATAACTTGATGTGCTGTGGTCTGTACTATGGAGGTAGAAATGTAATTAACTCTTTAGGAATACCTTCCTACTTTTGGGTTAAATAGTAGAAAGAAAATTGAAATTTTAAACACACAGTCAACAGTCAATTTATCATTTACAAATTGAATAATATATTATTTTTATGTTCAATTGGGAGAATTTGTCAGTTTGTGGTAGCTTGCTGTAGTAACTGGCCTCTGTACAAAGGTGTGCTTAATGCCTTAGGCATTTTTCTACCAGTATACCTTAAGGTGATGCAGAGGCAGAACAAGCTTAATTAAGCTTAGTTATTAGCTTGACCGCCTGTGACTGTCTGTGGCACCGTAGCGCTTAAACGGGTGAACCGATTGCGATGCAGTTTTTTTTATGTGAAAGCAAGGTTTCTTGTTGGAACAACAACTCCACTCATCTTCTTTTAAATTGAAAACTAACCTTGTATGAATACATGGTTAGTTTTCAATTTAAAAGAAGTGTGCAGGTTATCCTAAGATAATTAAAGTTGTTGTCTCTTAGAAACCAGACAGCAACAATTAAGCGACAATAGCCCAATGGCAAAGGCGTCGACTTGGCGTTCGTTAGGTCGTGAGTTCGATCACCACTCGTTGCACTATTGACGGGAACTCACTCAAGGGAAGAGACTATTAGTAATGTGCGACCCACATTGCTAGTAAAAAATATTCGTAAAGAATCTGAAAGCACTTAAATAAACAAACTGAAGACAGCTAAAAAACTTTCTGTTCCACCACCTCCTCAGCCTACGTCAGCATTGCAGCAATATTTTATATTCCGGGCCGCCCAACTTTGAGTACCCAACCGATTCTTATCCCAATTTCCACGAAACTGATGTAAACACAATGAAAATACCGCATCTATACCGTTATACCCCACTCTCCCCCGAAAAGGGTTCCTGGGCGGAGTCAGTGAATTATGGTCTTTTAAAATCTTTTTTTTTCTTTGTTATCGTTCGGAGTTTTTCGTTACGATAAAGAAGATTACACCATTTATCTTACGGTTGACTCTAGAACATTTGTGCAGTTTGTATAATTTTATTTTTTTGGGCTTTCAGGGGTTGGAAACATTTATTTGTCTTCAAGTGAAGCGGTCTTTATTGATTGCCTTCATATCCAGACGTATGTAGATAAGGCTAACATTTTTATTAGCTCATGTTTTTATCCGCACTGGATTTTTTTGGAACGTGGTTTTATTGGATATTGTGCTAGATAACAAAATATTGGTGTTGGTTGTAGGAACCTATAAAGGGTGGAAGTTACTTCGTTGCACATATGAACACTACAGAGTTCAGGCAATGGTCCTGGACATGTAGTTTTCGTCGGCTTTTCTTTATGTTATCTTAGCTAAAATTCATAAAAAAAACCTGATTCCTTGTCCATACTTTTTCAACGGGACCACCGCAGCCGCTCTCTGCACTAGTTCAAGAAGAAAAATAAACAAATGAATAAACAACACCCATAGTCGCACATTTCACACTCGACTTCCAAAAATTTGATCAGCTGCCGCCTGACACATCATAAACTTGTATGGCACACTAAAAAGCTGATCTCAAGTATTTATTTCACAAACATTAATTAATTATTCAAACATTAATAGACTCTGCAAACACGCAGTCTTCCACTAGTGTTTCCTCGCCGATAAAATAACATTGTACAGAATAATTACATATAAATTATGTATGAACGTGAATAATTAATGTTAAATGTGGACCACGTTAGAAAATTATTTTGCTTGTGTTTTAAATGTTTGGGATGAATATAACTGCCTACATGGGCGCACGTAGTGGGTGGGGTGAAAAAGTTAACATTGAGGGTAGCAATTTGTGGGAAATTATGTTTATCATAATTTTTGAGGAATCTTCGTTGTTATTTTACACCACTAAGCACTATTAAGCTTACCGTTGAATTTTTAACACCTCACCTCACAATGTATTTGAAACTCAAACGTGTGTAGATATATTAAATAAAAACGCAGCCTACCTATATCATAATGAATTTTATAATCATTTTTCTGAAGTACAAAGTCAAAATAAAAATAAACCAAAATTATTAAAACATGAAACGAATAAGTTACTGTTACGAACCGAACTTATTGGCATCACCTTTTTGGAACATTTAATTTGTATTCTAAATTCTAATAATAATATGACTGACAGTAGCTAGACTTGTGACTCTTTTGGTTTACACGATTGTGAATGTTTTGTAAAATAAACTGTGGTTACCTAAACCAGCGCGTTTTAGTTATAGTAGCTACGATCAGTAACAGTTACCAAACAAATTTTTCAAGCCTACATGTAGGTAACAAATGGAGGCGGATTTATGAAACAATTTAACAATTAGGTAGTAACAGAATTCACTACTTTTCATGTTTATATTTGACAGCTTAAACTTATTAAAAAACTACCCTCAAAGAACTTGAATACCTACTTTATTTATTTTTAGTTTCTGCTTAACTTTGAGGTCAACTTCAACTTCAACTCTTCTCTATGGCGTTTGTGGAAGAGAGACACCAAGCTTTGAGGTCAAATTGTAATGTTCATTTACGTTTCGGCTTAACTGGCAGTTTGAATTTGATGTTGAGCTGAACCTAACTTCGACTTGTCGACACCAATAAAATACCTAGATTGTGTTTCACTGTAATAACATAGAGTATTAGGAAGTAAGGCAAATAATATATTATTCGTATTCTAGTAAATCAATTATTTTTCAAAATCAAAATCTTAGTACATCAAATTAATTTTCCATCAAATATTATAAAACAACTAAACTACCTTTCCTATGTTTGTCTTCTAAATCTTTTGCCACAACTATCTTTGGACTTACTACTATCCACTTTAAAAGCAATAAAGTTAAAACTACTTAGATAACCATCATCTACTACCGTAAGATATGTAACATCTAAGCCACCAGGAAGGTCAAACCTTTGCCAGTTTCACTTTGACCCAAAAACCATTCAACTGGTTTTAGGAATGTCCAACATATGCTCAAAGATATCGTTTGTACCGTAAATTTTATCAGCTGATTATGTTTTGTCGTTATTAATGGGCTAATTTTCTTTTTTTAAGATAATTTTATCGTGATACTTACGGTAGAAAGTTGCTTATGAATGGGATTGCTTTTGAACAATTTATTTAAAAGTAGTGGCCACCTATTAATTTTGTTTTTTTTTCGCCCAACGAGCTATGGAGAGGGCTATGCTCGGAGTCTCTCTGCGAGATCGAGTCAGAAATGAGGAGATCCGTGGAAGAACCAAGGTTACCGACATAGCCCAGCGGATTAGCAGGTTGAAGTGGCAGTGGGCAGGGTACATAGCACGGAGGACTGATGACCGATGGGGTCGAAAGGGTCTCGAGTGGAGACCACGTATCGGCAAGCGCAGCGTAGGACGTCCACCCACAAGGTTGACAGACGACCTCAGCCGCGGGAACGCGCTGGATGCGAGCCGCTTCCAAACGGTCTTATTGGAGATCTATAAGGGAGTCCTATATGTCCAGCAGTGGACTTCCTATGGTTGAAATGATGATGATGATAATGATTAATTTTGTCTGTGTATATTTTTCTTCCTAGCTTTTTCCCTACAACATGTTGGGGTTGGCTACCAGTTTAACTAAATGCTGCTTGATAATATTTTACATTGAGCGACTGTCTATCTGAGTTTTTCACCCAAATTATTGGGTAACACTATACGCCTCGGTTTGACTTTCGGGCTTCTGACTGCCCACAATGTGAAAAAGACAGCTTGGATCAACGTTCTTTCCACAGTGCAATACTTAATGTCTGGTCACCTATAAATGGAGCAACCTCTGCAAGCGTTGCTTTACCTCCAATCGATAGAGCGGCTGTTTTTATAATATGGGGCTCCGATGAAACTTTCTAACAATTATTAACTAGGATTTTGTAAAAGCTTTCAACATTTTTGGTCAAATAGAGCTTTATAACCTAGCTACAAACTACAAACTTTTCTAAATTTAAGTACCAACAGGGCTTTATGTAATCGCTCACAATGGATTAGCCTAAAAGTCTAACAGCTTACAGGAACTTCTGAGTTCATATTAAGTATTACTAGGAATAATGTGAACATACAAGAAGTTATTATTATTATTTGTTTTTTTTTATTCATTTAATAAGGCGACAATGACATAATTAAAAATAACAACAACAGGATGGTAATTACAAGTTTTCGATGCTATTTAAATAGATCACTTATAGGCATGCATAATTGCACAACGATGATTGTTTCAACGAACCTCGCAAAATTCATAGTAGCCAGCCCGTGTCTCCATCGGCGTATTCACGACTTCATTACTTGTTCAGCAGCAGATTTTTAACCGTGTAATGCACTTTTATTTGTATTGGCCAATCTAGTTGTAATGGTAAAAGTTTGTGGGTAAACAATAATCCGTGGATGGGTGAGCATTGATTACACACCAAGACTCCTCCGTGACTCGGAAAGTACGTTAAGTCATCGGCTCCGGCTGTCATTTGTAGATCTGTGACACCCAAAAGTATAACAACCAGTTGAGACTGTTTGGGTGTTGGTGGTGAACCATTCACCTTGGTAATTTTCCCTGAGGTTGTTGCCTTAACCGTTAGGCCACCACGATAATTTCAGGCTTCGATTTCTATATTGACTGGTCCAAAGCAATTTTGCTAGCAATCAATATTTCTCTTTCCATCTCACTCTAAGCCCATTATAATTCCAAAGTAAGGCAGTCTTACCTTACCATATTTAAAAGTCAGTAGCTACATGGTCTGCTCACACATTTAATGCAAACTCTAGCACATTGTAGAACAGGAACATAAATAGAACAGAGCTGAAACAATAATATATTCTGTGAAGTCTGTTTTAGTAAATTTTGCATACACATTATGTCAGTGTATTTATGCCCAAGGACTTAAACGCAGCGGGTAAGACGAGCTTTATCAATCCTTGAATCATCCTATAATATGTATATATTTGATGAATGAAAGGGGCAACTAACGAAAGGTATTTGCAAGGCAGGTACAAGTGGGAACGCCGGGAGGGGACGCCCTACTCGTAGAAGGACCTTTTTGGCGAGGTTCTTCAGAAAGGTCAGGTGCGTAGTACTCGCAACCGACGTGTGTGTATTATGACAACATTAGGTATGCAAACGAAGCAAAATAAGTATGTAAGAATCAGCGCTCTTGTTCCTGCCTACCCCCATGGGCAAAAGGCGTGAGTTTATGTATGTATGTATTTAGAAATACATCAGTATGTTTACCAGTTCTTCAATGCTCACAAGATCTGCTTAGCTTGGGACTAGATGGGTTTGTGTGAAAGTTGTAAATTATTTATTTATATGTGAGGTGTTTGAAACAAAATGATTGAATAGATTGTGACTGGTCTACTCATATTGACTTCAACTAATCGCCTGATACCTTTGCGTCGTTTAATAATACTTAAAAATACTAGCGATCTGCCCCGACTCCGCACTGGTGTACAGTGTATGTGACGTGGTGGTACAACTATCTTTAGATTCAACTTTTAGAGCTATCTATACTTCTGTACTAATATTATAAAGAGGTAAAATTTGTTCGTTTGTTTGTGAGTTTGAACGTTTGTAAGTTTGTATGTAGGGGGCAATCTTAGGAACTAATGATTCAATTTTAAAAATTATTGCACTGGTGGAATGTTACACTATTCCCGGATGACATATAGGCTACTTTTTATGCCTGTAATCCCACGGGAACAGGAACTACGCGGGTGAAACCGCGGGACGTTTGCTAGTATTTAATAAAACAAAACATTATTATTATTATATTAAATGCGAAAGAAAAGATCGGCCTCTCGACTCCAAGATTGTTCTGAAATCATGGAATTCCTTAAAAAAGTCTAACCTAATATTAATTATATAACTAGACTTACGCAGACACATGACACATACATGTACGTGCCAGATA
The DNA here is from genome assembly GCA_921972225.1 of Euplexia lucipara. Lineage (NCBI taxonomy): Eukaryota > Metazoa > Arthropoda > Insecta > Lepidoptera > Noctuidae > Euplexia > Euplexia lucipara. The sequence goes on from OV179161.1 coordinate 19,400,912, forward strand.
AAATCAATAAAGTTGCTCTCAAAAATAATTTAGTTTCCAAATAGCAAGCATGAGTATCCACTGCCAAATATTCCGTGGAATCGCTCATGAATTTACCTTTAAACACCGCTCAAAACTTTCACCTCACCGGCTATCATAAACGCTGCGCCTGAAATACTGAGAAATATTCTCCGAAATGATCTAAAACGGGTCATTTCAATACCTGACCTAGTTCCGATAAATAGGTTTCAACGCTACATTTGACGTGAATCACAATATCGATACCTTTGCTGAAAGAACACCTTTTTCTCCTTTATATTATGCAGAACCAGTTATCGATATGACCGAGAAATACTAGTTCTACATAGTAACGGCAGCACGGGTCGATTAAACGTTAAGCTATACTGTTAGAGTTAAGATCAAAATCAAAACAAAAGTCTTCTATTCAAAAAAGGCTGAGGATCAACACTTTTCGAACGTCAATATAACATAAGACTGGCCTGTTGGTCTAGTAGTTAGTGACCCTGACTGCTATGCCGGAGGTCGTGGGTTCGATTCCCACCCAGGACAAATGTTTGTGTGATGAGCACGATCATTTGTTCTGTGTCTGGGTGTAATTTATCTATAATATGTATGTATTTAGAAATATGTAAGTATGTTTATCAGCTGTTTAGTACCCATAACACAAGCTCTCAAGCTTAACTTGGGACTAAATGGCGTTGTGTGAAAAGTTGTGGAATATTTATTATTATTTATTTATAAGACTTACCCCCAAAAAGTACGCCCTTTTCCACTTCCTAGAGTTTTTGCTGGAAAGAAGAATCAGTCAGATAGGCTCAGTTCATGTAAATTACTGGTTTACCTGGGAAAAAAGCTAGGCAGATAATAAGGACCAGTTACCGACATAATAAAACACATAAAATCGTAACATTTCGCTAAACCAGAACCGAAAATAATATACTTTTACGAGAACTATAAGCTAACGTTTCAGGTGAACGCAATACTTATTATAACTTAGTCGTTTCATATCAGAGGTTTATTGTACGTAAAATTGAGTCGGACGGAGCAATAAAAATGATTTAGATTATAATGTAGCTTTAATTTTACAATAGGTTACGATTATGCCGAGTTCCAAACATTTTAGTATGAAACCCTTAATTTAAGTGAAAATATCGCGCAGTAAATCATTTAAAAGGTTGTTAAATTAATATGTATGCCGCTATTGTAAAGGTTGTATTAGTGGCGAGCGATGCGGTAGCTGTGAGTGAGCGATTTTTTATTACTTCATGCATATTGAATGAGTTTAAAAAATGTTTTCATGTCTGGTTTTTATCCCGCTTTTGATGTTTGTGGATTAATGAGATAATTGGACAATAAACTACAGATTGTCCTAAAAATAAAATAAAAAATACTAACCTTTACTGGATAACCGCAGAGCAAAGGCCTCTACTGATTCAGAGAATACACAAGCATTAATAACCATAATTGCTTAGGGCAGGTCTGGAGAAGCTGGTCAATTCATAACAAAATACCCCGTAAAAACTTGGTTGAAGTAAATAAACTGTGTAAAATAGTACCTATAAAATGACAGCTCAATTTGCCTTAACTTTACCAAAAACTTTACGGGGTAATTTATAAGGGAACACAGTACAGTACAGACACACACAGAGACACACACAGTGCAGTAGTCTTTTTTTTATCTGTATTGCTGTTCTTTTGTTTTATGTTCTGTGCGTCCAAATAAAATATTTTCTTTCTTTCTTTTCTTTCTTTTACAGCTGGTTTTTTTTAACGATGTTTTCTTTCACCGATGACCGTGTTGTAGGATCTATTTATGAATGACCAGATTTTAAGCACACAACAAGTATACATAACAGTGTCAGTTACGACGAATTTTGAGATGCATTTTATAACGGCTTCAATTAATACTACGTCTTACCCCCTTGGATCTTGATTAAAAAATACAAAGTTTTGAACAGTTTTTGAGGATAGGGCTTCTCAAAAATTTCCTGCCCCACAACAATGTCTTACGAAGTAGGTAGACACAGGTTCCCTGCATGAAGGCAAATTCTTAACCACATAGCGCATCTCTTGCTGTACCGCCACCGTAATTGACACAATGCCGCGGAAAATTCACTCGCGAACCGACCTCTGAATAAGAATGAACTTTTTGCACCTCATTTTAATGTCAGCTAATATTATTCGGTTTCAACAGTGGTGACTGTTTTAAATTTCAAATATCACTTACCTGTGTTAAGAGTTTATCAACTTGATATTAAAATTACTTTGTCATGCTTAAATCTTGGGAATGGAAATTAAAATGGGTATTGGGTTGGCATTTTCAACGCACCTTTCGCCGTCGGCAGTGAATTCATTCCCAAGCCTTAAAACTTATCTCAAGGCGTTCTCTACGGCTAAACAATAACTGCCATTCGGGGCGATCGAAAGTTAAGCATTTAAACTTCCATATCAAAAAGAGTATAAAATATATGAAAATTCAATATGAGATCCTGTTTTCCTTACGTTTCGTTTTATGAGGCTTTTTATTATGTGATATGAGCAGTCTGTATGGCATAGATAACAGTCTCTTTGCGTCATATGAGATAATAATCGTTATGGGGATGAATATGTGGGCTGGGATCCTATTTACGGAATTACACGTGATCTAATAGGGATGTGTGGTATTACCGAAATGGAAATCATAAGAAATGAGTATGTAAGCCTGACTGCCTCATTGGTCTAGTGTTCGAAAGTGTGACTGCTGAGCGTGAGGTCTTGAATTCGTTTACCAGGTCGATCAAAGTATCATTGAGTGTGGCCCAGTTTATGGGAATAGCCTATTACACGGCCAGTGCCTGACATGAACAGGCTAGCATCTTACATACCCTGTTATTGCAAGGAAACTTTCTTTTGAGCAGTAAAAGTACCTTCCATGTAATGATCAAAACGAATGGGAAATATTAAATAATAATACAATCTATATATAATTATATGTATAATTATTATAATATATTTATTTCTGTAATCAAGGTACATTGTAACACTGATTTGGTAAAATTCTGCCTTAATCCTTATCTTACCTTTGTGAGAGCTGGAGTCTGATCTAGTACTAAAAAAAAACAAAAAGAGATAATAAAATGAGTAAATCCAAGGTCAAAAGTGGCTCCAAATGTTCCGACCAAAATTAGACACGGTGCTACTCTCCAGTTCTGTTAGCTTGAACCTGGCTTGATACGCTACCGCGTGTCTAGAGAACTTACCTTGAATAGTAGTCCTCATGCTCAGCGGAAGTTGAAAACTTATTACAGTAATATACTTTATACTTAGACAGTAATTATACACAATAGACACAAAACTAAAATTCATGTGACCACTATCTACCGCAAGAATGCCTGACTTGTATTTAATCCACAGATAGGACCTTCAATAATGTACGAAAAAAAATCGAAAAGAATCGCTTTCACTAAATTGAAAAGAGAGCTACATTCTCAGCAAAACCTAACAAACAGAAGCTTGAGTTAGGTACGGAGACATAAATCCTACGCCTGTCTTGGTTCCAGGCAAAAAAAGTACCTAAAAGTTCAATTTACGAAAAGGCACTCAGTCAACGCGTCTAGACCATTCGGTAATTTAAAAGCAAGCCTTCTTTATTACGAATATACACTGACCGTCTCTCATTAGTTCGCAAAAAATATAGGGTGTGTGTGTGGGAGACTTTAAATGACAAGGGTACACCCTGTTCGTTGTACCCATCTCAACACAACAGGGCTACCATCTGGCTATTCATTTGTATTGCCCAGATTTTTAAAATGATGGCCAAACTCAGCAACAACTGCAAAGCCCTCGTTTACGAATCCAGTTTCGGTTCCAGCAATTTAAAAGTCCGTCTGAATTCACAAAGTTGGTCAGATGCTGTTTTGTTTTTTTTTTGAGTTTACGTCTGTTTCTAAACTGTAATATTCGAATGTTGTAATGTGTTGGTAACCCTGCAAGGTGTGTGTGGTCAGGAATATAAATGGCGCAGGCAAGACCACGCGTACGCCAATGGCTTCATTTTGGGTCCGACGGAGAATATTTGCATGTTTTGACGACGGTGCTAATAAGTAGCTTGAAATAACTTTATCTCTATTGTTTATTTTGAGGATTTACATAATGTCGTACAATATATTATTATATTTTAAAAGATTTAGTGTTTATTCTTTGTCCTTAAATTGGAATAGGAACAATAATTTATATTTTGATGTGACGAGCAAAAATTTTTGTACGGAACCTCAAGTTGTACAGACGCCAGCACATCAAGTTACCCCAAAATGACAAATTTTCCCAATTGAATATGAACCTTATTCTGTTAAACATAAAGTTGAAAAACGATCAAAGAAATTTGACACATTGGAGTAACTTGACGTGCTGGCGTCTGTACATACTAATAATTAATTTAAAATAACTAACAATAACAAAATCTCCATGTTGATATTGCACGTGTGTAAAAGCTCAATGTTGTTACTGGAAATTATTATAATTCCTTGGCATACAGATATTAAATCGTTGAAATAGTTTCAGAATAAAATTAGCAGTTTTATGGGGCAATGTACTTAGTTTTAAGATTTTATTATGTGAAATAAATAAAAAATCAATTAATCAATCAGAATAAAATTACACATTTACTCATTTACCTATCCAACTTAAGCAATAAGAATCACAATTGAAAAATAGTTTCCTCTTATTCATTAAAAATAATACTAGATGGCTCTGCTCTAATGAGATTGTTAAATACGAAAAATAATGTTGGATTCGGTGTAAAAGCCGTTAATTGTTATAAGCCAGACTCATCAGTAAACCAAACGATATAGCCTGCCAAATACCAGGGAAGGTAATCTCCTAAAAATAGCTCTAGCTCTATTATCAATCACCATAGCAACCAATCTGTCCACCTCACACATCCCCCAATTTACGAGAAAATTGGCTACAAACCATTTTACTCCCGAAATAGTCCTAAACTCCTGAACAAACGAACAAAAAATATTCGATGTCATTGTACAGATTTATTGTTAACTGACAATCACTTGGCGATGTCAACACATCAAATCTTCAGAGAAGAAATCTTTTCAACCCTCTTTCAAAGGTTTCGGCCTGGAAATACAAAGGTTTGGGAAAATACTGCCAACTCATTCTTACTGTTCGATAACTTAATATAAGTAGGTTATATTTCTTAACCTTATTTTGTAAGGGTTGAGTAGCATTCTCAGAATCCACGAGGAAAAACATAGCATAAATATCGTGTAATCTCTTCCCTTTCCCCAAGTTTTTTTTTAAAGTCGGTAACTCGAAATTTTGAGTTACAATGATTCCATATTGAATTTCTCAATTGTTTTTTCCTGTTCAATATAATTTATTTGTTCAAATTTATAAGCGTTGTGTTTTTTTTTGGGTAGGGTGAATATACGAATCAGGGAATAATAAATTAAGTCAGTAAGGTACTTTAAATTGTTGGTTGTATATTTTTTTTGAGATCCAGTTGGTAGACACGGCTACACATTAAGCTTATACATTTCCCGTACAAGCTCATTTTGCATTGTATAGGATTTCTGCACAATGTGAGGTTCAACAGTTCGGTTGGTAACAAAAGGTATAAGGGAATTAGGTTCAAATGAGCGACCTATTTTTAATTTAGGTTCAAATAGCTTGATTTTCTAAAAGAATTTACGTAACAGGCACTAGAATGAAAGGTAGGTAATGAAATACTGAAGTCAATACAGGGTGTCTCATGCAAATCGGTCAGTATGGGAAAGTCTGAAACTATAAGACATACAAAGATCTGTTCTGAGGAACCATGTCATCGATTTTAATAACAAGAAAAACTGCATTCATACATTTAAAAAAACATCTGTACTATTGTAGTAATATTGTAAACGTGGCCACTTCGAGCACCTACTAAAATAAATTAAAGCACGGCAATATTGAAAAACCATAAACCAAATGTTTATGGTTTTTCAATATTGCCGTCAATTATTGATAACCAAAGAAGTACGATTTGACGTGTCTCTTTTCATGCCGCGATAACTTTATAAATATCAACGTAAGAAGTTTTAAGCAATCTACAAATAATTCTCGATTACTATTACTCGAACTTCACTACTCAAGTATTTTGACAGCTTTCAAATTGTTTTTCTTAGATTGTCACGAATATAGTCAACTTTGACTTTGTTTAAGTGAAATCAAAACGGTGTCTAACATTCATGTTAGAAAACAAAAGCTGATATTGTTCTATTTATAACGACGAACTGAAAGTTATCTACTGTACCTACTTAAATTTCCGTGCCAGTATTGTGTTTGATATGAAAACATTACGTACTTTAAAATTGTAATTACCTACAGAAATCTCTTTACAATAAACTAATCATTCTACTAACAATTTTCTCTTTCTTTCCAGATAACAACTAACCCCAGTGCTAAGTGCAAGTGCAGTGTAGTGTAGTGCGTGCGTGATGTCAGAGTGAGGCCTTGCAAGGCCACTGGAGGCCCGGTGACGTCACTGGAGGCCATGACCAGGCCGAGGCTCAAATGTGCCGCGTGGGCCTGGATTGCGGTCCTCGCGGCTTTCGGCAAAACCACCGCGTACACAGACACCGAGGAGTTCCTGAGCGATCTTGATAAACCAGGTCAGTTCTTAGAATAAGAAAGTTTTTTTAATACTCCATATTATTTTATTGCTTCCCTTTACACATGTATTCTTAGGTGGTATCTTTAAAATTCAGCTAAGGAATGGAATCGGTGTTTCCTGATAGCTACAGCCTAGGGGTCTTCAAGTTAAGAGTGAATACGTTACTTCTAGGCAAGCGTGCGTCATTGTCGATCACATCATCGAAGCAAGAGACTGATCAAACGCAATCATTATGGATCTTGTGTGTTATTGTAGGACACAGTTAGAGGGTAGAAGTCAGCAAGCCGTGTTTAACGAAATCATTCATTTTTAAATAGAAATAAGTTACAATAACGGACTAATTAAAATTTTAGGATCATGAATATTATATACTATTTTTATTTCTTAGGCCCTTGCGATAAACTGAATCTCCATTTGAAACATGAAAACTTTTCAGTACCTACAACCTAACTTCATATTGCTACTTATTTTGTACGCAAAGCTTAGTTATGATGCCTAAAGATAAAAGCAGGTTCACTTAAAGTAATTAAAGTGATTACCTTCATTCAGCTTAGTGTGTCAAAAGCATTGCCACTGCATCTTTAGCTGGAAAACGGTCAGAGTAACATTGCGAGGGATGTTAACACTTAATTCATATCGCAGTAGGAGTGTGTAATAGAAAAAAAATATTGACTCAATAATGCATCCTTGAACACTATACTCGTACATACGAGTAGCTAGCGTAAAGTTCGACGTCGTCATCCGCTTATCTGACCTTTGGGTTCACGTAAACCCAAAATTAAAAATGCCGTAGATTGACCTTTGGGTGCACGTCAACCCAAAAACAAGATGGCGGACGAACAAAAAAATAGCGAACAAAATATCATCTTTAATTTTCTTTAGTCGATTTGTGCCGAAAAGACCGGTGTTCAGAACGCTTTAGTATTAAATTGCGCTGATGTTGGTATACGACATTACTAGTTTGTGTTGTCTGTGGAGTGTGCAATTTATTATTTTTAATGGCTGACGTCCGCGCGTGAATTGTTTGTTGTTTTTATTGTGTTGTGTTGTAAATCGTTCTAAATTTGAATTTAAAACAAGAATACCCATTGGAAAGTGATATAATCTTGTTAGAAATGTTATTCTAAGAAGAATACAAGCTAATAATGATGTGTGTGAGTGAACTGTGACGTAATTTGTGTATTTTTCGTCAAAAGTGCCGGTTTGAACAAATTGTTGTCGTCTAATTGTTTGGTAAGTAATTTTCAATACATTTTAAATTTTTTTTGAATTCTATTGCCATGATTCTTTTAAATATGATGGAGTATTAGTTATACTTTCTTGAGGTGCCAATATTTTTAATCTAACCTATCAGATTTATGGAAATAAAAATATTTATTCTAGGCACGTAAACTTTTTTGACGCCGTAATTGTTTTCGCAAGTTTTCGCAATTTGGGATGCTTGTAAATACTAAATATTATATAGTGCAATGTGTTTTTATTCATTTAACATGTTAATAATAAACACACTATTCATTTAAAACCATGAAACATACAGGTCATTACCTACTTGTTTTCTTATACTATGGGCATTTCTTTGAAATGTAACACAAAAAACGACCTTTGTTCTAAGAACCAATTCTATAAATAAACACAATCGTACATTCAATAGAGTCGGTGCGTATATACGCTGACAGTGCATGATGTTCACGACCAGCGGTCAGTCGCGCACATATTCTTCACTGGTGTCTAGAGACCTGGATACCTGGTAGATGCGTAAATACGCTGAGAATGCAGGCGTGCATCGTGATCCCAAGAAGTTTCCGCGGAGCGAGTTGCAGCCTCATGATCTCGAACAGCATCAAGTCTCTCCTAACGGTTTTCGGTAGTTTGTTGGGATCTTATGATCTTTAATCATTTAGCACCTTTGGAACATTGGGAAAAATTTGACCTCTTTCTAGGCATGGTTATAGTTTTATTGTGATGATACCTGATCAATTAAAATCTAAGTGGCTGCTCCCCTGCGTCACTGGGTAGGCAACCATCTAACGAAGAAAAAATACCGAGGAAAAGGAAATTAAACACTCAAATAACATAAACCCGAAGGCATATTTATACGATAAAAAAAAATAGGAGTTTTGGCCAGTAGAGTCTAATTTTCAATGATATACCATCGTCATCGAAAATCAGTCCTGAACTGTTCCCGCCTTCACCGCGTGGAGGTACTTACGTTATTTTATAATTATGCAAAAAAAATAGTGATAGCTTTAATTTCTATACCAAATGTTTCTGATCTTCGATTTTTATAAGTCAACAGGAAATGCCTATCAGACCGAACAACTTTTGCTAAGACGTCATTCCTATGTGAGTTATGGTGTAGCTGGGCTCTTGGAGTTTCACAACAGGTGTTCCAGATCTTCGATTTTTATACGTCAACAGCAAGTGCTCATAAGGCTGAACAACTCTTGCTAAGACGTCATTCCTATATATGTTATAGTGTAGCTGGGCTCTTGAAGTTCCTCATCAGGTGTTCCGGATCTTCAAATTTATTCTCTCAGCAGAAAATGCTCATCACGTGGAACAATTTTTGCTATGGGACCATTTTTGTATCGCCTATAGTTTAGCTGGTCTGTTGCGGTTCTGCATCAGGTGTTCCAGTTTCCAAGATAAATTATAGCCTATGTGTTGCCCAGACTTAATATCTATACAACAAAAAAAAATCATTCAAATCTGTCCAGTAGTTCCGAAGATTAGCGTGTGCAAACAAACAGACAAACAGACAAACAGACAAACAGACAAACAGACAAACAGACAAACAGACAAACAGACAAACAGACAAACAGACAAACAGACAAACAGACAGACTTTTTTTTTTGGATTCGTGCTCTATTACTGTTTCTAAACCCCCCTCAATTATTATTTTTTAAATATATTCAATGTACAGACACAGTTTTTTTACAGTCTTATTATATTATTATAGATAGATAGATAGATGAAACCTCTCAAAATCGAATTGAAAGATCATTTACCCATTCTAATAAGACTGAGAATTAGCACTTTTCGAACGTCAACAATACAAAAGAAAGTCCCTGAAAACGCCAACCTTTACCACTCCTCGAAAGCATATTAAATTAATTTGCTTAAACTACTAGCAACAATCAAGTACCTAAGTAAGCCAAATACCAATACACCTAATCACTTAAACAGTTCACATGAGAAATAAACTAATAAACAGCATTTACACCACTAAATAAACATTAATGAAACTAAAAACATTTACGACTTTTTAAATAAACAAAAATAGTTACATTTCATTAGTTCCCACATCGCGTATTCCAACAATTTCGATTAGATGCTCGCTTTTTAATGATTCTTCGTTCACTCAACCTAAATATGTAGGCAGTTGATATAAACTGGTTTGGTCAAAAGATAGATGTTGCATCGAACGAAATTTATCTTCGACCAACAAAAATGTTTGAATTCAGATAAAGCATCTGCTTGTTAACCTATTTCTTTAAGTTATTGTCACATCACGAATACTTTCAACATTAAAATTTTATTAATACTCAAATTTTTCAATTTGGTGTAGGTATTATATTTATTTGCTAGTCTGCTGCCCCGGCAAACTTGGTTGCGCCGTTTTTTTTTTTGATAACCTCTTCTCAAACATGAATGTACACACAAAAATTTTTAGGGAACCATTTCAGAGGAGTCTGCAAAAAATCTTAGGATCATTAGCACATAACAAAAGTAAAATTAATTCAAAAAGATACAATAAGCAACAAGAAGAGCTTATACCCTCAGACAGCAGGTTGAGTACTGATGACACAGAATAAAGACAAAAAAAAAAAACAAAAGCACTTCACGCTTTTTTCACAAATAAACAAAAGTATACTTGAATTTTAACACCATTCCGTACGGAAATGCATAATGACACGTTCACAATTCAAGTATCGCAAATACGCATTTATAGTAGGTACTAATAAATGCGTATTTACGATATTCAGAATTCAGATTATTCTCCTTGAAGGTTACGTACCTACGCAATCGTAACAACTACGTAACAATAATATGAATTGTTTGCCACATAAAGGTCATGATGGAAAAAGCCTTGCCCCTATTGCGGTGGACTTTAACATAACACACTTCTAGCTAACCCTTGCGGAATATAGGCGCGAAGTTTTATTCTTAGATTTCAACCAAAGTGAACTTTTAGTGTTCTGAAAGTTAATTTATTTAAGTAGCAAAAATATTAATTTCCTTGACTTTATAAATTCATGTAAATAAACATACGTTCATACAACGTCACATCTATTTTCCATCAATTTTCTCCACGAACTGAGCCCAAAATTACAATATTATACCGTGCAATCCATCAACTGAATGGCGTGGGCGCATCGTGTGGATAATAAATATAATGATTTTTAGCGATAATCATCTGTATTCAGCTCCAATGCACCAATTATAATGCTAATGCTTAATTATGGTGATTTTCTAACTCATTTGAGAGTTTTTGAAACCTGTATGACGTGTTGGTGAAATTGATGGGCGCGCATGCTATTAGTTTAGAAGCCGTTTTTTAATAAGCTGTGATGGTGGTTCGTAGCCGTGAGTTTATTTTATATTGAAGTGTGTTTTATCATTATACTATCAAGTACAGTAAGCAATAACTGACTCGACCTGCCTCGATGGTCTCGCAATCGTAAGCGCTACTGCTGCATACGAGGTCTCGGGGCTAATCATCGGGTCGGGCAATTTTTTTTTTTTTCTATCCAGTAATAATACCGTTACCAAAAGAAGAGCTATGCACGAAGAGATGTCACAAGCGTAAGAAGGCATCGATGTCATTGTAAAAGTCGTTTTTTTTTACCAAAACGTCACGTCTTTTGGGAAATAACCCACCACATTTTACACAGATTACTACTTCTATGAACTTATCGGCTGATAAGTTTTTATTTGGATAATACAACTTAAGTATTTTTATAATATGTTTTTTGCTAACTTAATCATAAATGTAAACAAATATTATAACTTGTAAGCTACTATTCACTTGAATCATAATTTGTATCACTAATACGACTTCTATGAAACACTCAAAGTCAAATCAAGTTCAAACCGACATAATAACTGTTATAATCAAAACATACAGAACCAATCAATCGAGCAAACAGTAAGTGATTGCGGAGTCGTTAACGTAAGATAATTATCGTTTACTGTTAGTCACACATCATGGTGGTATGTATGTCGTTATGGAGATACGTTTCCGCTGTGGCCTTGAAAATAGTTCATAAGTAATTTAATCTTTTAATATAAAAATCTCGTATTTGTCCCCGGTATACTCCGGCAGTACAGACGCCAGCACATCAACCTACCCCAAACTGTCAGATTTTTCCAATTGAATATGAACCTTATTGTGCTAAGAATAAAGTTGAGAACCTATCAAAAAAAATTGACACATTGGGGTAAGTTGATGTGCTGGCGTCTGTACTAAACAATTTTTGTTACAAAATATTGCCCACTGTTTGTAATTTAGTCTAGTCTAGGTAGCTTGGGCCCTGTTCCTGTCCTCGATGGACTAAAAAAATATATCTTATAAGTTACACTACAATTATAAACTACCAGAATGTCTCATTAATAAGTACAAAAAAAACCTTAATAAAATGGACAATAGGTGAGAAGTACATTATGGTTCTAGAAGATGTTTTAAATAATGACAGCTACGCCTCCTAGACTAGGGGAGACCGTAGGTTTGGTTAGGTTTTTGGGAAGGTGTCCGCACTGCACGCCTGAGCTTGTTTTTACGTTCGAAGAGGATACCGTAAGACATAAGAGTTGTTACATCTGTTGACTCGTCAAGTGTTATTTATAACAAACATACATACATCCATAAACTCACGATTTTCCCCATGGGTAGGTAAAAACTACAGAGCGCCATTTGCTACGATTGTTTCTTATTTACATACTTACATTCATACATATTTTGTCATACACACACCGGTATTGCGAGTACTACGAACTTGACTTTTTTTTTTTAACGTCACCAATAAGGTCTCCGTATGGCCTTCTAGGAATCTTCTCCCGGCATTTTTCACTTACATTCGCCTTACAATATCTTTCGTTAATCACCTTCCATTCATCCTTTCAACGTGACCAAACTATCTAAGCTTAGTTACTCTTTTAATTCTTGTAACTACGTCTCCTTTTAAACCACAACGTTGTTTAATCTATAAAATATATCATTCCTTAATCTTAATTCAAAATGTTCTTGTTAAAACCAGTACATAACAGGCCCTAAGACTTGCCTTCGCTTGTTTCTTATTCGGATTAGTTGAGTTGGCATAACTTTTGATGAAAGAGTATAGACGAAAACCTCAAAAAACTAGAAGCATTGAAGCAAATAGGCTTAACCGATAAATTAAAAACCTAACCTCAAAGACCAGGTAAATTAAATAAAATTTCTTACAAAAAAACTACTAATTTAAAAAGCGAATACAAAGAGTAAAATAATTTAGTTTCGGAACTAGCTGGCTTTAATTTTGTTTGGTTTTTGTGTATTGCTTAATTACTTCAGTATTTCGAGGCTCTTTTTACATCACTTTTTTATCTCTATTGCTTTCTTAAAAAACGTTTAGTTTTAGTAAGTACCTACTACTATTTCGGAACGTTAAAGACATGTCATGTTCTTAAAGTTGAAAACTCCTCAATTTAGCAAAATCATCATATCTTATCCTCCACAAGGAGACACCACATGAAAATAGAATTACGTAAATATTCCTAAAATAACAAAATTATTACATGGCTCCGCTTTACATAATATTTTCAAACGAAACAATATAGAACAAAGTTGCGTATGTAAATGTTTATTACTCAGTAATTTATTAAATATTCATTTGAACCTCGGAATTGAATACAAGGCTCCATTAAAGAGCTTTTAGTTGTAAGCTCTCAGACTTTACAAGTACGCTTGGAGTAGGTACATTAGGCCGCGGATCGTGTACTGGCTGAATCTTTAGCCTAGGACTTTTAGGCAAAAGTACTTGCGACACTGTATCGGTGGTACGTGGACCCAGCAACGAATGCAGGGACATATTGAGTTGCGTAAGTCGCAGCTTCGCGGGTTCATGGAGGCGGAATGCTAGAAGAGGCTGTCACGCTCTGCTTAGCTTTGTCGCTATGGCGGCTGTCCGACTGCAACTTGAGCGCTGGCTTGGGAGAAAGCACGGCTCCCTGACGTTCCGGGTGACACAGGTGCTATCGGATCAGGTTGCACCGCAAAGTACTTGTGACACATTAACTGGGATCCGGACGGCTTGGTGTTACAACCGTGTTGACTGTCGGTTGGACACGGCGCGGCATACGCTGGAAGATTGTGCCGCTTGGAAGGGTACGCGCCGTTCCTCATGGCAGGAGTAATCGAGGCGTTGGTTGGTAGCGAGGAGTCCTAAGATGCGGTATAGTCGTTCTGCGTGAAAGTCGTCTCGCAGAAGGAGGATGCAGAAAGGGCGTCGCATTTAGTCAGTATGAGTCTGACAGACCTCTACTCAAAAAGGGAACTGCTGGTCGCACATGCGTGGTAACACTAACCTTGAGCTAGGTCGGCATACAACATTTCAATAAAATGTCAGGTCAACTCTCACTAGTTTTGTTACGACTGACATATGGCCCCACCAAAAAAATATAACAAACGATTTTATTTAAAAGTTATTTTACGTAATTTTTTTCTTAAGTATAATGGAAAAATTTAAGCCTAGTCAGCCAAAATGGGTCAAGATTTCGTAAAAACAAGTCTACGCTAGTTTTCAAGTAGGTACTACAAAAAACCACCATCACGCCTTTTTTTCTCTGAGGTGTTCAGCTCGGTGTTCAGTTGACCAAAATTATGTTCATGCGTTAGGCGCCTTCCTCTCCAGTTTAGTGGTTGTGGATTTTAAATGATAGCGCTTGGTTTCTCCAACAGATAAAAATGGTTTATTCTTTTTAGAGTTAGTAATATATATAACATTTGGAAAACGGTTCAATATTTTAAGAACTGAGTAGGTGTGTATATTAAATTAAACCCACATTTCTTCAGTATTATTTTTCAAACTTATGTTAAAGGGGAACGTATTATCAAAAAACTGAGCTAAATCCTAACTATGCTCTGCTGTTCTTCGTTAGCCTGTTCTGTGGAACAAAACCCTCGCTTCGCTCTATCCATATTTTGACTGAAGTAATGTACCAGTTCATCCTGCCTTCTTCTTCATAGCCTACCTCGTCTCTCTGTGTCGAGGAACCATCAGGTATGTGTACTGAATTATTACAGGAGTAAAATGAATAAACATAGTCTTTACGAGGAAGGACTTCATGCCCTTTTTCACATCATATTTATGTACAACTTTGTGTATGCCTTATGTACTACAATCTCATTTTTAATGAAACAAAATTATTATTATTATTTCAAGAAAGCAGGCCCTTAGAGGATGGTATCACCCGATGAACCTAAATATCAGTAGGTATTTCACACCGAACGCCTCCTGACCTCCGAAGCAATGATATATGAAATGAACTGTATAAATCGATTCAATCTTATTCTTGATTCGATTCTCGTAGGTTCAGTTATGCACTCGATTTCACACAAATTAAAATAGATTTTTCACGCTGAACGATGTAATATGTTACTAAGGGCGGACTTACACGGTACGATTTTAAATGGACGATTTGCAAAGGCACACATGTGCTCCGAAGTAAGAAGTAATTGTGTATTTTGTCAGGCCTTTTATAAGTGCCTATTTTCTTCCTTTCTTCATCTATCGGTAATTGCTTCGTTTTGGTTCGATTCTTATGATAAGAAATAAGATATTTTGCTTAGTTATAATATCTTCAGCTTGCTAACTAAGCAATGTGGATATTTGTGAAGAAAGATTGTTCTATTTCAACCTTATATTACATACATACATACATAAACTGACGCCTTTTTCCCATGGGGGTACGCAGAAACTATAGAGCGCCATATGCTACGATTCTTACATACTTATTTTGCTTCGTTTACATTCATACATGTTGTCATACACACACGCCGGTTACGAGTACTACGCACCTAACCTTTCTGAAGAACCTCACCAATAAGGTCTAAGTTTGTCCTTCTAGGGCGTCCCCTCCCGGCGTTCCCACTTACATCTGCCTTGTAAATACCTTTCGTTAGTCGCCTTTCAGCCATCCTTTCAACGTGACCAAACCATCTAAGCATACTCTTTTCAAGTTTTGTCACTACATCTTCTTTTAAACCACAAAACTGCTTTATCACATCATTCCTCAATCCGCCATTCATATTTGACCTTATTATATTATTTTCCTAAAATGATAATAAAGGTATAAACATTATGTTACTTCTGGGAGTAAGAAGCTTCCTCCACTCTTCTGATATTACCAGCACGCGTAGAATAATCACTGTAGGATTGGATTTGATCCCTACAGCAGATTCGAATCTTAAAGTGTTAGATTGTAGAAACATTCTGACAGTTGTCGTAGAAATCATGCGCGTTGTAATAGAATTTTCAACGTCAACTAAAGAAACAATTCATTTCTTCTCTTCGCTCTTGACATTGTCATACTTAAGACTGAAGATATGCTTCCACAATTTGTAACTGTGTCCATTGTTTTGACGACAAAATCCATTTCTGCGGTAATCATGTTACGCAAACAGCCTGTTACTTTCCCAATGCAGGGCCATAGCTTCTTCTCATATAGAGAAGTAACGAACATCTATTGATTTGCACAATAATACAATAATAGTAGTCATATTAATTATTTCACCCGCGTAGTTTCCGTTCCCGTGGGAATACGGGGATGAAAAGTAGCCTATGTCCGCCGGGAATAGTGTAGCTTTCCACCAGTACAATAATTTTTAAAATTGGATCATTAGTTCCGAAGATTACCCCCTACATACAAACTTACAAACTTACAAATTTTACCACTTTATGATATTATTAGTATAGAAGTATAGACTAGCGGACGTTACACGGTTCCACCCGCGTAGGTCTCGTTCCTGTGGGAATATAGGGATAAAAAGTAGCCTACGTCACCCGGGGATAGGTGACTGGCCTGTTGGTCTAGTTAGTTAGTGACTCTGACTGCTATGCCCGAGGTCATGGGTTCGATTCCCGCCCAGGACAAATGTTTGTGTGATGAGCACGATCATTTGTTCTGTGTCTGGGTGTAATTTACCTATCTATAATATTTATGTATTTAGAAATATATAAGTATGTTTATCAGCTGTTTAGTACCCATAACACAAGCTCTCAAGCTTAACTTGGAACTAAATGGCGTTGTGTGAAAAGTTGTGGAATATTTATTTATTTATTATTTATTATAGTGTAGCTTCCCAACGGTGAAAGATTTTTCAAATCGGTTTAACAGTTTTGAGTTTATTCATTACAGACAAAAATAAAAATCTTTCCTCTTTATGAATGAAGTCGCAGGTATAGCTAGTTACATAACACAGAACGAAGTAGATCTATCATATCTAATAACACACTGATTATCAAAATACAAACACCGGACGTGCCTAAAACCCAGCACTATGAACATAGCTACGAATCAGGGGCAAAGATCCAAATCGCACATTAACCGCAGCTGATTTCAGTTGATACCCCGTATTTATGAGTAACGCAGTGGCCTACATTTACCACGATTATTATGTTATCTAATGTTAGTTACTACTTAATTTTCTGTTACACTCAAACCTATACTTATTGAAGTGAACATTTCTTTAGGCGGTTGGGCATTTTTGAGTTGGAAAAAAAAACCATTGAACACCGACACCTTTGTTTATATTAGAATTTACATTTTACACAATAGATAGCATTTTGTTAACATTGTGAGGACACCGTGCCTAAGAAAAATATCTAGAGGCCCATAGGTAGCATAAAAACTGTGACACCAGGTAAGTCACCAACCACGGGACATCGCTTCCTTGACTTTTCCCACAGGGTCTGAGGATTTTTAGAGTTAAAAATATCTTAAAATACTTTAAAATAGGTATATCTTTCAACTAGTCAGTAACATTTTGAAATAGGACTGTTGACTCCGGAGATATTCCCTGCATAAAAATTAAAAAAACAAACATATTTGGGCATCTTGCCCATGGTAACCGTACCATAGTAATATTTACAGTTAATTGAATTCCATAAAAAATATTCCACCAGTACAGGCAAAATCCAATTCCAAAAATTCAACCCTCAATAAGCCAATTGGTATTCATCGAAACTTGAAACCCTTCATGAACAATATCACAAATCACAACAAAATTACCATAAGAAAAAAAGCACAAGAAAAATACCATTACCATTAAAAACAGAATCGCTGACAACCCCATAATGTGTATAATGACTTATAAAGACAAAAAACATGGCAACACTCCGTTAGTTATTGTTACCAGTGGAAAAAAAGGTTAAAATGTTAAGGCGTGTTCAGACGCAGTTAGCGGGAATTATTTAATTATCTATAAATATTTATGTTTGACCGCTATCCAGTGATATGTAGTTAATGAACCACTGTCAATATTAATTGACTATGAATTCTGAATAGACCTATTTTGTATTAATGAGGGTACATGTAAGGTTGATTCCCGAGTAACACTCTAGCTACTACCATATGATGTCACTTAGTTTGAGAGTAAGCACAACAATTTGCTGCCATTTTCACGCATGTGCAAAATTAGTCATTAACCATCATAATTTGACACAATTAAAATATGCTAAGAAAACATCATCAAAATACGTCAATAATAAACTATTTCTTACAGCCAGCCTTTCCTTAGTTAATATGGGGTTGACATTGAGTCCATCTATTGAATCTAGTTGAATATTGGTATTTGACGTGGAACAACTGCATTTTTATTAAACATTCTTAGTAAAATAATAAAAGTTTAGCTAGTATATGCTGTAAAACTCCGCCTCCAGAAGTATGGTGAAGTGCACGGTCAACGTCTAGCATTAATAAGGCTAGCATTAAGAAGCTCACTTTGCTTTCACTTCACAGAATGACAGAATTTTAACAGAATGACGGACTTTGCTGACCGGTGATAAGTCGTCAATTGACTTAGCTAGCAAAATCTATCATAACGATGATTGGTTTAACAAAATTCTATTCTATTATGTATTATTAATGAAGAATTCTCTTCCAATTCACCACAACTCAGGACAAAGAGGGAAACCCTTTTCGCTTACTTAACCGTACCAAATATAGATACCTAAACCATTAACCTTGCGCAATATACGGTCTAATCTACTATATATGTCTGTAAGCGCCCTTACCTAAAATGTACATCGGTACTGGGCCCTCATACATTCCACTGTCATTGTACTGGCTTTTATTAGCTTTTGTCACGCGCACAGCTCGGTCGAGTGGCTCGGGCAAGTGCCAACGCTCAGGTGGGTTCTGATGGTATTAGTAGTGCGGTAAATTAATTATTAATGGATTTTAGAAAGGAGTGAATAATGGGTAGTTTAGAGAGTGATGTTTATTTATGTATTTTGGGGATGATAATGTTGGGTACCTTGATCTTTTAATTATTAGAGAGGCGTTTTACAAGCGTGGCTATGATAAAGATAAGCTTATAAGTGGAAAACGTAACTGTCTTTTCTTATTTGAGTAATCTCACTGCTTCTATGTTTAAATTTTTACTCACTATGTGTTGAATATCATATTTGCAGTAATAAATAAAAGCATTTCTCGCCTTTTATAAATCAATGTCATCCTTCACGCTCTTATTATTACAGCCAAAGTCAATTTCGTAGTTTCTGCGTTACATCTCGACGAACCTCTTGAGAATCGCACAAGATTAAATATTTGATTTAGTCTCGGTATTTTTCTGATGGCCTGGTAATAGCTTTCCATTATTTTCTGTCTCCTATTATTATCGGCATTACACATTTCTCGCCTCGAGCAAAAAAAAATCGTATGAAATAATTCATATGTACGAAAAGATGGATCCCTTAACCTCATTCCGGTTCGCTGATCCCTAAAATAAACGAATCGTT
The DNA here is from genome assembly GCA_921972225.1 of Euplexia lucipara. Classification (NCBI taxonomy): domain Eukaryota; kingdom Metazoa; phylum Arthropoda; class Insecta; order Lepidoptera; family Noctuidae; genus Euplexia; species Euplexia lucipara. Next base: position 19,420,550 of record OV179161.1, read on the forward strand.
TTTATTTCAGCAGATTATAATATATCAAAGACTTAACATATGACTGAACCTATATGAGTACGATTCTTACTAGATTACGAACGTAACTCATCGCGATTCGACGTTTATACGTAATAAACATGATATTTTCGGGTACACATTTCAAAATTTAATCTACAATACGTACGTTGTTCGTTTTGGGGGTCGGTGCGTGAGATATTGAAACGTTATCTTTTTGTAAGTAAAACGTATTATGTTTGTATTTAATTGATTTTGTTGGTGGTCTTTATTAAGTATTTAATTAATAGTACGCGTGTTATAAATAGTTACACGATACACTTTTGTCTATCTGGTTGGTAGATAGTTTAGTAACGAATTAATTTGACTGGGCACGCAATGGATACTTCTTCTATCTTTTTATGGAACATATTTTATTCACGAAATTTCTCTAGAAATGTTTTCTTTTCATCTATCGTTTTAGGTTTATTCGAACATGATATCCAAAAGTTAGACAGCCACGTTCATTGGACATTTATTCCTCTTGATTGATAGACAAAGCTTTCAATACTTTATATGCATAATAAGAATTATAACAAAAACAAAACGGGGCCATATCGCGTGCCGTTCGCCTTTCTCAGAAATTCATAAGTTCTTTTTGTAACATCATTTAATGTCCAAAATATGAGACAGTAAATGATATTCCGCAGACACACAGTATTACTTACTGTGAACGGAATTTTAGTACTAAAGTTATGTACATAATGTTAACTTAGGTCCTTTATAGCGTACCTATAAAGGATAGCGTATAGATCAAAGAAACGAGTATTATTCTGGCAGGCATTTAGGAAGGTATTTCATCATTATTCTTCTGTCATTATCTTCTTTGATATATATTATGCGTTTAGAGAGCTTATTTGTCACGAATTTAGTTATAACAAAGGACGGGGTCTTGGTTCTACGAGTAAGGAATGAGAACAAATAGTGACGATGTGACTTTTTAAATTCATATAAACACTTTCTGAGATAACACATCGTAAGGATAAGTAATACAGGTTAAGTTAGGTAATATTAGTGATTAAAACAAGTGTATTCAGTGTCAGAGATGAGGCCTTTGCCTTGCAATGGGACACTAAAAGACTTGCACTATTATTATTTCAATAATACAATAAGTTGTCGTGCAGCAATAATTTTACGTAAATGAGGACCTACAGTTTATTCAAAAAGGAGAACCTCGTTTTATGGCATAAAACTATTTAACACAGAGTTTTGAGACAATTTGAGACTGCTTACCATTCAACTTTTATCTGGATTTATAAAGTGTTATCCTACAGATACCACTTTATTACTTTCTACAAGTTCTCTTCAAGGAATCATTTTGTGGTTTTTTACTATATAGTTAGTTATTTCTACTGGCAAAACATACTCGTTATTACTTTAAGAAATACATAATATCTGTAGATTGTCATAAAACGTATTACCAAAATTTCATTCGCCTCTTTCAAGTCTTCATTAATCAATATAATTTAATTTTGTTATGTTAGGTATTAAAATATTAAGATTAAAGATACCGGAAACGCTAGGAGGGGACGCCCTAGAAGGACATACATAGACCTTATTGGTGAGGTTCTTCAGAAAGGTCAGGTGCGTTTTTGGTTCTAGGACATGCCGGTTTCCTCACGATGTTTTCCTTCACCGTTTTTGAGAGCAGTGTTGATGAAATAAATTACACAAAGTAATGCGCCTGCCTGGGTTTGAACCCACGACTTACTGTTCGTAAGTCGGGGCCGCCACCATTGGGCCACCGCTGCTCTAGGTATATTTTTTATTGCGTGAACATAATTAAGGTGTGTAATGATGTTGTTTGTTCAGACCATTTTCCAATGTTAATAGAATGTAATTTGAACCTGGTGCGTTTAAAATCTATTTCTGAGAAATTAATTATTAATAAAATTATGTGGGGTGAGCGGACGAAATCACAAATAGATTTCTACTGTAAATATTGTAATGATCAACTTAAAGACATAGATTTTCCATCTCAGTTATCCTCGTGTGCAGATAAATTTTGTTGTAACTTAACTCATAGGGATATTATAAATGACATGTATGATAAAATTGTAAATATTTTAAAAGACTCTGCACGTTTATGTTATGAAAATAAAAAGAGTAAACATAAGCACAATTCACGTAACATCACGGGTTGGAATAAGCATGTGAGCGCTGCGCACAGGGAGGCCAGGTACAAATTACAGGTATGGATTTGGTACGGTAGGCCAATTAGTGGTATTTTTTATGAGGAAATGTGCGAAAGTAGAAGAAAGTTTAAGGCTAAATTAAAGTGGTGTATGAAAAACCAAAACCAGATAAAAATGGATATAATTGCTAGTTATAGATCTGCCAAGAATTTTTCTCAATTTTGGAAAAGCACAAATAAGCTTAATTTGAAACCTGGTCTCCCTGTGAGCATTGCAGGAAAGACGGAAGCTAAAGACATAGCGAACCATTTTAACTCGTATCATCCCAACCATAGTAAAACAAGTAATTTTTTTATGAAAATCGGATCAAAGCATGTTTAAAGATGTATTATGAGACCTACATATCTGAAAAAAATATAACGTTTTTAGATTTTTAGTTTCGGAACCGTTCCATTATTGGAACAGTAGGATTCTACATATACGTAAAAATAAATAAAACGAAATTTATAGCTACTTATAGTAGTAGCTATAAATTTCGTTTGGAAATAAAACTATTGTTGTCAATTTTTCATAGTTATAATGTACGGAATAGACATTTAAATACTAACACTTTTTTAAAATCTTATAATTATTGCGTATATAACTATTAGGTAAGTTATTCAGTATGAAAAATAATAGAACATTTACTATGCAACGCAACATTACATTTGATACACTTCATAGTTGTATTTTTGTGGCATAAACCACATCGAGTTTGTTTATATTGTTTGTCAATTAGATGTCCTTTACCATCCAATCTAATAGCATCAGGCACACGTTTTATTACTGCTAGTGAAGATCTAGGATTAGATAAGGTTGAAGTATTAGGGGCAGAATCTTTCAATAGAAAATATGTAGAAACAATATCTCTCGTAAATGATAAAAGATCATATGGCGTACCGTTACTTTTCTTTGCTGTTGGAGATATTTTGTACAGCTGAAAAGCGTTATTGACTGCAACATTTAGTGGAAACATGAGTAACTGCCAGTACCATCTCTTCAGACGAATTGCAATTCGATAACAACCCACATTTTGGTCAAGTCGGTCCACGCCGCCCATAAATTTATTATAGTTTACGAAGCATCGAGGTTGGTCTACATCCTTCTTCTGTTTATCACAGTAACGTTTGACTTTGCTTATGGGTGCTGAACCACATTGAGTGGAAGCTACAGTGACAATGTTATTGTCATTATATCTAACAAGGGTGATGTTAGATAATTTATCGGTACATTGGTAATGAGATCCTCTACTTGTTTTTTTCATTTCTTTCGGATCTTTGAGAGGTGCTTTCTCAGTTCGGTTTGCTCGTATAGTCCCTGTTCCATCGTGACCCATTTTTTGTAGCTCGTCAAGCAGTGGTAAGGATGTAAAAAAATTATCGAAATAGAAACTGTAGCTACCTTGCGGCAGCTTTGATATTAGATCTAGTACAACTGAAGCACCAACACCTAACTCAGGATGAGTATTTCCAGTACTAGCTCCCTGATAAAGCTCACCATAAATCAAGTAGCCAAGTCGGGTACAAATTGACCAATTTTTATATCCAAATCTGATTGGCTTTCCATGGATATGCTGCTTAGTACCATGTTTTCCATAATAGGGAATCATAGATTCGTCAATACTCAAATTTTTATCTCCTGGATAGTACTTGACCCATCTGGCATTGAGAAGTTTCCATAGAGGGCGCACTTTAGCGAACTTATCATGAGGGTCAAGATTGTTATTGTCCGCAACGTGGAAATAACGCAACAAATCTTCAAATCGATTTCTTGACATAAGAGCTGCCACTGTTGGAAAACTGCAGTCAACTCGTTGTTCCCAATACATTCGGTATCTGGATACACTGTTATATCCCGACAATAATAAAATGGCAATAAAATGTTTGATATCCGTTAGAGTAACCCGAAATGCATGTTTACCCTTCTGAATCGCATTTTTTTCAGTTTCTGAACGTAGCAATTCAAACACCTCTTCATCAAAAAATAGCTCAAAAAACTGAACAGGCTTTTCCAGGATTTCCAGGAAATCTGGTTCAAAGTGCTCCTTCTCAGCCTTTTCCGGTATATCTATAAACCTCCACTTTCTTGCGACTTCAACACGTCTTTTTTTTGGCGGCGGCTGTGTCAGTGGCGACGAAGAGTCGGGTTGTGGAGGCTGCGTTACTGACGTGGAAGGTATTGGGTCCACTTGCACTGTATCTGTAATGAGCTCATTCACTATCCGAGACTCAGTTTGAAATGATCTGGTGATTCGGAGTTCAGCTTCTGCAAGTAACTGATGTCTTGACAAATTATTTATACATGCAAAGTCTTCGTCGCCACTGTCTTCGTCGCTATTTTGCCAATTATCAGGAGGTGTGATAAAAATATCAGCCGCAAACACGTCGTCATCTTCTTCCAACAGGGAGACAATCTGATTCACATTCAATCTGCAATAAAATAATATCATAAATACAAGGCAATAGTGTATATAAGTAAATATACTTATATAAAAGTAAAATTCTAATGTATGAAAAATTACATGTGTGTATGTTCCTACTGCTCAAATAATGGAACGGTACATAGAACTAACACTCACCCTCAAATTAGCATTTTTTTTCTCTAAAAATGTATTATGGTTTCATTTAACAACGATATTACATGCGAATAAACCCTAAATTGTCAATAGTATAATATAAAATATCATAAATTACTTACGTGCTTCTGTTCGCCATACTTTTAACTAAAAACTTTCAAATAAAACTCTGTTTCGTGGATCGATAAAACCGCGCAAAGTGAAATGACTTTTATTCAACTGACAGCTAAAAATGTTACTAATACCAACATAAAAAAATGATTTCAAGTAGTGTTAAAAAAATCGAATAAAAAAATAAAAAAGTAACCGTTTTAAAAATGGAACACTGGGATGATATGGGTTAAGGAGAACTTTGTTATTGAATCACCTCTAAGTACCCGTACCGGGAGGGTGTTCAGTGCTAAGACGGTGCAGAATGACAAGTCATGTAGTGTTAGGTTCACGGCGAGGGAAGTGAAAGTCATACTACAGAACATGAGCAGAGGCAAATCACCAGGCCACGACGGTCTTAGCATTGAGCACCTGCAGTATGCTGGATCTCATTTACCGCGGGTTCTCGCTATGTTCTTCTCCCTGTGTATTTCACATTCTTATTTGCCAATGGACCTAATGAAGACTGTTGTCGTACCAATAGTCAAAAACAGAACAGGAGATATAGCTGATATAGGTAATTACAGGCCAATATCGCTGGCTACTATTATTGCGAAGGTTCTGGATCGTTTGATGGACAATTACCTGGAAAAGCACCTACATCTGCATGACGGACAATTTGGTTTCCGTAAAGGTCTGTCCACAGAAAGTGCCATTTTAACCCTAAAGCACACCGTACGTTACTATATCGATAGAAAGACACCAGTCTACGCATGTTTTCTGGACCTATCGAGGGCTTTCGATTTGGTGGCTTATGATGTGCTGTGGAGGAAACTTCGTAACACTAGCATGCCTGAAGAGCTATGTTCTGTCTTTGAATATTGGTATGACAATCAGATCAATTATGTTAAATGGGCAGGAGAGTTATCGGATGCATATGGTCTAGTGTGTGGTGTGAGGCAGGGGGGAGTAACCTCTCCCAAGCTTTTCAATTTATATGTGAACGAGCTGATAGGTGGCCTCAACAGCATGCAGGTCGGCTGTTCCATCGACGGTATTTTTGTTAACAATTTAAGTTATGCAGACGACATGGTGCTGCTGGCGCCATCTATCAGTGCACTTAGAAAGTTGCTAAAGTATTGTGAGACTTATGCTTTGACTCATGGTTTGAGCTATAATGTCAAAAAAAGTGAATTTATGTTGTTTTCTAAACATGGTCTAGGGCCTGAAACTGTACCACCCGTGATGTTGAATGATGTTGCTCTTAACAGAGTTAATAGTTTTAAATACCTGGGTCATGTGGTGAGCGCTGATCTTAAGGATGACGCTGACATAGATAGGGAGCGCAGGGCGTTGACGGTGAGGGCGAATATGTTGGTCAGAAGATTTGCGGCTTGCTCGAAGCAAGTAAAGGTCACACTTTTTAAGGCATACTGCCAAAACTTCTATGGTAGCAGCTTATGGACAACATATTCGCAAAAAACCCTTAACACCTTGCGTGTCCAATATAATAACGCCTTTAGAATGCTATTGCGGCTCCCACGTTTTTGCAGCGCATCTGGGATGTTTATGGAGGCTCGGACAGATGGGTTTTCAGCCATTTTGCGCAAGAACGTCGCCTCCTTATTAGGCAGGGTTCGTGCTAGCGGCAATGGTATTCTAGCGGTTATTGGTGATAAGTTTGACTGCCCTATTCTGAGACATCAAATTAGAATACTTACAGAATAGGGTTGGTAATTTTAAAATCAATTAATGGTGCAAATTTATTCTTATTTTTTTTTGGATTTATTTTGTGGAATTTTAATTTTAATTTTGAGTCTACTAACAATTAGTTGATAAGTTTTTACTAACAATTGGGCCAATGTAGTCTGTATAAATAAATTATTATTATTATTATTATTATTATAATGCAAAAAAGTGTAGTAAATAGGACCTAGCGCAGGAATGTCTTCAAAATATAATACCAAAATAAAATATGCAGTTTTGCATAATTCAAAAAATATAAAAAACTTTATAGAAATGACGATTCTTGAATTGGTGATTATGTCTGACCAATTTCATGTAAAAGCAAAATTGACGACGGGTTATTTTGGTTAGTAGCCTGGTTTCACTGAATAACCTATTGTATTTGCTATGCACGCACGTTAAAATCATGCTGATACTGACTGTTAATTAAAACAAACAAAAAAACTACATACGGAACTCAACAAAATTAAAAAGAAATGCATCATCGATGCCGGATTTGTTTGTTTATCAAAATTGATTTTATGGTGAGGATAAATGCTGTTAAATACACCGGAACGAATTGTAGGATTATTTGTCAGTTGTCAAATTATTTTTATGATCCCATTGTTATCGCATTAGTGTCGATGTTGTATTAATGCTAACATTTTATTAAAAGCTCGTAAAGTTTATGACAGTACCAGTGTAGAAAGGTATTGAATATTTTAGTTGAATTCGTATTTTTTTTATTATATTGTGGGACTATTGTTGGATGCTTTCACCGTAGGTACATTTCTAAAATATAAATAATAAAGTAAATAAATATTGGCCAGCTATATGGTAACTGAGAAATGCGTGCGTCAAACTTCTCATATTTATGGATGTGTAGTTTTTTCCTTCAAAGACCAACTCAGATCCTAATCTGCATGCCCCTTATAAGATTTTACATTTGATTTAGACATGGAGTTTCTTCTCAGAATAAGAAACACCAACTGCATGCAAATATAGAAAAAAGAAATATCATATTTATTTATCTGTTAAAATGATTCGAACCGATGAAGAAAAACATTGTGAGGTTACTTGGTATAACTGGCGTTTTTGAGAGATCGATCGATCTAATTTCAGAGATCCATTGGTGGAATATAATCTTTGACATCAGGTTAGCCGCCATAGCCACACAAAGTCCCAAGGATCCATCCCATCTCTCTAGCTTTTCGGATTTATGTGCGTATTGTGCAATTATCACTTGCTTCAAAAACGGTGAAGGAAAACAGCATGAGGAAACCTGCGGTTATAATAATAATAATAATAAATTTAATTCAGACAACAATCCATATAACTCAGTAAAATTATGTACAGACGCCAGCACATCAAGTTACCCAAATGTGTCAAATTTTCCCAATTGAATATGAACCTAATTGAGTTTGCTATAAAGTTGAAAAACGATCAAAGAAATTTGACACATTTGACATGGGGAAACTTGACGTGCTGGCGTCTATACAATAAAATATTAGTAGCCCTACTTAAAAACTATAAATAATAAATAAATAAATAAATATTCCACAACTTTCCACACGACGCCATTTAGTCCCAAGCTAAGCTTGAGAGCTTGTGTTATGGGTACTAATATATTTTTAAATACATACATATTATAGATAAATTACACCCAGACACAGAACAAATGATCATGCTCATCACACAAACATTTGTTCTTGGTGGGAATCGAACCCACGACCATCTATGTTAGATAAATGGTTTTTTTGAGCCAACCACGTGTAGTTGACTCAAAAAGTGCAGAAATGGACGATCAGGTTTACCAGCAATGACACACAGGAGACTGTTAGAGCTGGCACGCATTCTGAACGGCAAGGACGCTGCACAATTGCATCTGATCGCAGCAAAGTCATCCCGGTTATGCATGAGAGATGTTTGTTGACGGCATGTGAAGCCAAGTGAGAGGCCCATGACTGGCATAAATACTCTGACACCACACAAAAAGAAGAAGAATGATTAAAAGATCCTTAACTTTTAGTAATGACTTGAAAATCTCATCAAGAGCCATTGACAACAGAGAACCCTAGATTTTCTACAGAAATTACACACAAATATAACATCACGCCTGTAAGCCCCTAAAGGTAAGGCAGAGGTGTACTTTAGTACACTTATTGTTACAGAATTTAGCTAAAACCATTAACAATTCGACCAGCCCAGCCACAAAACCAACGCTGATTTGCAATCAGCAATTTTGAAAACAGAAACTTTCAACAAATTATTTGAAATGTGGTTCCTGTTTTCCTTAATTAACTGCAAACTCGATGTAACATGAAATCAAATAATTTACAATAGATTCGAAATAATTATCTATTTCGGTTGATTATAGTGTTTTGTACTAAATTGTTTGAAATATTCGAGCTTAGGACTGTATGTGGATCGGAATAATTACATATACATACAAAAACTAACATTTCGTACACTGAACACTTGAGTGAAGTGAACTAGCATTAGTATGGATTGACAGTTCAAAATGCCTTCACTTCACCTTCATTTTCACGCGTTGATTTTGACATAATCGCACTGCAAAACGCTACCTGCTAGGATTCTTTTATACCTACTTCTATTGCATTGTATACGTTAATACGCACACATTTTCGACAATAATATATAATTATAATGCAAATTTTAGCGATTTAAAAAATTTCAAGTACATTGTACATTTACACTGTGGCATTTAGGTTCAAATTAATGAGGCAAGCACAGTATCACCTATAATTAGTCGTATGAATAAAATCTAAAAAGATACTGAACAATTTATATATAAAACGAGTATTCCAATTTAAGAATCGTATGTTTTGAGTTTACATCAGCATGCGTAGCATGAACACATTGAACACCGAAGAAACGGCCTTTGTCTACAGACGAATCGGCAAAGTGACAGATTATATAGACAGGACCTCAATCTGTCAAATTTCTTTTTAATAAACCTGCCTGCGTAGCATGAACACTTAATTTCTTTTCTTCCGAGACACGACAAAGACCGTTTCTTCGGTGATCATGCTACGCGTGCAGTAGGTCATACACCAAAGAGTATTTACACACACGCCAGTCTAATGTCTATGCTCACTTCACCTTCACTTCACCACATATATTTTCACTGGGAGATTTTAAATCCGCCTAATCATTCCTTGACCTTAAAATTAACTTATTTAAAAAACTATCAAAGTGTCAATCTACTGGACTTATAATAGAGAAAATGCATAGGAAATTACATTAATTTCCATTATAAGGCAAAGTCACAAGTCTGCGGTAGATGACGGAGAAAGTAATTTACTCTGGAAAATGCATTAAAATAGAAAAATAATATCCAAAGCTATTCCGTGTACAAGAGTTTTATATTTATGAGATATTTTTGCTTTGAGCTAGAGTTTATGGTTGCAGAATGAAGGCACTAGGACCTAAAATGAAATTTTAGCGAAAATTGTTAAGATTTTCTGGTCCGTTTTGGGAACAATATCCAGGTATAACGACTCTCTCACTCATCCATGAACGAAAGATCTAATACTAACAAAAAAACACCCCACTATCTTTTAGGTAGGTATTGAAGTAACTTACGTCCAGACATTCTATAAAAGTCGATGGATTACATTGAGATTCCTCTACAACAACCTTGAAAAAATCAGAAAAGGTTATAACTAGAACAAGGCTTATAATACAATACATCTTCAAAAAAAAAATACATAAAGAGGAAACTTGTAAGGAACTTTGGCTAGAAACTACACAGATATTTCTTTCTTGTTACGAACCTCGCCCATTCTTCCAAATAATAGGTAGGTACTCAGCGTTTTCTCATTTCTTTCGAGCCCCTCAAGAAAAGTCTACACCTCCCCAAAACCTTCCATTAACCTACAGAAATATCGGAAGAATTTTCCTTGCTGACCTAAACCCCTCGCCGCGATCTGGCGGCCTGAAGTAGCCCGAAATATTTGGCGTGCCAAGTGCCCTACACAATGTTCGTCACGGTGTCTTCGTCAAAAATGTTGTCGAAAAACTGTAAGTGGGGCCCGCCGTAATTAAACCTCGGCATTTGACGGAGAAATGCGTCGATGAGATTGTTCAAAGGGCTCGGCACTGTGAGGGTTGAATGGGGCCGTGCAATTATTTTTTACGTGGCTTCGGGTGTTAAATTTTTGCATTGATGTAGGTAAGTGCGGAAGTGTGGGATGGGACTGAAAAAAGAATTATTTTTCTTTGTGGTGTGACTTTTGCTTGAAGGTGGTAAGGCGAGATCATTAAAAAAAAGCTGAGATTTTGAAGCTTGTAATGCTAGAAAAAAAAATCTGCCGACTTCCATCACAACCGTGACTAGAAAAGATACCTAGATCTGCTACCTAGGCATAGTTGATTTACAAAATATGGGTATGCTGTTGTTCAAAATATAATGGAATATTAATTTTTGGAGACTATGGGATGTTTGTTTTGTTTTTTTGATGGTTGAAAAAAAAACGATTGATATATCGGTAAATAGAGATGCTTGAAAGAAGAATAAAGATGGAAGAATTACAAATGTGTGTAAATATTACAAGCTACAAAATCAGAACCAAGAAGCGCGCGAAGTTATTTTCAATAATCTATTTTACCAGACACGTGAAGGACATAACTCTTTCGGGTAAAAATGTTTAATCATTTATCAGTCTGTGCTTGAAATAAAGAATTCAAATTTAAATTTGAGTTTACTATAAAATCGGTTCTCTTACACCAAGAATAGAATAGAAAACTCTTTATCGTTGACCATAAAATCTTATGATTGATAGAGAAGGAAAATTATTTAAATAGTTTGTGATGTAGGTAGATACTATTTACATATTTATAGTATAAATATAACAATACTTATTAACTTATAATTTTGCAAAGCAACTAACTTGAGGTTCATTTTTAAGTAAGATAGTAATAAGAACATTCTACTTTATTATGAATTTTGTTATTACTATAACTATACAATAAAACTATTCTAAATTAACTGGTTACATACATACCTAAAACTAAACAAACAAAAGAACAGTAAACCAATTATAGGGCATCAAAAAACTCATCCGCATCGCTATCAACGGGAAAAGTGCTCAGAAGACTAGCCGCATTGCCACGTTGGATGGCAATTTTAAATTAACAAACATAATGATAACTCCCCACTCACATATCTAACAAATCCACAGCGTGCTAGCACACCATACAAATCTAACCCAAAAACTACGAGTTCGGTTCACATAAATATTCATTTAAATACCGCTATGGTATTGCTGGATTATACCTACCTTTTAAGCATTGCAAATGTTAGCGGCTTCACTATACACGTAATAAATCATGTGCCAAAAATTATAGGGTATTCCATATGGTTTATGCTTTTGTTTTTAAGGGTAGTTATTACATGGTGGATTTGTATGTTTTGCTATTTTTTTGGAAAGTTATAGGCTCTTACTGGTGTGTACTAATAAATGATTCACTTAATACCAGCACGCTTGTATTCTTCGAAAGGTTAGGCAGTTGTGGACCTTTGATACAGCCATATTGCCACTGACGTAACTTGTAACTACAACAACATAACGTCACGCCTGTAATCCCCGAAGGGCTAGGCAGAGGTGTACCTGGTAGGAAACCCACATTCCGCCAGTTATTTTTAAGTCCCATGTAATATATTATTATTATCTTATTATTATTATTAATTATGATTATAAGGATTATCTCTCAACGGAGAATCTTCTTACGTACATCTCGTAGATACTCACACACATCCTCGCACATACACATACACACACTCACCCTCACACATATATACTCACAGTCACTAACTCACACACACGAACTCTTACACACACACTTAAAATTCGTAGCAACCTTCCTTACTTTTATTTCATTATTCATTATTACCTTTGTAACATCGACACTGTTTCACTTGTTTTAAAGACACTGTTATTGTAATTACTATGACTGAACCCTATTCCTTAAGATACAGGCTAGACCTAGTTTAAGGAATAGAGTCAAAAAAATTGTGCTTCTGATGACAAATGTTTAAAATTATTATTTACAATGTATCAGTGCAATGTGATTCCTGTTTTTTTTTTTATAAATAAAAATATTATTATTATTATTATAATAGGGGGCGAGCCTATTGGGCACATATCCAGACTCTGGGGTGCTACTAAAAATTCCAGATAGAAAAACTTAATAACACTTTGCCCGACATGGGGAATATAAATGTTTGTGTGGTAAGCACGATCATTTGTTCTGTGTCTGGGTGTTATTTATCTATAATATTTATGTATTTAGAAATATATAACTATGTTTTTCAGCTGTTCAGTACCCATATCACAAGCTCTGCTTAGCTTGGGACTAGATAGGGCTGTGTGAAAGTTGTCGTATATTTATTATTTAAAGGCCGGCCAAATGATAGCCGGGACCAATGGCTTTACGTGCTTTCCACGGTACGGAGGAGTCTCAATATGTATTGAATGGTCACCCATCCACGAATAAACAGCCTCAAGCTTAGTTTGACCTTCTATCGACTCGTGAGGATCAAATATTTAGCCACTAACTCCTCTAATATTGTGCTTACGAAATAAAAAATCAAATCCCACTCACACACGGGCACACTGGCGTCCTTTAATCTAAAAAACCCATAAATTTCTCTACACGTCAGTCTTACAAGGTTTTTTACTAAGACCATCGTTTTTTTTTTGTCCGTTGTTCGTTCCCAAATATTTCAATAACTCGATAACTGCCTGCTACCAGTTAAGCCAGCGTTATAGTTGGATCTAGTCTTTTATCTTACAGTATCTTAGGGTGCTGATCCAGTGGAGGTAGTCAACTATACATTAATAGGTACGTCAAAAGAAAACTTGGGAACTCTTTCTAAGAATATTGCTCGCATGGAGGAGTTTAAGATGTAGGTTAAGATGATTAAAGTTTATATAGAGAAGTAGTGCAGAATGCGTCTTATATTAATCTCATTATTGTATAGAAAATATTGTAAAAAACTAAGTACTATTTAAAAAGGATAGGTAGTTCAGTGATTCTCATCCAATCTTCTCTATACAAAAATACCTTTTAAAAAAGGTAACTAGAATTGTTTAAATATTTCACTTAACTTGTAATATACAGTGTTGTTAAGTTAATGATGTGAACTTGAACAGCGATAGTAAACAGACATTATTCCGTAATATAATAATCTAATATTTTCAATAAACCACTTTGAAGCAATCTTTCATTTTTTGTATTACAATATAAAAAAATACAAAACAGTAATTTTTATTAAATTATGTTATAACTAATCAAAATATTATTGAATAATTAACTAATTATAATTTTTGTTGGCTACTTTATTGTATTGTTTAACTCATTAGGATCCGCGTGGACACCGGTGTCCGCAAACAATAGTAATTTAATTGTGTCTGGATTGCGGTAATTGACTAGTTAAATTGCTACGTAGCGGAACTCTGTTTGGGAATAAGGAAGGTTTATTTATAGATGCATCGTTATCCCCAATAACAAAAACAAAACAATATCACAGCAGCTTCTTATAGCAAATCTCTCTCTACACAACAATCTCAATCACTGCCCGTCGATCTTCGTGTGTGATCCGATACCGACGCATAACATTACTTTTATCGGCGCGTGCGCAACCCATCCACCAGATAATGTTGCGATAAGACGAGCTTGTTAAAATCTTTTGATCTAAAACTTGCGTAGGAGTGTTTTTGTAACATTGTTTCTCATTTCTTTGGTTGAAACGGCAATTTATGTGGTGGTGAAATGTTGTAAAATTTCCGAAAAGATTTCTGTAATTTAGAGGTTCGGGGAAGTTCTCTATACGTTAGCATTAAATCTGTAGTACAAAATGTTAAGGAAAACATAGCAATGAGTTGCTACCTTGGTAGTTATAGGTAAAAAAGATAAACATACCGGGCTGGTATCCGCAACTCCACGTCAAAGCGCGTATTTTGCGCATGGGCCATAATCTACCACGCGGGCCCAGTGCGAATTGGAAGATGTCACATGTCTTCGAATTTTTAGTTCTAGGACATACACCGGTATGTCCCACCGGTATATCATACTCAAATAGTATTGATTTGATTGATTTATTTATTTGTTCAAAAACAATAAAATATTGTGTGTAAATTTCGAAGCTTAAAAAAAATATAAAAAAACTACCATTACCAGAATTGCATACAACATACAAAAAAATAATAATAACAATGTCAAATGTTAAAAGTAACAATTTCCAAAATATTAAAATTAGAATCAAAATAACAGTTAAGTAATACATAGTAATAAAAAGTATCTCCATTACAATCTTCTACACTCATTTAATCACACACACATTCCCATTTAACTTGATTCATGGACTTAAACTGATTCCTTTAATTGGAGTTACTTCTTTGAAAAGGAACATCTTCAATAAAAATATTAGCTAGTTAAGATCAATGGCTTGATAGACCGTGGAAGTTATTGAAACTCCTACGGAAGCTAGAGTATTAATAAAAAGTAACGTGGCATACAATTTGATACTTATTTTGATTGCTTTGATAAATCTTTATCATTTAGATGAACGAATGAAGGTAGTAGATAGGTTGACAAGGCCGTTTTTACATTCTATTTGGAATGAGATTAGATATGAATCTTGGTTGAATCAGATCAGTTTTCGCCCACGAATGTGTTCAAAGCAAAGATATTAAGTTGTGTAGGTTTTGTGATCAAATAGAATATATTTTGGAGATAGTATATTAGATAATTGTAATGTGTGTGTTATTATTTTTTACGTTGTTGGTCTAGGTGTTCGCAAGCGCAAAAACTGTTAATCATGAGGGTTTGATCCCCGGGTCAAAAAAAGCGTCATTGAGTTTTTCTATCTGGAACTTAGTAGTAGCAGCCTAAAGTCTGGATTGGTGACTGATTGATGGCAATAGGCTTGCCCCCTAATTACACGAACATAACTGGTGTAAAGTGGGTGTAATTAAATCTATCCTTTCTTGGATAAGTACAAAATATCTTATCTTATCCTCGAGGATTACAGGCGTGATTTAATGTCAATTGATAAAATTATACAGAAAAGATTGAAATGGTGAATGTATTAATATAGGTATTTAATGTTATATTTTAATATCGTTCTGACGCAGTCTTTACAATATGCTGCGGCTGGATACCTTTCATGAAAAAAACAACGAACGTTAATTGGTAAAATGCTTGCCAAATCCTTCCTGCAAAAAAAATCGCACTATTACGTTAAACTTGAATTAAAATACTAACTCTATTTTAAACCCAAGTCCCATTTAATAAAGCACAAACTAAAACAACACATAAAACGGTGCCGGGGTCTAAACAATAAGCCCCTCTTTATTGTAGTGGGTAAAAGACACTCGCTGGCGGAGGGAGCCGCAATGCGTCATAATTCGACTCCGGTGACTAACTGCCAAGTTTGCAACAGGATAAGTTTGAATTTATTGGGTGAAAACTGTAGAAAATGTACAACCATTTTTTTTATAATTCTTAAAAAGAGGATATTAGAGGAATTGTTGTTTTATAACACCAGCACGCATCGGTAGAGTACTACTGACAGTTTTAATTAATACTGACAGCTGACATTTGTTTTTGTCATATTAAAACTGTAACCAAGTAACACGTTCTATGTTTTCTACAACTGCTTGTGTTGACTGTCGACTGACTCAATCGAAGGTTTTTTATTTAGTCGGCATCGAGTTTGTTAACCATATTAAAAAATAGAACAGAATAGTTTGCGTGTCTTAAATCAGCTAAAACTAATATTCTTCCAGAATCTGAGCAACAAGGATCCCTATTGCGTGCAACCATCACAATATTATGTACCGTCAGTAGTTGCAAATATAATGTAAGCTATAATTCTCAAAACAAATTGGTGGCAGGCAATTATGTTTAATTTCAGATTTCACGTTATCGTCTCTTGAGCCACAAAGCATCAAAGATTTACATGATGGTAAGAACATCGACACCCAATCTGATAGCATAGGTTCAGTACCTACATGTTTCTTGACATTAGGAAAAAAAGGGAAAAAATAGCTAACGTTAGTGATAGCTGTCAAACACGTTAACTGTCAGGTGTGAGGGTCCAGCGAGAGCACAGTGTACACTGTAATGGGTAGCCAAGATTAAATACTTATTTACGGAAGCCTTATAAGTTTTTTTTAATATACAAAATAAAAACATCAGAATCCTTTTTTTTTCTAAAGTTTTGGTGTTATAACCGCAATTTATGAAAATCGACGAAAAAGGTAACCTAGACTAGGAAGTCCAACATTATGTACGAAACTCATAGTATCAGGTTGTATGTCAATGTTTTTTTTAGATTTGATTAAAGAACTTTAATTTTCAGCCGTACGACGAATGCCGTAATAAATCCAAAAACCGGTAACTAAAAACAGTCTCCCCCTTTTTTCCCCCCAAAAAACCGCATCCAGTACCGCATTTACCGCATTAAGACAAAGCGTGGTTCCCCTCAAAGACAAGAGCTAGCTGCTAGACCAACCGCAAGTCTAGATCTTAAGTACTAAAGCTGTTTCTAGGTAATTACTTACGCGACAGGACGCTGGGATCAAGTGACATTAAATTAATTTCAAACGAAGCGCGGTGGTATTCTATAGTAGCAGTTCTGTAGTCATCTTGGTGATTACCCAATTTCGTCTTTTGTCTAATTAGGGAAATGTTTCGACGGGTAGTTATCAGTCAATTACTGTTCGAGTAAGGTATGTTAGTCTATTTACCTCGTGGTTTAGTTATTATATTCGTACGGATTGATGTTCGTTCTAAAAAATGACAAGTTAAAGTGTCTGTATGAACCTATTTACGGAAATAAATATGATTTATCATTTAACTAATGCTTTTCGAGGTTGGCCCGCGCATGGGTTATAAGAAGCAATATAATAAAAATAAATGAATAATACCAGCCTGTTACTGTCCCACTGCAGGGCAAAGGCCTCTTCTCATACAGAGAAGGCTAGAGCATTGATCACCACGCTTGCTCAAGGCGGATTGGCGATTTTAAACTTAAATTAACTATAAGTCCAGGTTTCCTCACGATGTTTTTCTTCACCGATGTCAATGATGGTTGAGATAAACTTAGAAAGTACATATGAATTGAAAAAGTCACATTGGAACCTGGCCGGTATTGAACCACAACCTCGTGCATGAGAGGTAGGCGCCTTAACCTCTGGGCCATCACGACATTTTCATCCGACATTTGCATCAGAAGCAATATATTCGGCACTAATAAATTTGACGGCATCACTGGCGCAGATGTTGAGCCATTGGGTGCCAAGCTGCGTGGCGCGGGATCGATTCCCACACGGAACAAACATTTATACAGCCTTAAGGTGTTTCAGATATAGTTGTTTGTGTCTGTGAGTTGTTAGTAGCTGCTGTCCTGCGAGAGTTTCTCATGTGGGGCAACGTTTAATATACAAAAAAAAAGTGCATACCAGCTCATTTTGCTTTCACTTCACTTATAATACACGGAGAGATTTTTCAGAATAGCACCTGCTAGTGTTATTTTTTCAACTCTTACAAACAGTAGGGACAAATTGGGCTATGAAATGATACACACGAGAGCCAAGTGCTAACTGTTTTTTGCTGTGACTGTGTCTTTATATATTTGCCTGTGATTACAATAGTGTGCTGCTATATTTCATTAGTGTGTTACAATATTACAACAGCGGTTCCCACAAAACTATGGCAAATATTGAATAGTTACAGATACCGATATAGTACTTCTTACCGAAGCAAAAACTGAACTTAAACGTGGGTTCAACTTAATTTTATGTAGACACAAAATAGTCCATATGATAGTAAAATAAAATTTATTGATTCAAAAACAATTTGCCCAAATAATTTTATTCATATTTTAGAAAGTTCAATAAACTTGGCATATTACTGCTATTATAGCACTAATAAGCTGATTATGTTAAAGATTTCACTTTGATCTAATATCGAGGTTATAGTTGTAAACGCAGGCATCTCCGTGGGATGGTATTAGATGGTTTTGTGGAACATCTCGTGAATCATGTTTGGGCTGACATCATACAATAACTTCTTCATTTCTAACAGAACATGTTAATTGCAACAGAATTGTATTTTTTTCTAAGTCTAACATGAGACCTAAAACTATATCATTCGCGTGTTTTGAAGTAACATTAAATACAAGGTAGAAGGAAAGGTTAATATTTTAAAAATTATGATTTAAGACAAAAACATAGAAATCGAGAAAAGCCGACAAAATGGTCTTTTCATCCTGTGTCATACATAAACACTAAGTTAATTGACGAACATGCAAATAAAAAACACCAAATACAATAAAGCACACTGAAGCTTCAAATAGGTTTTGTATAATACTATCTATTATCTCTACTCTACATTCTGTTTTATTTATTGAATAAAACAACTGAGATTTGAAATAACCTATAGTGTTACAAAAACCCTTATATACCAAAAATCAAAAACGTTATGACTCATATTTTATTAACGTAGATATATAATTAATTGAGCCGGACCGACTTTTAAATAACGCTTTTAAACTAATTGATTTGTCGAAAGGTTACCTGACGCCATACAGGTAATCACTGTCGGTAAAGGTTATAAACGTAAGGGCAGATTGCTAAAGACGAAAGCATAAGGTAACCAGCGAAATCCAAATTGTTTAACATTTTTTGCAATTTGTAAAATACAAAGTTTGTATACTAGACAAGCAGTAACAATATTGTCCCACCGCAGCTGGATTAAGATTCGACTCCTTCTTATACAAAGAAGGCACAAGATTGTATAGACGCCAGCACATCAAGTTACCCCAATGTGTCAAATTTCTTTGATCGTTTATCAACTTTATGACAAACAGAATAAGGTTCATATTCAATTGGGAAATTTGACACATTGTCAGTCTCTACATTTGATCAAGGCAGATTGGCGATTTCAGACTTATGTCTTACTATACTAATATTATAATGAAGTATTTTTTTTTGTTTAGTTGTTTGTTTTGTAGGGATTTAATTCACAAACTCATAATATACCGAATCTATACATATAATAAATCTGTAGAAGTAAAATTTCTGTACATTGAAAATATCAAAAAAATAAATAGCAGGGGGTATTACTAGACAGACACCGAACCCAAAGATATGATTAAAAAAATTTTTGTCTGTCTGTCTGTCTGTCTGTCTGTCTGTCTGTCTGTATGTTCAGGTATCACGCAAAAACTACCGGTTCGATTACGATGAAAATTGGTATACTTATTTTTTATTATCCTGGGCACCACACTGGGTACTTTTTATCCCGGAAAAGTATATACAATAAAAAACAAACTTAATTTTGCGGTTCGATCCCTAGACCCGACTACTGTACCAACCGTAAATAATAAGTTTGTCGTAGGTTACGTCACCCGCAGTGGAGTTCACCAAGGGGCGCTGCACACGGCTAAAATACTATAATATTTTTTCTTAAGATACAATATAGTTCGCCATAAAATGCAATGGACTATCACACACCTAAGATAATAAATAATACTTATAATAAAACTGTAGAGAAGTCAACTCTGATGAGGAGGATTAGTGATCGATACTGATGCCAAAAATGCAATGAGTAAATGTTTTGTCTGTCTGTGTGTCTGTTTGCATGTACTATCACACACCTAAGATAATAAATAATACTTATAATAAAACTGTAGAGAAGTCAACTCTGATGAGGATGATTGGTGATCGATACTGATGCCAAAAATCCAATCAGTAAATGTTTTGTCTGTCTGTATGTGCACGCATAGTTCAAAAACTTTTATAGGGATTTTAACCAAACTTGGTACGGTTGTAATAAATACGCCTGGGCAGGTTGATCTTAGTTTCAGTTGTTTTACACATGGTCAGTAGTTCGGCGCCCTTTCCCGGGTCATTAGTTCCAGAAATCTTTACCGGAATGATCAACTTTGAAAGTAGTCTATCCGGAAGTATTATGCTAAAATTATTACGTTTATAATAGATATCAACGCACAGCCCACACCGCTGGTATTAGAGACATGAAACTTGAAGGGGTGTTCTTAGTGAAAAGTACGTATCCACTAAAAACGTTTTTTGGAAATTCAACCCTTAAAGGGAAAACATAGGGGACGGAAGTTCGACATCCACGCGGGCGAAGCCGCGGGCAAAAGCTAGTTAAAAATATATTTCACTATTAAAAGTTATATAATTATTGTCCACGAGTAACAAAGGCAAAATTACGAGAGGACGAGATGCTATAATTTGAAGGGAAAAGTACAAAATACAGGCGAACTCGCGAGCGAAGTGATATTATATCACTAAGTCTAGGTTTACTCACGACGCGACGTTTTATTTTATATTATTTTTTTAGTTATTATAACTTTATGCACAATTATAAAAAAAACTGTACAAAGGCGGACTTAATGCCTCAGGCACTTTCTACCAGTCTACCTCTCTCTCATTTTCTTCACCGATATCAATGATGTCTAAGTTAAACTAAATTAGCTCACAATCCACAACTTTGTGCATGAGAGGCAGATGACTTAATCACTGCTTGTGATACATTAATGTTTCAATGCTTGTGGTTTCCACCACAAGCATTGAAACATTAATGTATCGAATTAATTCATTGCCACAGTTACTGTAGAAGTTGCCTGTATCTACTTTACCCCACTGTATCTTGTTTGCCAACCTATTTTTTTTTACAAGTTGTTTCTTGATAGCTACAACCTAGGGGTCTTTAAGTCAAGAGAGAATAGGTTACTTTTATGCAAGCGTGCTTGATCCTCCACCACATCATAGCTTACCTCTACAAAATTACCATCAGGTAAGATAGTAGTCGAATAATAATAAAAATGTACAAAGTTAGCAATTTGTTCTGACTGGGCCTTTTGATTTTCATATTATATAGGTGACGGTTTTATTACAAGAACGTTGTAAATAGCAATAAAATTACTCGCTCAATGGCGCCGCGTATGTTTGAATTGATTTATTATATCTTTTAATGAGTAGTTTGACGCAAGGCTTTTTAAATGAGATCTCTATCTTAAGTCGTGAAGTTTATTTAGGTTTAAGGAAAATAACTTGACTAACCTTTTTATAAAATAGGTAGACAGTGTCCATCTCTGAAATATCTGAATAGCAACGGTGTTCATTAGGACGCGCAGATGATGATGATTTTCAGCTGACATAGATACAATTTATAATCCATAAATGGAATTCATCTTTGTGATCCCACTGTTAGTGAAAGAAAATCATTTCCTTGTGTGTCATCTAATCCAGCCAATCTCCAATATAGTCTTAACTATCCCGCTATCATTTTCAAAGTTGATCTCTGTGATGGACGCTCTCTTCTGGCCCACATATTGTATTGATGCTTTCTTCAGTCTGGCAAACTTTTTGGCGACATCTTGCCCACAAATCCACTATGCATCCAGTTGAATGTCGATTAAAATAATGCTTATGTGTCAAAAAAAACTTAAATAGAAAAAAAACGAGTATAAAATAGCAAAGACAGTTAACGCAATGGAGAAGCGAATGGCTGTTGTGCGTCGCAAATTTTATTCCTGCCCAAAACAAATATTTTTAAAGTCTAAATTAAGGTTTTAAATTAATATCTACTATCGCCTTAAGAATGAACCCTAATAAAATGAGGCAAAAACATAATTCTATCACCATACCGTCATTCCATAGGGCCCTCAAAAACTTACGACCATAAGGACATAGTTCCTCTATTCCCCTCGCAAGAAAAAAACGCAATAACATAATGAACTCTCAAAGTTTTCCGTAACTTTGCAAGGGGGTGCGTATTTTTGGTGGCAAGGTCACTGGTACCTTCCGCCTAAACAAGTTTACTATGTAGACAGTTTGGAACGGTGTTAGATATTCCCAGTAACTCCTTGTGGATATCTTTAGTTTCTTAAATATCTGATTTCAATATTATTTTGTCGTTGGACCCTTTAATAATTTATGCGTAGGCTCAGAAAAGAGGTACTGTTTACCTACTAGGTAAGTAGCGTAAGACGAACTTTATGGGAGACTGCCTTAAGTAATTTTTGATGATAAAAAAAATGAATAAACAAATTTCGCATTAACAGATGTCAAATCAAATCAAATCAAAATCAAAAGTCATTTATTCAAATTAGGCTACGGATCAGCACTTTTTGAACGTCAAAAATTACATAAGACATTCCCCCAAAACGCCCGCCCTTTGCCACTTCCTAGTGTTTTTGCTGAGAAGAAGAAGTTACGGAACAAACTCCCCAGCAACACGTCTGTCTGATATGTTAGAAGAACAGTTTAAACAGCATTGGTAATTAATAAACATAATCATTTAAATTAAATAATTTGCTACATGTCAGCTAGCACACACCAATATACAAGACAGTAGTAATAAGAATAGTAAGTACCGACGTTGACAACTAAACTCATGCATAAAAATGATAACTAACTGAATAAATATAAGACTTCAAGTAAAAAGGGCGTGCCTGCTTACATGTACAAAACTGGATTACACGAGTAGGTCTACGACATTACATAACAAAAAAATGATACACTAGAACCATCGAAGCTAAATTAATAACTAAAATAAAATCAGTTACTAGATGTCTAAGTAACAGCCCAGAGTTTGGTATTGTGCCTGGCTGTAGGCAATAATAATAAAAACTTTAATTCGGGTGGCATAGACCCATAGAAATCTTAACCTAGTACATATATTTTTAAAACATTACCTACACACACATTTTTACATACACATTACATTATTTATTTTTTCACTGGGTATGACTGGCCACACCTATAAAGGACGTGACCCACATATTTTGAAAGGGACAGTCAAAACGTGTAGCAATAGCGCTCAAAATGCTGTTGTTGCTACCCCGTATGCGGGCAAGCAGGGAAGCTACTTTGTTGCGCATGATGGCCTGGAAACCATCAGTGCGCGCTTCAGCAAACATCCCAGAGGCGCTGCACCGCCACGGCAGACCCAACAACATCCTGAACGCATTATTGTACTGAGTGCGCAAGGCTCTGTAGGCTCGCTGCGTATGTCTCACCCACAGCTCGCAATAAGCTCGCTCCCTGTTGTAACCTAGGACTTAAACATGACGGTCAAAACATGGGTGTACTGTAAGTTTACCTCTGCCGACCCTTTGTTGAATAAAGGCATACTGTTATGAGTATGATTTAATTAATAGTAATTTTCCTACAAATTATGTCATGGGAAGAATACTAATTGCAGTAATTGCTCAAGATATCGTCGTTAGGAATTTCAATGAGTAGTTTCTTTTATCTAAATCATTACTCACTTTACCCTAGATTTAGATAAACCAAAACTAGTTTTTATGAATATTCCGCGCACGAAAGAGGGCGAAATTTGGCATTTTAACGCTTTGATAGAGAAGGGGTGATGAATCACTATACTACTAAGAAAGGCGAACTTGTCATATTTTACATTAATAATAATCGTAACTTAATCGAATTAGATTATATGAAAAATGGAAACAAAAAAAATAAATACAATTAAAAATTAATTCATAATTATGCCAGTTGATTTTTTGATTTAATAAAATAAAAAATAACAATAAAATGATTTTGCTTCTGACTATTTGGCTTGTCCGTTAGTATAAGTGCACTTAAAACTATGTAAGTCAACGAGATTACTTTACAAACTTTGGTGTATTTGATTCAAAATTAAAATTACAATTAAGATCAAAATGGTCAATCATGTAAAAAACAGGTTATACCTATAGAAGTTTAAAAGGTGTTTTATAAAAATTACACAAATAAACATGTAAATTGCTCTTTGAACACCGTAACGGCCTTGGGCCCTTTTCTTACATAACATCGAGTACAACCTTGATACACATCACACGCTCATCTTTAATCTTTAAATTATTTTTTAACTACAACCAATTAAGAAATTATTTTTAAGATCAAAGGTCCGTATAGCCTTTGATGTTTGTTTAATGAATATTCATCGATTAATTTGGGGCTTTTTGGTACTTTTATGGCTGTTGGTTCATGGAACTTTTATTAAATTTACCTGTCTGCTACCTATATTGCATTTTCCATCGATTTACAGAAAAAGAAGAAGTTTCTCAATTCGGCTGTTTTATTTAATCGAAATCAGTTTAGTAGTTTGGTTGTAATATCTAAACAAAAGGAAAAAATGTAAATCATTTAGGTGCGAACGCCAGCACATCAACCTACCCCAATGTGTCAAATTTCTTTGATATGTTTTCTACTTTATTCTAAACACAATAAGGTTCATGTTCAATTGGGATAATTTAACGCTTTGGGGTAGGTTGATGTGCTGGCGTCGGTATATATCAAAAAAGTAAAAACAGCAAAATAAAAACACATAAAAACAAACAACCGACTTAATAAAAAAACACTAACAGGTGTAAAATAACTCTAGATCTAGAAATCGGTGGCCAATAATGAAAGAAACGAAACAGGAGTTTACACATCTTAGTATTTTTTTATGAAGTATCTTGGCATATGTAGTTATTTTTGTTTAAGCCACAGACAGCCAGCACATCAAGCAACCCCACACTGAAAAATCCATCCTAATTATGCATAAAGATTAATACGTACAGAATCTTGTGAAAAACTATATTAAAAGAGTTAGTATGGAGTTTTTACCTAGTCTACCATACGAAATAAAAAAGTTTGGACTCTACCTAGAATCATTTTAATATTCTAGTTAATTTGTAAGTTAGACGCTCAAAAGTGCCGTTTGATGATATAATTGAAATAAATGATTTGACTTCGAATTTGATCGGGGACATTTTGGCACGTCCGTTAATAAGTTATTGGGGTAATTTGGCACTTGCACTGGTTTCACATAAACAACCCATAGCATCGTAAATAAAGTTATTATTTTATAGTGGTTGTTCGTCAAGGGATGATATTTTATCATGGACTTGATGGCTAAAGATATGGGCCTGTTTACGAGTTAGTACATTTTGTATGAGTAGTAAAATTATATGTTTATTAATACCGTACGTAAAGTTTAACGAAGTAAATGGGTTCTTACTTAATATGAAATGCTAAATGTTTGGTACTAGGATACGTATGTAAAATACCCAATGTAAACGGTAGTCTAATTTTACAATATTTTATATCTATACTGGGTATGGCGTTTACCATGCCTTGGCCATAGATTTAAATGATACAGACGTTTGCACTTATTTTCACACATGTACACATAACAACACGCCTGTAAACCCTGAAGGTTTAGGCAGAGGTGTACCTATTAGTACACCCACATTTCGCCAGTTATTATTAAGTCCCATGTAATAGGGGGCGAGCCTATTACCATCAATTGGGCACATATCCAGACTTCGAGTTGCTACTGAGAAATTCTAGATGGAAAAACTCAATAACACTTTGCCTGACTGTACTCGGGGCCTCATGCTCAATAGCAGCAATTGCGACCAATAGACCAACGAGGGACTTACTTCAGTAGGTGCGTCGCGTATTATCTTTCGTGTAACGCTAGAACAGACAAATCTACTAAAAAAACATTCAACCTTTCACGCTCAACTGAATGATGCGTTAGCTCGACGAAGTGTAGTCTCGCACACGCTCGTCGCATCTGCCGTCAGAATTATGGACCGACCCTAAAATTCATCTAAAGTACTGGATGTAAATTTGTATTCCCTGTAAAACAAACTATAATGATTTTACTTTGCTTTTTGTTTTTATTAAGGATGTAATAGAATAATTTCTTATTCGTAATTACAATAAAACCCTGTAAACTAAAACAAAACAGCCCAAATACAGCGTGATACAAAAATATTGAGTGACCCTCCGACCTCACTAGAATGGCTGCTTCGGCCTTGCGCAGGCATTTATGTTTATTGATGCGTCAAACGGCCCCGTCTCGTTATTTATTTGAATGGATTTCATAAATATGTAATGCAATGTTTTCCATGATCTAGAAGAGAGTTCCCTTTCATATTTTCGGTTTGATGTTTTTTGAGCTGAGACTGATTGCTGTAGAACTTGAAAATGGTATTGGTTTCTTTTGGAACATAGTTTTCAGTGAATTCGTATTTGGCCTTTACTTTTGAGTTATTTTTATATTATTTTAGTCTATTATGATTCTTGCAAACCATATCCACTTCGTCGTGGTTTCTTTTTTTGATATCTATAAGTGATTTTGTAAATTAAATATTGATGTATCAGATAAGTAAATGATATTAATAAATAATAAATAAATATTCCACAACTTTTCACACAACGCCATTTAGTCCCAAGTTAAGCTTGAGAGCTTGTGTTATGGGTACTAAACAGCTGATAAACATACTTATATATTTCTAAATACATACATATTATAGACTAGCTTCTGCCCGCGTCTTCGTACGCGGATCCTGTTACTTATGCCAGCGACAACGGAGTCGTCAAAATCGAAGATCTGAAACGTCTGATGTCGAATTCTAAAAGCCTGGGGACGGGAAAACAATGG
Source organism: Euplexia lucipara (assembly GCA_921972225.1). Lineage (NCBI taxonomy): Eukaryota > Metazoa > Arthropoda > Insecta > Lepidoptera > Noctuidae > Euplexia > Euplexia lucipara. The sequence goes on from OV179161.1 coordinate 19,447,652, forward strand.
GATGCGCGAAACGATTCAAGACGTTCCAGATTTTTTATTTTTGTTGGTCAACAGGAAATGCCATCAGACTTAACAACTTTTGCTAAGACGCCATTTCTATTATGTATATGTTATATTGTCGCTGGGCTTTGGAGTTCCACTACAGGTGCTCCAGATCTTCAAATTTAGTCTCACAGCAGAAAACACTCTTCACGTGGAATACTTTTTGCGATGGCGCCATATCTCTTTTACTTTAGGTGTTCCATTTTCCAAAATGAATTATAGCCTATATGCTGCATGATGTTTACGATCAGCGGTCAGTCGCGCACATATTCTTCACTGGTGTCTAGAGACCTGGATGTAGATGCGTAAATACGCTGAGAATGCAGGCGTGCTTCGCGATCCCAAGAAGTTTCCACGGAGCGAGTTGCAGCCTCATGTTCTCGAACAGCATCAAGTCTCTCCTAACGCTCTTCGGTAGAATGTTGGGATCTTATGATCTTTAATCATTTAGCATCTTTGGAACATTGGGAACGATTTGACCTCTTTTTAGGCATGGTTATAGTTTTATTGTGATGATACCTGATCAATTAAAATCTAAGTGGCTGCTCCCCTGCGTTACCGGGTAGGCTACCGTGTAACGAAGATAAATGGAAAAGGAAATTAAACACTCAAATAACATAAGCCCGAAGGCATATTTATACCATAAAAAAAAATGGGAGTTTTGGCCAGTAGAGTCTAATTTTCAATGATATACCGTCGTCATCGAAAATCAGTCCTGAACTGTTCCCGCCTTCACCGCGTGGAGGTACTTATGTTATTTTATAATTATGCAATGAAATTAGTGACAGGTAGCTTTCATCTCTACATCAAATGTTTCTGATCTTTGATTTTTATAAGTCAACAGGAAATGCCTATCAGACCGAACAACTTTTGCTAAGACGTCATTCCTATGTGAGTTATGGTGTAGCTGGGCTCTTGGAGTTCCACAACAGGTGTTCCAGATCTTCGATTTTTATACGTCAACAGCGAGTGTTCATAAGGCTAAACAACTCTTAATAAGACATCATTCCTATATTATGGTATAGGAATGATGTCTTATTAAGAGTTGTTTAAGAGTTGTTTTCCGGTTCTTCAAATTTATTCTCTCAGCAGAAAATGCTTATCACGTGGAACAATTTTCGCTATGGTACCATTGTTGTATCTCCTATAGTTTAGCTGGTCTGTTGCGGTTCCTCATCAGGTGTTCCGGATCTTCAAATTTATTCTCTCAGCAAAAAATGCTCATCACGTGGAACAATTTTTGCTATGGTACCATTTTTGTATCTCCTATAGTTTAGCTGGTCTGTTGCAGTTCTGCATCAGGTAATCCAGTTTCTAAAATAAATTATAGCCTATGTGTTGCCCAGACTTAATATCTATACAACAAAAAAAAATCATTCAAATCCGTTCAGTAGTTCCGAAGATTAGCGTGTACAAACAAACATACAAACAGACAAACAGACAGACTTTTTTTTTTGGATTCGTGCTCTATTACTGTATCTGAACCCCCCTCAATTATTTTTTTTTAAAAATATTCAATGTACAGACACAGTTTTTTACTGTCTTATTAGATGTATAGATAAATTACACCCAGACACAGAACAAATGATCGTGCTCATCACACAAACATTTGTCCTGGATGGGAATCGAACCCACGACCTCCGGCATAGCAGTCAGGGTCACTAACTACTAGACCAACAGGCCAGTCAAATATTGTAGTCATATTGTTTTCAGAACATTATTTCCTAAATTATACTGACACCAGCATCAAAGTTATTTACAAAATTTAGAAAAACTTAAAAAATATAAGCAAGGCCATGTCTACATGGCAAAAACGCATTGACTACTAAAAATGCAGTACTTTTCTCAGTATCTCCAGCCTACTTTCCTGGACAACTCTTCTTATGCTACGACCGAAAATCATAGTAAAAATATTTATGCAAAATACTCAGTCAAACATTATTGTCATTCAAAACCAGTACAATACAAACCTCATCCATCGCAACTGGCTTCCCCCTCTGACACATTTCTTCAAACATAAAAACCCGGTACACGACAATTTTCCGTGACGTTGAGGCATTGAAACGAAGTCATTTTGCTTGCATTTAATAAAAATAACACTTTTTTTTGAAACGGGCTCAAAGTAAAGGGTTCTCGCTGAAGTAATCGAGTGTCATTACTCGACTATGAATAAATTACACAAGTTCCAGACCCGCTTTAGGTGCTGGTGTAAATTTAGAGCGAAGGAGATTTTTGTTTCGCATTATTTTTTCCTTATTATACATACATACATACATACATACATACATAAACTCACGCCTTTTTCCCATGGGGGTAGGCAGAAACTACAGAGCGCCATATGCTACGATTCTTACATACTTCTTTTGCTTCGTTTACATTCATACATGTTGTCACACACACACGCCGGTTGCGAGTACTACGCACCTGACCTTTCTGAAGAACCTCACCAATAAGGTCTTTGTATGTCCTTCTAGGGCGTCCCCTCCCGGCGTTCCCACTTACATCTTTCCTTATTATATTTTTGTAAATTGCGTTCCCGGTTTAATTTTGAGAGCTTTTGAGTGTTGGTACTGTGTTTTTGATTTGACGCTTGTAAATAAAATTGTTAAAAATAGAAAAGGAGACAGTATATGTATTAAGTGTGAAAAGTATTATTTGGACATAACATGTTTGTTGCCTGGGTGGACACTGGACACGGACAGTCGATAGCGACATTTGTACTTTATTAGAAATTGAACAATTTACATACCTAAAACAAATCTCAGGCAACATTGGTTTGCATAAAGTTATGCATACAATGGATTATCGAGCAGGTTTTAAAGAATTCGTACCAGCGTGCACTTAACACTTGAGTCATGTATACTTGTCATTATTTGCGAACTGTTTGCCTGCAAAGTCAATTAATGCTTGCCAAAATACGTTAACACCAGCCATCACGCCTTATTCCCATCAAACCAACCACAAGTTGTTTCGTACGGAGCTAGAGAAATTCGTTATTATATCACATTTGAACTCGGCCGGCGTTAAAATTGCCAAAGCCCGCCGGCAAATTCGCCCAGACGGCTTTTTGGCTTAAAAATATTATTAAAGGGTTAATGTTAAGGGTTATTCATAACACTTTAGTGTAACATCGGTTTACAGAAAAAGGTTCTCCGCTGATTCAGAGTTTTTGGGCAGGTTTTTGAAGACATAAAGGTTCGTTCGTGGCTTGAATCGCAATGCTCGAAGACTGATGTTAATCAAAGTGTGTCGTGACAGTTTATGTACTGGCAGCCTAAGCATTGTTAAGGGTTTATTGGTACTTTTTGTGTAAGGTGAAAGGAAGGACTGTAAATGTTAAGGTGTTTTTCGTTTTTGTGAGCGTCGCGTGTTGATTTGAGGGAGAGAACGAGGGTAGTTTGTTTCGCACAAATTCTTCTGTGTAAATCAAGTTTATGGCCGGTGAAGGGTGAAACTTGTTACGGTAAGTGGTGAACTGTTCGTAATCGTCTTGGGAATAAAGGTGGTGTATAAAAACTGAGGTTATTGCCGATGAGGTTTACACATTACTTCAGGTACCAAACTGTGTTAGGTAACTTGTAATATGGAGCTTACGTAATGTTCTTGTATTCTCTAAAAGGTAAGAATGTTTACACCAATCCAATTGCTTGACCGAAAAACATAAAATACACGCTGTTAAACTGTTAAGTAGACAAACAGTGAACAAATATCCCACTTTAAAAAAGTGTTTCGTTGAATTTTGCAGTCTTTTTCTGTCTCAGCTATAAAGATAGCCAAAAGTTGTAATGAGCTGTTTTTGAACAATCCAGTTCTCATTGTCTAGGCTATCTAGACGTTTCAAAAGTTTTATGTGTTAAAAAAGTACCTTCCAAGTTTTCCGATCCAGCGATTGTATTACAAATTGCTAGTTCTTTTGAAAATAGAATTGAGATAATGCCAGAATAACGTAAGATTACACTTATTTGTTCTAAATGGTACTTTTCTTACTTTGTTTAGTTTTCAGTACATGCATGTATGACAAAATGTATAAACGGAAACTCACAAAAATATAATCATCATCGTTTTGGCATTTTGTAGAATATTTCTACCCTGTGAGATAAAAACAAGAATATATAATGTGTGTGTACAAAACGGTAACGTAGTTATTATTAGACGTAAAATTTGCTTTTTTTAAGGGTAATCTCTGAAACTACTAAGCCAATAAAAATATCTAACCAACAGATAGCTACACTATTTCCGAGTGTTATTTGATGTGTTTGATGTCTTTTACGCGAACGAAGTCACAGGCAGAAGATAGGTACTTATATACCTATTAATAATAGTACACAGTCATTTTGCTCATTAAGTTACAGTTTCATACTATTTAGGGCTTATTGACACTAACCGGTACCTATCCAGACCAATTCACACAAATTATCATATCATATCACAAAATAATATCATCATAAATTATTATAGGAATTAAAAGTGCAATAGTTTCAATGGATGTTTGTAACTCTTTCACGCAAGAACCACTGAATACTGACTGACTCATTTTGATAAAACTTTACAATAAAATGGCTTGTACAGACACCAGCACATCAATCTACTCCAAACTGTCAAATTTTCCCAATTGAACATGAACCTTATTTTGATTAGAATAAAGTTGAAACCTATCTAAGAAATTTGACACATTGGGGTAGGTTGATGTGCTGGCGTCTGTACATCAGAATAACACATAGGTCATAATTTAAAAAGATGTGGTGTGAATTATCCAGTGTCGAGTAAATAGGCGAAGTACTAATCTTGCGCAGACGAAGGCGCGGGCTCTAACTAGTAATACAATATAGTACCTATGGAAAGCGATAGTAATTGCACCAAGATTACATCTGATTTAAACCTAGATAGTACCACTTATCGCCAGGTGTTCCCTCGATCTGATATATCGAACCATTTAAGATAAACTTTATGACTGTGATTGTTACGTTATTTACGCTCAATTGAGATATTTTGACTTGATAATTTAATGCTGCTTGTTTAAGACGATTTATGTAATAGGTTACAAGCTACTGGCCTATGACTTTAGTGAATGGTTTCCTGTTTGCTGACGATAATGATGTAATACTTTTTCGTATGTGAGTTTAAGGGAAGGTTCATATCTGACGGAAAATGCGTCGCGTATTATCGGTCGCGTAACGCCAGAACAGACAAATGTATAGAAAAACACTTGACGGTTCACACTCAACAGATGATGTTAGTGCGTCGAGGTACATTGTCGCAAACGCTCGGCTCATGTTCCGTCAGATATGAACCTTCCCTTACTGTTTTGAAATGTGCCTTCGAAACAGAAAATAAATCAGGTAAGTAGAACACACAAGCACATAATTTTGTATTGTTATTGTTTTTGCTTTCTATTTATTCTTTTTCTTGTATTTCTATACATTACCTCAAAAAAAAAACGAAAAAGTATTTATTTGGCACAATAAGGTCACCCTTAATGTGCCAAATAAATACTTTTTCGTTCTTTCAAGAGTGCAAAACTAAGATTATTATTAATTTGAAATAAATAGAATACTTAATTGACTAATATTATATTGGGCCTCACAGTACTTTTAATGCTAAACTTTTTTTTTAGTTTTAGCAGTCCTTTGTGGATATTTTTGATCTGGAAATTCTTAGTATCAGACCGAAGTATGACAACCAGTTTAACCAAGGGGTATCGTTTTTCCTAGTAACTGGGTTGTAGAGGTCCGACCGGCCATCGCTTCACGTAAAACACTGGTATTCAGCTGCATTCGGTTAAAATAGAAACCGACCCCAACATAGTTGGGAAGATTTATTCCCTTTATGTCGAGTCCCGTTATGTCGAGCCGAAAACCTTGTCTCGCCTTGTCCTCCCCTATGTCGAGTTTATTTTTCTGTCCCGTTTCTATTCCCTTTATGTCGAGTTTATTTACCACGCTTTTATTACCTTTATGTCGAGTTTAATAATATCATATTTTAGAAGTACAGTCACGTCCAATTAAATGTATACATGCACATAATTTAGAATCAACACCAATTTAAAAACAACTAATAACTTTAATCATACAGTACTATGTACTATTATATTTTTAATTAAGTAACCATCAAAGTATTTAATAATATCACTGTATATTTTTTAATATTCGAAATTATGTGCATAGTAAAAAAGTAGCTACATAACTTTTAAAATATTAAGTTCATTTATTATACGGACTAGATTATAATTATTATTGACTAACCGAAATTCAATGACGCATTGGTGATTTTACATGAATTAAGTACAGCAATATTCTAAGGACTGGAGCAACAGAATATGTTTGTTTGCCAGATTACAAAAAAGAAGAATTTGAAAAAAAGTTTAATCAATATAAAAATGACGTACGGACAGACTTGAAACCCATTCCCACTATGTATGCAATGTCCATGTCGAGTTTAAAAGATAATAAATGATTACGTTGACCAAGTTCGTAGCTTCAAAAGTGTGAATAATGCACTCTACCGTTCAAGAAATATTTTTTTAAATAATAATAATAATAATAATAATAATAATAATAGCTGGCAACTCTGGCTGTCATAAGACACTCATTGAAAATTCTCTTCAATAATATTTGATAAAACAGTTTATTTGCAAAATTACAACAAAACAAACAAAAACTACTATTATTTAAAACGAAATACTATTCAACAAAAATATATCCAGAACTCCGGGCTTTATAAAATATTCGACATGAAATTTTATGGAAAATCAGTTAGAACAATGTCAAGGACGGGTGACACATGTCACATACTAAGAAGAAGAAATTTGCAATAAAAATGAGAAAATAAATATGATCACTAGAGCAGCTTCAAGACGCGCACGCCTACCACCTCCGGCCTCGCCGCTCAGCTCCGCCTCGCCGCTCAGCTCCGCCTCGCCGCCGCCGGACATCGGGTCACCTGTGTCACCGGCGGTTGCAGTAGCGTCGAGCTCCAGCAGCGACGAGTATTTTTCCCCGCCGACGTCGCCAACACCTGTACGTCGGCCGGGGAGAGGCCGGCCACCGAAGAGCTTAGGACCCAGGAGCCAACCAGCCCCGAGCCAGGTCCCCGCTATCGGTGGTTGTGTGCAGCGCATGAGATGGACTCAGTCTATGAACGAGAACGTCATGCGCGCATACTACGGGTCTACAGAGGGGGGAACTAACCTCACTGCGTACCGTGTTAGGATGCTGTCTCTGTTTCAGGAATTGGAACCAACCGTAAACGTCTCGGCCCAACGACTGTCGGATCAGGTGCGGGTTATCCAACGTAACCACAGGTTGGACGAAGCCGCACTTGATAGGCTGCGCTCAGACGTACTGAACAACCATATCGTCTCGACTTTGACACAGACCGTGGTACCAGCTGTAAATGCAACCCCACCACGGCCCAATCCTATTAGTGACGAAGTGGATGATAGGGTTGTCACAGTAAGTAGCCAGTGCAATAACCAACTGAGGAGAGCACTGGAAGATGCGCTTCGTGAGTATAGGTCAACACCAACCGAACTTAGACCGCGTTTACCGCGGTTGCCGATGCACAAAAAAAATAGGGCGCTGGTGTGTGCCCTGGATTCGCTGCTTGAGAATTTCTTCGAAAGCAGCGAGGACCTCATTGATACGCACTCAATCCTGTATTGCGCGGCTGTTGCAGCATGTCGTTTAGCTAACGTCAAGTTCCCAAATGTTGACGTAGCTATCCGACCGAAGCCAGCTGTACCAGCCTGGCAGGGCAGGATTGAACGCCGTATCGATGAGGCCAGGGTGCTCATCGGCAAACTATACTGCTTCAGGGAGGGTAATACACGGCCACGAGTGATGCGCTTTGTGAGGCGGGCGTTCTCGGGGACTGAAATCAGTCCTCGCGAATACATGTCCCGTACCACAGAGCGCATCGACTTCCTGAAGCAGAAAGTTTGTGCATGGGCAAACCGTATTCGGCGGTATAAACGGCGGGTTGACCGGTACTCACAGAATCGCATGTTCCAGAGCGATGAGAGGTGGGTATACAGAGCTTGGGAGCGACCTGAACAAAATGTGACGGACGTCCGCCGTCCGGATGATGCCGCCACGAGTGAATTCTGGCGTGGCATCTGGTCGAAGCCCGTCCGTCATGTTGAGGCTCGCTGGATATGCGATGTCGAGCGCGCGTGTGAAACTATACCAGAAATGAATAAAATTAACATCTGTCCATCAGATATAGCCAAAGCAGTTCGTCCGTTACCTAATTGGAAGTCACCGGGACCGGACGGACTGCACAATTTTTGGCTAAAATGGTTAGGTAGTTCGCACTCGCGCTTGGCGTCGCAGTTCCAGTCATCCTTAGAGTCTGGGTCGCTGCCACAGTTTCTTACAACTGGCGTTACTCACCTGCTTCATAAGTCAGGTAGTGCCACGGAACCCAAGAATTATAGACCGATCACATGCTTGTCGACGGTATATAAACTTCTTACATCCATTTTGAGAACTAAAATTACTGAGCACATAGACAGTAACTCTATTATGTCTGCTTCTCAAAATGGATGTAGGAATGGGTCCCGTGGCACTAAGGAGCTACTCCTCATAGACATGGCCATAAGCCAACAGGTTCGTCGATCCCACAAGGATCTGTCGACATGCTGGATAGATTACAAGAAGGCCTACGACTCCGTGCCACATTCATGGCTCGTGAGGGTGCTGGAGTTGTACAAAATAGATGCAACTCTACGCACCTTCCTTGAGTCTTGTATGAGGCAGTGGAGGACGGTCCTTCGCTATCCAGGATGTCGACAAATCCAAGGGAATGATGAACCTATTTGGATTAAGCGGGGAATATTTCAGGGTGACAGTTTGAGCCCCTTATGGTTCTGCTTAGCCCTGAATCCTCTAAGCACATTGCTGGAGGATTCAGGTCTAGGCTATCGACTGAGAAGAGATGGTCAGGTCATATCTCACCTACTTTACATGGATGACCTAAAACTCTTTGCCCCCAACAATTTGCGACTGATGGAGCTACTGAGGGTAACTGAAACTTTCAGTAGCGCCATCAGGATGGAATTTGGTGTGGACAAATGTGCGGTCATGCATGTAAAGCGAGGGGAGATTATGGAATCCCAGGGAATTCAACTCTCGGATTCCATACACCTCAGATCCCTCTCCTCATCCGAGAGCTATAAATATTTGGGTATGTCGGAAGCGTTAGGTATCAATATTACTGACATGAAGCAATCGTTGAAGGAGCGTTTCTTTGGTCGCCTGAAAAAAGTGTTAAACAGTCTTCTTTCAGGTGGAAACAAGGTACGCGCCTTCAACGGTTGGGTCATGCCGGTTTTGATGTACTCTTTCGGCATACTTAAATGGACTCAAACTGAACTTGACACCCTGGATAGGAGAGTCCGTACACTGCTGACCGCAAATCGGATGCATCACCCACGTTCTTCGGTTATGAGGTTGTACATTCCGCGGAAGTGTGGGGGTCGAGGCTTTCTAAATGCTAAGACTCTCCACAACCGCGAAGTGTACAGCCTCAGGGATTATTTCTTAAAAACCGAAGTGGGTATGCACCGAGATGTGGTCGCCGTGGATAAAGGGCTCACCCCGCTTTCCATGGCTAACGAGAACTGGCGCAAACCTGTAGTGCTTAGTACAGATGACCGCAGGCGGGTATGGCAAAGCAAAGAGCTTCACGGCCGCTTCTACCGGGCTCTTCATGGGCCCGACGTAGATTTACTTGCGTCGGTATCCTGGCTACGTTTTGGTGACCTTTTCGGGGAAACTGAAGGTTTTGTTTGTGCAATTATGGACGAAGTTATCCTAACGAACAACTACCGGAGACATATTATGAAGGACGGGACGGTTGACGTGTGTCGGGCATGTCACCGCCCTGGCGAATCCATCAGACATATAATCTCTGGTTGTTCTCGTCTGGCTAACGGCGAATACTTGCACAGGCATAATCAAGTAGCCAGGATTATTCACCAGCAACTTGCTTTGAGATACCAGCTTGTGGACACTGAGGTACCGTACTACAAGTATGTGCCCGACCCAGTTCTCGAAAATGACCATGCCACATTGTACTGGGATCGGTCTATCATTACTGATAGGACTATTGTTGCCAATAAGCCGGATATAGTAGTGATAGACCGATTAGCGCGCCGCACAATGATAGTTGATATTACCATCCCACATGACGAAAATCTCGTGAAAGCTGAGAAAGAAAAACAAATAAAATATCTTGACCTAGCCCACGAGATTGTCGACATGTGGGATGTGGATTCTGCTGTCATTGTGCCGATAGTTGTGACGGCCAATGGTCTTATTGCAAAAAGCCTCGACGACCATCTGTCGAGGCTTTCGTTACGCGGTTGGGTCAAAGGCCTGATACAGAAGGCAGTACTCCTCGATACGGCTCGCATTGTGAGGAGGTTCCTGTCTCTGAGACCCTAACCACCGATAGCTTGGACCCTGCTCCCGCCGTCGGTGGCCTACTATTTTTTATATTTTTAAATGTTTTTATTTTTATATTAATATTTAAAAATGTAATTTATAAGAATTTTAAATGAATATACGAAATAATAATAATAATAATCTTTATTTCTTACAAACTTAGTACATAATACAAAATAACTTAGGCTAAATTGTTTTTCTAAGCATATGAATTAAGCTTCTGTAATCGAACTAGGCAGCGCCTGTATTTCGACTATCAGTGCCCAACCCCCTAATTGTACAGTAAAGTTAGCCTTCTTAGAGTTATTTAAAAAAAATAAGGTAACGTTAAATTAATTTAAATTTTGGCAATTTGATTGTATCGTGATTTCATGTCTATATGAGAGTGTGTGTGTGTGTGTTTGTGTGTGTGTATGTGTGTGTGTGTGTTTGTGTGTGTGTATGTGTGTGTGTGTGTATGTGGGTGTATGAATCAGTATGTCTAGATGAGGGTAAGTAAATATGCATTTGTTTAAGTATGTATTTGCATGTTTACTGCATTTTATTTAAAAGCAATTCAGTTTCTTCGTAATTAAGGTTTTGTAAATATTTATTGAGTTTTATTTTACATTCTTTTTTAGATAATGGGTAAATGTCCAATGATTTATTGATTTTGTTATATAGATATGGTCCGACATAGTCAGCGAATTTTGAAATGAATTTGATTTTGCATTGTTTTGGAGTTTTACAAACCATATATTTTCGACGTTTATTTAGCAACTCTGGATTATAATTTAATTTACTGTGTTGTAGGAGGATTATATTAAGTATAAATAATTGCCTCACGGTGAGGACTTCACAGATGTGATATAGAGTAGTGGTGGGAAAATAAATTGGCTTTGAGATGGCCACTTTGAGTACAGCACGCTGAGCAACTTCAATGGATTTCATTGTCGTTTTTGAAGTTCCTCCCCAAGACGTAATGCAGTAGCTCAGAAGTGACTGACATAACGCGAAATATATTTGTTTCATTAATTTCGGTTCGGCAATGTGTCTTAGCTTTTTAAATACGTAGATGAGTTTTCGAACTCTACCACACATGTGCTTGATATGTTCCTTAAAGTTAAGGCTATAGTCTATTGCAACACCAAGGTATTTTATTGATGTTGTACGTTCCAGTGATGGGCAATTACAATGTTTCTCGGAGAAACATTCATGTGGTATAATATTAAGGTTATTGCCAAGTTCGATCTTTTGTCTTATACTAAAGAAAATATATTTCGTTTTGTCTACATTTAGAGTCAAAATGTTATTTTGAAGCCATCTTTTTACGGTATTAAAGCCCCGCTGAGCAGCGTCGAAGACCCCATCTCAGGTACTATCGGCAAAAACTAGAGCTGTATCATCAGCGAAGGAAATAATTTCACCTTGGGGGAGCTTCAGGTTTGTGAGTTCGTTTATGTATACGAGAAATAATGTAGGACCTAGCACGCTGCCCTGCGGTACCCCGTGAGTGACTGGAAGGTACGAACTTCTGTATTGACCCACCCGGACACACTGCGATCGCCCAGAAAGGTAACTTTTAAGAAGCTCAAGTTGAATGCCTCTAATGCCGAGCTTTTCTAGCTTGTCCAGTAAGATAGAGACAGAAATCGTATCAAATGCCTTGGCTAGATCTAGGAAGACTGCCAGGCACTTCTTCCCATTTGAAATGTTTGCGCTTGTAAAGCCAATGAGCTTGTTAACTGCTTGCTCTGTACTTTTCCCTCTCCGAAATCCGAATTGATTGGCTGATAACAAGTCATTGGTCTCAAGGTAATTAACTAATCTATTGTTAATAATTTTTTCTAAAATTTTTGAAATTGCTGGCAGTATCGATATAGGCCTGTAATTTTTAGTACGATTTCTGTCTCCACTCTTATAAATAGGGCAAACTTCAGATATCTTTAGAGAATCTGGGAATACTCCAAATTTAAGGCAGTCTTGAAATATTTTTGTTAGGTGTGGTACGAGTACATTCTTAAATTGTTTTAATAGTTTGCAACTAATTTTATCGCCCCCTGAGGCGCAGTCTGTCTTTAGGCTGGTTAAAATATTATGGACTTCGTTTTCATCTGTATCCATCATAACAAACGAGTTTAAGTTACTAGTTAAGTTTAAGGGGTTTGTGGATGTATTTTGTGTGGGCGTGTGTGTGATTATGTTTTTATTATAAATTTTTTCAGCTAGAGAGCTTCCGACATTTATAAAGTAGCTGTTTACTTCATGAAGTGACTGTTCTGGTGAGGAAGAAGATGTAAGAAGTTCTTTTGGGTGTTGTGTTGTTTTAGTCGTGTTGGTAATGTTTTTAATAGCTTTCCATAACTCTTTGTTGTTGTTCTGAGCACTTTTCAGTTGCTCCTTCTCATAAGCATCCTTGGTCTTTTTTAATATACTGTTACAGAAGTTCCTGTAACGTTTGTACGTTATTCTTAATGTTTCATTATCAGGCGCAGAGTTTGTTTTTTTTGTGTAATTTGTCCCTGTTTTGCATACATCGAAGTAAACCTGGAGTAACCCATGGTTTAATAATTTTTTTACGGCGTGAAAGCTTAATTGTTTGAGTATTTTTTTCTATAATATTTTGCAGACATTTTATCATATAATTTAGACAATAATTTGGATCTTCTGACTGATAAATTACACTAAAATCAATTTCTAAAATATCTCGTTCCATGCCCTCGTAATTAATTTTATTAATCATAGTTGTAGTGAATTGTCGTGGTATTTTGAAGTTCATATGTAGTAATACAGGGTGGTGGTCTGTTAGTGTGGCTTGTGGGACGATAGTCGTTGAGGGATATTTTGATTTTAAAAGAACATGATCTAAGCAAGTTGCGCTACTGCTTCTCGTAGTTAAAGTGTGAGCAGGTAGGAGACCATGGGTGGCTGCTAGTGTGAGGTAGCGCTCCCCAGTCGTGTCAATGTTATTTGGGCTAATTGTTATATTTATGTCTCCTATAATTATGATGTTTGTAAAAGATGAGAACTGTTGTAAAGTTGTGTCCAAAAAAGAGAGGAATGGTTCTATGTTTTTATATGATGGTGATCTGTACAGCGCTACTATCGCTATCCGTCGGTCAATAGTTGCAACCAGGCAATTACATTCGTTAGAGCTTGGTTCGTGTATATCTACATTAAGGTGGTCTTTGTAGTAGATTACTACTCCATCGTTTTGTTTAGAATGCGTCTCAGTTGCCACATGGCAATATCCGGGTAATTTAGGTATGACAGGGGTGTTGGAAAGCCAACATTCAGTCAAAACAAGCATGGGACAGTCGAGTTTTAATCTTGCTAATAATGTTTCAAAACCGGATATGTTTCGGTTTATGCTGCGTATGTTTTGTGTAAGTATTAGCAGGTTTTCCAAGCTTAACGGTATAATTTTATGACATTCGTCTAAGTCTGCAATTAGTGAATGAGAGACGGAAATCCGATCTAGATTTTCTGTAAGTTTTAGTATGTCATCGAAAAGGAGGGTGTAGGGTAATTTTGTAGGGAACTTTTTTCTTGTTTTGTATGAATTGTATGGAAAGGAAAGCATTTATTTGTACAAAATGTGAAGTTTTCGTTTTGGAAGCGAAGAATCGGAGTGGTTGTGTTGTTTGTGCGGATGTATGAAAGTTTATGTAGTAGAGAGCAGTGATAACTGAAGTGTATAGTGTATGTGTGAGTGGTTTTGTAGTTAATGTGAGTAGGAGAGTGATTTGTGAGTGAGTGATTGTTGTTTTATTTGTATGCATTTGTACATTTTTTAGACGTGTTGTGTAATGATCATATCTTTCGAGTGTACGAGTTCTAAATATGTTACAAGTGTTATGGGTAAAAATACATAGCCAGAAATCATGCATAAATATAACATTAATAAGGTAAATCAACAAAATTTTCAAAAAAATGTAGTTAAAGATAGTTAAAATTAAAGCATGCATTAAAAAAGTAGCTAAGTAAATTAAACTGGTTTTCATAGTGACAATATGATAATAAGATAGTCAGTTGAAATGTTAATAAGACTACATTCTAGAAATTAGAGGATGTCAAAATTTCACCAGTGATCGCAAAAGATTTTCTCGTTGTAGAAAGTGATGGGGTAAATAAAATTTTGATATTTATGTTAAATGATTGCAAAAATGCATTGCAGTCCATGAATCTGTTCTTTGTTGATGGAACATTCTTTTCAATTGCCCGACCATTCTATCAATTATATACCATACATGCCGACTTTTGTAGTACCGCAGACAAAACCGTAATAGTGCCGATCATTTTTGTGCGGTAACCTGATAAATGCCAATCGACCTATGTGCATATTATGTTTGAAATGATAAAAGATAACATTCCAGAATCCAACCAAAAAAATTAGAATCGATTGTGACATTGGAGCCGTAAACGCTATTAAATATTTTTTCCATTAGTTGATATAAGCGGATGTTTTTTCCACTTTCATAAGGCGTTGTGGAAAAAAGGAAAACAGACAGGAGTAGCAAATGTTCCCGGTGAAAAAAAATTTATTACCATGTGTGCAGCCACAGCACATCTTCCCAAAAATGTCATCCCAGAAGCATGGGTGTTATTATTATAAAGTTCACTTGAAGGCAATGAAGCTAAATCATTTAATAAATACGTAACATCGCAGTGGATTAACAAAAATATTGATTTGTTTTGTTGTTACAACGAACGCCACAGGACCACAAACCCAGTAGAGGGATGGTATAACAGGCTAAATAAAAAGCTTAGTAAAAGACCTCCGCTATGTACTCTCATTAGCACCCTTAGAGATGAGGCTAAAGAAGCTAGATAGAACAGGTAAATGTCTACAACAACGACAATCAGAACCTAAGAAAAAAAAAATGCTTTGCTATTGATATACGTATAAATAAAATAGTTGAAAATTTTACAACTAACAAAATTGATTTAATGATTTGTCTTAAACGCCTATCAACTGTAAGATTTGATAACTGGTTATTTTTTAATTATTTAAAATATACATGTTACCTAGATTGATACAACGATATAACGTAAATCAATAAAGCTAATTTAAAAGAATTATTTACTTATTATAAAGCTGTATTTTTTTTTACATTTTCACCAATAGTGATGATTATACTGTGATTTATTTAGATTAAGAAAGTTACTTTTACAAGAAGAATTATTTTTTACTGTAACACTATGCTGTTTAACACTTGCAACAATAGTGATGATTATACTGTGATTTATATGTTTAGATTAAGAAAGATTAGATATATATCAAATTAAGTAATAGAACAAATAATAAAACAATGTTTTATGCCATTTGCTTTAAATTAACATCCCTGACTGTACCTGTTCACCAAACTCGACATAAAGGTAATAATAGAAAGCGTAAAATATCAATACTTTGGAGAACAATAGACTTCCAGGCTCGACATAACGGGACTCGACATAAAGGGAATAAATCGTTGGGAAAAGGCTAGGCATATGATGACAAGTCCGAAGTCAGGATTCATGCCCAATTGATGGCAATAGGTTCGCTACCTATTATCTACATATGGCTTAAACATAAGTGGTGAAATGTGGGTGTACTACTTATAAGTACATCTCTGCCTAACCCTTTGAGGAAAACAGAAAAAAGTATTTTGATAAAGGCTGTTGCGTTTGAATAGTAATATACGATACTTTTGTTTCTAAGAAAGAACCTACTATCTATTGGTTTAGAAGAAGTAGGACTACAATAACAAACAAACGTAAGTATTTTAAACATAATAAATAGCTTACAATACGGTCGATAATTCGTTACGAACAAAAATAGCCACAAGAAAAGCAATTCCGAAAAATAATTCATGACCCGTTTCCGAATAAAAGAGAATATCTTCTTAAAAGATGTAAAAAGATAACAGCACAATTCAAAGACATTCTTTACCCTTAATTAGGCTTAAGATAATTTGATGAAAACAACCGCGAATAATGCTTATAAAACGCGAAAAAAATAAAATGGTCGAGTTTATTTCTGTATTTTTTAATGTTCCAGTGGGTTGAAAGGGGCTGTCTCGACAAGGAAATTGGAGGAGCGCCGCACTTGAGTTGAATAGAGTGACCAGATATTTTACTTTCCTTGAGAATTTCGATTCATGATAGACTTTTAAGCTAGAATTTCTAAACGTTTTGGGAACACATTCATTGTGCGTATAGATAAGGAGTAGAATTCTTTTGCTGGAATCGGTGTTTCCTGATAGCTGCAACCTAGGCGTCTTTAAGTCAGGAGTGAATAGGTCTTGGTGGTTGTTTATTGAAAATGTACTTAATTCGGGAATTATTAAAAGTGTTATGAATTGATCCTGTTTGATTGTAGAAAGGACAGTTATTTAAGACTTTTTTTCGACTAGGCGCGTCTGTAAAAGGCATGTTTGTGTTAAACAAGTGTTTCAAAATCTATGTAGGTACCCTTTGTATGCATATGGTTCCTCGCATAATTTTAACGCCTAGAGAAACTGTCATGCATGAGTTGTCGTTGTTGCAATTTGTGTATTTTGAGTGTGGCTTATGTTTCAATTTAGGTATTCTTAAACCAGTGTACTGCTTTACTTATTAAGACTTACGAAAACAAAGTAATTAGTTTAACTTTGCTTTTGTTCTTATTAGCTTTGGAAATAGATCTTTTATTATCTTTGGATTGAGTAGGAAAATGTCAAACTGTTATAAATAGATCAAAGTGGCCGTTTAGTAATATTTTACTCAATTTTATATTAAATAATTTAGTTCTCTATCTCTATGGGTATGGGTATACCCATTATAATTATTTAGTTTTACACTATTTAACTAACGTCTTGTTATAATTTAACTCTAAATGTCGAAGTTTTTATTTTTCTTTCCATCGAATAAATCTAGATGATCCTTGCACACTATTAAAAAAATAATACAGCTACGAAAATAATCGCATAAAATTATATTCCATCAATGGGAAATTTATTTTATTCCCAACGTAACGCCTGGTGTCACTACACTCGAACAGTACACGTCACGGTCTAATGTCGTCCCCGTACATTTATAACAATATTTTGTTCTCTTCCTCTCTGTAACCCGACCCTTTATTTAAAGGAAATTACCCTGTCCCCGTATACCATTTACTTACGTTACTTTAAGCTTAGCATTTTAATATAAAAAACGTTTTTACAACATACCATTTTAAAATAATACCTCGGTTAAAAGTAATGCTATTAGTTTTGGATTATTTCGAGCAAAACTTTCTACAAAAGATATTTAATCTTAGTCATAATTATCTTTTAATTATTTTTTTATCTTTCAATTTTAGAAAAAAAGAAAATGATTTTGAAGCAAATAAGAAATTTTACGTCAACATTACATGACATGTCAACAAAGTAATTATGCGAATAAATATTAATAATATGGCATGTTACAAAATATGAATGTTTGTTAGAGAAGTTTAAAAAGTGAAAATTCAAATAGTATGTTTTGAGAGTATCAATTCACTTACAAAAAACTGTTTTCATTTTTGATTTTGTGCCGGCTTTTGTTAATGGCGTAACAATTACTCAAAAATTGTATTAAAAACTGTTCGTTATCAACTTGTCAGAAAAGCAGTCATTACTTTTCCAATAATCGAATTTTAGTTTTTAACACTTGATTATTCCCAACACTATCAGCTTTGCTACGATTTTAACAATTACAATGTCAAGCAGTCTCACGTTTTAAAAATATTTACTAATCTCGCTGTCTCGAACCCTTTATCCAGAGGAAATAAGCCTGTCTGGAATTTAAATAAAGGTCCTTTTTGGGGAAAAAAACGTTATTAACAAGCCTGCGGTATATCATAATTGTGAAATTGAGATGCTTTCTTTATAAATTAATATTAACGCATAACATACAGGTTAATGGCATTCCCAAGTTCCCATGAGAGACCATTGATGGGAAATTCTCCATTAATACTGTAAACTCTGTTGAATTTTACAAGTTACTTATGCATTAATAATTATTTGACAAATTATAAAGTTATTAGCATAAGTGATGTAGGGGACTCAAACTAAGTTCAATGTCTCAAAAGCTGTTAAGACCACTTTCTTAACTACCTTTGTGGTAGAGGAATAGCCTAACATAAAATCTGGTACACGTTTCATTTTAATACACCAACATACAGTGTATTATAATTATGTTCTATATCTGGGTAAGAACAGGGAAATCAAAATCCTTAAAGACATTTTAGACGACTTTAATGTGAAAACAGTGTTGCTAGAATCAAAAATATTCTTCAAGAGTTTTTATCAATGAAAATTCAGTAGGTCGACTCCGTTACCTGTAAGGAACGGTTTTTTGGAAATATGAAATGCGGGACAGTTGAAGTTAATCATAGAATTAATAAAACTATTCAGTGCGAAATGAATGGTGAACGAGCTTCAAAATTTTCTAAATACATGCAGTATCAAAATCAAAATCAAAAGTCATCTATTCAAATTAGACTGAGGATCAGCACTTTTTAAACGTCAAAAATTACATAAGACAGTCCCCCAAAACGCCCGCCCTTCGCCACTTCCTAGTGTTTTTGCTGAGAAGAAGAAGTGGCGGAACAAACTCCCAGCAACGAGATCTACTCTGACAGAGTTGTGGGCAAAAGCTCATCAGTTTATCATCACATTGAGGTCACCTTCCAGAATAACTAAATGGAGTTGAGCTGAGTTACAGGCAAAATGTTTGCCTTCACCTGCCTAGCCTTTTCCCAACTATATTGGGGTCACCTTATAGTTTAACCTAAAGAAACTGTATTCCAGTGTTTTACATGGAGCGACTGCCTCTCTGACCTCCAGAACCCAGTTACTGAGTAACACCCCCCCCCCCCCCCCCCCTTGGTCCCCTTGGTCATACTGGTTTTTAGACTTTTGGCCTTCCTAGTGAATACCAGTACCTACTGCCAAAGATCTACAAATGACAGCCGGGACCAACGGCTTAACGTGCTTTACGAGGCATGGAGGAGTCATGATATAAAATGAATAGTCACCCATCCATGAACTGACCTTAAGTGTAGCTTAACCTTCAATTGATCCGTGTGGCTGTTATTGCTTTGCCCCAAGATGTCAAAAAGTTAGTCTATACTAATATTATGAAGAGGAAAAGTTTGATTGTTTGTTTGTTTGCATCGAATAGGCTCCGAAACTAATGGACCGATTTGAAAAATTCTTTCACCGTTGGGAAGCTACAGTATCCCCGGGTGACATAGGCTACTTTTTATCCCTGTATTCCCACGGGAACGGGAACTACACGGGTGAAACCGCGTGACGTCAGCTAGTAATATTAGAATGAGGTAAAGTTTAGTTGTTTGTAAGTATGTATGTAGGGGGTAATCTTCGGAACTGATTTTCCAATTTTAAAAATTATTGCATTGTTTGAAAGCTACACTAATCCCGGATGACATAACTACTTTTTATCCCTGTAATTCCACGGTAACAGGCTCTACGCGGGTGAAACTGCGTCGTCTGCTAGTATTAAATAAAAGTAAACTGTTAAATCCTTACGGGTAAGTAACAAAAACAAGTACCCAGTTCACACACATTCCATTATATTCGCATGAATTCTTTTTCAGTGAATTACCACTGTATATAGCAATGCTGAAATAATCAGCACATAAAATTTACATACGTACCTCGGCAGAGTCCTACCAAAAACATATCGCGGACCGATTACCATAATATTTCCAAGTCTATCCAATCTCAGTACTTACATCTCAATGTTTGAGTACGAATTATTTTTCTTTTGAAACGTTCATCCGTATTGTTCGCAAAAACTTTGAAACAAACTTCACAAACGGAGGGCACCGTGATATGAATAAATTAGAAAAGTTCTCTCCTGTTTGTCGGGCTAGAAAACTAACGGAATTATAACATTTGTATTCAGTATATACTTTCCTCTTGGGAAAAAGATTAAAAAATCTATTTAAAATCATAGTTGCATTTAGCGTTTAAATTTTCTAAACTACAATATATACCATCAGCTTGGAAGAAGCTTATGCTGAGTAGTGGACTGCGATAGGTTGAATTGATTGATTGAATATAAAACTAACTATTTTTACTTGGCCTTGAAGGTAAATCATCATCATTGGGAGGATGTCCTGGTGGGATCAGTGTTGGGCTTAACGACTTCATATTTATGCTACCATCAGTACTATCATCCTTTAGACTCGGACAGCTCAGGAGAGTCTTATAAAGTGATGATCGACCATGTTTTTTTTAATAGCGCATGTAACGATCTTGATTCTGATATGCACTAAACTCAGTGTTGCACAAGAGATCTGAAAGAGGGTTGTCTAATGTTGTTTACTTATCCGCTGGGCGGCCAACTCGATCTATAAATTATGTAAGAAGAACATTCCAGAGGACAATAAAAAGATCAGCTGAATGAAAAAAAAGGTAAACCACTTAAAATTTTCAAATTATACTACTTTACTGTCAGTAAACATTCTTTTATTTTTAAACAAATAAAAGTACAGTGAACGATTTCTAGCCAGTCACATCAGAACTCGTATCGAACTAGCTAAAAGTAACAAAAAAACAAACACTCACTCAATCACTTATATTTTATTTTACTAATCGATAGGATTATTGTACAGGATGTCTCTCTCTAAAACATTTGCTGTTAGATATAAAACAGATAACAAAATATTACTTAAATTTTATTTTATCATCAATATTGCAATCCTGTACCCTCGAATAAAATAATACGATCTACTTTTAAACTCTTTCATCAGCATAATAAATTCGTCTAACTTTTATACAATATTTTCTTTATGATTGGCGGTTTGAAATTGCTCAGGTTAGGTTCGCTCAAGTTAGGTTCATTCAAGTTAGGTTTGCTCAGGTTTCTACGTACGAATCAAGAAAGAACATTTTTGAATGACAAAAACTAATTATCCACGAAATGACGAATGACGAAAAAAAATTACTAAACCCAAACAAAGTGTTTTAAACTTTTTAATCAGTTCGATCTTTTATCATTTCTGGCATCAACATGAATGTGCATCATTATCTACACCACGTCACACAATAAACCGACAATCGACATACATTAAAAAAACGTATATTTTTCACTGTTCCAACACTATTATAAAACGCTTTTCAGCATGCATCTCCTCAGGGAGACGACCTGTCTTTTCCGGAACATAAAACTCCTCTGAGAAAAGTTATACTGTCATCTTGTTGTCCTTTCGGGTGTAATCAAGCGTCAAACTGACGCACCTTGTTATTTCCAAAGTTCTGAAAAAGACGGAAAAGATTTTGTTGCTTGTTAAAATAAATAATAATAAAAAAGGCCTCTCCATAGGTATCACCGGGACACCCCGTAATAAATAGAAATGTAAAGGTATCATTTTTTCTTGTTGAGACCGTTGCTTAATCATTCTGCACTTATTCTTATCGTGTGGTTACTGAATTACCTGGTTTTAATGCTACCCATGGGCATCTAACTTAGCATCACATGCCTTCGAGAAATATCTCTCAGCCATGCCGGTTTCCTCACAATGCTTTCCTTCACCGGTTTTGAAGCAAGTCATTTATTTATTTAAATGTTATGAAGGACTTACAGCTAAAACAAATCAGGGAAGAAACAGTAAGTTAGACAATAACAAGTCCTCACTTATAAAAGACAGGATATTACAAAATCCATGGACACCTCGAGCAGAAAAAGATCAAATAGTTGTTTAATAATATTATGATCTGTAATAATTATTCAATACGGACATGAATCCAAAAATTCAGAGGTGCATGGCTTGGGTTCGAACTCGAGACCTATGATTTGGTGATCCGCCGGTCACACCACTAGACTATCACTGCTTACTGCACTAACATACTAAGAATTTAGAATTCTACATTTTATCTAAATACCGGTAAAAATACAGAAAATAAGGTTCTTACCCGCTAATTTGATGCCCGCGCGCTTATCCACGCCCCGCGAGGTTAAAATGTCTTCGCTATCATAATGGTTATATCGCGCCGCCCAGGTTCCGTTGGTACTTTTTAGTGCCGTCACGCCACTTTTAGGGCTTGTCGGTACTTTTTGGGCACTTTAACTGGTGGGGAAGTTGAAAATTTTCCGAATTACGCCGAACTTTTGACGGGGCATTCAAAGGAAGGTATTGCTTCGGTAATAGGCGTTTGTATGTCTGTGGATTATAATTGGCTTTGTGCCTTTGCTGTGTGACTGGTTAGCGGCTGGATGAAGGTTGTGTGAGAGTTTTAATTTGAAGGATTTTTGGCTTAATTCATGAGTTTTATTTTAACGTATGATGTGACGTGTATTACAACCAGAAGGATTTCTACCTAACTACAAGTGATTTAATTTTTTTAAAGTAATGAATGGGGAAAGACAAAAAAACAGTTATATATAGCATGCACAGGACAGAAAAAAAATTAAAGAATACTGCAGTGCTGATAGCCTATATCTTACAGAAAGTGTCCGAGCTATCCAATCTTTGTCAATAAATCAAAAACTTAGTAAAAATATTATACTTGCGGCAAATGTACCTACAATTTTACACATCATCATTTTTTTTTGCCTCATCCCAACTATGTTGAGGTCGGCTTCCAGTTGGATACTGTTACTAGTGAAGAAGGACGAAAGGACGGAAGGACCGAACGGAAGGTTAGACAATTCAGTTGCTCTTAGTTTTTACTAAGAGCAACTGAATTGTCTAACCTTCACAACCAAGTTACTAATTCTCCTAAGTTTAACTTTACTGTTGTCAAAGTTTCTGACTACCCGTAACGGCTGTCAAATATACAACGTGTTTTTTTTTATGGATATCAAAAAAAAAACACACACCGCAAAGAATCAACTGGCATATGAATTATGTTTCAATCATCCTTTTTTTTTTTTACTATCATACAAAATAATTCGACAAAGTCACGACGTTAGAAAGAAGATTCGTCGTACTGGTGACAATTTTTGAACTAATTAGGTATTTAAAATTATATTAATAATACTTAATATTCCACGACTATTCACACAACGCCATCTAGTCCCAAGCTAAGCAGAGCTTGTGTTACGGGTACTAAACAACTGATAATTTAATTATGATTGATGATATCTCCAAAACTATGCATTTTTGGAAGTTTTAGTATTATTTTTACCTACAGAATAAAACCCTAGAGTTATGGGATATCAAAACAAACACCTTGTATAGGGTGACTGGTCATTAGTGACCGATACTTAAACACGTGATTGTATTCATGATTTCAATACACTTTCCTAAAGATTTTTTTTATACTCTTTAACTTTCAATTAATTCAATTACAGCTCAGTACTGCAACGGGAGCGGTGGGGGTGGCGAGGAAGCGTGTGACGCTACTACTACTAGTAGATTTAGCCCTTCCCGAGGTCAGACTATCAGCTGATAGATCATGCCAATTCGTGTCTACTGTGATCGATTTTCGAATTCCATACGGCGTTTTTGTTATTTTATTGTGTTATAAGTTTTTGTGTATAAAAATAAAAGTTTCTTTGGGAAGTTTATTGAAATTATGAATACAATCACGTGTTTAAGTATCGGTCACTAATTACCAGTCACCCTAAATACAAATGGCAGCCAGGACCAACAGCTTAGGAAGATTAGCTTAGGAGTCTTGATATGTGATGAATATGTAGTCATCCATCTACGGACCGACCTCATCAAGCGTAGCTTACCCTGTGAACCCGTGAGGCTTTTATTATAAAGCCACAAGCTACCAACAACAATAGTTACTACTTACATAATAATGTAAACAAAGCGATCGTATCAAACGATCCCAATATAACGTTTGTATGGAAATCTAATTTAGTGTCATAACCACGTAATCTAGATATTTTTGTATTGAACCTAAAGGGAGATAGGGGATCATACCGCTCTGTAGGATATTCGAATATTGGCGTTTATTTTCATTCAAATTCTTTTTGTAAAAATGTTTGTGGGAATATCAATTTTATTAAAAAAAAAAAACAAAACCGGTGATTGAGTATCATGCTTCAGTTACGAGAATAGATAGGAACTACAGAAGGTTTCGTGAAAAACCACCCATAACTTCCCAAAAATACCAAACCATGCCTACATATTTTTTTTCACTGTTACCAACAATGCGCTATTTGACAAAGCTTTCTCTAGATTAGAAGAAAATATTGTATCTAAAATTCCGGTCGTTGGTATGATTACGCGCAGCCTCCAGCGGCGTACGCCATACCGCATTTCGATTAAAGCCCGAAAATCTGTTACTGCGCATTTAAGGTCATGTATTGTTTAGAATTCGACTGCCTCTTTGGTCTGGTGGCCCTTAGCGCTGCTGCTGAGAATGGGGTCCCGGGTTCGGTCCCCAGGTCAGACAAAGTGTTATTGAGTTTTCCAATCTAGAATTTCTCAGTAGCAGCCCGGAGTCTGGATTTGTGCCCGATTGACGGCAATAAGCTCGCCCCCTATTACATGGGGCTCAAACATAACTGGCGAAATGTGGGTGTACTACTAGGTACACCTCTGCCTTGCCCTTCGGGGATTACAGGCGTGACGATATGTTATGTTATGTTATGTATGCTAATGTATAGAATTAATGTATTGTATCTACACGTAAAACAAGCACCACTTGAGGTTGATTCCCTCTTAGTGAAAGTAACAACGTTTTACCTCACAACTAATCCTCTACTCTCGTGTATTTTATATCCGCATCCTTTTTTTCTACGAAATAAAAGCTTACAAAACATTTCCCCAATGATCCGATCACGTGTTGAGGGCGCGTGTCAAATTATTTTTAATTGACCCTTTACTTTTTTGGCAAATTGTGACTTTTTTTTCTGGATTTTCTCCTAATTATAGTTCGGAGTACGAGGGTGGAGTTATTGTACTGTTTTTTGAAAAGGAAACATTATGGAGTAGGTATTTGTTTAATGTTGCGTTTAAGGAAAGTGTTACGTGTCGAAATAAGAGAACAATCAAAATGTGGGAAGGATAATATTGTAAATGGCAGTAAAAACTCAAAGAGATTTAAAAGACTATAGAGCGGGCATGTCAAGGAAATGTCATAGAAAAACTTTGATCCCATGTCTCAGTAACGCCATCTAGAACAATATATGAATATTCGAGCGGCAGCGGAGTGTACTAAAAAAAACTCATAGACTTGTGTGCGGCAGGACACACTTTTTCAGACGAAAATTTTGTTTGTGATGTCCGGTCTATAGGTATTGAATGTCGTAAAAACTAAACCTTAGTAATGTTCCTTTCTACAGTGTATTATTCTTAGTAGTATTCTTTACAATCAACTCGTGAATAAAACTGAATTGAGCTATCATTCTGATGCTCAACATTCCATTACATACTAATGCTAGGCATTGACAGTTCACAGCAATTAAGTTTTCACGGTGTAATTTAAGCAGAAGAAGAAGTAGTAACAAAAATTGAAAAGAGTATGCTTAGATGGTTTGGTCACGTTGAAAGGATGGATGAAAGGCGACTAACGAAAGGTATTTACAAGGCAGATGTAAGTGGGAACGCCGAGGGAGACGCCCTAGAAGGACATACATAGACCTTATTGCTGAGGTTCTTCAGAAAGGTCAAGTGCGTAGTACTCGCAATCGGCGTGTGTGTATGACAACATGTATGAATGTAAACGAAGCAAAAGAAGTATGTAAGAATCGTAGCATATGGCACTCTGTAGTTTCTGCCTACCCCCATGGGAAAAAGGCGTGAGTTTATGTATGTAGGTATGTATGTATGTATGTATGTATTTTAGCAGAATCGACCGGCTGTAATCGTAATGTCTACTAAAAATACGTTTTCTGACATTCGAGACTATGAGCACCACATTGTTTTATCAGGATCTGTTAGCTTATCATATCCCAGCCTATTAAATCATTTTACATTATTATTTTGTTTTGATTACGTTCCTTTATTTCTAAAAAAAATATGGGCCTTTTGCTCATTTGTTTAACCATTTTTTTATAATCTACCTTAGCGTGTAGTTATTTAATAAATGGTTGAAAAATTAACAATGATCAATTTAAAAAATCTTCAACTATACAAAATCAAAAACATGTCAAACCGGTCAACATCCGAATACCTAATACCAAATATATCACATATTACATCTGATCAAGTAGGATTACGAAGCTTTCACAAAGCTCGTTTCGCAAATTGTTGAGATAAAAGAATTCCTTGGCGTGCATTCACGAAGCTCGCTCCGTTACACTTTGCACATTATTATGGTGGTGTAATAGCTTCATGGGTTATGAGATGGTAGTTTCTTCTTGGGGAATAGTTTCTTTACTTTTAAAGAGAAGTTTAAGTGGAGGAAAGTTTTTGTTGGATTTTTTTTGTCTGCTGCAAATGAAGGCTAAAAGCCTTTAGTTTAAGTTTATAACACTCATTGCCGAGAAATGCGAACAGTTTTTGAAAAATTTTGATAATCTTAAGTAATTATTAGTTCTACGAATGTGAATTTTGTTACTGCTTTTACACCTTGTCTTACACCTACATTTACACAGAGTGATATTGACAGAATATTATAGCTTAAAAACAACGAGTATACTTATCGGTTCTGTTTTAGGTACATTTAGAATAAAAGATACTGTTCCCAAAGGGATGACAACATCTACGTTACTCGACCGAAGGCAAAACCTAAAAGTGTTTTGTTAAAACTAATTTCCAAGTACTACACTGAAACAAAAAAAAATGTAGAAATTGTAGATGTATCCGATTTAAACACGTACAATTTCCAGTGCCTAATATTTATCAAATAAATAAAGTTTTACTCTGTACGTCAAGCTACCCCAATGTGTCAAATTTCTGTCATAGTTTTTGAACTTTATTACAAGTACAAAAAGGTTTATGTTCAATTGGGAAGATTTGATGTCTTCGGATAGCTTGAAATGCTGGCGTTTGCATATTAAATTTATGTAATTAAACAACAGATTTATTTTGATACAAGCTTCTGCCCTCGACATTATCCGCGTAAAAAAAAACCTTACATATGCTTAAACAGTGAAAAAAATTGTTGAAATTAGTGCCCCCTGCAAACATACTTGAAACAATACAAAAATCTCTTCACAATTTTAGTTTAAAAGAATAGAAAACAGGCAATGTCAATGACCTAAACACAATATAGGTAATGTACAAGTAACATGATAAACCACAAGAAGATCTTACGTCCCTAGTGGAACAAAGAGGAAAATATAAGAGCTTGTTCCTAACTTGTATCTCTGAAGGAACATGGAGTTATAAGAACCGACTCAAAGGTTGCTAGGCAACGCTCATTTCGTTTTCATACAGTTGCTCAGTTTTGCCTGAAAAGCTTTGATATTGCTCCTTGAATTTTAATGTTGGGAAGGGTTCACAATATTAGAAGTTATTGTTTGCTCATGATATTAATTATTGGTGTCGGCTATAGCAAAAAAAAAATCTTAGAAATCAACTTCGAAGCTGTGTGTCAGTTTTGATCAAAAAGGATGCGCCAAAATAATTGTCAGTTTTGATTGAAAAGGATGCGGCAAAGTAATAAACACTTATTTTTTTTATTCCTCTTGCCGATATAATTATTGTTCAGAATAAAATCTCTCTGAAAAATATTGCAATATTTTCATGAATTTCTTATCTGTCAGACGAGTACATGTAATATGTAAGGTTTCTTGGATCTTTTTTTTTTCTTTAACATGAACTGTACTGACTAGTGAAATAAAACAGCGAGTCTTTAAGTTATTTAGCGTCCTTGTTTATCGAGATATCTGTGAATGCAGTTTAGTTTAAGAAATAAAACAGAGGTTTTTTCTTTATGTGAAATAATCTATCTTAAGGATTTAAAGTGGTTTAAAACTACAAAATAAACAGAAGAAATAGATATTGTAAATATATTTATACGTGTAATACCATAAAGGTCAGCTTAAAGTTAGCTGACGAGAACATAATAATATGGTGTAGTATCTGACACTCATTTTCAGCTGCAATCCACTGAATGACAATAACGTACCAAAAAACAGCCGAGGAATCTAATATTTTCGTCTATTACACGAACACAAGATCAAAACGAAAAGCCTCAAACACCAACAAAGATAACCAGGTAACCCAGTTCGACACCAAACCTCATTACAGATTCCCACTAAACACAAAACGATTAATTTCAGAATATTCCACCAATCCAAAATCCGTTGTTTTCAGGCCTATACAAGCAATAAAAGTGTTTAATTAGTCAAAATCAATTCACGAGAGACTTAATTGTTCGCTTTCCGAATCAGGAACGATAAATCTAAGGGAAATCGTATTTTGTATTAAACAATGGTTCTGGGGCCGAAATAATGAATAGGGCTCATTGGTACTACGGACCCTTTTGTGGGCTATACTTGATAATGTATGGTTTAGTTTGGATTGCTGGGTGTGTTGATTTTTGGTTGATTTCCAGGTATATTTTGTGGTGTTTAATAAACGGGTACAGGTGGAGTTATAGGTAACAATACACCTGCCAATTTATTTCTCTGACTCTATTTGGTTAGTCGAAGATATTAAGCGGGTAAAAAAAGCCCAAAGCACATTATTCTGTTGCATAAAGATAAAATAAATAAATTGATTCTCAAATGGGAATAGAATTAGTGCTCTAAGCTTTGGTGGTCTTCAAAATGGTACTCCGATAGGAATACTTCATGGACCTATTTGGTGCAGCCGCAAGGCACATAATTCCTTATTTTGTTTATTTTTATGCCATTTTTTTAGTTTCATTCTTTATTTTGTACCTACCTACTTTTATTTTTAACGTAACAACAAATAAATGCTTTTTCTTTCTTTCTTTCTTTCTTTCTATTCATTATTAACGTATTTACTTAACTGTAGGGTTACTAGTATCATTATAAAAAGTTTTTTTGCTGATTGAACAAATCGATCTACTCATACATAACATAACGTCACGCCTGTATATAATCCCCGAAGGGCTAGGCAGAGGTGTACCTGGTAGTACACCCACATTTTGCCAGTTATGTTTGAGTCCCGTGTAATAGGGGGCGAGCCTATTGCCATCAATCGGGCGCAAATCCAAACTCCGGGCTCCGATCTACTCATTAACCGAAGAAATCAATCTACTCATATACCGAAGTATTGATGACATCAATTTGTTTGCGTACCTATAACAATAATTATTCCAGTCTCATATTGTGCCCAAATGTGTACAAAGTACTTACGTATAATACCATTATCAGAACCTCTACATTCGGATGCTCGCGAAACACATTATCATTTCAGTACCTAACATAAGAGGATTCCACCACAATCGAGGGCTCTGCCAGGCCGCCGAACTTAGCCGGGGACAGCCGAAGTAACCCGAAGTATATTAATTTAGCAAAATTCTGTATTTCTATGAATAATTGATACATGAACCGTTGATTCCGAGTGTGAGGCATAATTGAGTTTCGAATGACGTAAGTCGAATCTGTCAACGTTATTATAGGACCCACAAGGACCCGGTTGAAATTGTTAATATAAGGTCTATATTATCTAAAGCGTAATAAAACGAAACGGTACCAAAATTGAATCTAGCTATTACTGTGTCGTCATCATCCGCCTAGCCTTTTCTTACCTATGAGAGCCAACTTCCAGTTTAATTAAATGCAGCTATGGACCAATATTTGGCATGGAGCAAACTCCTGATCTGATTCCTACAATCCAGCTAGTTGGTAACACAGACACACACTCTTTGGCAAGACTGGTTGTCTGACTATCAGGCTTCTTAGTACCTGTAGCAGGTCTCACTGCTGAACGTATTTTCCTATGCACGGAGACGTTTATGCCTCTTACTTTATAATTGGTAAGTTTTTATGGTGTACAATAAAGAGTTTTCTATTCTATTCTCTTATGTAGGTACGATATTTTGTTTATTATTATTATTTAAATTCGGACCACATAAGCCCCTTTGTTAGTAAAATACCTTATCACTAATGTTACTAATACCTACACAAAATCAAAAACAAAAATAAAATTAAAAAGTAAAACCTGACTTCAGCAAGATGTGCAGAGAATGGTAGATCCAGAATTTGGTAACCAACCATTCTCCCCACATAGTGCCTCCTCAGAAAAGGCGAGTAAGGGCTCTCCACCACTGTTTTCATTACCTACATACTTTATCTATCTGATCATTTCTTTGAAGTATGTAATGCATGTGTTAATTTATTAATGATGCCAAACTATGACAATAATAGTTAACGTAATAATATAATGTTTTTTTATGTACGACTTAACAGAATTGTCGATCTTTTAATTAATAAGAATGTTGTGCATGCTTATAAGTTTTGTATATATTGACACAGCATTGAAAACTTGTTTTTACCATCTGTTGTTGTTATTGTGAATATGTCATTCATGGTGTGCCTTATTAAATAAATAAATAAATACTGAGAGGTATGCAATTATTAAAATAAAAACATATGCGTGTGAAAAGCGATGTAGTTTATAAATTAATTTACACACTACTACGAGTATAGATTTACTGTTTGTGTATTTAACTTATAATGCTTGTAAACACTCCCACGATACAAGAGAAATTCCTAGTGTGGCTAAAAAACTAGAACTAAGTTTGCCAAAACAGTTAATAACGAATTCGTTGTCCAATGTCTGGTCTCCCCAACCCTTTGAAGGTCAAAGGCTTGGTTACAAAGAGGGTTATTAAGGCCGGCTTGGCGTCGACCAGTCAAGTTCATAATCAAAAGGGAGGGGGTGTAATTATCACCTGTGTAAAATACAGAGAGGGCCGTAAATGTGTGTAATTGTCCCTCTTTTTATCCCTCTCGTTATTATAACGTGATGGCAACCGTAAGGGTTTGGAGTGAGTGATAGCGAGGCACCGCAGGAGGGTATTAAGTTAGTTTAAATATATTGAACTTTTCGTACCGCTTGCTCAAAAAAGTGTCATTCTATGCCACAAAAAGCGATAATAACAATAGTCATTTTAAATCTGTTAAAAACAGGGAAAGAAAATTGTACTGAATTTCATTCATCCTTTAGGGGGAGAATGCGATTTAAATTTGGAATACTTACCGAAATGTTTACTGAACTACATCTGTGTTTACACCCTTAAGTTTGTATAATTATAAAGCATTATACATCTTTTTAAAAAGGAATACGCATTTATTATGCAGTTAAGATTATTAAATAAAATTACGGAATCGACGAGGCCGTATGAGCTTGATGCCTTTGCTTTTCCGAAAAAAAGTATTAGTCTAGGAATCTGCCGCGTTTTTGTTTTAAGTTTATTTTACTTTTAATTGTCATTATTTTTACTATAATTATGCTTATCTCATAATATTATTGTATTATTTTTTCGCAAATGGTACGATAAGTAGAGTATTTTCCTCGGTGATAAAGATGTCTTAGTATTGGGTGAACTTAAATCCCTCGCTACACTCAGAACTCGTCTTAAATCCCTCGCTTAGCTCGTGATTTAAGTTTTTAACACCCTCGCTACGCTCCGGAGTAAACTTCGAGTCCTTCGTTACGCTCGCGATTTAAATCGTCACCCGCGACAGAAGACACTGCTTTATCCCCTTGGTTGATAATCTACTAATAAACGTCATCACTCATCACCGATGTGATTTATAATGTACAGAGGCTAGGACATTAAGCTACTTCAATGTGTCAAATTTCTTTGATAGTTTTTCATCTTTAAAACCAAAGACATTCAATACCTATAGTATTTTAAACCTCTTTGTTTAAAGCAAACGGAATAAGGAGTATGTTCAATTGGGATTTAAAATCGTTCCAAATGTTTGTAGGTTATGCTATAAATGTATCTAAGAAGTTGTAATATAGGTAGAATACAGATACGCCATCCCTTTGTTTGGGAAGACGTGGGATACACCTACATTTTATGTTTAGGTCTTATTGCATAGGAGGCGAGCTTATCCAGCCCACAATAATAAAACATGTTAAAGTATAAATGTATAATAATTTACTCGATATATTCCATCAAAACATTGTTCCTTAACTGTCGAACATTATAAACATAACACGAACTTACTAAGAAGGCTTTCACGCATAACTAAGTAAATCTTCTTACCTCCCTACGCACATAATAACAATAATATATGTTAAATCCCTCTTCCAATTATATTATTTCACGAAATAATTCAAATTTAATCCAGTTGCAGATACCACTGGCACCCCACCTCGCGGTGTGTCAGGATATCCGAAAACAATAAAACGCTCGAGCGATTTTAATCCTTTAAGGCTTTGTCTCGCAGACCGTTAAGGGTCGTTTTTGCTTGATTAATCTAATCCATACCATTGTATTTGTTCGCTTACGTTTCTCGGACTGCGGTAGTTCCGCATTTGAGTGATACACAGGGAGGTTCCTCAGTATATCTGGTTAACACTCGAATGGATTGGCAGATGGTATTAAGGTTATTTGCCGAATACAATGTGTGGATATATAAATAACATTTCGTACGGAAATAAAAATGTTTATCGGTATATTTTTGCGGCAAAATAGAGCGCCAGTTGTGAAGGTTTATTGATAGAAGACACAGATAGATGAGGTATTAATAAATATTGAAAATAAGCCTTCAATATACGTGTCTTTATTTATTCAAAAGGTAGGCCCACTGAATGGGTAAGGACACAGAAAAAGTGAGAGCTAGGCACGATAAAAATGTTTTTGCAATAAATATTGATAAGTTGGCAGAAAAAGAAGACAGAAATGAGGAAATTGTAGGAAGATAGGCCTTCGATCGTGTTTTTTAGTTCTTACGAATTTTGTAGACAGTTAGAACCTTTCCAACATTAAGGTTGTTTCATCTTCTAAAAACTAATTAAAATTTAAGGAAGATCGTAATTTGTTTATAATGTTTAATGTGATACAAAATCCATTATGTGTGAATTTGTCTAGCACTTAGCCGATTTTCATGTAATATCTTCATTGTTACTCCACATTTTGATATCGTAATACTTTTTGATATAAGAACTACCTAATTAAGAAAAGGAATATTATGCATATCTTCATACTGGCCAATGCTCTATGCTGTCTTTCTTAGTTTATGTTAGGCATCATTGACACTAGCAAGAGGAAACATTGGAAGGAAACTTGGACTTACAGTTAACTAGCTGCCCGAGCAAACTTGTTACGTCTTAGAATCAATTTGAGTTATGTACCTTCTTAGAGTTAGATTCAGACTTGTCAAATGTCAAATTATCACCTGTTATTAGACTTGAAACCCATTTGGCACCGGTCATATCATCTAAGAATGCGCTGTATTCGGAAATAGTTTTTGAAAATTAATTTTCTTCATGCCTATTATTTTTTTTAGACTAAAGTAGCCTATGTCCGTCTGCAGGGTATGATCCGATCTATGTCCTTGCGAAATTTCAATCGGATCCGTTCAGCAGTTTAGTCGTCAAAATCCGACAAATAAACAATGTCAGATACTTTCTCTTTTATATAATTAGTCTTAAATAACACTTCTGCCTTGAGCAAGCATGGTTATAATACTTTTTGTATGAGAAGAAGTGCAGAGGCCTTTGCACTGCAATGAGACAGTCATAAGCTGGTATTTATTATACTTGCCATAAAATACCTTACAGAACTGATACAAAAAAACAGAGCAAAAGAGATCAAACACATACCATAATAAAGATAGATTTTAAAGTTTCAACACGTTATCCAGTGTCATCCATCATAGTCGCGTTTCCTAGTTTTTGGTTCTCCTTTATTTGCCTTCCAGTTCATTTTTGCACAGACATAGAAAGACCTAGAAAACGCAAGTACTTATCACGATCTGTATGAAAGCCAAGCGTGCCATTTTTTGACTTCACGCGATGAAAGTTATACGAATGTTTTGTTTTTCTCAAATTTGGTATTACCATGTATTACTGAGGGTATTAGATTCAAAATAATTGTTTCTTAAATGAATTACGCATAATATTAATCACTGAATGACTGACCGATCGAAGGAAACGGAGCGCGAAATGGGCCACTTAAGATTTTTGTACGTAAGCTAGGCGAAAGTAGTTGCTCTTGCGTTATCTAGTCTTTCTACTTATATCTATGGTTTTTATCCTGAGATCGGTAAACATTAGCTGTCACGATAGTAGAAAATCCTGGATATTTATTGCCCTGCTCAACATCTACGGATAACTTTCAGTTATCTGACGGATAATCCAATGCGTCCTTTGTTTTAATGCCAGAACTTAAACAGAGACGATGACCCCTTACTTTGTTTCGGTTTTCTTCTTAGAGGTAGTCAGAGAGGAAGTTTAGAAGAAAAATGTGACTGATTTCCATAGAATAAATTCATACATTCGTTTGGTTTCAATATTTGTCTGGTATATTATAGTGCCTGCGTGGAAACTGACTTTAAGAATTATTTTTTTTGAGTAAAAAGCAAAAGGTACAAGTTAAATATGGGCCTTAGATCACAAATTGCATGGGTTTTTATGAATCTCAATGAAATTGAGGCATGCAGCCATAGTGCGCTGCTTGAGACCGCAGTAATGCTGCGCTTGGAATTAATTTCATAGCGATTCATAGAAACCCGTGTAGTTTGCGGTTGTAGTTTGCAATCTGCGGCCCATCCCTGACTAGAACCTTAACTATACAAGGTGTTTTTTTATATCCCATAACTCTAGGGTTATATTCTGTAGGTAAAAATAATACTAAAACGCATAGAATAGATGGTCCAAAAATGCATAGTTTCGGAGATATCATCAATCGTAATTAAATTATCAGTTGTTTAGTACCCGTAACACAAGCTCTGCTTAGCTTGGGACTAGATGGCGTTGTGTGAATAGTCGTGGAATATTAAGTATTATTAATATTATTTTTCTTATTTAATTAGTTCAAAAATTTTCACAAGTACGACGAATCTTCTTTCTAACGTCACTTTTCTTTCACGTAAGGGTGTTTTACATTAATCATCGTGACTTTGTCGAATTATTTTGTATGTAAATAAAAAAAAAAAAGGATGATTGAAACATAATTCATATGCCAGTTGTCTGTATGCAATCCTCATCACCTGCCATAGCCTTTGAGCCTTGAAGCCTGCCAGCTTCGGGTACAACAGAATACGGCTGAATACCAGAGGTCTACGTGAAGCGACTACCTATTGGACCTCCACAACCCAGTAACTGGGCAACACAATACCTCTAATACGACTGGTTGTTAGATATTTGAACTTCTAACTACTAGTAACGTCTAACAAAAATCGGCAGAAAACAACAATTTTTTTACCCTTTCCGAAGCTGGAAGGTTTCTTGATAAATAATGAATAATAGTCATTTATCCACAGACTAACCTAATAAAGAGAAAGCAGTGGTGGCCCAGTGGTGGTGGCCCCGACTTAAGAACAGTAATTCGTGGGTTCGAACCCAGGCGGGCGTATTAATTTTTGTAATTTATTTCATCAACACAGCTCTCAAAAACGGTGAAAGAATACATCGTGAGGAAACCGGCATGTTCTCGAACCAAAAATTCGAAGACATGTGACATCTACCAATTCGCATTGGGCACGTGGGTGGTAGATTAAAGCCCATACGCAAAATACGCGTTTTGACCTGAAGTTGCAGATACCAGTCCGGTATTTATAATCTTTTTTTTTTATTTTAACCTAATAAAGTGTACACTTTTGATAGATCCGTGCAGCAGTTTAACCAATATCTATTTCCATTAATTTTAAAATTTTACATCGTCGTGGTAAACGTCAATATTTTAAAGTAA
The DNA here is from genome assembly GCA_921972225.1 of Euplexia lucipara. Taxonomy (NCBI): domain Eukaryota; kingdom Metazoa; phylum Arthropoda; class Insecta; order Lepidoptera; family Noctuidae; genus Euplexia; species Euplexia lucipara. The sequence continues at coordinate 19,483,821 of OV179161.1, forward strand.
ATTAATTAACTTTGCGTCTAATATCAATTAAGAAACAACTTAAGATAAAAAACTAATGAGGCAATTACACAGAACAGGAACGCATCTTAGAGTAATAGTAAAACTAAGCAGTTGTCCAAATCGTTTACATAATTAGATTGCAACATTATGCTACTCTGTGGATTTGTTTCTTGGACTCTTGGTTCTGCTTAAATTAAAATAATGGTAATGGTTCTGTTAGGTAATAATCCAGAGTATTTTCTAACTACATTGAAAAGAAGATTTTCAATTATTTCAATAATTATGATTATTATCCCTTTGCAAGGCAAATCCCTCTTCTAAGACTAAAAAGAGCATTAAGTTAAAATTTAAGCATTGTAGCAGTTGGCGCTCTGTTTTTTCTGGTTACCCCCATAGGAAAAAGGCGATAGTTTAATAATAATAATTACTCATGATGTAAAAAAAAAACAATTATTTTACCTCTTATTACAAAGAGTATAGTCGTAATTCTATTATATTATTATGTACTATTTTCAATGCACTAATTCTACCAAAACCAATTTAGGAATCGACCGAATGTAACTAACAAAATCACATAAATGGAGGCAATACATTCAAAATGGCGGCCACAGGATTAATATTCCCAATACCACGGCGATAATGTTGACTAATTCGTCTACTAATCTTCACGCCGCTTGCGCTGTGGTGTAGGCAGAGTTAATTTATAGTTTTCTTCGTGGGAAATAACGTTAATCCGTGATGATCTATAATTATTGAAAGTGATGTGTTACGACATCGTTATTGGTTAATATTATCACGTGGGATTCGTGCGTGAACTATGGTTTCAAAAATGATTTAGACGTAGTTTATCATGAATCTGTTTTATAAAAAAAACACATATCAGCTACTTAGGTGCATCTTATTGGTACTCGCAAACGGTGTGCTTGTATGACTGATCAAATACCGTAACTAAAACTGATAAAAATTGATTTAATTATTTATTTATTAAAGACTTCTGTGTTACACTGCACACACATAAATTTAATTGACATAAAAAAAAAATAACAACAATGAAACATTAACAACATAACGAAGAAAAAATAAATAAATCTAGTCGTAATCACGTTGTCATAGGAATCTATGTCAAAAATTAAGGGAAATAAGACGTTTTTTGACACATCAAGATCATTAAAAATTGCAAAAATAACAGATTACAATGAGAAAGTTCTAATAATTAAGGAAATCGTCCCTCAGATGTTGGGATGTAAACAAAAGGATTATGTAAGTAAAAATCGAAGTAGTTGTCATTCTCTTGTTTTAACCTACCACGATGAGTAAAAGGCGTGAATTTATGTATATGTACGTATAAACGAAATGAAAACACTTATCAACTAAAGTATACCAGATATATTGTTCTAATTAGCCATTAAGAGGCACGTGGTACCCTTAATTAGGAGTTTGGGTACAGACATTATGGCACTCTGTTCAGAGACAATATTCTGAATTTAATGAACATTATGAGGCGCAGCGTCGCGTCGCGGAAAATTAAATTTATATTGTTTTGAGTTATGTAGATGTACGTAGGAATATAAGTAACTCATTCTCTGTACAAAGGAAAGAGGACAATTTTATTAAACGTAGGCAGTTACGTCCGACCCAGTTGATAGAAAGTGGTTTCAACTGCTCACACAAAGACGTGTTCTTGTGTGAGAACTGGAGACTGTAAATCGCAAAATTTTACATAGTGTGGTGTAATCATCGGAAATGGAAAACGAAAACATCGTGAGGAAGCCAGCATGCCTGAGACTTGCATGCTTGATACTTCTTGATGGCATGTGAAGCCAAGTCGAAAGCCCATAGGCCCATAGTATTATAAACTCTGGCACTATTCTCTACACACTCGAAAAAGATGAAGATTGAATAATGGTACCTGGTAATGATGGAAGGTCTGGCTGTATTTGTAAATTTAAATTTAAATGTAGACAGAGCCACGATGCAGAAATGTGATGCGTTTCTAATGTGAGCAACGTTTAAAAAAAGGTAATATCATACTTGTATTGTAACGTTAAACATCCGTTGCGCAAAGATAAAATAAAAGATGAACATCAAAGTCTTCATACGCTTTTAGTTTCACAAGCACTTCCTTGGGGTTCAACTGACTGAATACAAAATAAGTTGCTCTAAAAAACGAATAGTCACCCAAAAAGCAGCTCACCGGATTGCTTGCCCGGAAACCGAGCGGGAACTAACACTCAACCGATCTTATCCCCCACTTATCCCTGTATCCACTACACACCATCCTCGGTTGGCATTTATCATCGTCATCATCATAATCAGCCATATGATGTACACTGCTAAACATAGGCCTTCGCTATGGATTTCCAATAGGACAGGTTTGAAGTGGCTTGCATCCAGCTCAATCCGGTGGCCTTCTTTCACCAAATCGTCTCTTCACCTCGCGGACGTTTTACGCTGCGCCTGATGGTGCGTGGTCTCCATTTGATGACATTACGGCCCCATCGGTCGTCAGTATTTTGGTTGGTATTGCTGTCTATGAATAAATGTATCCCCTAATTCAGGAAGTCAACGACATTCTACCATTTTGCAATTAACAGTACCTACAGTAAATTTGTATTTTAAATTAGGTTAATGTCACCAAAATAAAAGGTACATATTTATTTGAGCACGTACCATTATTACGCTTCAATTTAAAAGTAATTTTCGTTTTTATCTCTCTACAATCAGATCAGCCTAAAACATGAGAGTAAAACAAAATAATTTATGTATGTAAACCGTATTTCCAAGTATAATTCAGGCACAAAATTGAATTTACAATCCATTTCGATCTAACACCGGTGTGGAATAACATAAATCCATTTATTTTAATAGAACGCAATTATGTATTTTAAGGATTATTTCGAGTTCAATTGTTATTAAATTCTTTGTCAAACCACCCGTTCAATGTAAATTACTGGTATTTAGTTGCATCTCGTTTGTTATTTATTTGGCCATTTTTGTACCTATATTGGGTTAAGTTCTCCGAATTAATTAGATACATGTGTTGTTGGAGAGTGTACCACGTTTTTTTTTTTTTTTTTTATACCACGACGTTGGCAAACAAGCTTAAGGCCCGCCTGATGGTAAGCGGTTACCGTAGCCTATGGACACAACACCAGAGGCGCCACACGCTCGTTGCCGACCCTTTAAAACCCTATTTACTTCCCTTTTGAAGAACTCCATACTGTAGCCCTCTGAGAAAACCTCGGCAGGGGAGCTCATTCCACAATCCAATTGTACGCGGGAGGAAATTCCTCTGAAACCGCGCTGTACGGAACCATTTCGGCTCCAGTGTGTAAGCATGAACTCCCTGTCGACGGCGAGCGGTGCGATGATAGAAAGTGGCCGTGGGCATCGTGTCAAACAATTCCTCGGTGCACAACCCATTATACAACCGGTAAAACACACATAGGGAGGCAAAGTCTCTCCTAAGACTTAGGGGCTCAATACCGCTTGAGAGTACGGGATCGTCGACGAGTCCCACAGCTCGCTTTTGAACCGAGTCAAGGGGCCCAAGCTGGTATCCAGGTGCTCCCGCCCAGAGATGACAGCAGTACTCCATATGGGGCCGAATCTGCGACTTGTATAGCAGCAGTCTTTGCCCCGGTGTGAAGTACCGCTTCGCTCAACCGAGTTTTTTGGATGCCAGCTTGACCTTGTCTTCCAAGTGACTTCGGAACTGAACGTCGCTGGAAATGTCGACACCAAGGATCCCTATACTCTTACTGATGGTAAGGGTTGTGCCCTGGAATTGTGGGGCCACAGTAAATGGAGTTTTTGTTGCGTTGCTCCTTCTTTTCAAAAAAATAATTAGGAACTAACTTGTGAAAGGCAGGCTTTTTCTCATTGCCTTGTTACTTTGTTACTTTTATCATTAATGAAGTACTGATTGTCAACCTAATAAGGCAGATGATGATGGTTTAGTGATCGGAGCATCATATCATTTGTAGATAGATAGTCGGGAAGATGCATCTGCAGTAAAACGCCTAGCATTATTATGGAATAACAGCTCAGTTCACTTTCACATTACCTACAGTTACTAGGTGATCTTAATAGAATCGTACTACTGCTCATCGGGCATTTTTTTTTTCATTATTCATTTACATGGATTGATGTCACAAATAATATAAATGTCATCGTATTTCTTGGGTCACTATAAAACCAGTAGTGAAAAAGTATTGTCAGTTATTTTGCTGTTAATATCTGCTGACTATACCTTCTTGTGACATTAATTGCTTTCCAAGACATTCATGAAACTGCTAGCCTACTAATTTAATAAATTTTTATGAGGAAATATTAATGTTTCTTTCATATAATAATAATGATAATTATGTCAAGTAAGTACGTGTAGTAGTATGTGTGTGTGTTTCATACCTATGACAAGTAATAACTTAACTTAACAGGACCTACTTAAGTTTGTTATAACACAACATAATTACACTTACTTACTAACTAAGCTAAGCTTGTAATATGAGTACTAGACAGCTGATAAACATACATATATATTTATATAAAATACATAATATTGTACGTAAATAGCATTTGTCTTGGGCGGGAATCGAACCGAAGACCTCCGGCATAACAGTCAGGGCTACTAACCTCTAGACCAACTGTAACAGGCCAGTCAAATATAAACAAGTTAATGAATTTGCGGATGGCTAGTACAAAATAAATTAACAGGAAACCTTGCTGTTAACACAACTTCTCAAATATAAAAATAAAATGATAAGAGCATCCCGAACCGTAATGAAAACAAGCTTCGATAATTACAGCCTGCCCAAACCTTAACTTCTACATGAGTGTACTGAAACAATCCCGATATTAGGCCGAATTCCGATAATACAGCCTTGTAGTACGAACAACCTTAATAGCTTTTTGTTGCCGCCCGCTCTAATTAGCTCCTAGCCTTCTACTATACAAGAACGAGCCTTGGAAACATATACAAGGAGTACATGCAGAAGGTTTATAAAAAGATAAATACCCAAATGTTTTTTCTTTGCTATTTTTCGTCGTTACTCCATTGACAGTTCACAGCTATGATGATCACTTGGTAAAGTCACAGTCTAAAAACATACAGTCGTCCGACGAAGCTGTCTAGACAAAGCAATCGTGCGGGGTGTGAGGGGCGAGACGCGGGAAAGCCGCTCCCGCACTGCGCACACAACGAAACACAACACAACACAACACAACTGCTGCACAAAACGATGTTCGTAGTGCGGGAGGTATTATTCAGGGCTTACGCGTATTATATAGACGTTGTCAGCATTTTTCCAGACATCAAAGGCATCGCCCTACTGTATTAATATTTATACTGTGGTAAAGTGCTTGATTTACTGTCAAACAGCTAGTATCGTATTGGATATTATCAGTGTGTATCTAGGATGACGTCATGTGCACTCGCAGAGATGTAACAAAGCACGCAGTACCCCAAACCTGATTGTCACCGTAACTTGAAGTCCACTTAAAGTGTGATACCATTTTTTTTATTCTCATACATACATACATAAACTCACGCCTTTTTCCCATGGGGGTAGGCAGAAACTACAGAGCGCCATATGCTACGATTCTTAGATATTTCTTTTGCTTCGTTTACATTAATGCATGTTGTCATACACACACGCCAGTTGCGAGTACTATGCACCTGACCTTTCTGAAGAACCTCACCAATAAGGTCTATGTATGTCCTTCTAGGGCGTCCCCTCCCGGCGTTCCCACTTACATCTGCCTTGTAAATACCTTTCGTTAGTCGCCTTTCATACATCCTTTCAACGTGACCAAACCATCTAAGCATACTCTTTTCAATTTTTGTTACTACATCTCCTTTTAAACCACAACGTTACTTTATCACATCATTCCTCAATCTGTCATTGTTACACCACACTTACTTCGCAAGGAACGCATTTGCTATGCCCAACACTCACTTCCATACGTTAGTGTAGGCACCAGCACACCATTGTGAACAGCCAGTCGTGCCTTTTCGGACATCGACTGGCTGGTCACAACGCCATATATATCGCCATTCACTTTATTTCCTACAGTCACTCTCCATTCATTCATTCATTCACTAATTCATTCACTGGCAATACAAAGATAGCTGACAGAATTGTTGGTCCCTTCATATCTGTGTGGTTCTTTCCTCAAAATCCATTTTAGACACTAATCTGCATGGTTTTTACAACATCTGACCAAGATAATGTCTGGACTTTAAAAGAGACTAAGTACGACCTCTAAGTTTTTTTTCGTTGTTTCGTCTCAGAGTAAAACGCTGACCTCAAATTTAAAAAAATTACGTGTAAAAGTGTCTGTATGAACCTATTTACAGAAACAAATTTAATTTATATTTTTTTTTATATTTTTCATGCATATTTTTTTTCGTAGTTAGCGATAAGGTCGCCCATTGTAACACCCTCTGTAGCTATTTAAGTTATTATTTGTAACGTTTTATGGTGTACTACAATAAAGAGTGTTCTATTATTCTTCATCCAACATGGCAATAGTGCCAGTCTTTTGGATACACTTCCAGTCGACACTCGACAGCGATGCGAATTTTCGACGTCATATTTTAGGGCTCATTTAGTTAGCTATTTGGTTAGTCAATAAAATATTTTGTTAAAAGATTAATAACAAAGTAAATGATTGTGTAAAATGGTTTAAATTGGTTTTATTATACCTAAAATTTGTTTGAACTTGAAATACTGAATATTTCCTGCATGACAGCTGCGAAGAGACCCTCACAAATAATGTGTAAAAGTTTCGTAGGCAGCAATGTATATAGATTTTCCTTATCTACTAGTATTTGAGTGTGAAGTGTGTGGGATGTATATTATATTAATGAAACTGTTTGACAGAAAATTGGGTGCTTTCATGAAGGAACCTGGGCTATGGTGATACTCGTAGAAGTTATTAAGCAGTCAGACCTATAAAAGAAACGTTTGAACGTCAGACTCACAAGTTAAATACATTAAGTAAATGATTCTAGTCGCACATTCCAAAAGATAATTTCTTAAGGGGAAGAAGGAGCAAGAAATTCGTTTACACCAATGTTGTATCTCTCAGTATTTACAGAGTTAGTAAAGTCAAAGTCAAAGTAAAATCATTTATTTCAATTAGGCCATTTAAAAGGCACAGTATGTATATATACTCGTATCTGGTTGTTGATATAACAACAAATTATAGTCAAAATAAAATACGAAAATCGAAAGAAGATTACTTCAGCGTTTTGATGCTCGTTGTGATACTCTTTGCGTGGATCTTATCTTACACTTTGAGGGTTGTAAGAAAACTCATCGTAAGAAAATTAGATTAGCTCAATTTTTAATTTTCAAACTTCAAACTAAACCACCTTTTACTTTTGTTACAGGTAAATGCTGTTTTCTTCACAAAAACCACACTGCAAATGCTTCAAGTAAGACACACATAGACCTCACAAAAATCAGGACATTGGCCGAAACAAAACAAACCAGGTCCACAGTATATTTAGCATTAGATAGAGCGTAAATGGAAAATAAATTGTAAAATATTCCACCGTGAATCGTTGAGCGTGTAAAATCACTCAACGTTCAATTGGCACACGATGGATGCCTCTGAATACACTCAAAATGGCTAAAAATATAATAATTTCAGACAGTCAATGATCTCTTATAGATTGGCACGTGTATTGAATATTTTTTAACTGGAATATTCCTAGTAACTTATTGAAATTCCCGTTTAGACTGAAGTTAGCGACATTTAGGTTATATCTAACGTCAGTAGACGGACGGTAACTTCACTTTTGCAAGAAGAGTGTAACTAAATAGTTACACTCTTCTTGCAAAAGTGAAGCTAGCGTGCTAGTGTGTGTTAGCTTGAAGTGAATTGTATGACAGCTCACTCCACCTTCACACTCTTATATTTTTACGAAGACATTTGTATCTTATTTCACTATTTATTTATCTGTAGACAACTCGTGAGCACTGATTACATATAACCGTTTTTTTAGAGATTACTCTGCAATAATTTTAAAGCTCTATTCTACTTTTGTACATAGTTAACACCAGATTTGTATGTGACGCGTAGTCACTTATATGGATAAAATGCCAGATGGTAAACTCAATAACATTTTGTCCGACCCGGGAATCGAATGAAAGCTCAGCTCAGCAGCTTGCTTATTGACTGAAAAGCAGAGATAGTCTAATGGTGTACTGTCAAGTCACAGTTATTAAGTTCAAACCCAAGACACGCACCTCTGTCTTTTAAGATTCATGGGCGTATTGTTTAATAATTATCACTTGCATATTAAACTGTGAAGGAAAACGTCGTTAGGAAACCGGCATGTTGAGATATTCCTTCACGACATGTAAATTCCGAGTCAGAGGCCCTAAGGTGACATAAACTCTCACACAAGGTCAGGAAAAAGATTGACTTAACACGTAGGTCACTACAATAATGTCCTAACTATTATTCCTTCAAATCGTAACAATAGCGTGATAACTTTAAACACAGCTCCTCCCTAAGTAGCGACTTGTTATCCTACCGATTACGATTAGGTCTGTGTTCCCGAGTAGACTCCATTAGGCTTATTGGCTTACTGGCAACTTGCCATCACTTACGGATAGAATTTTTCTGGACAATCCGCAATGTTTTACCCGTTTTCTAGGAAAAAAACAGTAATGGAGCACACGAAACATACTTTTTGAGCAAATTGCGTCGTAATAGGTTTCATTATTATCAATTATTGTTTTGTTTACGTCAGCACAGAAATGTCTGCTTCGTCTACACATGTTTATTGGTCAACATCTCATAACTTACCTCCATTCTAGTCATATCACTTCTCATACCATCCACCCATCATTTCTTTAGTCTTCCAACCATCATCAATCGTCGAGCGTCATTAAGAAAGTCTTCATTATGTCAAAATATGTTGCTCAAACTACCGATTTGTAATTATATTTAATATTTTTTTACAGAATAAATAAACAGTACTAGCTTCATTTTTTTTAAACTCTGTAGGTACTTTGTTACAAGATCCGTATCGTTTAAAGTATTCATTTTATATAGGAAATATTGGTAATATGGGATCCTCGAAAATTGCGGTACTCAGTACCTTCAACACTCATTAAAAACATAAAATATGAAAGAAGTAATTGCCAAAACATTTTTTTTTTTTAATTATAAACCAGTGCTTGACTGCAATCCCACCTGATGGTAAACAGTGATGCAATCAGTGATGGTGAAGCGCACTAGTTTATTAAGAGCCTAATCACTCTAGCCATGAGTCGCTTTAATTATAATCGGACGGGAAGACCGCAGCAGGCAAGTTGAGGACACTGGCATGCCAGAAAGACATTTCTCGATGGCAGGTGAAGCCAGGTTAGAAGCTGACACCATTTTAGTTACTAACCACACTAAAATTAGACGATAGCTCAATCTTATTATACTTTTGAGAACTTGACAGAATCGACAGGGACGCATTGAGTCAAGTTAACGTGGCGAATGAATTATCGCCAAAGAAAAAAAAGATCCATTGAAAACAAATTCTTCTCCTCATTTTGAATTCAGTTAATTACGAAACAAATATACACCGATGAATATCCCGAAACTCAATAAGCGATAATCAGCAACAAAATCCCTCTCATCCTTTCATCCCATCAGCGGAACATCTATATGATTGATATATAATCCTTTCAAAATTAGACGCGCTAAGCACCTGAGCCGCGACGGGGGTGACAAAATAATCCTCTGAAGTAGCGACTGACGTCATCGATCATACTTCGATGCATGTGCCAACGTGTTTGGATAATGTATTTGCATTGACATGGTGCAACGAGAAATATTCATAGGATTCTGTTAGATTTTTTTTTGTTACCATGTTTGTTTTGGGATTTTGAATTACCTCGTTTTGTATGTTGTACGAGTGGGATTAGTAGAATATCCGTTTTAAGGAGGATATAGTTCTGGGGTAATTAAAATAGGGGTGTCGTGCTAACCAATAACACCAACGACGTGTCGTAAAGCATCCCTGCAGCAGTTAACAACGTGACAACTCTGTCAAGAGTACGAAAAAGAAGAAAGTCCAACGCGAACGGATTTTTTGGTTATCACCACAAAACTGAACACAGCTTGCATAATCGTGTAAGAAAGACATTGAGATGTTGCAATAAAGTAAATTTAATTAAGGAAAATGGCTCTATTCAGAAAACGTCACGTTATTCTCGAATGCAGTCTGTTCCTTAAAGCGATTACGTGTTAAAAGTCTAGACCGATCCGTGACAGATCTTTCTGCCCCATCGCCGCTTAACTAATCAACTATCTATTGAGTTTTAGCCATAAAATTCTCCTGAACATACAAGGCCGTACAAAAATGGGTGCCAAAAATGGCCTGGCCGGCAGTAATTTACGATCTCGTGGGTCGGACCAGACGCGGATAAACGGGGTTCATATAAAGTGCTCCCGGAATTTTTGTTGGTGCTTGTTTTTTTTTTATTTTAATTTATCTAGCACGCCGAAGTGGGCGGTGTTCGCCGCCGTTATTTTGTGAATACACTGTTTTTACGTCTGCCCTATGAATTGAAAATGTACCGGGTATTTCGGGTACTTTTTTGTTTCTGTTTTATTAGGTTTATTACTGCCTTGTTGGCTTAGTAGCCTCATATTGCTGAGTATGATGTCCTGGTCTCAATTTTCGGTTTGATTCTCGGTTTGTTATTTTTTTTTTCATCTGGAATTGGTTATTAATAGCCCGGAGCCTGGATTTGGGCCCAGTTGTTGGCGATGGGCTCGTCTTCTATTACATAGAATTTAAACAGAACTAGGTGTAATATGTATTATGAGCGTACTTTAATGTAATGTTCAAAACCTTACTGCTTTGTAGAGTCAAGCTTCTTTCATGAAGTCGCTTAGGCGCCAGCACTTCAAGCCACCCCAAACTGTCAAATTTTCGTGATTGAACATAAACTTTATTCAGTTTACAATGAAGCTGAAAAACCATAAAAAAAAACACATTGAGTTGCTGACCTCTGTACAACATAAAATATAGGAGACAGCGTTATCTGTAAAGAAGAATTCACAGTAATTTCCCTCTTACTCTTAAAACTACAAGAGTACTTCAAAATCTCGCAGTTTTCACGTGAATTCTGTCTAGCACTTCAGTTATTTTTCTCGTTGAGTGAGACTCAAGGTTAGTGCTACAGATTATGTACAGTTTTCCTGAAAATAAGTATAAAGGTATTGTAGAGAGTTTCGTGAGAGCTCACGACAGCCCTCTCACGGCTTTACTTAATGCGAACTAACTCGAAATTCAATATTCAACACGACATTTTGGTGTAAACATCGCATGACGCGATCCCTGGAGACGGCGCAAGTGATGAACTTACCACAACACAACACCATTTAACACAACTTATCACAATTTGTAAATACAGGGTAGAAGGAACATTGTTGAACATACTGACACCGTGACTTCTGTACAAAACCCCACACCATTGAAAATTTACGTCGGTTTACTCTTTTTTCTGATCCAAATGGTCACTTAAAGTGGTTATGAACCATTATATCATCATCCTTCTCATTTAGATGAGAAGGGTGATGAGATTTTTTATTAATTTGTTATTAGGGTTAGCCCTAATAATAATAAATTAATAAAAAATCTCATCAGTTTGGAGAGACGTCACGATTTAACAGTTTAAAGAAAAATTTAAATTTAGTCAAAACTTGGAAATTACAGAAAGCCAACAAAAAGTTTTAACGGTTTAGAATCATGTACTCATGATTTTCATGGCTTGATACTCAATACTCAATACTCAATATTTATTGCGTCCCACAATGTACTTATTAAATGGTCTTAAGTTTTGGTACAAAATCATTAGGGACCCTGTCTGGCACAGCAAAAACGAGAGAAAGAAGAGAGGAAGAGGGCTAATGCAGCAGTAACTTAATTTCTAAAATCTTATTATCTTATTTTAATATAAGGATATGTGACATTGTTTTTACACCTTGTATGATGTAGATTTTTTGTTTTAAGATAACCTCCTTTATTAGACGACGTATAGATTTGGCAGATGATGAAAATATTTTTATACAAAACAAGACATTTTAACACACGTACAATTAATTTGCAAAAACTAAAGCTCAAACGTAGAAATAATAGTTCGTGACGAGGAAAAAAAATATTCTTAAGTTGCCCGCTCCCGCTTATAACCTAAACACCGCATGTTTTGTTGCGTCATCGATCATCTTCACCAACGCTTTTCGCTCGCCCCGCTCACGTCGAAAATTACTTACGGGACCTAACTACATCTCTACGTCGACAAAAAATAACGCCTCAAAAGAAAAAATATAACACGTAAGTAGGAAATTCCTTCGGAAAAGCCCGATCGGTTTGACCTCGTTCGATAGTTCAATAGGTTTTGCATAGCTTTGAGGAGATACTTAGTTTGAGTACTGTGCCTTTATGAAAAAAGCGCACGGGTATAATTATTTGTGAGGAAGAGCTCTTCAGGTTCATTTTGCTTGTTCTAGTGAAACAGCGCAAGAGGTAACGTTAACAAACTAATACTGTACCTATTTTTATTAGGTACAATTTTGTATAAAAACTTTATCTCGTACTATACTGCTTTTAATCTTGACTTTGAGTTTGCAGCATTTCTAAGTTCCTTGTGTTTTGTTGTGTTCCTTAGTACTGATTATTGTTTGTCAGTGAATGAAAAAATGTATTTCATAAAATGTCAGACACCTACAATTTGATGGGATAACTCTTGATTTCTGGACTGTTCATTTTAGAAGGTAGTTTTTATTTGCTGCCTAGTTTGCATGCTATATATTTTACAATAAGCAAATAGACTCGCCTTGTGTTGATGATGCACAGATGTTCAGTGTTTAACGCTGCCAATGGACTGAAATACCACACTTTTTCTCTTAAAATCATTGTACATAATCAATTCTTGTCCGTCGTTGAAATTCCATTTTCTGAATTTTTATACTGAAAAGCTTGCTTTTAGAATAAAGATCTAATCCAGTCAAAAGATATTAGTTTTTTGACACTACCACACGAAGAAACCGAGTACCAAAAGAAGCGCAATGCAACTCAACCTAAACTGAGAGGGCTCTTCACTCACAAATAATTTTGCTCCCATATATTCCTATACGTTTTATATGAAGGCTAAGTGTCAAACTTATACCCACAATCTAAGTACGATTATTTATAAAGAATTCTCGACTCATACTAGTCTCTGGTTGCCATGATAAAGGCCTCGAACTGGTTTTCCAAGTGGCAAGTTTATTATAATCCTAACTATCTATTTATCTATATAAATAAAAATGAATCGCCGAAGTGTACACTGTAAAGAGAATACGCCTTACATACGCCAGTTTTTTTTTTGTGTCCCGGATGGTTGAGATTCATAATTAGAGCAGGAAGGTGGCACTGCGATGGGGTTTGAAGAAACCGTTCTAGCAGGACAGCGTCTGTTACGTCTGCTAGTTGATCATAATAATATCCGCGATCGCAAGACAATTATTTTTCCGATTTAGTAAATCCATGATGATCTACACCCCTACTACCAACTATATTTTTTTCATTTTCAAATTGATGGAAAACTGCTTATGCGCATAAAAGTTGAGGAGTGGGGCGCTTGTAACGTGATTAGCTAGCATGAACTGTACTGGCTGGTGACGTCTAGCGACATTTAACTCGATGTATCGCCGTTATTTTTTGATTAAGTGAAAAAAGAAAAAAAACATGTCGAATACTTTCTTGTAATCTAGATGAGGGACTAAAAACTAACATTTTGTCAAAAAGCCCATTCCCTAATCTAGGATGTTTAAGTCAATTAATATCATGCTATAACTTTCAAAGTCTAACTAAGGGGATACCCCTTAGTTTGACTTTGACCTTCACAACCCGGTAACACGATTCCAAGTTACCGGGTTGTTGAGGTTAGAATAGGCAGTTGATATTATGTAAAACAATGATATTCAATTGAAACTGGTTCGACTGGAAGCTGACCCCAATAAATCTGGGTAAATGCTAGGCAGATGAACAGTCAAAGTTATTGAAGGATCACCAGTCGACTCGAGAGAGCAAAATGACTTAAAATACGGAACTCACTCATGTGGATAAACAAGATTCACTTGAGTCTCCCATGAATTTACGTTCAAACCCTACAAGGTTTCCAACAAAAAAGTCACCAACGTAACACATTTCCGAAGCATAAAACCCGGTACGGTTACGTCACACCGTAACGCGGAGAATGAGGTAATGCAGGATACAAGACGTCATTATATTTATGAGGTACGGTATGAGGGAGAGGAACGTCAACGATGACAGGGTAGAATAAAAAATGGAGTTACTATGGGAATTTTATGGGTAAATGTGTCTTCATATTTTGTGGAAGATGTATGAGTTTTAAAAACGTATCGTGGACTGAATACTGTACCTACAATTTAGTACTTATAAAAAATACGCTATTCAACAGTAAGGTCTTTCGCGCACTAGGCAGCCTGGCCGCGGCAGCTACCAGCACCCAGATGAAGATTATGAGAGTGTACAAGAAACTGCACACTTAAGCAAACACGGAATGTATGATTGGTTTGGTCTTCAAAGCCAGGCTGCTTAAGTACGTGCATAGAATATTTTTTAAACTAAGCGATTAAACTAAACTAGTACAAAGATAACCCAGGATTTAATTATGATACTGACCATTTTAGTTCCCTAATCGATGTTGTACTAAAACACCTTGTAATTCAGGTACTGTGCCATATTTCTAGATACCTTACAGCTATCTAAAACAGTACAACTGCGTCACAAAACAATAGCGTTTACACCTAACAATACGTTTACAACAGCCAACCACGCAGGTTGTAGGAAAAATAATGAGCGGCGCGTCGAGTCGTCGAGTGAATTCAGGCGTAAGTCACACGACGTGATTAGTTCAGCTACAACACCGACCTGCTGTGTGATACGAGCCTAAGGAATGGCGGACTTTGTAATACCTTTGTTCCATACGTAAATACGTAAGGAAAAGTTTTGCCATACTTAATGCCACCAAAATAATAAATACTGAAAATATACATCTGTAAGTTCCGAAGATCCGAAGTTGTAAGCGGACACTACAGAGCGACATAGGCTATTATTCTTACATACTTCTGTTGCAATTATACACACACGCCGACCGCGTACACCTGACTCACCAATAAGGTCTGTGTATGTCCTTCTAGGGCGTCCCCTCCCAGCGTTTCTACTTACATCTACCTTGTTAATACCTACATTTTTACCTATACCTTTCGTTAGCAACCTTTTATTCATCTTTTCAACGTGACCAAACGGTACTAAAAATAATATAGTACTAGTTAATTTCGATTGTTCCCAACGAGTCACACTGTAACCTGTAACAGTGTGACTCGTTGGGAATTATTTTCCCAACCAGTCACACTCACAGTCACGGTACTCGTTGATACAACTTTTTTAAGTTCGTTCCCAACGAGCAAATATTTCGTTCTCAGCGAGTCACACACTAAAAGTTCTCCCATCGAGTAACAGTGTGACTGGTTGGTAGAACAATTAAAAATAAATGCCAACCAGTCACACTGTGATACGTTACGGAGTGACTCATTGGGAACGAAATTTAAAAAGTAGTCCCAACGAGTTAGTGTGACTGGTTGGAAAAAAAATCCCAACGAGTCACACTGTTACAGTTTACAGTGTGACTCGTTGGGAACAGTTGGTTAATTTAGTAACTAAAATATTGATTTGTGTTAAACGAGCCTAAGGTGTCAAAAGCCGATTTTCATATAACATTCAATTGTTTATTGCATTCTAAAATTTCGGTTCAGTGGTGTGATAGGTACCTTCTATCAAAAGTAAGGATTGCAATTCGTAATGAAAAAAGGCCTACCTAGTTCTATGTGAAAAACAGCCGTATTTCCTCTATCTGTGATGTCAATTTTAAGGGTGACTTAAGGAGTGGAAAGGATCGCCACGACTATCAGGTCAATTCCACAAGTACGGTGAGGATTCCTACCAGCACCGTTCTGGAACTCTGATGTCCTCTTCAATATTATTACGTTTCGCTACGATTTTTTCCATTTTTTTTTAGTAGGCAGGAACTACTAAAGACAAGTAAGATCCTCATACTTATATCCTTAGGATTATGGTGTCATTTTTTGCGTAACGGGATGCGGCGGAATATTACTTACAGGCTGTTTTGTTTTTATGGGATTTTCATCATAAAACCTTTCTTCGCGAGACCCATTCGTGTTTATTATTGTTTATCTACGGATTTGTCTATGGTTTTGCTTCAAAGTAAGGTGTATGACGACTGGAATAAAAAAACGGGGCATGCTGATATCTCTGGGAAGTTCAAGAACATGTAAAAAACTAATACTGAATGAGTGCCCGTGTCTTTTCCATCCTATATTATGTGCAATGTGAATGATAAGTTAGCACGTACGAAACGAAATCCAAAACTCAGGTAAAACAGGAATTCCCTTAATAATAAACGCGAAGTAAAGTCTACCAGTATGATCTTCGAATACACCGTTAAGGGAAATGCCCATTTGTCCAAGTGGAACATGGAAGAAACAAATGATAAGCAAACTGCCTACTAAAAAAAATGGACAAAATCGTAGCGAAACGTAATAATATTGAAGAGGACATCAGAGTTCCAGAACGGTGCTGGTAGGAATCCTCACCGTACTTGTGGAATTGACCTGATAGTCGTGGCGAACGTTTCCACTCCATAAGTACGTCAGAATATGTTGCCCTCTTGTTGTTTCATCACTATTGAGCATGCGACTGTTGGCGGGGGATTCTTATTGAGTGTGTGAGTAACCTCCAACTATTTTATACGTCTATTGGTAAAACATTGACTTAGCATTGGCCTTATTCCTTCAAGTTCTAAGTACAACTACAAAAACCCATAGTCGAATTTAATTATATTGTATCTATGTCCTAATGCAGCGTGGGCAGGTCTCTTACAAAGTGGACTGAAGATCTGGTGAAGATTGCAGGAAGACGATAGATAATGACAGCACAAGACCGATCGTTGTGGAAATCTTTGCCTGGCCTATGTCTAGCAGTGAATGTCTTCTGGCTGATATTTTATGTAATAATCTCATGCCAACTACAAGTTTTATCTTTGTGCACTTGCATAAGTTGTGCATCATTTCACTTAAAGAGTCTAACGTGCCTCTAACAGTTGGATTCTCATGCGTTTTCCGTAGATACGGAATCCCAGAGTGCAGGGACAATACGTGTTCGTAATACCTATATTAAGATAGGAAGCAAAGAAAAAGGTATTCGTAAAAGAGAGTGCGTTCAATTAGGGTGCAAATGAAATTGACTAGGTACCAGGATTATAGAAATCAAAGGCGAGCATTCAGTCGTGTACATCAAACCACTGAACCGTATGTCAGCTATTGTTATTTACTCCCTCCGTTCTTTTATTAGCTGTAACGAAATTCTTTACAAAGGTCACAGCCGAAACACGAAATGCCTTTATTTTGTACCAATAAGGGTTGTAATAGTGTTACTCAAGTCGCGAACCTTAGCTGTACCTAACTATAATATGCACGAGCGATTTTAATCTTTGTATGTTAATAGGTATAGGCGAGAATGGCTTGGAGGTGGGGAGTTTTTGTTGGTACCAAGTTGGCAATTGAGAAGCACTTATCATGGTATCGATCGGTGTAATGTGTAGTTTAACTAATGCAGGTATTCATAAATATATGCTTACACTTTCATGTTAGTAAAGGAAGTGGTGAGGTATATTATTACGTTCAGGTTAATTATCCTAATGGAAAATGATAGTTTCTCAGACTATTATAGCGCTTTTTGGACAATGGAAATTGTTCGCTGTTATTTTTTATTTATTGATATGGCACTTTAACGACTTATTCACTAAACCATACAAATTATACAAACAAGAATCACATTTAAGTTTTGGCATAGTGAATTTGTCACTTACATTTGTGTATAGCACTGACAGTGCTGTTATAACGTTTCTCGTCTGTATTTTAACGTACTTCTTAAAAAGAGTAGCTCAAAGCCAATTAATTTATTTCAATAAGACCATTAAAAAAGGCACCTTTGAACGTCGAAATTCAGTCAAAACAGTTGGTGCTCAATTGTGTTTTCAAAGTGTTCATAAAATCCAATTTCAAAGAGACGTAGAGAAAATTGGCATAACAAACAACACACGAATATTATACTGGGATTGAGGTTACATGCCGAAAAATATCTACTAGGTTACACCGAGCTTACCTAAAGCCTCTATTCCCCCATCAAATAATAGGTGCCACGAAGACGTAATCTCTCACACACTTCCCTAATCAACTCAGATAGGATTTAAGCAGAAAAATAACAATATACCAATTTCGAGAAAAATATTCACAACTTTTTTTGCCCTCCGTACACAAGAAATTGGTGTAATCTCCAAACGAAAAGGATATATCGTAAAAAGAAACATATTATAGCGATGTTTAATACAAAAAGGATCAAAGACTATCGATTAACGTTGGAACGTTTTTCCCATTTCGGGATCATTTTGGGGTTATTTTACGTTTTTTTTTTCCCCATCAAAGGGTTCCTTATAATATACACTAATATAATAAAAATGGGGTGTCTGTCGGTGTAAATGTCTATTTTATGCATGTAGGGGAAAACGTTGGCAAAATGACGTTTTCAGGAAATTGTCTGTCAGCTTGCGGAAGTTGAATACAAAAAAGTTTAGCGCGTTTTTTTTTTCATGTGACGTCTGATGTTTACCTTCATCTGTTGGTGAAACAGGACCCTGAAAGAAATAAATATAATGTTTCAAATTTTCAAATATTTTGTAAAAATACAGTATTCTTCATTTCATATTTTTGAAGCCGATGTTTAGATATACAATGGACTCGCGACTTTTTAATTAAGTTTGGAGGATACTGTACTTTTTGTTGTTGTTGTAATATACTTAACGTTAGGTTTGTACTGTTGTCCTAGTTGGTTCATTAGGAGTAAATCATTAAATTCGTATTAAGGCGATATCCCTTCCACTAGTGTATTAATTACAGAATATCCACATTTTTTTCTCTCTAGCTGTGTCTCAAAAGAAATAACAAGTTATACAGGATGGGTCATAAATCGTGGATCGAACGAAACTGGGCTATAGTTGGGGCTATTTGAAGTACAAAATATATCTGTTGTAGATGTACTTATAAGTTATGACTATTTCAGGGTTTTTCCAAGAAAATACCAAAATTTGTAATCAATGTGTAATTAAAAAGAAATGAGTACCTATTTTACTCAAACAAAATCTGGTGATCTAGGAAAGGTATAATCATAAAGTTACTGTATAGTTATCAGATGATCAATTAATTATTTCAAAATAAATTATAATTGAAATATTACTATTGACTAATCTAAAAGGTAAAGTCCATTCCGTAATTAGTCCAGAGTATTTGCGATTCAAAGCGTTCGATATCTAGTGTGAATCGATGTGACTGTACATTTATGATATTAATTATGGGTCTAGTTTGTAGGCGTCAGCGGAATCAAAACCGTTCGCGCTTTGGGATTATAAAATTGGTTGGTTTATAAACTTTTTTTAGTAGGGATCGTGAACTTTCTTCAAAATAAGAACTTTTTTACAAAGATATTTACAACTGTATTAAGTTATTAATTATATACACTAGAAATCAATTTGTGCTTTTTTTGCCACTTGCTTAAAAAAGTGACATTCTATGCCACAAAAAGCGAACATAACAATAGTCATTCTTAATCCTCTAGGGGGAGAATGTGATTTAAATTTGGAATACTTACCGAAAATACTGAACTGTATCTGTGTTTACACCATTGAGTTTGTGTATAAAGCATCATACATCTTTTTGAAAAAGGAATACGCATTTATTATGCAGTTATGATTATTAAATAAAATTACGAAAACCGACGAGGCCGTATGAGCTTGATGCCTTTGCTTTTCCGACAAAAAATGCTTATCTCATATTATTATTGTGTTAATTTTTTCGCAAATGGTACGAAAAGTAGAGTATTTTCCTCGGTGATAAAGCTGTCTTAGTCTTGGGTGAACTTAAATCCCTCGCTACACTCAGGACTCGTCTTAAATCCCTCGCTTGGCTCGTGATTTAAGTTTTTAAAACCATCGCTACGCTCGGGAGTAAACCCCGAGTCCTTCGTTACGCTCGCGATTTAAAACGTCACCCGCAACAGAAGACACTGCTTTATCCCCTTGGTTAATTATCTACTATACCTACTGGAGCTAAGCTATAGTGTCAGAAAAAAACTTTTATTTCAGACAAGAAACATTCATAGTGGGTTAGATAGAAGAAATCTTATGACTACGTTACTAAAGCTTATAATTATATTATTATTTGGCGACAAGATTAGTCTAAGAGATACATTTGTTTATAATGCCATGCATTATAGAGGTGTATGTATGTCCCAGATTTGATTTTCAGGATGAAGTTAGGGCTCGCCCGCACTCTGCAGAACAATGAAGCAGATTTTTGTCAAATGATGGTATTAAATTGCTCTGCCGTCATTACCGTATCATAACACAACATAAATAAGTGTTACTATACAAAAGTGTTTTTCCCACACATACATAACATATCGATTTGAAAGTGTATTTAATGCTAGTAATATGTATCCACAACCGGCACTTATTTTTTGTTGATATTCTGATAATGTTAAGGGGCAAAGTCGAGATTTTGACTCGACATTATAATGTCAACTATTCGATTTGCCGATTATGGGTTACAATCGGTTAATGCCACCACGCTGTCCACTCATCGCTTAAATCGCTGAGTAATTAAACCACTAATCAGGGACGATATTAAATGCACGAATAATCTCTGGGCGCTGAAAGCGCATCCGGATTTTGGGACACTTTATAGCGTTTGATGATAAAATCATTAAATCCGCTTTTTAATAAGCAGATCATTCGTATACAAATTATTAACATAATTAACATTATATGTGGTCACTGTCACGAAATCGTTGAATTTGTAATTTTTGTTTAATTTCATTTCCGATCGGAAATTATTGATGACTCGAATGTTTGTAGAGATGAAATGGTTTTAAAAAAATCGTGGGTTGAGTTGAGTTTAGAATTAGCCATGGTCAAAAGTTTTTTTTGACATCTTTTCTATCAGGACAGAACTTATACGTGCAGAATGGTAAAAAGGTATAGGTACTTATATAAAATCACCGACTTACTAGTACGAGTATAAGGCAATATAATAAGAATATCATAATTTATAAGGTCAGGTGAGCATAATGATTATAGTAATTTTAACAACATTTCCACTGAGAGATTTCTGCAAAAAAAGCACCGCTATATGACTACTAATTATAATAATTCAGTCAGTTTTAACACATTATCACTAAAACTTTAAGCGATGAAGAACTAATAAAAATTCGAATCTGAAACTATTACGGTAAAGAACACGCGAAACATTTCATGTTCTTTAAAGTAATAATAAATCGGTACTTCAGAAACTTTAACACACACATAAACTTAACAGCTTATGTAGAACTTAAAGTAAATGCAAAACACGAACCTTGCATCATGCAACTACTTACTAACGTCATATGCATAGTACGACTACAGTATGAGCCGATAACCGCATTACTGTCAAAGTATATAGGGTGAATGGTAATTAGTGACCGACACTTAAATATTGTATTCATAATTTCAATAAAGGTTCCCAAATAAACTTTTTTTTATTCTCAATAACTTGTAACACAATGAAATAGGGAAACCTACTTAACAAAAACGCTCTTTGAAATTCCCGCGCACGTGCCTGTCGACTCGGCACGAATCGGCACGAACTAACAGCTGATAGTCTGACCAGGCCAAATCTACTAGTAGTTGTAGCATCACACGCTTCCCCGTCTCCTGAAACCACCAACTGAATTAATTGAAAGTTAATGAGTATAAAAAAAAGTTTCTTTGGAAAGTTATTGATATTCTTGAATACAATCACGTGTTTAAGTATCGGTCACTAATTACCAGATACCTTTTGTTAGTCGCTTTTCATTCATCCTCTCAACGTTACCAAACCATCTAAGCATTTACCTTTTAATTTTACAATAAAATCCCATTACATAATTCGTCTAACACGACAACCAAAACATGAAAGGTGCTCAAGAAACGTGTACTTTTAAAACAGTGTCGTGGTATTTGTAGATATGCATGTTAACGTACATTATGTACGTATTTCTTGCTTGGATATAAACAATATATATAAAGTATATTATGCTCCGCGATTGTTGCGGCTTCAAGTTTGTGTGTTGTCGTCTGGTTGTCGTGTTGCGCTGTTTTGTAGGACCCGGTGCCATAGAAAGCGGATAATAAGTAATTTTAATTTAACTAAAAAGATTTTAACAGGGTCGACAACGCGCGAGTGGCACCTCTGGTCTTGCAGACGTCAGGCTGCGATAACTGCTTACCATCAGGCGGGCTATAAGCTTTGCTTACTTTCCACCTCAGTGGTATAATTATATTTTGTTGTTTCTGTAAAAATGTCGTGATGGCCCTGTCGTTACGACACCTGCCTTTTACGTAGTTTGTAGGTTCCAAAACAGGCAAGTAGTGACTTATTATTTATTTAACATATTACTGTACTTTGAAGTTTATCTTAGACATCATTGACATCGGTAAAGGACATACAATATCATGAGGAAACCTAAATTTGCAGTTGGTATAATTCTAAAATCGTCAGCAAACGATGTGATCTAAGATTGCACCTACTTTATATGAATAGTGGCCGTTGTTCTGTGAAAGGACTGTAAGCTGGTATTGTTAACAGCAGTGCTATTCTGTAAAACCTGGTGAAAGTGTAGGTGAAGTGAAGGCAAATTGAGTTGTTATTCCGTACTAATGCTAGACATTGACAGTTTATTTCACTCAAGTTTTCACAAAGTGACTATTACTAAATCGACTAGCTGTACCAACAAATATTTTAACCGCTCGTGAAAAATCGCTAGCAATGCCACCTCACATTCAAACCAAGTTGAATGAAACTTGTAACGCCGCCGTTATTTTATTTCATGAAAAAGAGTTCATTTTGAAAGTTCATGAACATGTTTCAGTTGTTCCAAAGTTATATTTGTGGTTAAATTTGTTTTCTGCTGATTTGTTTCCGAGACACAGTTTTTGTTCAAGTACCAACTGCCTTGTGGTTAAATTTATTGTTGGAGGAGAAAATTATAATGTATCTACTGTGGATTTTTTATGGATACGACGACGTCTTCACAGATTCTATATAAATGATATTTATTTCTGTAAATAGGTTCATACAAACACTTGTACTTGTCATTTTGTAACTAAAAAGTGAGAACGATATTTCACTATCTGACAAATTGGAGAAGAAACATCAAAAGCAAAAAAAAGAGCAAATCTTAAAGGTCATAAGTCTCTTTTAAAGTCCAGACATTATCTTGGGCAGAATATGTAAGAACCATACAGATTTGTGTCTTAAATGGTCTGGAAATTATCTGTGTCTGAAAAATAGCTCAGAGACGTGGTCGCCAAGGGCCTCGAGGTCTTTCAAAGGTCAATAAAGGCGTGATCAAATTGACAATGAATAAATCCGCGAGACAACCAATGTGTTGTGATTGTGTGTATGTTTTTTTATAGTTTTAAGTTATCTTTTGTGCCGCTCCAGAAAGATAGAAAAAGACACATTATGGAATGCAATAAAGTATTGAGTATTGAGAAAAACTGCCATTTTTTTTTCTGACACTCTTTTCTCTCTTTCACAGAAAAAGTAACGTTTATTTTTGTTTACATATGGTAAAATACTTTTACGTACTTTGTTAAACAATATCAAGATTTTTTTAAATGTGTCTCACATGTGCCTTACGCTTTTACGAAACAAATAATATATTATTGTACCTATCTAACAAAAAAAACAACAAAGGGCAAACAAACACTCCTTCAAACACATACCAATATTTCCCAAAACCACACGCACATTCAAAACCCGTGCGAAATTCAGTATAATGGTCTGGGCAAGCCTATTACCGGGCATAATCCAAGACGGTAAGCATGCCACTTATGCTTCTTACGACATATTGTCAGGATGCCTCCACAATGCCCATAGAAGATACGTGAGGGTTGTGTCAAGTAAGTTCGGACTTGGCTGAATTCGTCCGGGCGAGAGTTTTGCTGTGTAGGCCCAATAAAGATGTGGACTTATTGGGTTGTTAAGGAATCAGGAGAAAAGATTTTTGGGTTTGATTTTGTCTTTAATGATACAATGTGTGTAAGTTGCGATTTTTTTTATTAGACTATTATTATTATTATTATCATATTGATCTCATTAGCTCTCATTGTGTATGTATTTGTAATTTCGTTATGTTTTTCTTTTAACTTTAATTTGATTATTTGTAATATTAATAATTAGTAAACTAATAAAAATTAAGTGTTTTTTCACTCACTGAATGTTGGTCGACCTATTATTGGCGACAATATAAATCTGATGCTTGTTAGTATTATTCTAATGTAATGCTGTATACAAAAGCTGTTGGTTTACCTTTAATAAATAAATAAATTATAAATTTACAATTACTTTGACATGTTGTGTATCATGATAGATTTCTTTTTTTAGTTAGAATAAGCTGTTTACAGCGTTTTTATTGACTTTGGGTCCTAATTTAATATCAGCTAAAAAACCTTTTTCTTCTACGAGATTTAGCATACGAAAAGATGTTTTAAAACCGACTAGAAGGGAATTTATATAAACAAACTTTTAAGTTTTTTTAGGTCAAGGGATTAAAATAATTAATTATTTTATTAATACATACATAAACTCACACGTTTTCTAATGGGCAGAAACTTTACAGCGCCATTTGCTACAATTCTTACATACTTCTTTAGTTTATACTTAAACCATTTGAATAACGTCCTTGGAGCAACTAAAATTAGAAAAGTTCTAAGTTTTAGTAGACAACAAAAAAAAAATACAGCCAACATTAATGAGCAAACAAAATGAGTTTTGATATTTCACATTATTTCACGAAACAATTCATCATTTCACTAACACAGTTCACACTTCAGCTCAGAAAGGTAGTATTAATGCACAAACCCACAGTTTCAGTGCTGAAACCTTCAGCCGTAGGTATATGGTTAACTGAACCGCGGCCATATTGTAATGCTGCCCGAGAATTTCTCTACGATGTTTGTGCTATTGTGTTTCTGTTATTCTGTGTTGGTGTAAGCTATAAACTTGAGAAGTTTGTACATAATTTTGTATTTAAAAAAGTATTGCTGTTCGTTTGTCACGCTAAAATTAAAACTTGAGAATGGCTGGGCAGCTTTTTTGATTAGGGCGGAATTCATCCTTAATATGTATTTATATTATTAGTGATTCATGTCACAAGCTCTGCTTAGTTTGGAACCAAATAGCGTTGTATGAAAGCTGTGGCATATTTATTAATTTGGTTAATTTTGATCTTAAAATATTTCTGCAATTTTAAGAAAGATTTAAACAGTGGCGTAACCAGTAAAAAAAAATAATAAGTACTTAAAGGAAAGTACTACAAAGGACATTGCTTTTCTTTTATGAGCTGGCTATCGTTGAACAATTTTGACTGAATTAATCATTTGTATGTAGGATTAACGTAACAATTATCTGTTTTAAACTGCTTTAATTTACCTAATTCAACTGTAAATTTTGTTTTTGTTTTGTAACTGCTTATCCTGCTTTTATTTATTTTTTTGACTGGCCTGTTGGTCTAGTAGTTAGTGACCCTGACTGCTATGCCGGAGGTCGTGGGTTCGATTCCCACCCAGGACAAATGTTTGTGTGATGAGCAGGATCATTTGTTCTGTGTCTGGGTGTAATTTATCTATAATATGTATGTATTTAGAAATATATAAGTATGTTTATCAGCTATTTAGTACCCATCACACAAGCTCTCAAGCTTAATTTGGGGCTAAATGGCGTTGTGTGAAAAGTTGTGGAATATTTATTTATTTATTTATTTATATTTAACGTATGTCATGGAATCCTTTAATTAAGGGAACACTGTTAAATGTAAAGAGTTGAATGTGAACCTTAACATATTGTATTTTGGTGCATGCTGTATTGGTTGTCCTTAAATAAATAAATAATTTTCCAATACAAACTGTTCCTTGCTATGAAACATTAAGGCTGGCAACAGACTTTAAGCACGCCATACCACCCGACGTCAATGTCGTGTTCTCGTTGGTAACATTACATTCAGTAGAGTAATGCTTCAAACTTAAATAAATATTATCTTTTGTCCTTTTCGAAATAAAAAAACTGTCTTTTAGTGGTCAATATTTTTATACTTAGGTGTGTTCAGAAATTGATCTGTTTCATAGCTTTAGTATCTATGAGGTCTGATCTTTTTGGACTCTTTTGTTAGAATACAAAACAGTTCTATTTATCTAAAACAGTACTTCTAAGCTTATAAGAAGACCTATCTGTATATCTCCTAATAAGCTTTAGCTTTTAACTCGCACCATACAGTCATAAGCATATTTGCTTGCAAAGTTTGCCATAACGTGCACGAAAGATTTAATAGCATTTTGTTTCCAAAACTTATTGTTTGATTTGTGTGTCATTAGTTGTGTGGTCTTTGGTATCAGCATGTGGGTACTGTGATGACCTCCTAAGTGGGCAGTTTATGGCCTTGTTAGTATAATTGTATGAGTGTGTTGTAGATCGGCATTTCTCTCCATGCTTGTCCGGTGTTGTGAGGAAAAAGTAGACAGATGGTAAAGACAGTGAATGATTTAGGTATAATGAATACCAAGCAATTCATTGATAAGTGTTTATCAATTCCATTTAATTAGGCGTAGCTGGTTATTAAACTATGCCTATGGTAATTCCTGCACATTTTTTTCATGGAAATATAAACTTTGATTATAAATTTCACCATGACTCTTTTTAAAAATACTAGTATCATACTACAGTGAATCACTGACTCACTGTTTAAAACGGAACCACATAATAATTATAGTTAAGAGCAGTTTCACACTCTTTGTCTGAACTAATGCCATTTTATTAAAACAGTTTTAAAATTAAAACCTTATAGGTAACCTGCAGAACAGTCACAGATAAAACTAAAATTAGTCATAGTCATAGTCATAGTATTTTATTGATAAGGGATTCTTACAAGTCATATACAGATTCAATATTTGGCTTATAAACAATTATCAAAAAGTATACCCTATTAATTATCTAAAAGTATACCCTTTTGAAATACAATAACCGTTTAAGTCTCGACCATCATACGTTGTCATTATTGTTTTGACAGCCCGGCCTTAAATAATCAAAGCGTATTTTGATAGGAACAGTGTTGTTTTAGACGAAATGTTAATAATTAACATTATACGCTTTTTGATTTCATAACAAGTTAAAGGTATTTTGTTTTCTAGTAGTGCCATTCTGTAAATCGCACCCCATGAAAACGCAGGAATTCCCTGCCGGAGTCGGTGTTTCCTGATAGCTTGAACCTAGAGGTCTTTAAGTCAAGAGTGAACAAGTTGCTTCTAGGCAAGCGTGCTTTATCGTCAACCACATCATCGCTTACCATCAGGTGAGATAGTGGTCAAACGCGTGCCTATCAATAATAAAAAAAAGCAAAGAAGGAAGCTCCATAGGGCAATCTAGGAACTTGACAAAATCAAACTTGTTACATTACTAATGATTTAACTTGCTTTATTTTGCTCTCAACACTCACGCTATTATGCTGTGTTTTTATTATTATTATATTTTTTTATTTTCTTGATTTGTTAAATAATATTTCGTGATTTCAATATTTGTAAATGTGAGAACACCATGTATCTATCCACAGAATTATGTGCTTATCTATTAAAATGCTTAATCTATCTTAGTATAGTATGTTATTTTTTTATTTTATTTTGTTTATTCTAGGTACAGACGCCGTACGCACATCAAGTTACCCCAATGTGTCAAATTTCTTTGATCGTTTTTCAACTTTATGTGAAAAAGATTAGGCTTCATATTCAATTTAGAAAATTTGACACTTTAAAGTAACTTGATGTGCTGGCGTCTGTACATCGTATTCACATAATATATAATGTATTTTTTTATTAGTTTTTGTCTTATAGTTAGTACAAGTTTGAAATCGCCAATCCGCCTTAAGCAAGCGTGGTGATTCAATGCTCGAGCCTTCTCTGTATGAGAAGAGGCCGTTGCCCAGCAGTGGGACAGTAACAGGCTGGTATTATTATTTTTTTATTGTTTACAAAATATTGTAAAAACTATTTTAAAAGAGTAAGTACGGAGTATCTTGCCCATTCTTCTTCATACAAAACTAGCTTTTGGAAGGGGCAGTTAGAATCATTATATTTTATTTCATGTACGTTTAACGTTCAAAAGTGCCTTCTAAATGGCCTTGTTGAAATAAATGATTTGACTTTGACTTTGAAATGAAGGCGAATTGAGCTGTCATTTCATACTACTTAATGCTAGGCATTGACAGTTTGCTTCACTTAAGTTTTCTCGGGGTGACTTTTACTGATACGACTATACACTATAATAAAATTTCAGTGTAATTTAAACAAATTCAAATCCGGTCAATTTAAATCAATTAGGAAAAGCATGCTTCACGACGTATACCAAACAATACGTAACCGGACAACCATGTCAACCACATGACAGGAAGCAACCAGCTTTTATATCGTTGTGGTCGCAACAACCGCGATGTGGTTGATAATCAATAGGACTACAACAGATTTCGTTTTGCGGTTCTGAGCATACACTAAATTGACACAACGTTATCACATTTAATTTATTGGATTTTTGTGTCTGCAATTATACAAAAAAATTGAATGTAAAGCCCAATCAAGCCAATCAGCCAATTCATGGTAAACATTTGTTTAGCAACAAAGTTGAATCATCGTGTTGCGGTGTTCACGCTCGATGAGCGTAAACACCGCAACACATCGAGCGAGAGCTGTTAACAACTCTGCAACAAACAGTGTTGCTAGCAACATGTTGAAAGCAACTCCGCAACACATTAGTTCAACTTTGTTGCTAAACAAATGTTTACTATGAATACGGGGCTTAATACTACTCCTTACTTTAAAGAATGGTTATGCAGAGGTGTGCTAAAAAGACACCCACATTTTCCTGTTATGATTTAAAAAAAACTATTAATCAATAATAATTATACATAATATTTCACATTTTTCACACACCGCACATCAAGTTACCCCTATGTGTCAAATTCCTTTGATCGTTTTTCAACTTTAAGTCAAACAGAATAAGGTTCATATTCAATTGGGAAAATTTGACATATTGGGGTAACTTGATGTGCTGGCGTCTGTACATTGTTTATTTCTCTAAATAATAACAATTGTTCAATTATCATACCTCAAAGTGCCCACAAGCGAGATGTTAAGAAATTATAAAAATAACAGTTCTAACCCCAAAACACAGTCCCGCGACTACAAACAAACCACATTTATCTATCCTACAAACAATTTACTGGCGAACTTTTTACCGGCAACTAAACTGACGGATTTATCAAGGGCCCTTACACACTGCTGGCAAAAACTCTCGCCGGAATAAATACATCAGTTCGTTGCTGCGGACTTTAATTTATCGCTCCCTGTGGATCGGACCGGACAGGTATAAACGGCTCGGCCGCTCCAACTTAAACGATAGATTTGCGTGAATTTTTGAAAGACTTCTCTTGAGTTTCTCCAGTTTAATTTGTTGAGTTCGTTCAGTTTGGTTTGTGGGTATGTGGCAACAGGAATATACCATGGAAAAGCTGAACGTAGTTTACATGGAAATAATAATAATATTCCACAACGTTTACATAACGCTATCTAATTCATTTTGCGAACAGCTAAAGAGTGGAATTCCCTGCCGGTGTCGGTGTTTCCTGATAGCTACAACCTAGGGGTCTTCAAGTCAAGAGTGAACAGGTTGCTTCTACGCAAGCGTGCTTCATCGTCGACTACATCATCGCTTACCATCAGGTGAGATAGTGGTCAAACGCGTGCCTAAAAGTAATAAAAAAAAAACTAGTCTCAATCCAAGCAGAGATTGTGTAATGAGCACTAGACAACTGATAAACATAGATAAATTATAACTTTTATTATTTTTACACAGAAC
This sequence comes from Euplexia lucipara, assembly GCA_921972225.1. Classification (NCBI taxonomy): domain Eukaryota; kingdom Metazoa; phylum Arthropoda; class Insecta; order Lepidoptera; family Noctuidae; genus Euplexia; species Euplexia lucipara. The sequence continues at coordinate 19,513,956 of OV179161.1, forward strand.
AAATAATCTTGCTCATCACACAATTATTTGTCTTGGGTGGGAATCGAACCCACGACAACCGGCGCAGCAATCAGAGCCAGTAGTGGCCAGTCAAATTCAAAATGCCAGTATAGTTGGCGATTCAGAGCAATAAACCCATCCAGCTCTTTTTAACATACCTAGGAATTCTTAACCAATATATTGCTAAATCAGCAGGATATATATTAGAGAAGGCGCAGATAATAATAACCACGCTTGCTTCAAGCGTGTTGGTATTTTTTTATTTAAATGAGGCTTATCATATTTTTAGTATAAGTTTAAAATAAGTTTAGGTATACCTTACTCAAATACCCTCAAAAATTTCACCATTACTGGCCCAATCGTTTAGAAAGACAGTTTAGTAACACACGTAGAAGACTAGAATGTAAAATAATAATTATAGTTAATCATTTGAGATAACGTACCTTATAAACGTTTCGTTAAACACTGAATATTGCAAGTCACTAATTACTTTATCATGTTGTAAACTGGATTCTGTCATTCACTGACACAAGAGTTTAAGGAAACTATATAGATCGATATCTATTTAATTTCTTCTCAGTAAACATCAATTACAAGAACACACGCAATTTCTTCACATTCAAACGTTTAAGTAAACGCTCTCATTCTCCATCTTTGCTGAGACAATTATGTATGTATATATGCAATGATCTCGAAAACGACTGCACACATTCCGGTAATTCGTTCACCGTTGTGCAATTTGTTGGTTTCCGGTGAAGAGGCTTGAAGATGGGCCTAATGGGGTCAAGCAGAGAAAGTAAAGCAAGTTATAAAGGTTGAACAATGATAGGTGAATTATTTGCTCATTTGGGATATATGATGTACCTAATGATAGAGCATTTGTATCACGTGTCAGTTATATGAATTAGTTTTTTGTTGCGGTGAACTTTATTAATTCAATTCGGTTCACGTGAATGGGTTTTATTTCTAATGGTTATCAAAGTAGAAGCATACCAAAAAAACGATAGATTCACTGTGTGAAAGATCATAATTATGGTAAGGAGGTGATTATTAAGATACAGGCGCTTATTAAATTAACTACTCAAAAAAATTGTGTCAGCATAGAAGCAAGATTAGTTTTTATTTCGTACTGAGCTTTAATATCAAAACAACAGCCCTATTTGGTACTTATCTTAATACTAATGTTCATAATGACTAAGAAGGACTAGAAAAGTACACAACATTATACTTTTTTGACAAAAAATATTAAGACTATATTTTTTTGCACGAAATTTTTTGAAGGTACAGACGCCAGCACGACAGGTTACCCCAATGTGTCCTTAGTTACTGGATAACACGATACCTCTTGGGGTATCGTGTTATGGAGGTCAGACGGGGACGTCCACCGCCCCCCACGAACATGGACTCGAGGTGGTGGCGCGTCGTGTTCACGCGCGTCCCTCTTAGACGTCGCGAGGGGAGTCTAACACCTCACTCCCCTCGCTAAATTGGCGAGGCCCGCGGGCCGGCACTAGTCGGGGGTCGCGGAAGTATCTTCCGTGCCCGTGACCCCCGGCGCAGGTGTGAGAAGGAACACGGGGTAGTTTTTAGTCAGTAAGAGTCTGACAGACCCCTCCGCTCTCCCCGGGGCGGGGGACATCCATGACGATTTTCCACTCCTAAAAAAAAGGCAGATATAATTAATTAATTAAATCTCAAAGCACAACTTCGAGCATGGGACGAGGATTTGGCAAAATACTGGCCCAACACATATACAATCGGATTAAAAATAAAAACAAAGCTTCAACACGAGTGCTTCAAAAAACATTCGAGATAATCAAAAGCAATATTTCCTCACATCCGAATACCAAAATGGCGTCTCACCATAAAAAAAACGCCACAAAAACCATCCCTTCATCAAACAAAAAACACCATGAACGGGTTATTGGTCTATTTAAATGCCCATGCTGAGTTAATAGATTATGGTTTATCATTAGTTTGACTATTAATAACTCTTTTTTTTTGTTGTTCGCAGGTGAGCGATGGTGTTCCAATGGGGATCAAAGGTAATCTGTTTATTTAGATTGTAATGAAGAATGTTACGGTTTTGGTCGTAACGGGTTTTTTTTACGTAAGTATCAGAAACTTGATTTATTATTTAATCAAAGCTGTGTCTGGATAATGTTAGTTGAGATTTTTTTGTGTAAAAAAGGCGGAATTAATGCCATAGGCATTTTTGACCAGTCATTTTTTGGGTGATGCAGAGACCAACAGTGGCAGGTGCAATTCTGAAAATAAGAGACAAAAATACATATTTATTAAAATATAAAAAATAATATGAATTCTTGCAATTACTCAAGTAACTATTTCTAATGACACATAATCTTCCGTTTGGTACATTTTGCGAAGAAGCTTCTGCCGTTACGTTAAAAGTCAAGAACAGACCAAATTAATTTAATTAAAACAATGAATAGGTACAACGTCGCATATTTTTTTTAACATGATGTTAATTTTATGCTTGCAACAAAGTTTGAAGACTTCTTACTGACATAATTACGTCATTCTACTTATTTTATCTCGGAATTAACTTATGAGTGTAAACTGCTGTATTCACTAAACCACCTAACAAAGTGAAAACTGTACTGAAATGCAGCTTGGTTTCTGTATATTCAGTCGAAGTCATTAAAGCACAAACTTAAGGTATAAACACGCGAGTAACCGAGAAAATATGAGATTATAACACGCATCGGTGTGCTCACACGCTTACATTTGATATCCTTTCTCATTCAAATATAACTGTTACATTCATCTGTGAACAATGTCAGAATACACTATGAATACGAACTATTTTTGAAGTAACATGTTTTTAATGTTATTTACTTTTGTACTCTTCGTTTGTACTACTCAGATCTCGTAAAAGTTTGTTTATTACCTTTATAATTTCTTTGGAAATAATCGGTCAAAAGATGTATTGTATGTGTGTTAAATATTAAGAGTGTATTAAATTTTTATGTATCATTTAACTGTGTGCCTACTATAAATTGGGATACTTTTAACTATAGTGGGTGGCGTGAAAGAAAAATAGTAGTTGGGTGAAAGTAGATACAACTTCACTTGTACTAAGACCAAACAATAATACTAGCATTTGGTGCTTAACAAAAGCCTATTCTTGTACAAAGAAGGAGTTATATAATATTGATATTGCTAGTTCATTGAATTTTGAAATATATAGCCCTAGCATAAATTCTTGTCATAAGCGTAGCGTAGCGTATTTGATCGTGAAGGGATGGCCTTTTGACGTTTAAAAAGTGCTGATTCTGAGCATAATTCGCACAAATAAGCTTGAGCATAATTCGCACAAATGAGCTTTAAGTTTTGAACAATTTTCAACTATCCTCTATCATTTAGCGTTAAATTCATAAGACAAGCACAATAAGTATCGCCCATACTTATGTATCACCCTTAATCAACATAAAAAATAATTAAAACAAGTATTTTCTTATTTGTATTCTATTCTTTTCCCTCTGCGTTTCTTTAGGTGTTTCTTCTCAGAGTAGTCAGATAGTGAAACACCGACCTCACTTGTAGTTAAAAAACGACGCGTAAAAGTGTTTGTATGAACCTATTAACAGAAATACATATTATTTATATCGTACTACAAAATATTGTCAACTCAATAATATACCCATATCAACACACAAAAGCCATTGTAAAATAAAAGTAAATAATGTAATCTGTTGTTCGCATTCACACGATAAAGCCTATTACAATTCCGGGCGCCCGATGGTCGTAACTCATATTTAAATTTTATTATCACTCAAATATCCTTTTGGCTACGCAGGAGTATTATAATGTTACGAGAGCTGTAACTTCTACATTATCTTTACGACTGTGGTGGATGGTGTAGGGCAGAGGCGATATGCGAATAATTATTTGATCTGAATGTTTACAGATATCTAAATTTGTAACAGCTTTTGTATTTAAGCACGTTCGAAGATTACAAGCAATGGTCAAATCGTAAGCAGTGATTGTAAAATTGTTAAAATATTTCAACGTTAATTTAATGGTAAGTTAGTAGGTACTGCTTCAAAAATCCTTTACCAGACCACGTTAGGCATGACATCTTATTTTTTACTGACTACGGCAAAGCCAAAGAAGGTTATGCTATTTGGACATAAAAATATTGCAATAAGGATCACGTTAAGATAAATCTTGAAACAAAGGGCAATTCCCGTATTTATTTATAAGAACGGTTGCATTCTAATCTCAGTCTTAATCTGTCAAAAATGCGTCTTATACACATGCCTTTTTGGCAAATTTTATTGACATTGATTGAGGGAGAGAGAGAGAGAGAGAGAGAGAGAGAGAGAGAGAGAGAGAGAGAGAGAGAGATGGGGGGGGGGGGAGAGAGAGAAAGAGAGAGAGAGAAAGAGAGAGAGATGGGGGAGGGAGAGGGAGAGAGAGAGAGAAAGAGAGAGAGAGGGAGAGAGGCGAGAGAGAGAGAGTTAAAAACTTTGATACTGTGTCTCAGTAGCGCCATCTAGAATAATATAGCAATACTAGAGCGGCAGCGGAGCGTACTAACTTAAACTCAAAGACTTGTGTCCCATAGGACATAAGTATCGTATAAAAATTTTGTTCGTGATGTCCTGTCTATACTAAGTATTGAACGTCTTTGTCTGTATCACACTGTAGGAGCAAGCGAGCGCACATCTTCTTTATAGAAGTTTTACTTCAGTCTTGTGGTCTAAAGTTTAAAGCACACTCGTTAACTGTTGAAAGTGCTAACAAGTGACTATCGAAACCAAGCTAACATCAATGATAGTGACTCTAGTTTTTTATGACTTATCCCATTCACCCCCAACCGTCATAAAAGGGGGATGAGCAGTGAAAAAGACATCAGGACGCGAGATTCCGTGGAGGTGTGAACCGATCGCACGATCACCGTTTACGACCGCCAAGATTTACTGCACAATATGTTTATAACAAAAGTTATAAGGATTGTTATTACAGTAAGGTTTTAATTAGCTGTTTAAATTATGGAAGCTTATTAGCTGAACAGTTTATTGTTGTAATATAATATCACGCCTCATGCTTAATTTGAAATACTTTGAAACTATCTTAGTATTAATAGTATGTTATTTTTTTTATTTTTATTTTTTTATTTTAGGTACATAGTATTCTCATAAATATAGGTAATGTATTTTTTATTCTATACAAAATATTGTAAAAAATATTTTAAAAGTATGGAAAGAATAGGTATGGAGTTTCTTGCCCATTCTTCTCCATACGAAACTACCTTTTAGAAGGGGCAACTAGAATCATTATTATTTCATTTAATTTGTAAGTTTGACGTTCAAAAGTGCCTCATAATTAGCCTAAGCGAAATAAATGATTTGACTTTGACTTTTTGAAGCCAAGTCAGCGGTCAATCACACTGCTGGTGTCAGAGTTTTTATGCCGCGCATTCTGTAAGACTTCATTCTAAACTTCGAATCTGAATCCGCTGTGAGTTTTTTTGATTGGCATTCTAAAACTCGGTTGATAATTAGAATCTACACTAGCGCTACTCTTGCGAGCGTGTTTGCGAGTTGAACTAAATTGATCTCGAGGTTTTGACAGCAGGTCATTTACTAACCACACGAACATAAGAAGCAGACCTACTTACTAGGCTGTTGTTTTTACACTACCAACTTTATATGTTGGTCGTGTAAATTGAACAACGCTGTGAGTCACAGCGATAATATGACAGTGAACTGAAATGCGAAATATCGGGGCAGGCAACATTTTTCTGTATGACAAGTCGTCACAAAAGATTCGCTGGGGTATAGAGGCAATGGAAAGGGGTGGAATGGGGGGTGGGGGCGAGTTCAACCCCTTCTGAGCTATTCATCCGCAACAAACGATGAGCACTGATTAGCAATGTTGTTGTTTATACGTCGCTAATTATATGGGTGGCGGGTTTTGTGTTGTTCATGTTGCACGTTACGCTTGTAACTTTTAAAGGGTGAGGCAGAGTTTTGCCGTTTGTAAAAGAGTTTTATTATAGACAAAGAAAGTTGTAAGTATATATTTTTGTATTTGTGAAATTGGGCTAACTCAAAACAGTAGTTTCATTCGGTTGTATTTTCATAAAATTTACCTCAAAAATCCGTCACTGGAAATAATTGTGACTGGAAATAATTGTGGCTGGAAATGACGAGTGGTTTTTGTGTTATCCTCATAATTCAATATTTTATATTCACCTTCATTTCGTCTTTATTGGTTAATTTACTGTACCAAATTCTTGTTATGTGAAAAAGGGACTCATCAAAGTTAATATGCAACCACAACAAAACAGATTTTTTTCAGTTGTGATAAGTGTCCCACGCATAAATACTACTAACTTACTTTACCTATACGTACCACAATAATGCATTAAATAACAATTTTTCAATCTCCAAAAACGTTCAGTCTGCAAAATTCAAAATCAAAAACATGCATACACAATATAAAAAATCCACAACAACCCATAAAAAATCCAGCGGGCACTATCCTAACAAAACCTCAATCCACCTTTGTGTTACACTCAAATCCTTCCACTATTATTAAGTTGAGACTCAAGTTGAACCATAGCAGCTTCTTTGTAAGCCTTCAAAAGCATTCCAGTGTTGCCAGCTACAGCTAAATTCCTCATACATTTCACCAATGTAAACGCGGAACTAATAAAATTTGCAAGTAACAGAGCTAAACAAAATGGTATGAAATTGTTAGTTGCTGCAACATGAATAGGTTGCGCGTTACATAAATAAATTATTTGCTGTTTGTAGTTTGTTGCACGTTGCAGGTTTTATAGGCTAGAATAAAATGTATACAGGTACTGCCTTTCTAGAACTTTGAATGTCAAGTACAATGTATAGTCGTGGAATGTAAAGGTTAAAAAACTTTTTGATTAATTTCTTCCAGCAGTTTTGTTGCTGTTTAGTCTTTAGTAGATATTTTGACAACATTATAAATTGAAAAAAGTTTGAATTGAAGGCACGCACCTCTGTATGATTGTACACTATAATTACTTGGTTAAAACACGGTGAAGGAAAACATCGTGAGGTAACCAGCCAACCTAAAAGATATATCTTGACGGCTTGTGAAGCGAAGTTAGAGGCTCATGGGCGGCAAACTTGAACACCAAGTTAGTCATTAACCAGACAGAAAGAAAAAGAATAGAAATAATGTGCTGCACCCAAATGTCACTGTTTTTATTTATTGATATGGCACTTCAACGACTTACTTACATAATTATACAACCAAGAATCACATACAATTCTAGGCCCAGTGAATTCGTCACTTACAAAAGTGCACAGCACTGTCAGAGTTTTTAAGTTGGGATGTTGTTATAGTTGGCAGTGGATTATTACGTTTCAATCTGGACAGTTACCAATGTTAACTCTTTAAATATATTGTACTTTATCTTGAACATTTAGTGAAGAAAATTATCGTATGTAATCTGGACTTACATAGTAATGATTTATGACATGATAATGATAATTTAAGATCTGCAGAGAGCGAGCATAGTGTTGTCTTGGTCCTGCACTGGAATCATTATATTCTGGTATAATTACAACATACATACAAAGATGCATGAACTTACGCCTGTTTTTCATGGAGGTAAGCAGAAGCTATAGAGCGCCATTTGCTACGATAAATGTTATTGTAATATTACCATCTTTATAAGGTAGAATAATAAAAATAAATATTCCGCAACCTTTCACACAATTCCATCTAGTCCCGAGCTAAGCAAAACTTGTGTTATGGGTACTATGAATATTTATTGTGTTATGAATATTTTACTTAATTTTATGTGTGCCGAAAGTTTCCTTAATAAAATAAATAAATGAATCTGTCATTATGTATTAGATCTTAAGCACGACTTCTTTTAAAATAACCAACGATCAAAACTACTTTGAATTAAATTACCAAGACGCTACTAACTAGCCACAGCGAGACAAAACTAAACAATTCCTCTCTTTGATGTCTTCTTTCAATAGCTTTCTTTAATAAATTCCGTCCATTGTTTCTTTTGAACTTTATCATTAGTTGACTACAGATAGTTTTTTTGTTATTGTTGCTTAAGTTTTAAAGACGCGGTTGCTGCGGCTTCAAATCAAAATCAATCAAGTAGACAGACGTCTGTACATAAGTTATACAAGATTTAAGTAGGTACCTACTATGTATCTATGAATCTAATGTTTCAGTTTTGATTAAGTTTCTATTGATTAAACATAACACACACACACACCTTAAAACAGATACCTACACACACACACACACACAACAACACGTACCTAAACACACACACCACCTATAGACACTATCAATTTTAGAACTGTTTTTGTATTGATTAGCGAATTTCTATTGGACGGTGAAGAAACACGGACGGCGGTGGTGCGGTGTGAAAGCACACTTTTAATGTGTCCTAACTTTACATTAGCGGTTACGACCTTTAGACCAATGAAGTAATTATTATAAAAAAAACTAGCGGACCTGACAGACGTCATCCTGCCCGATTTTGGTTTTAAAACCGACCGCAGCGACACCTACCGACTTCAATTGTAAATCTAAACCATTCTAAACCAAACTCAAATACTTACAACAAAAAAATAATTTTCCAATATGGTGCTGTCGTTCTGAAGTTATGCACGTACAGATGCAACACATCAACCTACCCCAATGTTTCAAATTTCTTTTGATAGGTTTTCAACTGTATTCTAAACACAATAAGGCTCATGTTCAAATGGGAAAATTTTACAGTTTGGGGTAGCTGGTGGCTGGCGTTTGTACATACATTTCGGCAATTTATTTTTATTTACATATATGTATATAAGGCTGTAATTAAGCTGTGATATTCTAGTGTGCGTAATGTATAATTGCCACTTGCTTTAAAAAATTGTGAAGGAAAACATCGTGAGCAATATATCTCGACGACATGTCGTAAAGCCAAGTGAGAGGCCCATGGGCGGCATTAAAACTCTCACACCAGGTACAACACAAAAAGAAAAACATAATAAAAATACCCAAATTTAAAAATATAAACCCGAATGATAAAGAGTGCAAACTCAAAGCCACATTGTTTAAAGTAACATTGTATTAACAAAAATATGGTTATCCACATAATCCTCGCAAAGTATAATCCCAGTTTAACAAAGTCAAACATTGTACAATGACTTTCGGTTGAAACGCTAATCAAAGTAGATGTTTGGGGTTGAAATCCTATTAATTCAGGACCATCTAATAAAGCCTTGATGCTTTGTATGACAACGGTCCAAAGAGATTCGGTAAGGCAGAAAATTTTGCCTTTTTGGCCATTTATTGTTAGGTCTGGAAAAGTTGGCATTACGGTTTGGGCCTATTACAATTATTCTGATTAAATTCCAATGGATAATCTGAATAAATTGACGTAATATGACGATCTATAGAGGATTAAATTCAGCAGTGGATAATAATACTTTCCTGGCAGTCTTTAAACACAAGGTTTTCTGGCGGCTTTTATCGTTTCTTATTCAACAATAAACCTAATTATAAAAAAGTCGTTTGTTGAAAAATTAAATTTTATTAATACTAGATTGTTACTGTAACATTACAAGCCAAAAGCCTCTTCTCGTACACAGAAGTCACGAGCATTTAACAACACGCTTGCTCAAGCCAAACATCTATTAACTATAAGTCCAGGTTTGTACACGATGTTTTCTTGATATGATTGAATGATGTTTAACATAAACTTAAAATGTACATATTTATGAATTTAAAAAGCCTTGCTTAGTTATATAAGAAGAACAACCTCGTGTATGAGATGTAGACGCTTGAAACTGAGCCACCTCGAAATACTGTACATTGACTTTAAAGAATTGTTCCTCATGGTGGTTATCACCATGAGGAGCAAAACTTCCCCAATGCCAATGAAATCGAAGATAAACTTAGAAAGCACATTATCATCCCCCTGCCTTTATCCCACATATGAAATGAAAAAGTCATAATATTTGTACTTTTCTCAACGTGTAAATTGTGAATCACACATAAATTTATTTTATTTTATTTATTTATTTCACATTACATGTTTTCCTAGAAATTACAGATAAAATCAAATGCGACGAAGTAACTCAAAATGATCGTTTTACTTCACTAAACAAGCTACACAGTACAGGGCCCTTGTAAACTTACCCAGTGTACAGCTGATTAGGTTAATGTATATGTCGTGGAAAACGATATTCTTGAATAATAAGTTGTGAAGTTGATTAACTTAGTACAGAGTCTATGGTGACCAGCGTGACGTTACTTGTCATTTGAAAATGGCGCGAATGTGTTTTCGGTAATGTCACGTGGACAGAGTCGTGCTGGTGCGTGGGAGCTGGGCAGAGCTCAGGTTTGATTTGAGACACCGACGAAGACACACATCCAGCACGAAACTGTCAGTTACCTAGATTTGAGTTGTTTTATGATTAACATTGTGAAGTGAGGTTATTACTGCAATGAAGATTGCTATTCTACGTTATGAACTCTGTACCACGAAACCCCCATCGGTGTCAGCTCATCGCTCAGCCATCGCTGACGCCGACATCAGAAGTGGCATAAAGAACTTGCTTCCAACTTTACTGGCGAGCTTCACCGAGATGTGATGAGATCTTCGTCGTGACGCACCAGAAAAACAAGATGCAGTGATCGAAGTCTGCTTGCTACATCGGGCTCCATCAAGAGAGTATGCGAGGTGCAAGATGCGAGGCTCCTGCAGCGCGGGTTGGCAGCGCGGCGGCGCGCGGGCGGCAGCGCGGCGGTGCAGCGTGGCGCAACTACAGATGTGCAGTTGTGCACGAAATAACTGGTATTTTCTGGTAGTAACAACAATCCGGTGAGTCGTGTAATTTTTGTTTTGATTTCGGTAGGTACCGGATGTTGTCTAGCTAAGTTGTACTATAGTCGCAATTTTAGAGGTCAATGCGAACGTTTGTGTAAAGGGCATACCTAGGTAGTTCCTAGTAGTACCTATAAACATAGACCTAGTACCGAACGAATTATTTACGAAGTTTTAAATAGTGGCAATAGTTTATTTTGCATGTGGGTAGCGCGTACAATAAGATAATTAATCATTTCAAATAGGTGTGACTGTGTGATGGTAATGATCGTTCGAGAAATGTTTTAAGGAGGGTATCGCAATCAACAAAATGTTTGTTGGTTATTTCGAAACAAAAATGTGTGGTGGATTATGGGTGTTAACCCAATCAGTTCTTTGTTTTAAAAGTGTCGATACCGCGGGTATGTACAGAGATCCTATGATTACTTTACGTTATGAATATTGCCATAATTTTAATTAGGTAATGGTTTATCGTGCAGGGGTTGAGTACCCCTTGTGAATTGAGAATTAGACTTCAAACTCAAACCTTATCGTCTATAGGCAAGCTTAAAAAACCCAGCCTAGACAAAAGGCAATAAGTAGTGTCAAAGGTCCAGGAACTATTGGATGCTTACGGCATGCGTCCGTGTCAGTCCCCTATTAAGAAAGCTATTCTTTTAACAAAGCATCTAATAGATAGGCTACTTGAAGTTAAATTAGCAAAGGGCTATTTTAATGCGTTAAATTGACAATAATGCGATCGAGATTTTGTTGAGCGTTTTGCCTGGGGTCTGTTTACGTAGCCATATTTTGTTACGTTGTTATACAACAGCGATCGAAGTTGTGACATTTAAAACTCAGTAAGTAAATAGACCGAACCGAACCGAGAAAAATGCTTCAAAACCTTAACCTTAACCTCTGACGTCAACCTTACAGACTAAGTCGGACGAAAGGAAAGTAGTGTGATAGGTACTCGGTTCAAAAAAAAAAAAAAAAAATGTGTAATAGGTACTGTTATTTGCCCTAGTTAATCCCTGTTTCTAAAAACTTTAGCAAGGGTTGAAAGGCTGCTGGGTGTATAATAAACGCCGACTAAAGCCGGATTTTCCTTGAACATTTCGAAGTGTTCATTTGTGAAGCGTTATGTAAAGTTTCTAGGCTATGATATCATAGCAAAGGTGAGCTGAAGCTTAGTTAAACTGCCTTTCTTGATAATATTCACCATGTTAGGCGGTTCATAGGTTTTTCGTATAGGTTTTCGTTTTTTTAATTTACCCTCACTGTTTTTATTGATGACTAGTAAACAATTTGGTCCATATAATGGAAATTGGGACACTTACAGATAAGATAACAAATAATTTCAATTTTACCGACTATACCTGGTTGTTTATTTTCTTATTATGAACTCTTAATTTAAATGAGATTGAAATTCAAACTGATGCAAGTGCGGCGCTATTCCCTTTATTTTGTAAATCGTATGGAAACCTTGTTGATATCACCACGGTATCAGAAAGCTGGTTGTTAGCCTAAATTTAATTTGAGCAAAGCTTAAAATCGGTTTGACCACAATGTTAGGACCAGGTTTTTAAATTAGCTTAATGATTTTGTTTTAATTAAAAATGAGGACAGAAGTCAAACTAAATTAGATTCAAGTATGAATGCCCCGATCACCAAGTTCTTTGAGAATTGAATGACATAGTTGATGACAGTGGTAGTGAAACCACATCTGGTTAAGAATAGCTTGTATACTCGTACTCGAAGCTTCGGACCGCACCTCATGAGTAACATGTGGCGATGGGTCTATAAGGAATCATTGGTGCGATTTCTGTCTGTGTTGGTGCACAAAGCGCTTCATGTGTTGTAGCACATATTGCGTTAGATTTTTGAGTCGTTGGTGCGATTCTCTTCGTGTTGGTGCACAGATTTTAATGAGTTTCATGAGTTGAGTATGCATTGCTTATAAATGATGATAAAGAGTAACAGAACTGTTAGAATTACTGTGTTGTAACTTATTGGTCGGACCTTTACTAATTACTAGTGCGCAGTGCGCTGTGAACCTAGGATAAACAAGGTAGTGTAGTTATTAGCGGAGTTCAATACTGGGCTTAGACATGTAAAGTACCAATAGGTTATTATCTTGTTTATTAATGACAGAAATTCATTTGAATAAACTTAAACTGATGTTTCACCGACTAGGCGACTGTCCAAGATAGTCGTGAGCGTCTATTAACTGAATTACAATCGCGATTAATGGGTGGTTTACCATTCACTCTGGTAACTTACAAAAGTTCCAACTCGTACTCGTGTTGTTTATCGCTGTCCTTAACAACTCGATCTTCGCGAAGTAGAGATAGTACGTACGACTATCCGACAGAGTAGTTCCCGCTTTTCTAACCTGTTTCTTCTTCTCGAAAAGCGTGATGGTTTCGTGTGTCTGTCCGTAGATGATTGACAGTCAAATTTAGATAGTAGGTACTTTGGGTAAATTCCCACTACCGTGTAAAGAGATCAAACTTCTTAGGTCAATGGTAATGAAAAACGTTTCTCTAAGTTCCGTTTTGATAGTACCTACTAAAATGAAACTTAAGTGTTAGTAACTTGGTTTACATTAAAAATGAAAAGCCTAGCTTAACTAAGCTTGACCCGAAGTGAAGGTTCTTTTAAACGCTTGCGGGCGACCAGTATGTTGTAAAGTCAAGTCGTAAGATGCGAACCTGTGAAGTTCAAACGAGTTAGAAGAAGAAAACAATGTTTCTGAGGGCAAAAGAACCTCAACAGACCTATGATACGCTTGTTGGCTTTCCGGTAAATCCGCATCCATAAGATGCAATCGCAACTGCATACGTTGTCGTTCAGGGCGTGATGAGCGGCTTGTGGTCTAGCGGGGACCTGGGCCTTGAAAGAGACTATTTTGTACGGTCATGTAATGACTTGAGGGTCGCGGACTCTGAGGTGATAACGATATGGGTGGCAGTACCGAATTGTCAATAGCTGTGGCAGGGCCATGAGTAGTGTGTTTATTTTTGAAATTTGATAATTATGAACTTTCCGTGTTTAAGTTCTAAAAATGGCTTAGTTAAAGTTCGTTTAGTTATTGTGAGTACTGAGTAGTCATTACTAGGTAATGATTATCTGTAAAGTTTTGGAATACATTTCATCTTACTTAACGTATACTCAATGGATTAAGTGTGAGGGTTTGGTGACCGATCCAGTTGCGCCGGAGCATGTAAGAGGTGCGCGTGGTCTGCTTTTTATGCGCAGGATATCCTTTCCGAGGGGTAGCACTTACGCGGCTGAGATGGTTAGCTTCTGGGGTTGGATCACAAGCCGATGGCCTGTGTGGCAATGACTAGCCTGAGTGGCAATGACTAGCCTGTGTGGCAATGACTAGCCTGTGTGGCAATGACTAGCCTGTGTGGCATTGACTAGCCTGTGTGGCGATGACTAGCCTGTGTGGCAATGACTAGCCTGTGTGGCAATGACTTGCCTGTGTGGCAACGACTAGCCTGTGTGGCAGTGACGAGCCTGTGTGGCAGTGACGAGCCTGTGTGGCAGTGACGAGCCTGTGTGGCAGTGACGAGCCTGTGTGGCAGTGACAAGCCTGTGTGGCAACGACGAGCCTGTGTGGCAACGACGAGCCTGTGTGGCAACTGTGAGCCTGTGTGGCACCCGTGAGCCTGTGTGGCACTTGTGAGCCTGTGTAGCACCCGTGAGCCTGCGTGGCACCAGTAAGCCTGCGTGGCACCTGTGAGTACCTATGTGTGGCACTCGTGAGCCTGTGTGGTACCTGTTAGCTTTAGCCTGTGTGGTATGTGAAAGTCTATGTAATACCTACTATGTCGTGCATTTGCATAGCACTATCTTAGTACACTTTCAGTTCTAGTAATGTTATCGGTCTTAGTGACGATTCATTCTGCCTGGATTTGTTTCGATTAGAGGTGTCAAGGTTTGACATACACCCTTGGAAATTTAGTTGTGGTCAGAATGACCGAGTTTTGAAGTATGTGAAAAATGCGTGCGTGCGTGTGTTTTGAAGTATGTGACCAATACGAGCGTGCGTGCGTATACGTGTTCTGTGTGTGTGTGTGTGTTTATTTTTAGTAGACACGAGGACGTGTGATGGTCATGATGGCCGTGTCGTGGAAAACGATATTCTTGAATAATAAGTTGTGAAGTTGATTAACTTAGTACAGAGTCTATGGTGACCAGCGTGACGTTACTTGTCATTTGAAAATGGCGCGAATGTGTTTTCGGTAATGTCACGTGGACAGAGTCGTGCTGGTGCGTGGGAGCTGGGCAGAGCTCAGGTTTGATTTGAGACACCGACGAAGACACACATCCAGCACGAAACTGTCAGTTACCTAGATTTGAGTTGTTTTATGATTAACATTGTGAAGTGAGGTTATTACTGCAATGAAGATTGCTATTCTACGTTATGAACTCTGTACCACGAAACCCCCATCGGTGTCAGCTCATCGCTCAGCCATCGCTGACGCCGACATATATAATAATATGCGAACGAAGACGTAGGTGGTTGCTATCTACAACATATATAACCAACATATAACAGCTACGTTATAACCATGTCCATTGAGGCACAGGCGTGCACAAGCACAAGTGTCACCCCTTAGGCACGGTGCATCAAACACGACTCGGAGTGCTAGACCGTGAATTGTCACACTACATTATTATCTTGCTGCATAGTTGCAATACTTAAGTAAGCATAAAATTTGAATTTACTTAAGTTTTAGTAGAATAGAATAGAATATTTTTTAGTTGTTTACTAAAAAAGCGTACAAATAATAAGTTTAAAAGCTGCATGGTCTGTTGTATAGCTAGATCTTAGGAATATCTCTCATCTCCTCATCTCTTAGGAATATCTTTTACCAACTATGTTCGAGTCTGCTTCCAGTTTAACCGGAGTGCCAATTTTTTACATCGAACGACTGCCAACTGTTGTGTGTTACAATGTAGGATTTGGCATCTTCTAAACGTTTTGGGAACACATTGTTCGTACAGCTAAAGATTGAAATTCCCTACCTGAGTCGTTGTTTCCTGATAGCTACAACCTAGTGGTCTGAAAGTCAAGACTAAATAGGTCACTTCTAGACTAACGTGCTTCATCGTCGACCACATCATCGCTTACCATCAGGTGAGATAGTGATCAAGCGAGGTTCACATTATAAAAACAAATGTAGGTATGATTAGTTTTTTTAGAGGAAACAAAAGAACTAAGTATAGTACCTATCTAATTATCGAAGCAGTGAAGGTGGTCCATGGTTTATGATTACCCCGTACTGCCAAAGTGCGTAAAACAATACATTCTAACATTCCGCGCGGACAAAGTCACTATAAAACAACTAGTTTAAACTATAATAATTCATTGTGTAATGGCACATTCTAGGAATCCTATTGTAACTAAGTCATACGACCTAGCGATTGCATGAAATTCTCAAATACATGTAAGTAGTTCAAAACATTCAGAGCTGTTTAAAATAGATTTTGATGAAGTAAACTCATGTTACTAGAATGAGAAATGTAATGGAATGTGGTTTTGTCAAAGCTACAGCTTTTTGTGGTTAAAAATAGAAATACGTTAATTTTCCAGGTAATACAATTACATTACACATTTGAGTTGAACAAATCAGTTAGCATATCCGAATTGTGAGATAGTACGTAACTGGCTTAACGTAACTCAATTCATTTTTATTCACTTTTTATTTATGTATAATTAAATAGCTGTTAGTATTCCATAATTAAATAACTAGACGTTAAAAGTCCATACACAGCCTTTAGTCATATCCATATTTCCATAATCATGTTCATATTCATGGGTAGAATAGCCTGCATGATTTGTCGCGTGATAAAAAATTCATTTAGTATTTTGTGTTCTTAGGTAAAAAATATGATGCTAACAATTTCAACTCACTAAACCACCCCAACCCACAGTACCTACAGCTTACCAAAAAACAATTTTAAACTCCAAAAAAGTTAACCTTCATAGTACATAGTCGTTCATCCCTGCTAATAAGATTAGGAACAGCGAACAGTTCTAATCCTGCATATCCAGTTTTCATAAATCCTGACGGGTGACCTTTACACCCTTCTATTTATAACTGCACGTTTGTCCTTGAGGGGAGTCAGAGTGCTTAGATTAGTTAATGTGGATATGCTGGGACAGCTGGGTTCCTTTGGGGATTTACTTCACCTATTTTATCTATTTTTGGCTCCTTCTTAGGTGTCGATAGATATAGTCACAGTGTATTATAGTTATTTTAAAGGGAAATACTTATGAATAAAAAGAAATCAAAAGCCGATTATTGTGACGCTAAATATTATTTATGTCATTTTAATATTTCCGTTTGGTCCTACTCTTAATTAAAATATCCCACAATTTTGTGTGAAAAACAGCCATTGTCTGTGATGTCAGTCTTAATACTTATCATTTTTTTCTTCCATTTGCATCACTTGGCCTAAGTTTCCTCAGCAAATGGGCATTTTTCTTTCTGTTTGGCCAAAATTCTGCTATGACAATCCTCTGACGCAGTCATGAGACCCTCACGTGTGCAGGCGCCAGTTCACGTAGCGAATAGCACGTATTGTTTGAGTTATTTAGTGTGATTCAGTGGGTGGTCAGAACCATCTAAGTCTCACAGCTAGTCAAACCAAGGAGTCTTTTTATCCAGTTACTGGGTTGTGGAGGTCACTTAATGGAAAATATTGTTATCCATCTGCATTCAGTTGAACTGGAAGTCGAACTCAATGCTAATGGAAAAAGACTTATAGGCAGAGGGTATCAATTTTAATTTTTCGAACGTAACTGCGTATAGTTGTTTATAAATTGTAAGAATATCATGATTGATAATAATGAATGGTATGTTTTTTCTTTTTTCGTTTGTACAGTTGTATAGACGCCAACACATCAAGTTACCTCAATGTGTCAATTTATTTTTTATAATTTTTCAACTTTAAGTCAAACTTTATAAGGTTCATATTTGATTGGGAAAATTTGTCAGTTTGGGGTAACTTGATGTGCTGGCGTTTGAACCATCATAATGCTATTAACAAAACTAAAACAAAAGCTTTGGAAAAAAATATTGCACACACCGAGGTGTGTGAAATGTGGCATAATCAAAAAGTTCACATGTAGAAGAAAATGAACATTATAACTAAAAGGATCGAATTTTGACTTCTTAGCGACAAATAGCACTACATACTTACAAACATAAAATCACGGAGTAGACCATTTTCCCATTGGGGTAGGCAGAAACTACAGAGAGTCATCTACTACGATTCTGACAAACTTGTTCTGGGAGCTAAAGCATTAGGTATTATTTCTTAAAAAATATTGTGAGTAGCATCTTTTGTCATAAGTAACAGTACCAGTTTAATGTAGTACGTTCTCAAATCCTAATAGCAAACACAATATTACAACAAAACAGTTAGCAAGCGACAATCTTTATTTAGGGTGGGAGGCTATTATCATAAGCAGCCAGTTTCACTTCATTTAAAGGTTAAATTTAGTCTTAATTGCTTTCCATAGATGTCGCTTTTCCGTTGTGTCCGCCATTTTCACCCAATTTCTAAGAATTTCTTATCGTTATGTAAGTGCTTAGCAACCTAGATAGCAGTACATTTTGTTTTATCACCCCTTAGTCCGCTTGCAGCAAGGGAGAATTTTGTTTCGAACGGTTCTTCTCCAAACCTGATTCGAATTTGAATGAAATTAATTGAATGGGGGTCGATTCTTGCATACTGATATAAATTGCTGACGAGAAAACCCGATTCCTTTTAGCCATGGATGTTGAAAAGGTGGCTTAGGATATTTTTGACCGGTTTTACGGGTAGTCAATATCATAACTTTACAACTACCTATGTTGAGGTCAGCTTTTTTTTTATTTGGAGTGTAAAATGCTAATAGATTTCTGTCAAACTCATACTGACTAATTTAAACCGGGTGTACCGTCTCACATCTTTATCGGGGGTCGCGGGAAGGGACGGTTTCTACGCAACAAGGTCAGCTATTCGGAAGCAGTTTAATTAAATAGACAGTATTACATGAAGTGACTGCCTAACTGATCTACACATACCTACCTATCCCAGTTTCTAGGTCATAATGATCTGCCTAACCTTTTTCGAACTTAGTTGGGATTGGCTTGCAGTTTTAACCGAATGCTGCATGTCGGACCTCCACAACCCAAGTACTGGGTAACACGATACCCCTTGGTTAAACTGGTTGTCAGATTTTCTGACTTCTGATTATCTGTAACAACTGTCATAGATCTACAAATGATAGCCGGGAACAATGCAGTCCCAGTTTCTATGTAACATTCATCATACCTTTTGATAAAAGTGTTGAACAAACACTAAAGTAAATAAAAAATAAAATAAAAAAATAAAAATGTTTATTTCGATTACAATGGGCTTAGAGATACAAATAATTGGAGATCACCTTTTAAGCAAGGGATTGCTTGTCTTAGGAGTCTCCGCTCTTCCACTTATCATTTATATTGCAATCGAGATGTAGAAATGTAAACATGCAAATAAAAATAAAATTGTAAATTAAAAAAAAAAACGACATTTAGAAAAGGCCAGATCGCGCGTATATGTGTGATGTGTGTGCCACGAGTGAGTGTGTGAGGTGTGAGTAAGTACGAGTGTGAGTGTAAGTAGTAAGGTAGTGTGGTGTGGGTGTAAGTAGTGAAGTAGTGTGGTGTGCGTGTTGAAATAAGTCAAAAGTCCTTTTTTTTTAGAATTCATGTTACAGTTAGGGCACAAAATACTTCCGATCGGCGTTACTAGTAAGGTGTAGGTCTAGGATTATAGTAGTAAATTCATATTCAAACTAGAGATGTTTAAAATCATAACTACAAAGTTATTGCAAGTTATTTAAGTGCGAAAGGTCAGTGACACTCTGTATTTGCTTATGCCATTAAATGCAATTGCGTGTGAAATATACAAACCAACGTTTTAACATATCTAAATATAACATTTATGATCTTTAATCAAACACGTGCTGATGTGTTTGAGTCGCTCATCTCTGGAGAACATTAAATTATTTATAAACAGTAATTATAATTATCCAGTTACCCTGACACTGGTCCACGCACAAGAATACATGAAGCAGTATTTTTATTTATTTATTAAAACTTAACACTAAAAAACTTTATTAAGGCAGCCTTTATGCGTTAGGCATTTTGTCCCAATCTTCTTTAAGGTGATGCAGAAATTAACAAAGCATGGAGGGGTATTCAACATACAAGACTAGAATACACATATTTCAAAATTAAATTAATTAAAACATGCTTATATTAAAACTATACAAAGTCAAGAGCAAATAAAATATTTTGATTGAGATAAGGTTATTAGTCAAAACTCTGAGAAGAGTCTGTCAACCTCCAATAATAGGTTTTTCACGTGATAAACGTTACGTGCTTTAAGTATGAACCGACAGTATAAAAAGTTAACCAATGTGGCTTGAGCTTCATTAAAGTTCTAATTTCCAACTGTGGTTGTCTGAATCAAAAACAAATTAGCCATCTCACGTTAATCAGCCCAAAAAATCCATACAAAAACCATCAAGGAACTCCGTAATGATGAAACTTAAAACCTAATTAAGCTTTAAAGACTCTCTTAACCCATTTGTAACTTAACTAAAGTAATTTAATTAAAATACGTAATACAGAAGGCCATTGACGCACTAATAAAAATCACTAACAAAACTAATTAAGCCCTTATTAAAAACTGTTACCGAAAAACGAAACGAAACAATAAACACAGTCACATACTGATATCAGTTACACAAAAAGTCTCAACCGGATGGTTTGATGTGGGTATTACGAAAAAAACTCGGAGAGCCAGCTGCGCGCGCGCCGGTACAGAGCTGTGTTTATTGTAAGGTAGCATGTGTTCGTATGTTTATGTTCCGCTGCGTTTCGCGTCCATGTTTATATGGAAGGTTTTTTTGGAAATCATTTCTATGTAGGTATGTGTGTGTGATAATTATCGAGGATGTATACTTTTCTGTCGAGTGAATGTCATTTTTTTGCTCTTCAATCATTTAAAAATGGATGTGGTTTTATTGTTTCTATACTGCGGCTGTTCAATTTGCTGATCTAACTTTTATAACTTTCTTTTTTACACGTAGAAATATTTATACAGATTATTCATTTATAATTATTCAAAATATAATAACGTTAACGTTAACGTTAATTTAATATTATTTGTTCCTGAAGGTATCAAAACGATTAATGTATCCTTGTACAATACAGTTATTACCTAAAGTGCTAATCGATCGAAATTATTTCAAAAGAGATATCATTTATTACAAATCCCTCATGCAATACTCTATATTTTATCATGGATGCGATTCCAGGAAACCTTTGGGTTGGTTCATGTGTTGCGGTTCAAAGTGGGTGCGCTTTGACGAACCCTTGAAAATCATCTACAAAGTATTGTTTCAATTCAACCCTGTGTTTCTATCATCCCCGTTCTACAGTGAAGCGGTACAAATATCACGTGTAAACCGTCAATAAAAATAGACTAACCAAATCCGACATTACAAATAAATCAATAAGCAGAAACGACGACACTGCAACACATCAGCAGCATCATACATAAATTATAATAGCAATCAATAACACGAACATCAAAACATTTAGAAAGCACATCTACCCACAGACGCTTCCCGTCATTTCTCGGAACTATTCGTCGGACGCAAAGGGAACTTCAGCAGGAGATGTCTGTCTGTCCGTTTGTTGAACTCAAACAATAAACAGATACATCTAGCAGACAGTTTGCTCGAAGTCCAGGTTTTAAGACTACTGTTTAATCTGATGTTTCTTAGCTTGTAGTTAGCCAAGATTGTGCATAGTGTTTGGGTGGATTTTAAGATGATAGTCAAAGTGAAATTGTTTATTTCAATTAGACCGTTAAAAGACACTTTAGATTGTCAAACTTAAAAATTGTAAAATGTTTCTAGTTACCCCTTAAAAGTTTAGTATTAGTATTTTTTTAACAAAAATGGGTTTAAAACTCGATACTCTTTTAAAATAGTTTTTTGCGTGATCGTCCTTTGCTTTATGGAAATAGTGATTTTACCAGCAATAGACATACCGGCTGCCTCTGTTAATCTATAGCAGTATTTTTAATCGACTTCCAAAAAGGAGGAGGTCAATATATTTTCCTGTATTCGAAAACAGTATAAACAAGCATGTTTTGTATGCGAGAAAAAGTATACAATCTACCTACCTACCTAACCTTTGACAAACTATTTTGGGATCGTCTCTCTAGCCTGACCAGATGTATCTGAAAAGCAGTGTTTTACCTAAAGCGTATCAGACTTCGAAAGCCCAATAAGTGGGTGTACTAAATAAATTATTTGAATTGATTTGATTTTTGGGCAACTTTAAAAGTAACAGCTGGTGTCTTCGACTTAACATGCGTGTTCAGGCACGGAGGGATTTATGAATGATGAATTAATAAATGACCTGGGTAAATAAAAAATCTTTTTTGGTCAGCCTCTTCGGCTCTCATTATTTAGTTCCAAGCCCCGCAAAATTATATAAGTACATCAATAGTTTAAAATTTGTTTTGATGGTAGAAGTAACATGTAAATTGTATAGATAATATAGCGATCGCCATTTTGTAACAACTATATAGTTTACAATTTCGAAGTCTCGGTAGCCAGATAGCCACGTCCTTTATCAAGCCCACAATACAAGTAACAGAATTCTATCAGTACAGTATCTGTTTCATGAATTGAAATTCTCCAAAACCATCGAACATCTTGATGTTCATGGAAGCAAGTTCTCGTGAAGACAATGGGAAATGTTCAGTCGATGTCCGATTCGATTAGAATCGCTCCATCGCACCCCATAGGTGTCGTGCGAATGGTTTAGAGATTAGATCAGGTAAATGTGGTGCAAGCTTTGTGAGAACCTACCGAGATTATTCAATTAAGCTTTCATTCAGAGATAGTTTTTGGTTGATTCGATTGACATAATTTCATTTAGCTTGATATGCTACACGTGTTAATGCGCTGTTTGCTATGTATTGTCATTTGTCTTGTTGGATATGAAGTATCTAATTATCATCCTCAATGATGTATAAAATAAGCAACTGTTTCGTAAGCTTACTAAACGCAAGCATTACTGCCTGATAATTAGATCCTGAGTTTCAACACCAAATTGGGTAACGCGTTATAGAGTTCTTCTGTCTGATTTTTTCAATAGTACACCGAAATCTGGATATGTGACTGATTGATGGAAATAAATCTAAATGTAACTGGTGAAATTTGGGTTTACCACAGATAAACTTCTGCATTACCATCTGGGAGTTACAGGCAGATAGAATAAAGGTGTATGAAGTTGACAGAAGTAGGTAATGAAACATGTTGGTTCAGATTGTAAGTAAGTTCTCACAATCTGCAATAGATGTTTCTTTCAAAATTTTTAAACAACGGAAATTGTTGCACAGCATTTAATTCTGCTTATCACACTACCACTCTTACTTTCCCACTGCAGGGCAATAGACATACAAAAAAGGCACTAGCATTGATCACCACGCTTGCTCAAGATAGACAGGCGATTTCAAACTTATATCTAACAATAGGTCTGATTTCATCTTTCTAACAATGTTTTCCTTTACCGATGTTATTGATGTCTAAGATCAACTTTAAAAGTACGATTGAATTTAAAATGTCATGATACCTGTCCAAATTTGAACCACAGCTTCGTGCATGAGAGGTAGGCGAATTAACATCTAGACCATCACGACTTTTAATTTTGCATACCCTACTTACAAAAACAAATTCCAATCCAGAAGTGGTGTTTCCAAAAAGAATACACACCCTTCACTCCCATCCTATAACACTCGGTAAACAAACTTTCCCAGTAAGGACGAGATAACGTAAACAAATTAAGGAACAGTATGTGCGCATACGATGCTCTGCATTCTGCTTATTTTGATATTTCAACCCACTTTAGTATGAGAACACTTCTAAGTTCAGAAACCCTTTGTAATGTTTACACATGAAGAAGAGAATAGATAACATTTGAGTCAAACGGGTAGATGTTACGAAGTTTCTCAGAGTGAAATTCTAAAATAATATTTATATCTAAGGATCGTTTGCTCGTATTTTGGAAACCAAGTTCGAACGAATAAAGTTGGGTAAAACATCCATACTGAAATGGAGGCGTAGTTTTTATGGCTTAACAATGAAATACTTGTTCAAATACACACATCAAAAGTGTCTAGGGATCAACATATATTTTTGCAATAACTTTTCTCCTGATTGATATTAATAAAATTTTCTTTAAGGATTCATCAAATAAAGTGTTTTAGTTTGTCACAGTAACGATAAACCAAGTCACCTTTGCATTAATAAAGAAATTTGCCATTTTCCTAATAAAGGGATTTTTGACATTTGAACCACTAACATTAAAGTTCGAAAAAAAGACTGAAATAACAGTTTTCTTTAAAATTTTATTGGGTAACTTAAACAATTAATAATCCGTGTTTCTACCGCGAACACTAACAACACAAGAACATCGGTTTGGCATACTCAAAATGAGTTCATCCAAATCACGCTGTGGAATGGCCGCCCATGTTCGTTGCAACAACAAAAAAAGGTCTTCTTGCGACTGGATACCCTCCATATTCGGCAGAGCTCTTCTCTGTAGCATATCCCATGCATGTTCAATCGGGTTCAAGTCTGACGACTGAGCAGGCCAGGGCAGGACATTGATGTTAGCTGCGGCGAGAGTCTGTCTTACAACTCTTGCGGTGTGCGGTCGTGCATTATCATGCATTAACTGAAATAAGGGACCGATTTGCACTTATAGAGGAACGATGACGTCTGATACAATCGTCTCAGCATAAATTTGAGCGTTGAGGTTGCCTCTGATCCAAATCAACTCAGTTCTTCCGCCGATCCAAATACCCGCCCATACCATGATGGTTCCACCACTATAAGGATGGACTTCCTGGCAGGATTTTAATCGCTGTTGGCGTCCAGGGGTTCTCCAGTGTCGTATACGTCTTGTATCCGGTCTCATACCAAAACGAGACTCATCAGAAAAGCACACGAAACGCCATTGTTCTTCTGCCCAATTTCTGTGTTCAAGAGCCCATTGATATCGAATCCTACGATTGTGCATTGCTATAGGTGGTACCCGTAGCGGTCTTCGGGAATGAATGTTCACTTCATGCAAGCGGTTTCTGACTGTTAAGTAAGTAAGTAAGTAAGTAAGTATGTAAGTAACGTAAGTAAGTACATTTATTTGCTCAAACAATGTGTATACATACAGAACGGTGATGTCAAGCATGCAAGATATTATTATAAATTATGTTCGACATGTTTGCCACTTAAGCGACGTGCAAATATATTAATGTTGTTTTATTTTTAATATTTTGTTTGGTCGCTAATTAAGTTCCCTGAAGAGTGATGAAGCCTCACGGCTAACATCATGGCGGTTATTGTTGGAGCTCTTCGAGTTAAGATTTGAATGTATCGGTCTTGTCTCCGTGTGGTGCAGCGATACCGTCCTCCATGGCGCTCAGCCACGGTACCAGTGCTTCGGTAACGTGTCCAAAGTCGACTGATAACACTCTGACTTGTATTCAGAGCTAAAGCCACAGTACGTTGCCGGGAACCAGCTTCTATCATTCCCACGGCTCTGAGCATTTCTTCCCTGCGTAAATGACGTCGCCGCTCCATAATAACGTTGGTTTTAATCAGTAGTAGGGAAACAGTAGCACTAATAATGTCTTCAATGCGTTGTATGTTTTTATAGGGAAAATATTGACAGCTGATTTTCATCTTTTACTCGAATTTGATTCACAGTTCCTGATTCAAATTATGAAATGCACCAAAAAGGATCCATATAAATTTATAAAATCATAAATTTATTACAAAGCCACATCTCAATCTCAAGAAATCCGCATAAAAATGCTTGATCCCTAGACACTTTTGATGTGTGTAGAAATAGATTTAGAGCCAATTTTATTTGAAGTCAATATGAAGTAGTGCGAGCCGCACAACAGACCTTTAGCTGGCTTAGTGGAGTCCCGTAAATACAATTTATACTATATACCTAATGCAAAACTAGCTTATGGTCTTTTTTGTGACTATTGAAGTGACATAAATCGAAATGAGATGCTTAAATGTTTTAACTGCTGAGAGAACGAATGAATATGAGCTATTCTGGCATGCTAATCCTGCGCAGACGAAGTCGCGGGCACCAGATAGACTTTCATAACGTTTTTGGCCATATAAGGTCTAAACGATACGTTCGAAATAACTACAAATACTGACTACTATACCTACGTGTAAATAGAAAGTGGCTTGTATATTTTCGCAATATAAAAACATACTTGAATCCTGTCTTCAGTATCAGTGGTCTAAAAAAACTTGAAGCGTTCACCGATCTAACCGGATATATCTGGAAACTTGGAAAAGCTAACATGTCCAGTCTTTCTTTTGCATTCATTCTCGACCAGTAACCGTTGGATCGCAATGCATACAATACATGTCCGATTTTAGGGATTCGTGCGTATATATGTGATTCTCAGGATTGAAATTTTATTATTGCTTCTGTTGAAAAAGGTTATTTTCTACGGGGGTATTCTCAGTGGTGTATTTATTTACATACCCACATAATTATACATAAATTGTCTAGTATTTATTTTTGAAATTTAACAGCCATTTTTGTTTCCTTATACTAGCAAGCTTACAAGGCAGTAACAAACACAACCAAAAAATATCAGGGAAAGTAGTCAAGCCGTTCCTCAGTATACTAATAGTCTTACACACATGCGGCAATAGATTTTTGACCACTTATCTTCTTCTTTTCTTGTTCTTCTTTACTTTACTTTATCATTGATTATTCTTTATCTTTAACTAAAATCCTGTTGTAACAATCAAATGAATTTTGTGCATGATTATCTTTTAAGTTGCGTAATAAAACTTCATGACTTCAAAATCTTCAAAACCAACAATATAACTCATCATACCGTTACCCCGGTTTGAGACAGATTCGTTCCTGGCATTTCTGTTTTTATATTTTTTCTCTCCGTGGTAGCTGTTTGTGTAAACGCTACGCCAAATCCGGCCTATTTTTGTTACCGGCCAGTGAACCGTTTCCAGCTTTGTTTTGATTTCTACCAATCAGAAATTCAATTTAGCGCGGGAGCACATATAATCAAGACTTTTTTGTAGTTTTTATTTTTTTTTTTCGTTCTCGGTACAGCGTTTGACACGGCTTTTATAAAAACTTGCTGAATATTTGATTTTGGAAATAGTTTTAGAATCGGCTTCGATTTTGTCTGTTAGCCTTTGATTTATGTTTGGTTTTTGAATCAATATTGCGATTGTGTTTTTGTTGTGTTATTTCTTTTCATACTTCTAAATGAAATATTTTTTCGAATCCTTTATGTAAGAACGTATATAATATGTTATATTTATGTTTGGGTAAATACTGATCATCTGCGGTATAAGAACATGGAATACTGTCTTTGATGAGTTTATTTGATATCCTTCCGACGATATTATACAACTCTATAATTTCTGTTCTCACTTTAGAGACTGTATACAGGGTGTCTCATTCAAATCGGTCAGTATGGGAAAATCTGAAACTATAAGACATACGAAGATCTGTTCTGAGGAACCATGTCATCGATTTTAATAAAAAGAAAAACTGCATTCATACATTTTAAAAAACATCTGAAAAAAGGCAGTGGTCACTTCGAGCACCTACTAAATTAAATTAAAGTAAGTATGTGGAAACAATGCATTTTATTAATTTTAGACATCATGTTTCATACAGACATTTACTGCTTAAGACCTACACAATCGATATCTAAATAGAAATAGTGTTTTTTTTTTCAAAATAACCGGGTTCGATTCCCGAACGGAATACAGATGTTTTTTAAAATGTATGAATGCAGATTTTCTTGTTATCAAAATCGATGACATGGTTCCTCAGAACAGATCTTCGTATGTCTTATAGTTTCAGACTTTCCCATACTGACCGATTTGAATGAGACAGCCTGTATACACAAGATTTTATTTAACCAATATCCTAATACAACAACATGATGTAAATTTACATTTTAAATGTTATATAAAATATGATATGATAATTATTTCGAAGTCTTCTTGGTTTGTCGGCCGGATCCACATTAGTCCTGTCCAGGTAGGGCTGCTCCATCATCAAAGCCAAATAATCTGGCCAATGGTTTAAATTTATGTCTGGTGCCGCGAAAGCACATGCTAGTGGCACTTTTCAATGGAAACCAGTAAATTGCTACAATTTAATTGCCAGGTGGCAGTCAATGCTATTTCATTTCAAACAATATTTATATAATCAATCGTCAAAAGTCGATACAATTTAAAAGGTTATGTTTAAATACGATAACTACTTGATGTTTTCAATACTACTTATATTAATAAGTACTAAAAAACAACCGACTTCTTAAAAAAAAACTAACAGGTGAAAAATAACTCCAGTTTCGGAAGTCTGTGGTGGTTTTGTTTTGTTCATTATTGGCCACCGACTTCCGAAACTGGAGTTATTTTTCACCTGTTAGTTTTTTTTTAAGAAGTCGGTTGTTTTTTTTTTGTAAAAAAGTTTTTATTTTGTAATTTTTAGTTTCTTTGTATGTAAAGAAAGTTTTTCAAAACTTGAAAGAATCATTGAAATTGGATAGCAATTGCTAAAGAAGTTCTATCTCAAAACATTAATCTGTACATCTCTGCCGGCCCCTTTTAAAATAGAATGGCGTAATGTTATGTTGTGGAAATACAAAAGCTCAGCATAGACATCTGACTATAGCAATCGCGAATAATTTGCTGTTATGCGTTGAAGAGTTCCGTTGCCTGTCTTCTTCGTCAGTTTTTCTTCACCAAATGATACTTTCTAAATGAAAATGCTTGATTTGTTACTAAAAATGTTGAAATTGGTGCATGTGTGCCTATATTTTTTAAGGAGTTCCCTAAATTCCTCGAAGATCCCTCATCAGGTATGAGTTTTGATACAAATGGGACCAATCTGTTAGCATACCCTATCAAACAAAAAAAGAATTTTGAAAATCGGTCTATAAATGACAGAGTACTGAGGTAACACACCCTAAAAAAAAAAAAAAAAATATACAACCGAATTGAGATCCTTCTCCTTTTTGTGAAGTCGGTTAAAAATAGACCTTGCTTGTAGTAGCTTGTGGCTAATTAATAACAACCTGGCGGGTTGATGAAGTAATGCTACGCTTGACTAGGTTGGCCTATCGATCGTCATGATGACCATTCATGACATATAATTAGGGCGAGCCGCATGTACAATGAAGTTTGCCAGGAAGTTGATATAGATCTCTTTAATACAAGCGTGTCTAAATTAAAAAATCTCTCTGAAACTACTGTTTCGATAGCGTAACATAGCCTTCGCTTTTTATAGTTTATAAGATCTAACACTGACTACTACCGTAGTGTTAATTTAATCAATTTTTATTTGTTACATGTGAAAACTTGTAATTGGCCATCATTTTGTTATCGCTTTAAATATTATGTCTGCCTAGCTGTAAGTTTTCCGAAAAATATAAAATAAAATATCAAGACTCTTCCGTGCCTCAGAAAGCACGTAAGGCGGTTAACACACTGCCACGCATCACGCTGCTTGATGCGTGTCTCTGAACTGAAATGAACGCGCGTGGATGAATTTTCTGTGTGTTGGACTGTGCGTGTTTTCCATACAAACGGAGATACTTACAAGCAACGGAAGAACACGCATCCACGCGCTACGCTGCACCATGCGGGGCAGTGTGAGAATCGCCTAAAGCTGTTGGTCCCGGACTTCATTTGTAGATCTATGACAGTCGTTACAGATAGTCAGAAACCCATAAAAGGGGAAAACTAGTTCAACCAAGTTGGTCCGGTTGTGGAGGTCCGACAGACAGTCGCTCCGTGTAAAATACTGGTATTCAATTACATCCGATTAATTCATTAAACCCCGTGTGAACACCGGTGTCCGCGCTGTCATTGTCTTTCTATTGTGTCTCTAATTGACACGATTGTAAGGTTAAACTGGAAGCCGACCCCAACATAGAAGGCTAAGCAGATAATGTTATTAAGTGCAACAACAACAGAACAGCAGCAGTGCAGTGCAGTGTGCTGGAACAACTTGCCTGCTGCGGTCTTCCCTTCCGATTATAATTTAGGTGTCTTCAAGGCTAGAGTGAATAGGCTCTTAATAAACTAGTGCGTTTTACCATCATTGATTGCATCACTGCTTACCATCAGGTGGGATTGCAGTCAAGCACTGGTTTATAATATAAAAAAAAGTAATAAGTACTAAAAAATAAATTCTTAATGGTTATTAGATATGTCGGCGTCTGCGATGGCTGAGCGATGAGCTGACACCAATGGGGGTTTCGTGGTACCAAGTTTATTACGTAAAATAACAATCTTCATTGCAGCAATAACCTCACTTAACAATCGTAATCACAAAACAAAACTCAAATAGGTAACTGACAGTTTCGTACTGAATGTGTGTCTTCGTTGGTGCCTCAAATCAATCTGAGCTCTGCCCAGCTCCCACGCACCAGAACGACTCTGTCCACGTGACATTACCGAAAACACATTCGCGCCATTATCAAATGACAAGTAACGTCACGCTGGTCACCATAGACTCCATACTAAGTTAATCAACTTCACAACTTATTATTCAAGAATATCGCTTTCCACGACATATATATTATACCTTTGAATCTAGCTCTCCAGATCCGCAACGGCAACGGCTACTAAGTCCTACCATTATACCAATGAGGCAACTGAATTGACTGAACTAAGTGATGTTTACCGATTATTTCTCCCTCTTTACTGTCCGATTAGTAACAAGTCTTTCGTTACAACAACCGGTGGCTATCGTAAACGTCCAAACTGAGACGAATTGGTAATTCTACACCCCGGGCTTGTTTTACCATTTAACTAGACTCAAGTATCGTTCACTTCCCTGAGAAAGATTTTGCAATTCCTGCACTTTTTTCTAGTACTGTGGGAATCAATTGCTGTGCTTTGCGGTTTGATCTACTCCTAAGGATTGAATAGTGATGTTGAAAACCCTGTAACATATTTGTGTTTTAAAATTCAAGTTTCAGATATTCAAACGCGTTCAAACCCAGAAAAACTTCATTATTGTTTTGTTTCATTATTTTAGTAGCATGTTTACTAGAAACCGCGGTATTTGTATGTAGTACATATTAAAACACATATTTTACATTGAAATTATTTGTACTTAAACAAATATCAACTTTATAATTAAAACTAAGAATAATACTTATTTAAAAAAATACACATTTACTGAAAATCGTACCGCAAACTGTATATTTTCATTACATAATATTTGTTTACTGTTTTGGAAGCTAAATTTCATAGGCTGGATAAATCAGAGCCCATCAACGATGATATTATTCTTACTAAAAGTGTTAGCGATGGCAAAGAGGGATTTAGATTTAACTGTTACGAAAGCTTTCATTTTGATTTATTTTTTTATTTCATAAAAGATTTATCTAAGCAAGGCTTTATCCAAAATAATCTTTACAAAACTTACTTTAGTCAGCTCTTTTTAAAAATGCGGCCCTCAATCCTAAATAGGCACTCGCAGCAAAACCTTTCAACTTTTTAATTCCAGTTAAGAAACTTTTCAAGTAAGTGATTTAAGAAAACACTTATTATTTCACCGGGAATCTTAGAGGAGGTAGCATAATTTCTGGAAAAAAAATCTAACCCTCACTTTGCTAATTCCGAAAAGTTTCGCTGGAGTGTTCGAGGACACCTGTCGGCCGTTACGGTAAACTTCGAAAAGATTCCCCCCCTTTTTTACTACCTTTTGAATCGTTTATCTCAGCGGTGCTTTAGGTTGAGTGTATTTGAAACTTCCCGATTGCCCATTATGCTGTTTTCTTTTTTTCCGCCGTCGAACTTTTTCGAACGCCAATTGTTGGGGCTTTGGCGAAAAAAAAAACAAATCGCTGATTTTCGGGTCGCGGGTTATGGGCGGTTTGTTGCACGCTGTGACGTAATCAAGATTTTTTTCAAAATAGAACGTATATTTTTTTCCGCAGATAAATGCATATGGTTCCGGAAGATTTGCGTTCGAATAGATGAATTTTGGTTCAGTTTTTGCTAGATACGTGGTTCGAACGAACAGAAATATATTTTTTTAATGTTTTTTGTTTGCATACACGAAAGCAATTTAAAACACGAGTATTTTTAAACAATACTCCAAGCGCATTGTCCCGCTACATCCTTAAACAATGGGAGGATACATTATTTTTATAATAAGAGATTTTTGCTGCGAGGAACTTAAAATTGCAAACGTTATTAAATATTTTTGTTAGCAAAGTAAGTACCTAGCAAGCTGCAGAAAAGTGCTCCCATTTTATTGGCCCGATAGCAAAAACTGTTTGAATATTCAACCCCTTTCTGAATATTATTAGATAAAGGGGATAAATAGTGAAGTTTGCTGGTTTATTTTGATATGATTTAATTATTGTGTTGTGTTTTAGTTTCTTCATTGTATACCATGAAAACTGAACACAACTAACGAAAAAAAATATAAGAATAATGATGAAATTGTGAATTAATTTTGAAAAATATAGAGATGTTAACGCAGAACTTGGATGAATAAAGATGAGGACGGTATAACTATCGATATAGCAAAAAGATGGCAAATTTACTGCCAGGAAGTAAGTGAAAAGGCGTACCAACATATCCAGAAATGGTATGTTCTGACTGCACTTTGAAGACTTCTGACTACCACTACCTTTAGTACCTTATATAGCAGTAGAGTTGATAATACCAGCCTGTAACTATTATACTAGAGGGTAAAGCCCTATAAATTGTATTGCCACATTTTGCTCAAGGCGAGTTGGTGATTTCAGACTTATGTATATCAACAATCATCAGTCCAGATTTTCTCGGGTTGTTCTTTTTCACGGTTATCAATGAAGACCAAGATAAACTTAGAAAGTACTTCATCAATAGAATAATTCTTATTAAAAGTTGCCCGGTTTTAAACCCACAATCCTGAGGGTATAGAACTACTGGGCTATAACGATGAATACACAGTATTCTTACAACAAATAACAAACATTACGCAACAAAAAAATCGACCTTGTGAAACGACTTCCATTCAAAACGGAAAGAAATGCATTTCCATTTTTATTGTACAAAAAAGTACAGTAAAATATAATCTTGATAGTCGATATAACCCGCACAATGGGCCTGGGGTCAGGCCATTGTGGCCCACGCAGTGTGGTAACCGATGGTATGGCCATTTGTCATAATCTCGCGTTGGCTGCAACGTAGTGGAGGTTAGAAATTCAAATGTCGAATGTTTTCGGTATTACGGGTTTATTTTGAAGTAAAAATTGGATTTTAAATGTAAAGATTAGGATTTTGACTTCTGATATTTCGTGATTCGCTTTGGCGGTGAAAAGATTTAGGGATTAAAATTGGATTTGGTTATTTTCCCACAGAACATTCTAAAAACGTCAATTTATGTTTTTAAAAAGTATTTGTGTTCGTTTTTATTATGTTTGTTTTTATTGTATGGTCACAGATTTCTACTCATAAAAGGGAATTCTTTTAGGCAAATGTAGTTAGTCTGTAGGTAAGAATACTAAAGTTTAATATTAAATTGACAGCTCTCGAAGAAGTCACCTAAAATGAAGTTTAGTTTGACAAGACCGAAATTGGCAACAATATCAATACAGTCATTACTCGTACTTTAAATTATATTCGAAACTCAAAAATTCAAATTTCATATTGTTTAACTTGACGCTGTATTCACACTGGTCCCACAAACACGTCGCCGACGGTGTGCAGGTTCCAGAAACAGCATTAATAAAACTTAAAAATAATTAAATACAGGAAAGAAGTTACACAGTTTATCATTCGGTAACTAGCAGAACTGTTATGAGAATATTTTGTGTAGCGCCACGAAATTAATATTACCTTAAACATTGATTAATGGATGCGAACGAACAGGCCGAGTTGGAAGTTATTTGATAGCGGACGACTTATGGACTGGTCCACTGTTTTTGGTTTATTATGTTTTAAAAGTCACTAGTTACAACTACAAGGTACTGTGACCCTTTCAGGATTTTTTGACAAAATCGTAACGCCAATTTTAGATCAAGAATAAAAAAAAATTAAAAGTTATCCTTTTTTTCTTTATTTTTTTTTGGTTTCATCTCTGACCGCTGGACAAGATTGAGGTCAAGAGTTTTTTTTTTGACTGGCCTGTTGGTCTAGTAGTTAGTGACCCTGACTGCTATGCCGGAGGTCGTGGGTTCGATTCTCACCCAGGAAAAATGTTTGTGTGATGAGCACGATCATTTGTTCTGTGTCTGGTTGTAATTATTTATCTATATCTGGTTGTATAATATGTTAGAAATATATTATGTTTATTAGCTGTTTAGTACCCATAACACAAGCTCTCAAGCTTAACTAGGGACTAAATGGCGTTGTGTGAAAAGTTGTGGAATAGTATATTATATTATTTAGTAACCCTCGGTGAATGACTTAGTGAGGATCTGGCTTAAAAAGGTTATACTTTGTTTATATTTTACTTTTACTTTTAAAACCGAGTGACAGTACAGTAGACTGAAGGTAGTGTAGTGCATTCAAGCATCTCACTGCCAAGCCCCAACATGGACAATAACCTCTATTTTTATTTAACCCCGCGGTAGAAAGTTTACATCTTAAACGAGCCGTGTGTTACATAACGTTGAAATGATAAACAAACTAAATTTGGATCAAGACGCGAAACATATAAACACCGGCCATAATGAACAACCGTTTCAAACAATAACTTTTATAGAAACAACTTCCTGGATTTTGTTGTAACTTGTTTATCTGTTTTTTGTTTTGTAAATGACTCTTTTGTGTTTTGTTTTTAGAATGGCATTTTATTTGAGGAAGAAATAAAACATAATAATAACCATAGGCGTACCGCATGGATCTTAGAACATTAAGCACATTAATTTCAAGCACTTTAAGCTGTTGGTTTCAGCTTTTTAAGCTGACCTCGCATTGTATTAGACTTTCGTACAAAGCGAGATCAGCGTAAACTGGAAATGTATACCTTGATGTGTAGCCATGTGTACATCTTTGTGCTTTGTCGTGTTACCCAGTAACTGGGCTACGTAAGTCACATACACAGTCTCTCCTATTACCTATTGGTATTCAACTGCATTCAGTTTAACTGGAAGCCTATTCCTACAGTAACGAACACAAAATAAAAATGTACATGGAATTTGGATCAAATAAAAACAAATACCTATTATTTAATTCTGAGTGATTCAAATTCCACTTCATTATTTTAGTATGCGCTCTGAAACGTTAAATATGCAAGGATGTTCCAGCATATTTAACAGTTACATTTACAAACAACACTGGGTGGTAACTATATATTTAATTTATTTTGAATCATGAAGTTCAATCTAAAAGAAACTTTAGAGTACTAAATAATTACAAATTGCATCATAGCTGTATAAATGAGAAAGTGAGTTAGTTCTAAGTCCACCTAAGCCACTAAATCAATAAAATAAATTCGCTGCTGTTCTTCTATTCTGACATACATCTTTAGCTTCGTTTACATCTTATCTTACTTATATTATAAACGCGAAAATTTGTTTGGATGCGTTCAACCAAACAAATTTTCGTAGTTTTTGCGTGAAAAAGTAACAAACATCCGTTGATGTTTGTTTCTTTTTCACGCAAAAACTACTAAACGGATTTGGA
Organism: Euplexia lucipara; assembly: GCA_921972225.1. Classification (NCBI taxonomy): domain Eukaryota; kingdom Metazoa; phylum Arthropoda; class Insecta; order Lepidoptera; family Noctuidae; genus Euplexia; species Euplexia lucipara. Next base: position 19,549,595 of record OV179161.1, read on the forward strand.
TAAAATTTAGTACACAGATAGTTTATAATCTAGATTAACACATAGGCTAGTTTTTATCCCCATTATAGGTATCTTCCCGTGGGATATTTTTTGAGTTGTAGCGGGTGAAGCCGCTGGCAACAGCTAGTTGATACACATGTATCAACTAGCCGTTGCCAGCGGCTTCCAGCCGGCTTCAGCGGAATACTCGCAACTGGCGTGTGTGTATGACAATGTTGTCAGTGAGTATACCGCGCCTGATATTTTTGAAAAACCTCATCAATCAATAATATCTATGTATATCCTTTTAGGGCGTCTTTCCCGGCGTTCCCACTTACATCTACCTTATGAATACATACCTTTTGTTAGTCGCCTCCTTTCATTCCTCTTCATCCTTTCAACGTGACCAAACCATCTTAGCATACTTTAAGGCTTGCATTTACAAAGAAACATTACCACCTCTGCAATCGCCTGTACCCAGTAGTCGACCGCGGGTGGTAAACCTAATCTCTTACAACGACGCACAACCGCCCACAATCCCGACCTAAACAAGAAAAACTGTTGTAACCCATAGTTTTATTGTACTTTTTGTTTTACAATATTTTATCTGTTTGTATGACAAATGGCCAATTATTTCGTGTACGTACGAATGTATTGTCTGATAGCTACTGGGTTTTGTTCAGTTGTAGGGTACATTTTATTTTTTATTTTTGGAATGTCAAAATATAGTGGAAATATTGAGCGGATTGACTTGAGTGGTCGTAGGACTAACTAGCGATCAAACTATTGTGTAGCTATTGAATTAGAAGTCAAGTTCAAAGAGAGTTTGAAGCATGACTAGAATTCGTTATTCTTTTGTATTTTTTGTTATGGGAAACAAAGCCGATGTTGACTATTCTCAGTCTAAGTGGTCTGTATGTAGGAATACTAATAAAAATCTCCAATTGAAACAGTTGAACTCAATGAAGATATATTCATGGGTTAGTATACAAATTGTTTTTCATACAGTGTTATTATAGTGTTATTGAGTTAAGCATTCTATATCCGCCTTTGAAACTAGTCAAACCATTATTACCCTTACCAAATACCTATAGGTACTCCATTTACAATAGCATAAGAGAGAATAGTTAAAAAAGGTTATTTATAATGCACTTTTTGTAACGAAATCCGAATTTATTATAAGTTATCTATTTTCTCAGCATCTGTCATGTCACACTTAGTTGTAACCACTGCAACAATTTAATATAGTTACCTACATTATTTTATTTTTGTTGAAACTTAAAGTGTCAACAATAAAAACCTCAAAGAAGAGGGGTGGACAACACATGAACACATTCTTCGTTTCACGTTAATTCTTCTAAATGTAACATACATACATACATAAAAAGGCGTGAGTCTTTTTCCCATGAGGGTAGGCAGAGACTACAGAGCGCCATATGCTACAATTCTTACATACTTCTTTTGCTTCGTTTACATTCATAGGTACATGTTGTCATACACACACGCCGCGCCGGTTGCGAGTACTACCCACCCGACCTTTCTGAAGAACCTCACCAATAAGGTCTATGTATATCCTTCTAGGGCGTCCCCTCCCGGCAAATGTAAAATAAAACTATTTGAATAGAACTTGTTTTCTATTATCTTTAAAATAAAAATAAAATGTGTTTAATTCCTGCTTCTACTCTACGAGCCTCTTTTTCTATTTTTTTTCTAATTATAAATGGAGTATAAGTAAGTACTTGTGTTCACATAACAATACAGAAATCCATACATTTATTCATAACACATTACACACAATATTTCTTATCGTGTTGCTACCAGATATTGTTGGAATATCTGACATTTGTCCCATAGCGATATTATTGTACCATTATGATGCATACAGATAAACAATATTTGACACTCGTGCCGTTATAGCAACTCCCACGTGGCCATAGAGGTCTTATTCGACTATTGTAGTGTTATCAAATTAAGTGAGTTCACGTAAGCACATAGCTAGTTACACTTTCTATACGAAAATCACCTTTAGTGATACGACTTAAAGGTGGTGTTGACGTCAAATGAGCTATTTGACAAAATTTCAGTTTTTACACACTCATCTAGATTACAAGAAAATATTCGACACATATTCGCTGATTGATCCGCGGTATCATAAATACATTGACCGCATTGAAAGCGTCCAAAGACGTTTCATAAAATACCTTTGCTTCCATCAAAAGATCCCTTATCAGTCAACCGATTACCTTAGACTCTGTAAGAAGTACCATCTTCTACCACTGGAAGATCGTCGTAAAATTGCTGACTGTCTATTCTTATTGAAAATCTTCAACAACAATATTGATAACCCTGAGTTATTGTCAAAATTTTATTTTAAATGTGCCATGTAAAACATTCCGTTTTAATCGACCCATACGTGTACCTCATTCATCTTCGAACTATAGGCAGAATAGTTATATTGTGCGTGCAAGCAGACATTTTAATGATATGTGCAAGGAGTACGATTTGGATCCTTTCACAATAAGTGTGAATTCGGCCAGAAGGTGCTTAAGCCTCAAATTTTTCGTGTAGCGGCTACTTTGATTGTTTTTGTTTTTATTTAAGTATAAAGGTAATGTCTTAAAAAAAATGGAATATTTAACGAATAAGGTGTTTTTGTATTGTGCTCACACCATTTCAACATTTAACTTATCACTATACGTGAGGACTTGTAATTGGCTTTCTGGTGACTATGGTTTATTTTTTTTTGTTTTGTTTGTTTTTATTAGCTGTAAGTCCTCCATGTACTAAATAAATAAATATTTTTTCTTTTTTCACAAAGATCATCAAAAAATAAACACAATCGACTCAAAATGTCGCATGACGTCAATAGCCTGAACAATTTTATACTAGATAATGACGTTAAAAGTCCCCTCTCCTCAACTTTAATGCGCTTAATCTAAGCAGTTTTCCATCAATTTGAAAAAGGTAAAAAATATGTAAGTATATTTTCTTGTAATCTAGATCAGGGAATAAAAACGTAACTTTTGTCAAATAGGCCATTGGTATCACTGGTGTGCTGTACGATATGGAGTAGGTATATGTTATAATAGTATTTGGAACGAAGTTCCTTATCGCGCGTTGTGAAAGGGGGCTAGACGGAAAAAATTCTTACGAAAAGTTGTCACGACACTTTTTGCTATAGAAGCTATTGTAAGCTGTGCGGCGTCGCATGTTCGCAGGGAGAGGGAGAGGGAGAGGGAGAGGGAGAGGGAGAGGGAGAGGGAGAGGGAGAGGGAGAGGGAGAGGGAGAGGGAGAGGGAGAGGGAGAGGGAGAGGGAGAGGGAGAGGGAGAGGGAGAGGGAGAGGGAGAGGGAGAGGGAGAGGGAGAGGGAGAGGGAGAGGGAGAGGGAGAGGGAGAGGGAGAGGGAGAGGGAGAGGGAGAGGGAGAGGGAGAGGGAGAGGGAGAGGGAGAGGGAGAGGGGGAGGGAGGAGGAAGATGGAGGGGGAGGGGGAGAGAGAGAAGATTGAATAGTTCACTAATCAATCGAAGGGAACTTCGTTCCATCCGGGTGTCCCTTGACACCTCTCAAGTTTTTTCTAGTTATATTTTAATACGTATCACTAAGAAGTGTAACTTCTGCGCGGAGAGTTAATTAAAATCTGAGAGTTTTTTGTAAGTTTCAGCACGGTTGGTGCACTAAGTATTGTTGGTTGTATGACCTACAGGCTGGTAGTTCCGTGTCTGGCTGTTTGTTTATATGAGTTAAAATGTTTGTAAACGCATCCACAGTACGGGAAAATTACAAGTGTGGGGCAAAATTAAAAGTGCATGTGCACTTATAATTGGTAAATTAAGTAAAAAAACAAAATGACAACACCTAAAGGAAATAACTAGCACAGTAAAAATGCGTAGTTCTTTACCATGCTGAATGGTAGTCAAAACATATTTTTTATCTGCATTTTCCTTGCAATGGCTATTATATTCGTACACTAGCAGTGTCCCGTGACGTTACCCTCTCAAAAAGTTATCCAAATACCAATCTAATCTTCTTTTGGTGTATTAATTCTAGAGTACAAGTAAAACTCTCTTGAAACTTGAATCTTGAGTATTTTTGCCACCCATGGGCCTCTGACTTAGCATCCCATGCCGTCGAGAAATATCTCTCAGACAGGCCGGATTCCTCAACATGTTTTTTTTTCAACTTTATTGAAGCAACTAAAAATTAAACAATAGGTACCTACGCACACGAAACCAAAAAGTCAATAGTGCCTTAGGATCTAAGTCGAGACGAACTGACACTCATTCAAATGAAAAAACAAACTTGTGAACTAAATTACATTACTATTAGGAACAGATTTTAGCCGCACCACATCATATGATATGTATTAAAACGAACGTTAAACTTAACTGTGTATATTCTCACATAAACAATGTCTTAGGTATTTAATCTAAAACTGTTACCGACCCTACATTGTAGTCCGTTATCCTACATTTCATTTTACGAGCCAAAGTGATGGGCCCTAAAACAGGCTACCTAGTTGTCTTGTTGTTCCTTGCTGTAGTACTTTAGTTAATGGGGTACAGTGGGGTTAAATAGACTTAAGGCTCCAGAGTGGTCCACGAAGTTAATTTTTGACTCATTAGTCATCTAGTGCTTGCAAGTCTCATGATTTTTATCTCGGTTTAGCTCGATTAATGGCAATAATTGACTAGCCTGTTGGTTTAGTAGTTAGTGACCTTGACTGCTATGCCGGTGGTCGTGGGTTCGATTCCCATCCAGGTCAAATGTTTGTGTGATGAGCACGATCATTTGTTCTGTGTCTGGGTGTAATTTATCTATAATATGTATGTATTTAGAAATATATAAGTATGTTTATCAGCTGTTTAGTACCCATAACACAAGCTCTCAAGCTTAACTTGGGACTAAATGGCGTTGTGTGAAAAGTTGTTGTATATTTATTATTAATTTATTTATTTATTTATAGTTACTTAATACGGTAAAACACCAATTACACTAAGTAACATAGTGACAATTATTACAATTACGAAAAAAAAAAGTTATAAAAAGAAATTAAAAAAAAAAAAAAATTAAATAAAACTAATAAAAGAAAAAAAATAATATAAGCTCGCCCCCTATTACATGGGACTATTTACTCAACTGGCGAAATGTGGGTGTTCACCTTTGCCCTTCGCCTTTGCCTAACCCTTTGGGGATTACAGGCGTGATGTTATGTATGTATGATGCCCGTGTGGATTTGTGACTAGTTAGCAATAGGCTTCCTCCTAATTGTAGGGTTAAACCATTAACGTACATTCGACACCATGAGTTTGAGACATGATTCTTGACCCATAGAAATGATGATATTCGCAATTTTTTTGTAGCTTGTAGCGAAATCTATCTCGCCACATACGAACTAACGACTGACATCCTAAATCGCAGTATCGAAGTTATCCGTCGGGCAGTAGGTAGCTAACCAGAGACAACACCCGTCTGGTTTGAGGATCCTCCCTTTTCAATGGTGGATGAGGAACTCTGCACCCTGTTTCTCGAACCTCCAAACTGGTGGCCCCGAACATGAAAGTCAGCGCAGCCTTCGTGCAGAGCTACGTCATCGTGCCGTCATCCATCACTTACTCTAGCTCTCGAGCAGCGAGTCACACAGCCAGCCAGCATCCACGGCTTCAACGGGAATCCTGACCACCAGCATGCAGCAGACGCGTATACCTGGTCATCACCCACAGCCTCCTCAACCAACCTTGGCACAATCAATAAAAAAATAACACTTATGGGTCCAGGATCACGTCTTGTAGACAATGTCCCTTTCTTTCCTCATTGGCCAAAGAATTTCGATACAAAATAATAATTATTATTAAATAAAAGCTGCTTACATTCAAAATCGGCTTTAATTTACAATCGCTAATTTATGCAATTTATACTAATCGGATTACTAATTGATGATAAATTTGACGGCTATGGACGTCATACCGCATACTGCGTATCTATTATACCAAATCCAGTATTAACTGGCCTCGCATTTGGCTGAAACTTCTTATAATGGTAGGCCAACTCAAGGTCAAAACGTAACTATGGACCTGCGGCCCAGAGTTTATAATAGGATTTATTAAGAATGAAAAGTTGCGTCTGTGGGCGTTTAGTGACAGATCGGTGCTTGATATGATAATTATAATCAGTATGGTGATTGGTTTATTTTGTCACTTCAGTTTTCACCTACGTTTTAAAACAGTCAGTGTGTATTAATTATGGTATTCTAGCAATAAAAAGTATTCTTCTCTGTTCTACACATAACATAACGTCACACCTGTCATTCCTGTCATCCTTATGTATGCATGTTAGTTTAACCCAAAGAGATTTAAAATACTATAGAGCGGGCATGTCAAGGAAATGTCACAGAAAAACTTTGATCCCATGTCTTAGTAACGCCATCTAGAATAATTTATGAATATTGGATCGGCAGCGGATCGTACTACAAAAAACTCATAGACTTGTGTCCAGCAGGACACACTTTTTCGGCCGAAAATTTTGTTCGTGATGTCCGGTCTATAGGTATTGAATGTCTTTGGTTTAACCTATTTTCTAATCACCATTTTAATATCATATCAGGTACGTAGAGAGAGTATTTAGGTACACGTACCACAGTATAATATTATGACGTACCCAGCACAATGTGAGAAACTAAACTATGACTTCCCTCAATTATAAACGTATACTAACTTAAACTAGCGCGCTTAACTGAACAGTTAGTCGGAATATATAGCTTAGATAAACGGGCTACAAGCACTAACGGTAAAGGCGTCGTTACACGAGACAGAATCAACATAAAGTTCAGTTAGCGCGCGAATGTTGAACGTTTCGTTAAAAAAATACGACTGCCATTGATAACACTCTATGGTTATGGCGGGGTTTAAAAAAAATGTTTAGGGTTTTGGAAGATTAGAAGACATGATTTTGTTATTTTTTTGGCTGAAAATGAGGGACAATAAATAAGTATGGAAGTAATCATTTTTTCAAAAGCTTGGTAATCTCGGTGTAGCAGAAGCAAGAGGATAAAATACGGGTATTAATGTGTGTCCATTAATATCTATGTAAGATCTTTGGTTCTCAAACCTCGGAAAATATTGTATCTCGATACACATACACGATAAGATGCGTTGTTAAAGTTTTCGATTAGACTAATATAGGTGTTATAAGTCCATCAGGAGGAAAGAATGGAGGTAAACCTTTTAATATTAAATGGCTTGGTGGTTTAGTGGTAGTTTGATTCCCATCCAAGATAAATGTTTGTGCGATGAGCTTAATCATTTTTTCTGTGTCTGAGTGTAACTAATCTATAATACTAAGAATATAATTTAGAAAAATATAAGTATTAGTACCTTGTCCAGTACTAATGTCACAATCTCTGCTTAGTTTGGAACTACCTGGCGTTGTTTGAAAGTAGTGCAATATATATTTATTTATCCATATTAGTTTCATCTAGCTTACTTATTATAACATTTAACACTAGGACAGTGATAAGATGCTTTGTCATATTATGATCGTTACAAAACATTTTTTCTAAAAAAACTCTATTTTTAACATGAACAGTGTGAATACGCCTTAAACCTACAAAACAGAGGCATCTAACACGCCAAAGGTGAACTTTCCAGAATGTTCTGATAATGCCTTCTAACATAGCACTAGCTGAGAATTTAAGTATCATAGCTGTTGCAAAATTGCTCATTGCTCGCTTTTGATTGTAAGGCTTAACGTTGTTACGAGTTATGTGGGCTCGTGGTAACCGGCATTTATATTTGGAATTTAATAAGGTTTTAATGTGCAGTTATGCTGTTGTAATAAAGTCGAAATTAATTATGTTTTAATCTTGTTTTCTTTGGAACTAGATTATGAGAAAACACAGTTTGAAAAAAAAAAACATAAATTGTCAAGTAACGTTAATCAGCTTATTTATTCTAGAATTTTTATTCTACGACATTGTAAAGCGTTGTTATACATAATGTCATTCTGATACTTGAGTCAAATTACAGTAATTTTATTTTATTAATATTTTTTAATTTTGTTTAAAATTTATGATGAAGTCATCGTCAAGTCGTCTGGCCAAATTTTTTATTAACTTTTGAACGAAAAAGATGAATTGAAAGTTTTAAAAGAATAGAAGGGTACCTACTTAAGCAAGTTTTGAAGAACTCACAAGCATACAGTTTGGCAAACTTCGCAGAGTTATTGCGATCTTTATTGAAGTGTTCGATTCAACACATTGTTCCGGACTTCCGAGGTAAGATAAATAACTTTGTAACATAAGACGTTGAGTTTTTAGTAGGTAAAGAGATTTTCTTGACCTAACTAAAACTTTATAAAACTAATTTTCTATGGGAAAAGGACTCATCAAGAATTTTTAATCATTAAAGACCATAACATTTAAAAATATTTCAAAATAAGTTTTTCATACCATTCTATCACAGGCACAATCTCCAAAGGGCTTGACAGAGATGTGCTTATAAAATCTAAGTCAACAATTCAATTTGAACCTTAAATCCTATTAGATTAATCATCTATTACTGTACGTCTACTAACAGATCTGTCTGATGCAGACAGACAGCCTGTAGAATTATTCATGATTAGACTGATGCGCTGGATTTGCATGCGGAGCTGTGTCAATTATTTGTTCCTAATAATGACAACCACTCTAGGAAGCATGAATTATTTAATGTCTCATTATGTTGCACTGCAGCTCAATGCCGGGAAAAAAGCCCTAAATCATCAACAAGTGATCACAGACCTTATTGGTGATGTCCTTTAGAAAGAACAGCTGCGTAGTACTCAAAAGTGTTCGTGTATTGAACACGAAACCAAGCAAAAAAAGTATGTAAGAATCATAGCATGTGGCGATGAGTAGTTTTTGCCTACCCTCATGTGAAAAAGGCGTGTGTTTATGTATGTAAGTAAACATGTAGGATGACTCGTTTCTCGTATATTGGGTTAAAAGGAATGAAATATAATGCAACCCTAACAACTTTAGATTTCACTTCTTTGCTGATGAATGGACTAACTCGCTGCATTTATCTGTATTTGTTATCCCCAAAGAAACTTCAGCAATAGACTCGCCTTAATATATCTGAAACGAAATGTAGGTAGGTGTACTTAACTATTGGTACAACTTTTTTCGTACATCGGGATAACAGGCGTAATCTTAAAGAAACTTTGACAGATTATACCTTTGAATATGAACAGGTTTTAATATGAGGCCATCTCTAAAAACATTTAAAAAATGGCGTTAGTCGAGTAACTAATAATTAAAACTTTGATATGTTTTCATTACTTCAGCCAAAAAAATATCATGGTGTGATTTTTTCAGAAAGGTGCGGTACTCACAATCGGCGTGTGTGTATGACAACATGTATGAAAGTAAACGAGGCAAAAGAAGTATGTAAGAATCGCAGCATATGACGCTTTGTAGTTTCTGACTACCCCCATAGGAAAAAGGCGTGAGTTTATATGTGTATGTTGACCAGACTGAGAAATAAAAACCCCATTTTTGTTGCAACTACTGCAAATGTAACCACCGATCGATGCAAGCTTTCCCAACCGTACAACCGTATTATGGATCAAGAATTTTTCGAGAACATAGACGGTCTCTAATCAAGGGACACAAGCGGGACTCTGGACGATTTGGCAAGCGGAGCTTCGTTACGGCATATGTGAACGAACTTGTCGACATCATCGATTGCACTGGTTCCGGCAAATTATGGTTATAATGTCTAACAGAATGGAATAAATTACGATACTATAAGGTCTCGATTCTTTAATAAAACTAAATAAAATGAAAAACGAATTTAACTACTAGCTTTTTGAAAAAAAAGAATAAAAAAAGTCTTAATCGGAAGAAAAAGTGGCGGAACAAACTCCCCAACAACACATCTGCCTGAACTTGCCACCGCCCATGGTTTTGTTTAATGTACATCATCGTCATCGTCTGCCTAGCCTTCTCATAACTACTACATTGTTGGACTTTCTAACCAAAAACTGCTAAATACCAGTGTTTATGTAAAATTACGGTTACCTATATGACGTTTACAACCCAGTTACTGAATGTGAACCGATTTCTATTCAATAACTACTTTAATCACACTGCCCGGTAACATTTATAACTAGTTATTGATTGCCAAAAGAATTACATATACAGAGAAATTAAAAACCAATAATTCACTCACATATCGTCTTGGAAAATCAACAATTGAAGCTTCCACACCAAAACAAAAGCTGATTCTACTTTTTCCTTCCATCTTGAATCAGCACCGGAACGATTTATGTTCGCAGACTAGTAAGGAGAGTTAGACAACGGTGGGTACTTGTGGGTACACCGAGATGTGTTTACTCACCCGTGGCTCAACTGGCTTTGGGATGATTGTACCATGAGTTTCGGAAACTTTTTTAATGTTGAGAAAAAAAGTTTCGGCGTTAGATTATGACACATTAAGTTATCACCCTGCGATAGAATTAGTGTAGTGAGCTGCCAATATCGAGCATTCCAAGGACGGCAAGGAAGCCAACATAGGACAATAGCTCACTTTGGCTTCTAAATTATATAACAAATGTGATTCATATAAATTTGATTGTTCTGAACTATAAAAAAATATCAGACGTATAGATTACGACTCAGTTAAGGCCATGTGATACTTTTGTGCCCCGATGGATTCGTGGGATATTCGTAGGTAAAACCTAGACTGAATGGATCAATCTTGACTTGTTTAGCAGCATTTTCATCATGGCCGCTTTAAATGTCAATTGTTTTATGTAGTAATTCATTTGCCCTTTGCATGAGAGTGAATTAAATGATGTGATTGTTTTGTGATGGCCCGGTGCTTAAAATATATCCTCAAATGCATTAGATGGTGGGTTATATTTGAACATACAATTTATTTTAGGTACTCTAAAATCGTCATTTGACCCTAAAGAAATGTGTAGATGAATACACGTGTCTTCTCCGAATTTGAAGAAACCTATTAGGCAGTTGGACAATAATTAAGTTGGCATTATTAAACCACTCCCATTCCATATTGACTGTTTTGAATCCTTTATTCACGTCGAAATAACATATTTCTTCCATATACCTAAACATCTTGATAATATTCCTTCCAAAAATCTCTTTCGAGAACCAACAGTAGAATCATGTTTGCGCCCTCCGTACGTTTTTTGAATGGCACCCTCCTCGCTTTCTGATTTCTAAATAAGATACGGTTTCAAATCTCATGTCGGGACGTCAGACATTCCGTTATTGAATGCAGTTTTTGTCTATGCCAAAGATGTTTGGGGACGTGAAATTTTTCGTTCGCGAAGCCATAAAGGGTGGAGTAGAGACAAGATTTTTGCCAACAGATAGATGAATGTTTGCTCTCAAGATGTTTGCTCTGATTAAGTTTTTAGAGCTAGTATTGAGGGAATTGGATGGTAAGATTGGAGATTGTTGAAATGGTTGGTTTTGTGATTTGAGAATAAAAGGATTTTATTAAAACTTTCTATTGGTTGTTCAAACAATGCTTCTCTATTACGTTCTTAGGTCTGATTGTTGCACTAGTCTCGATGAATTTAAGATTTGATCACCGAATTTTTTCTTAATATGCTGCATCAGCTATCCTAGCTACTGCAGCATCAAACAGACTACCTTTGCACTATGTTTCATTACCTTCTACCTCTTATTCATATTTCTCATACAAATTCTATTTGAGTTCTCGTCCGCCGCCAATTTTATTTAGGACCAGCTGGTGTACGCGACATTGTCTGCGTAGGATTAGTAAGTACTTCCAGTAATTTAATTTCTTGCTCAAGGTGATATATATCTATATCTTATACTTTTATAAAGTTTCATTAAAATCCTTTCACTAGTAATTTTGCGTCAAAGAGTAACAAGCATACATACAAACTTTCGCATTTATAATATTAATAGGATCTTAAAGTTTCTGTATAACATGAGAAGCGCTAGTTTCCAATAAGCAGGACAGTACTTCAGCATCGCATCTGAGGACAGCGGAGGTAAATATATGTGCCCTCCAAATTTCGAGAGGCACGGACATTCGCCCACCTGCGTCTCGGCTAAAGAGAAGTTATGCGTTCAATTTTGTTCTGTGCGGAAGGTAGGGGCATTGTGGTAAGAGGTAGCGTAGTGAAATGTCTCAACTAGTTTGTGTTGGGAGTCCAATGCACAGTAAACATGGTAGAAATATTAGAGTATATTTTGGTTTATAACAGCAGCTTGTTTTTCTAATTTTTACAGAAACGTTTGCAAGATTTTTAACGGCGTAAAGATGAATGTTTGCTCTGATTAAGGTTGTAAGAACCAGTTTGATGAGATTGGAGATTTTTTAAATGGCAAAGGATTTTTACATTTCTTATGAAGTTTCATTTTAAGGTACTTTTTGTTCGTTTTTAACCGACTTCAAAAAAAGGAGGAGGTTCTCAATTCGACGGTATGTTTTTTTTTTTTTTTCTTTTTTTTGTGTGTTTGTTACGCGATTTCTCCCCCATTTGTGGACCGATTCTCAAAATTCTTTTTTTATGTGAAAGAGTATACTCCCGAGGTGGTCCCATTTTAATTTGGTTAAGATCTGGTGCTGATCTTCGGAGATATACAATGGAACTCTTCAAAAATAGACGGCAAATCTGTCGTGATTGCTGGAATCGCTTGGATATTTATTGTTTATACAACATCATGACGTATAATCACGCCTGTATGCTCTGAGGGGTACGCAGATGTGTACAATATACCTAGATTTCGACAGTTAGGTATAATAAGTTTCATTTATTAGGGATAAGTGGATAACCCTATTACCATGACATGTATTGTTAACAAATAACAATATAAAAATAAATTCATGGCAAATATTTGTATGGGAACAACTAAAAATGGAAAAATAAAAATCTTTTTTGCAAAAAATAAAACCGACTTAAAAAAAAACACCAACCGGTGTAAAATAACTTTAAATTCGGAAGTCGGTGGCCCATCATGAAAAAGACAAAACCGCCAAAGCCACAGACTTCCTAATTTAAAGTTATTTTACACCGGTTGGTGTTTTTTTTTAAGTCGGTTTTATTTTTTGCAAAAAAGATTTTTGTTAACTTTGTTCAGTCATTATAGAATCACGGTTATACCACTAGATTATTACAGCTACCTGGTTTTTTTTGTTTAAGACTATATTAAATTAAAGTTCTTCCAACTTATCACACGGATGTGTTGCTAGGAAGTTTTTAACGATATTACGAATATTAATATTAAGAAGTGGTGAAAGGCAGGCAATTTAAAGTAGGTACTGTTAAATCATCTTTGACGTTGACAAAATATTGATTTCTTTTAAAACGCATGATGTAGATCTACTAAATAAAACCTCTTCTTTATCTTCTTTTTGTGTGGTTAATAACTAGCCTGGTGTCCATTGGTGATTTTTAAAACCACCCATGGGCTACTCTCTGACTTGGCTAAAAACTCTAACACTGGACTAGTCAAATTGAGGCTTCTTTTCGTGTAAAAGTTTTGAGTATGGATATACTCAAAACGTTACATCTTACTACTCGGTCCTCACCCTAACTGTCATCTCTATCAGGAACCAAAATAGAGTCTCCTCAGAAGCACAGAGGCTAGATCTCTTATTTCACACACACGAGTTATTTGTTCGCGAACAGTAACGTGATTTCTCTTTTAGTTTCCTTATGTGAGGAGCCCTCTGTGTAATATCTGTGATTTAGAGGGACTAACAGTTGTATGATCTTGAGTGCTTAGAAGAATTTGATTATTTAAGTAAGTTTGAGGTTTGGCTCGCTCTTTTTAACATGGGACTTAAACATCATCATCGCCTCTGTATTTTAGGAAATACAGACGTGATTTTCTATATACCAACGGATATTTTTGTTATCATGGACAAAATTTGTACAGGCTGTTCTACACATGAATATGATCAAATTTAATCAACTTTTACCGTGGGAAAAACTCGAAAATCTCAAAAAAACATGGTAGAATAGTCTGGTCATGATCACAAAAACAAATCTAAGTGAAGTGAACTGTCAATTTCTGGCACTCAAATGAAAGCACACGACGCGCGACGACGCGCTGTTTTGACTCAATATCATCTTTTTTTGTCAATAACTCAACACTTATACAGGTACACAAATAAAAACTTGATAAACGTTGAGACCAAAAATACCTACTATAAGTCGGCTGATATCTTATCTCCGTCCGCTTAAAAGTCGATACCATTTGAAGCTAAAATCCCTATAAAAACAGTGACCATAACAATAAAACACATGTTCCCTAAATGTTTTACAACGACACTTTATAACCGAATAACTCACGACGAATCCGATCATCACAATAATATCACGTAACACTTACCATTGAAAAAAGATTCAAAAATTTAAAGATACATCCACACTTACAACACCTGACAGCAAGAGATCCCATTGGCTGATTGACAGAATCTTTAACGTTACGATGTGAAATCTGACCATTGCAGCATTGGACGTGTGATGCATCTGTGTTAAGGATTGTGTGTAAATTTTAGTAAGAGTATCCTACTAATATTATAAACGCGAAAGTTTGTGAGTATGGATGGATGAATGGATGGATGTTTGTTACCCTTTCACGTAAAAACTACTGAATGGATTTTAATAAAATTTGGTATGAAATTAGCTGACACTCTGGATTAACACAAAGGCTACTTTTTATCCCTTTATACCTACGGGAACGGGACCTACGCGAATGAAACCACGGGACGTCTGCTAGTCTTAAAGAAATTTAAATAGAGAGGACTATGTCGTACAAAAACTGTGACCTCATGTCTCAGTAACGCCATCTAGCAAAATATAGCAATATTGGAGCGGCAGAAGAGTGTACTAAACTAGACTCATCGATTTGTATCCACTAGGGTACAAGTGTCGGATGAAAATTTTGTTCTTTATGTCCCGTCTATTGTAAGTCTTTGGAGGCCAAGTCTGTTTCTAGCTGAACACTCTGGTTACACAGTGGGTGGTCATATGGGTAACAATGGAGGTTTGAAAGTAACTGTGTACTGGTTACTTGATTCTCTGACAGTTATTAGCACTTATTTGATCATCGAGCGAGAGTAGAGGGATAGTTTAGGATTCTTATTTGATAAAGGAATTCATAATAACGAAACTTTTCCTCGGCACTTGTTTTGATTTAATGATCGATTCGTCAAGTCTGTAATTATTTATGTGGTATTTCCACTTTTGTGTTGACTCGTCAAATACTACAAAATAATATTTATTTGTTTGGTTTCGTCAAATCATATAATAATTCAAATTGGTCAAATTTGTATAAATTCTGTATCGTCTGTAGACCCAATTGGGTGAATATAGGTTTGTCAAATTGATGCAATAAAGTAGTAATTTATACAGATCGATGTCTAAGCTTTCAACATGCTCCTTTAATCTTCATTAACAAAGTTTAATTCTCTTATACAAAGTTTATGAAGATTATAACAGTTTATAGAAGATGGTGAACTGGTGGTACCTACGTAAGTTTTAATGTAATGGTATTAAGCAGGGTCGAAAAAAAATCGGTTTTCCATACTTTTACTTTATAAGTACTAACTTTAAAAACATAAAAGGGACTGTTCGTTACTTTGTACATGTTAACCGCTGAACAGATTAAGATAAAATTTGTCACACAAATGGACCTGGGTAAGGACATAGGACACTTTTTATGGTAGTAGGTACTTTTTGGGAAAATAAGAAGCTAGTAGGTACACTTTGAAAGTAACACACTATAAAGTGGTGTTGCTATTATTTATTTCAAAAAACCCCATTTAATTTGAAATTTGAATTAACCGAAAGAAAAACTAAGAAGAAATTAAAAGTACCGTTAATAGTACCTACTTACTATTGACAGCCTCAACCTTACCGGGTTTCATGTTGGAACTCATATTAAATGCAACAAAAAATGTACACATGAATGCAATAAAGAATTAGAGTGTGAGTTTGTAGTAGGTACACTGTAAGTTATGCAGTGTTGCAATTATTTAGTACAAAAACCCCACTTTGTAATTTACCCTTAATACACTAAACTATTTAACAGCCTTTCATCATACCGTAAAGAACTAAAATTAATAAAAATTACCTCCAATTTATAATAACTCCACCTTGAAGCCAATTTTTCATGAAAAAATAATTAAGTTTAATCTAAATCTGGTGACAAATTACGGGTAAAATTCATCAGCTCTTCTCCAATTTCTTCGTCAATTAATTGCTCAATAAATTAGGTGTTACAGTAAGTTGGCGCAATTTTTCAAACATTAAATTTAACGGTGGGTATTGATCTGGCCCACTCGTTCATCACCCCACATTATTCTTGGCTCTATCGTATCGCTGACAGAAGGTTTTGGCGTCCAATATCTTAAGATGTGACGTAAAAATTGAGATGAAGCGGAGAATGCATTTATTTTAGACAATATTCAAGAAAAAACAAACATTTATAGGCAAAAAATTGAATCACGAATGTAAAAGTAAACGGCGTGTCCCGTTTTAATTATTACACTGCAGTTAAGACTTAATATTTGCTAGATTAGATTACAAAAACAGTTAATAAGTTAGTATACAATGTTTGTGATCTACAAATGAAAAAAAAACAAATTAAACTCATTAAATCGTTTCATAAATAGGTCTATGGATGCGAGGTATGTACAGACGCCAGTACATCAAGTTACCCCAATGTGTCAACTTTCCCCAATTGAATTTGAACCTTATTCTGTTTGACATAAAGTTGAAAAACGATCAAAGAAATTTTACACATTGGGGTAACTTGATGTGCTGGCGTACTACAAAATTTAATATGTCAGTATACTGATAAATTTTAATAAAATTATTATTTGACATTAATTATTTAATACAATATAAAAAAGTAAAAGGATTAAATAAACATTGTAGCAACATAGCCATAGATCTGTATCATTTTACTCCCACTTTGTAGTCTCAACTTTCCCTAACATACCTTTCTAAAACAACACTATCTGGTGTCTAAAAACGAAGATATTTATGTACCTCGTTTAGTCTATTTAAACCAATATTGGATCCGTAAATATCTCCAAAAACCGCTTCCACTCCCAAATTGTTCCATCGCGTCAGACTAATGCCTGTCACAAAGGAAGAAGTATCGCTTTATATAAATTCTCCCGTTCAATTAATTTCAGTTATGTCGAGACGGTATCGACTAGGTTTAATTAACCTTTGTGGGTGATGCTTCAAGGCAGATAAATGACATGGTAATATAAGACGATGTTGTTAGAACTAGTTTGAGGTCAAGATTCACTAACTTGTTCAGGTTGCAAAGATGTACACTGCCGTGGTATAACTAAAATGCCGTTATCCAACATCTGGTCGATTTTCAACTTTTGATGCTACATTAATGAGAAAAAAAAATCTATCGATCTGTGTTTGCGAATTTTCAATATCTTGAATAGTTTTGGAAATAATTATTTTAAAAATGCCGTTAAGTACATATTTCTCACGTGTGAAATAAGCAAAAACAACATTAAGTAACTTTGTCAGTCTGAAAATGACTTTAGCAGATAACGGCATTATAGTTATACCACGGCAGTACAGGCGCCAGCACATCAAGTTACCCCTATGTGTCAAATTTCTTTGATCGTTTTTCAACTTTCTGTCAAACAGATAAGGTTCATATTCAACTGGGAAAATTTGACACATTGGGGTAACTTGATGTGCTGGCGTCTGTACAATAAAAACAGATATTGGACATAGTAACTACAGTACAACAGTAATATAAAAATAAACTCCGCAAAGAGTACGATTAAATAAGCGGAAAGTTATAAGTCTTTACTTCACCTTACCTTTCACGGGGTGATTTGTACAGACGCCAGCTCACATCAAGTTACCCCAATGTGTCAATTTTTCCCAGTTGAGTATGAACCTTATTCTGTTTGACATAAAGTTGCAAAACTATCAAGGAAACTTGACACATTGGGGTAACTTGGTGTGCTGGCGTCTGTACAAAATTTCATACAAACATTGTAGATAGATACGTTGCTAACAAACTAGCTGGCTAGCTAGGTTTGTCAGCTACGTACCACTAGGCCTCTGAAAAATCCATAAAGATTATTACTATAAGAGCTTTAGGTAGGCATTATCTGCCCTGCCTTTTCCTTACTATGTTATGGATGGCATTAAGCCTAACTGGAAACATGAAGCGACCTCCACCACAACTCAGAGGTTAAGCTACACTGTCCATAAAAATTGACAAAGATCAACAAGTAACAGCCGGGATTCAATGTTAAATCTAAGGTATAAACCTAATTCAAATTATTTTGATATATACCATTTTTAATAGCATAAGTTACGTTATAAATTAAACAATATTGAAGCTTTTCAGTAAATGATTAAAGTCTAAAATTTATACTAATACTCGGTAAGGAAAAAGTTTTTCAATTTCGTTAAGTGCATCTTCGGCTTAGTATGTCCAACTCAAATAAACTTTTACTTCAATATTAACCTCGGAGACACACCCTACATATGTATATAATAGGGAATATGCATGTAATTTATATATGGTTCGAATATTTTTTTATCCGAATCTTTAATGGCAGAAAATATGAACTGAATCATTATTTTACTTTTTAATAGCGTCATAATTATTTATAATTAAAAATAAAAGTGCGAATTAAGCGCGGGAAATTCAAATTTGTGAAACGCATCACCATTGGTTATAACGAAAAATTACGTCAAATACTACGACAACAACTTAACGTTTACAAAACATACAATGTGTAAGTATGACATTAAGTATTAGAATGGACTTTTTATTCGAAAACATAATTATCGTCGTGTGTGTTGTCAACTAATTTAATGTTGAAGTGTAATTTTAGCTTCATAGTGAGGTTATTTAACATATAAGAAAAAATATTGAAAGTCGTTTTGTAAAAGCACAATCTGATAATGTTTATTGCATTCGGGTACAAGCAATACCGGTAAACTGGTTTTTGAGCTTTTTTCATGGTGAAATGGTTAGAAGAACGAAAACACCCATAGTAATAGTAATAGGACAATAGTAAATGACGTAATCAAAATGGCGCGCGAACATGGCGGCGTTTAAACAGCTCAAATTTATTCTGTATTTTAAATATTTTTTTAAGCTTCATTAATGCATTTTTAAACATGTTTGTATTTTTTTACTATGTTAAAACGTTGTAAACAGTGAATTAAAAATATAAAAAAAATACATGCATATACCCTATTACAGACCCCTATCAACCTACCCCAAACTGTTTTAAATTTTAAAACCAGTATGTAGAAAACTACGCGCTAAGTGCATGTATCATGCTGTCAAAAAATGTCTTAGTAAATAAATCGTTGGAGTCTACTGTGTTAACTATATATTATCGATAGGTTTACCTACAGTGGACCATAATAGTAAGAAAATCCCCATGCATTGTCTTGTAAACCCCAACTAGCCATGTTTTAAGGGATTTAAGGGGAATTTAAGGAATTTAGACCCCATGATTGCTTCATGGGGCTTAAACCCCCTGCTGTCTATCTATTAGAAGACCCATTTATCCTGCAAGGTAGCATATAAATTGCAGTTAACCAGCTTCCTAAACCAAAAGCTAAAATATAGTTAGAATATTTTTGTTCAAGCGACACTGTATTTTTTTTAGTGTTCTGCTGATGGAGTTTAATAATTCAGTGGTCAACAAGTTGAATAGAGTGGCGACAAAGACCAATGTGACATAAACTACGTACTGAAACAAACTGGCCCAACGGAATAAAGAAATAGCCAAAAATAAAGTAATACACTCGTATATTTTTGTACATAGGAGATAAGTTCAGACGTAATAAAAAGTCTTATAGAAGATAGTCCAAGAGTTTGTTCTCTGATGACTTATACATTAAAAGATGAGATGAGAAAATGAAGCGAATTTAATAATAGTGAAATCGATTTTGTCAACTAAAATACATACGTCTTTACAAGCCTATTGATATCAATCGGACACAAATCCAATCTCCGGGCTGATACTGAGAAGTTCTAGATGAAAAATAAGTCAATAGGCTCATCCCCAATAACACAGGACTTAAACATAACAGGTGAAACGTTGATATACTACAGGTAAGTACACCTCTGCCTAACCCTTTAAAGAATACAGGCGAGATGTAAGTACTCATTATACCCAAAAAATCAGTCATTCAAAAAACTCTTAAGTCATAAATAAATGATCTTCATTACCGAACTGACTCGCGGATCAATCAAATGAATGACACACAGAACCTTGACCCGAAATATACCAATAATGTTGTTTTTGCATACAGTGACTACCATTATTAGGCTGTTACGAAATCTTCCGTAGTTTATAATGGTAGAAGACATAAGCATTCGATTTGTGTGTAAAGTTCATTTAATAATAGTAATATTAAAAACTTTATTGCAAATGTTATGATGTTGCAGTTGAAACAAGAAAATGTTACATTTACAAGTAAACACCGGTTTGCCACAGTAATGGTTGGGATATTGTCTACATAAAAGCCTGTAAGAAAGAGAAACACTGCCATATGCCTTGAGTGACGAAATCAATTGCATAGTGATTTTGAAACAATTAGGTAACAATTGTATTATAATATCATTACACATACGAGTAAAAGAACACTTTCAAAGTCCCAAAGCACGTGAAGACGGCTGTCATTAGTTTGATCTTTGACAGTTGTAAGAAACCCAAAAGTCTGACAGACATTCTTACCAAGACTTATCTTTGTACCCAGTAAGTCGGTATTAAAGGCCAGATTTATGTAAAATTCTGGTCTTCAACTACATACGGTTATACTGGATTCCGACCCCAATACAGTTCGAAAAGCAAGGCAGATATTGATTCAGTCAGTGACCAGTCAGTAGTTAGTCCTTTTTTACAAATATAACACTAGTATTGGTAATGTAGTAGTCGCAAGAGCTACTCGTGAGATGGTGTTGAGTTTCCAGGCTGCTTGAAGGCATAGACCCACCACTATTATCGGACCAGACTAAGCGCTTCAACCAGCGCGTAGGAACTTGTACAATATTCCTTAAAAATGCTTTTCGCTCTTCTCTTGCACCCATACCACACTCCAAAGAATTTTGTAAGTCCATCTCAATGACAAAGTACGACAGTAACCAATGTGGGTGCTGATCGATGCCCGAGCATGCCGCCATAACATGAGAGTGTAGAAACAATTAGTTTTTTACAACACCGAACAATACCTCCGCTGTTTTGTTGCTATTTATTTTGTGTTGGCCGTTGTTAAGGTCGTTTGTGATTGTGGGCCAGGTTTTAATTATATTAAGTAGGTATGTTATTTAGATTGTCGTTTCTTTATTGACCACCACAAAATAATGTATTTCCTTGTGGCTAACCGGGAAGTCTTCAAGTTTATACATAAACTCACGGCTTCTTTAGCAGAAACATCTGGTACGATTTTTAGGTACTACTAACGGATTCGCTTAGCTCATTGGGGCACTGTGACCACTACATCTTACTCGGCGACTTTAATGTCAACATGCTGGACACAAGCGGGAGTAAGGTTAAACTACTGAATGAGTTCCTTAATAGCCTCAGTCTTACTCAACTGGTTACAACTCCTACCCACTTTACAATTTCTAGTGCAACTCTCATCGACCTCTTGTGTACCGACTTAAGAGCTAGATATACGTCCGCTGAATCGTATGGGTCAATTAATGGCCACTCAATAATATTGGCGGAATTTAATGTGAAGCGTGATAAGCTAAAACCATACATCGTACAATTTAGGCCACTTAAAAATGTGTGCATGACTAATTTTAATTGTGACCCATTACTTTTATTGCTTAACAACATTTCTTCGCTTGATGATGTAAAAGAAATGGTGCATGTTCTAAACCAGCAAATTATTTCCCTCTTTGATGTTCATGCACCGATTAAGCAGTGTACTATAAAAGAAAAGTCGTATCCCTGGATTACTGACACTATAACTCTTATGATGCGCTTACGGGATGAGGCGCTGACTATTTTTCGGAAAACAAGGTCCGATTCAAAGAGGAAATACTACAAAGAGTTAAAAACTTGGTGGTAAGTTCATTGCACAATGAAAAAACAGCGTACTTCAAGCACAATATTAATAATAAAATTAAAAACCCTAAATTACTTTGGAAAAATATAAAATCCACATTAATACCCCCTAAATCTAGACAAGATCTTCCTTCGCATTTTACTGACCCTGACTTAATTAATAAAAATTTTTTGACTGTCCCTGGTAACACCGTGGTGAACGAGTCTGTCATGACATATTTTGTCGATCATAGATATGGGGAAGCAGTTTTTACACTTACTCCAGTGGATCAGACTGACATCTCGCAAATAATATCAAAATTTAAAAGTAACGCCGTCGGCTATGACAATCTTTCTCTGGATATGATCGTTATGACTCTGCCGCATACATTAAATGTTATTACGAGTATTATAAACCGCTCTATAACGACGTCCACTTTCCCTGACCAATGGAAGATTGCCTCCGTTAGGCCCATACCCAAAAATATAAATCCGACTGAGTTTAAAGACCTGCGACCTATAAGTATTTTGCCATGTCTATCGAAAGTATTAGAAAAGGTCATCAGTAACCAACTAACGAACTTTTTAGAACATAGCAACATACTTCCTGATTTGCAATCTGGTTTCCGGAAAAAGCGCAGTACTTCTACTGCATTACTAGATGTTACTGACAATATCCTAACTGCCCAGGATAAAGGGTTGTGTTCGTTGTTGGTTTTGCTTGATTTTTCACGTGCATTTGACGCTATAAATATTCAATTACTGTTTTCAAAATTCAGATATGATGGTTTCGACCAGGGCGCTACGAAATGGTTCCAAAGTTACCTAACAAATAGAAAACAACGTGTGGATTTAAGTTTGTGTGACGGCACTACTCTACAGTCTGCACTTATTCCTGTAGATAGAGGAGTCCCGCAGGGCTCGATACTAGGACCAATACTTCTTATCTTGTACTGCGCGGATATAGTTAAATGTGTTCGGAAATGTAGGTACCACATAAATGCCGACGACGTCCAACTTTATATATCGTTCAGACCAGACGAATACAATAGTGTCGTTAAAGATCTTAACGAGGACCTGCGACGAATCGCCATCTAGTCCGAGGAGCATTGCTTGTCGCTAAACCCAACGAAGACTAAATATATGGTGTTCGGCACGAGGCAGCAGTTAGCAAAACTTCCTGAGACATTTGATTTGAAACTAATGGGTGAGCCGGTTGAGCGGGTGTATGAAGCGCGGAATCTTGGTCTAATTATGGACAAGGACCTTCGTTTTGAGAAACTTATTGCAGACTCAATACGCAACTGTTTTTATCGGTTGAAGGTTCTTTACAAAATGAGGCCTTATTTGTCCATAACTCTACGGGAACAACTTGTAGAAACGCTAGTTCTATCTCGACTAAACTCCGCGGACACGGTATATGGCCCGCGCCTATTAGCTCGAACGGATAGGCTCATCCAGAGGGTTCAAAACGCCTGTGCTAGGTTTTGTTACAATATTCCTCAAAGAAGCCATGTAACGCCGTTCTTGAACAAGCACTTCATTCTTAAAATGAAGTCTAGACACAAATTACACCTGGCCTGTCTTCTGTACGGAGTTGTTAAATACCAGAAACCGGACTACCTTTATGATAAGCTCAGTTGGGTAACGAGTAGACGGGAATGTGGGAGAAGGCTATGCTCGCAACAACTGTCGACTAAGTCTCACTGTACAGCAGCTTTTAGAGGCACCTTTCGTTATGCGGCCTCTAAAGTTTGGAATAACCTGCCACCTCCGATAAGGGTAATCAACACGAAAGAGACATTTAGAAGACGCTTACGGCAGTATCTCATTGATACCCAACGGAAATTGGACTTAGTGGCAGCTAATTTATCTATTATTTGATGTGCCTACCTTTTAATTTTAATTTTATTTTATTTTTTTAATTTATTTTATTTTATTATTATTATTTTAAATTATTTGTGTCGTTTTTCATCCTATGATTTTTTTTTTTTTTCGGTGTGTTTTGATGAAACACACACCCACAACATACGCACATACAGTCACACACACACACTTCACATGCATACTTACCAATTTGTTTTACGTCCGTGACACCTCACAATCTCAGGTCCAGTTGAAAACCAGCGTCAGGCACTAGTTGTCTGGCATTTTTGCTGAACTGGACCCTTTTGGCGCAGCCGCAGGGCACACAATTATTTATTTTATTTTTAGTCCTAATAATTCATTTGTTTGATTTCTTTTAACTGTTTTTTTTTTGCTATTGTTTTTTTTTTTATTATCGTGTGCCTTTTGGGCCAAATAAATGCTTTTTCTTTCTTTCTTTCTTTCTTACTTCTATAGCTTTTATTGGCAAAAATCTACCAGTACGCTCGTTTAGACGCACCTGACCTTTCTGAAGAATATCACCAATAAGGTCTACTTCAGTCCCTCTAGGATGTCCTCTGTCGGCATTTCCAATTACATCTGCCTTGTAAATACCTTTAGCTAGTTGCCTTTCATTCATCCCCTTAACGTGACCAAACCAAGTCCTTTAATACTCTGCTTCTAGACTTTTAACTTTTGCTTTCTATGTTTAATCTGAAGTAGGTCAATAACAGGCTGTATTGTTATCCCTTATACTTTACTTTCTACCTATTTGCTGACTATTCGAATTCACCTAACGTTTTTTACTAACACATTTTGTTTTAATGCAACACTCACTAGTTCCAATTTATAGCTGCTACCCATAATATGTATTTTTAGAATAAATGTGGTCTATTCTACACCAGTGTAATTTGTTATTCCTTTACCCATCAACTACTCTTTTGGTAGTTTATGTCTGTATCTAAATAGTTTTTCTCAGTTTAGGCGACAATACCTGGTGCTCAGCAACCTGGATATAGTTGATCTGTTCTTTACTTCTATCAATGTAATTATATATATCTGACTCACCTCGTAGTTCCGAAACATGACCAATTCTTAACCTTAAATCTATCTAATGAGTGAATTAACACAATCCTACAATGTTAAATGGCTCTGATTTTGTGTGGGTGACGAGTGGGCTGGTAATGTTTTTTTGAAACCATTAATTGTTGTACCAGTATTGTACGTGTTGTTTATTTCATAATGATTGACCTTAAGGTTCAAAATGAACGTGGTACATATAAATTGACTTGTAACGATTGATTTTATTGGTGTTTTTAACAGGAACTCTAAATAGGTCAGTGTTGTGGGAACAATTTATATTAATAAGAGACAAAATCCTGTGAAAAGTTTTATGCTTATACATTTGTTACCACTGATTACCACTACTTAGTATTAGTTAAAGCTGTAAAAGAAACAATTTACCATAAAAACCCTTCACTCGATTTATTTAAGATCTACGCACGATTTTTCCTTCTTCCATAGCTGTCACTTTAATAATCGACTCCTTTTTAACAAATCCAGTATAATCTGGCATCGTATTCCATTAAACCTTTATTATGTACAGATGCCAGCATATCAAGCTACCCCAATGTGTAAAATTTCTTTAGATAGTTTTTCAACTTTGTAACAAACCGAATAAGGTTTAGAATTAGGCAATTGGAGATAGCTTGATGTGCTGGCATCTGTACAAAATCAAAAGTCATTAATTCAACTTAGGCTGAGAATTGGCACGTTTAGAACCTTAAAATTACAAAAGACAGTCCATCAAGAAGCCCGCCTTTCGCCACTTCCTAGTGATTTTGCTGGTTGTACATTGACAATAGCTCAATGCGTTTGTGTCTATTGCTAAGTAAATCGTATTAACATTCAAATCATATATTATGTTGTAATATTTATGAAGCGTTCATTACAATTTAATCTTCAATAGTCATTGCGCAAACTGCGAAGTCATTAGCTCATTGTTTATCATCAATGTCTTCAGTGACGGGTAATTAGTTCTTAGCCTACGGACAGGAAATGTAGAAAAGGGTGATTAACGACTGTACATTAAAAATAATAGATTATTTATTTTGTTAGTCAATATTATAAAATAGTTATAGTAATCAAATTCGAGCAACAAGACTAATATTTCTTAAATAATAGAAGTGGAATAAAGTTTTTCCAAAGAATATTCTCGAAAATTGTATGTAAAATATAAAGATCACACTAGTTTTAATTTTACTACACGTTTATTTTGATAAACCAGATTCAAAATAAAAAAAAAATGGCTTTCACTCAAATTAGGCTGATTAAGCACTTTTTAAACGTCAAAATAACGTAAGACAGTCCTCCATAAAGCCCGCCCTCTACCACTTCCACAAACTTCCAAGCAACGCGTTTGTCTAATAAGTTAAAATTATTACCCTCATTTTAGCATCGCCGCAACTTATATGACCGAGAGACGTTAATATTAGTCCAGACCTCGGCACAGATACGTACCAGCTTAATGCATTTGCAACCGTAGATAACAACAATAAAGGGTGTATACTCGTTACAATACAATTAGTTAATATTATAAATCAATCAAGTTATCAGGAGAATAGTGTTTGTATATACAGGGTGTCTCATTCAAATGGGTCAGTATGGGAAAGTCTGAAACTATAAGACATAAGTACGAAGATCTGTTCTGAGGAACCATGTCATCGATTTTAATAAAAAGAGAAACTACATTCAAAAAAATCATTCATCTTCATTTTTTTTCATTTCTTCATTCATTTTGTCATTTTAAAAAACGTCTGTACTCCGTTCGGGAATCGAACCCGGTTATTTTGAAAAAAAAAACCTACACTATTTCTATTTAGATATCGATTGTGTAGGTCTTAAGCAGTAAATGTCTGGATGAAACGTGATGTCTAAAATGAACAAAATGCATTGTTTCCACATACTCTAATTTACTTTAGTAGCTGCTCGAAGTGACCACCGCCTTTTTCAATACCGCCTCTGGACTATTTCTGGTGGGGTTACGTTAAGGATGAAGTGTACAAAACAAGCTATGGCACCGTTGTAGACCTAAAAGTAGCCATAGAGACAATTTTAACGCAAATTCACCACATGAAGATACAAAATGCAATTGTAAGATCGTTACCTAAACGTGTTGAATATTGTATTGAAAAAGGCGATGGTCACTTCGAGCACCTACTAAAGTAAATTAAAGTATGTGGAAACTGTGTAGTATACACACTAACTATCACTGGGTTGGTGGGGAATAAAACCACTCTGGAAGTTTCTTCTAGTTCTTCTTTATTAGGAGAGTCTTCATTGCTTGCTGCCCGCTGACTGTGCCGAATGGGCAAAATGGGCCTTCTTTTATACAAAAATCTCCGCGCGATTGACCAATCACAAGCTTACAAAAACGCGGGAAAAGTTAACAACCAATCAGAATTAGGCAAAAAAGGCGGGAAAACATGGCACATTACCTTAAGTACTACGAAACTTTACCGTAACGAGAGCCAAGTGGTAAAATTCGACATTTTTATAAAGTTTTTCTTAAACAATCTATATAAAACTATTAATAATTGAATTCTATGCGTTAAAAACTAATATCCAAAAATATAAAATCAACGAAAACATAACATAATAAACTTATAAAATCTTAGTGCTAAGTCTACTATGTACACAATGAAACGATACTAACACTATACTAACTTACTAAACTATCACTTAATTCACAGTTATTTTAGTGTCTATGTATCACTGTTATTGTCTATACTGTTTATGTATCACTGTCTATGTAGCACTATCACTTATATACTTGTCCCGCACATCACTCCCGCCGTGCGACCGCGTCGCATCAGCTACCGGTGCGGGCTCGACGTTCGTAGGCAGGGGCAGGATCACCAGCTTCCTCACTGGCCGGCGCAGGATACCTCCTCTGGTCTGCACGTCCACCGTCCGCACGACGTTGTCGGGGCCCGGATACGTAGCGACGACTCTTCCTCGGATCCACACGTTGCGGGGCAGGTTCGGGTCGACGATCTGCACGAGGTCATTGACTCGTACTGCTTGACCTCGTCCGTGGGGCTCCCGCCGGTGTTGGAGCTCAGGGAGGTACTCCTTGACCCAGCGTAGCCAGAAGACGTCGGCTAGCCTTTGTGCGGCCCGCCAGCTGGATCGTGAGATGGTGTCTTGCTCGGTGAAAGTGCCTGGCTGTGGCACTCGCCCTGGTCCTCCCAACAAGAAGTGGTTAGGAGTGAGGGCTTCTGGATCTTTAGGGCTGACAGAGACGTGAGTCAGCGGACGACTATTCACGGTGTACTCTACTTCGGCGAGTAGAGTGGTGAGGACTTCTTCTGCTGGGTGACGTTCATGTAACGTCGCGGTGAGCGCTGTCTTCACAGAGCGAACCATTCGCTCCCAAGCTCCGCCCATGAATGGAGCTCCAGGCGGGATGTAGCGCCAGGAGATGGTCCTCTTCGCCGCTTCCTCTGCAGTCGCTGTGTCGATTGCTTGTCGTAGTTCTTTGTCGGCAGCCTTAAGGTTGGTGCCGTTGTCTGACCAGATTTCAGTCGGGCAGCCTCGTCGTGCGATCAGCCTTCTGACCGCCATCACCGCTGAGTCGGCGCTGAGCGAGCCGGCGACTTCTAGGTGTATCGCTCGCGTTGTGAGACATGTGAAAATGGCCACATATCTTTTCTGTCGAGTTCGTCCGACGGTCACGGAGAGAGGTCCGAAGTAGTCGACTCCAGTGAAGGTGAAGGGTCGCTTGTGGTGAGCTAAGCGACATGCTGGCAGGTCCCCAGTTCTCGGATGCGGTGGTACCTGCGTCTTCATCCTACAGAACAGGCATCGTCGCAGTAGTGTGCGTGTGATTGGGCGCAGTCTGAGTACCCAATACTGTTGTCTGCACTCGTTGATCGTGGCTTCTACACCAGAGTGATGAAGTTGCCGATGAATGTTCAGTATCCAGAGCTTGACTGTAGGATGATCACCGTCGATTACCAGCGGGTTCTTGAATTCTTCCTTCATATCTTTGATCGCTTGAATTCGACTTCTTAATCTGATGGTGCCGTTTACAGATACAACGCTGAGTTGATGAAGGCGGCTTTCTTTGTCGATGGGCTTCCCGTTGTTCAGGTTTCTTATCTCTTCTGTGAATGACTCTTCTTGAGAGGATCGCATCAGGAGTTCTTCAGCTGTTTTGAGCAGCTCTGCTGTGACCGGTAGCAGTTTCATCTCTCCTTGTGACGACTTCCTAGTCGTCGTGGGTGCCTGCCTTTTAACGGTAGTCTGGTTCTTCTTCCAAGCTGGATCGGTTTCTTTATTCTTCCTCGTTCTTCTGTAGTTGACTCTCTGCTTTGTAGTTCTACAGAGTTGGATGAATTGCAGAACACGTGCTGTTGAGTATCGGAGTCGGTCCCAGCTGGAGAACTTGGATGGGTCAGGCAAACCCTCTGCAAGCTTCGGTCTTGACTTGTCGCTCATGTGATGCGTCTTCTCTTCTTCAGAAGGTTCTTCTGCTGTTGTTCTTGTGGTTTCTGTCGGCCATGACTCTTCTGTAAGGTATAAGAAGTCAGGCCCTTTGAACCACCGATGATCTCTGTTGAATGTAGCTGGAACGTCTCGTGTGGCGTCGTCTGCCACGTTCAGCTTTGTCGGAACCCAACGCCAGTCGTTGACTTTTGAACTCTCTTCTATTGCTGCTAAACGATGAGCCACGTATGGTTTGTAGGAACGTGACCCTGTCCTTATCCAGGTTAGGACGGTCTTGCTGTCAGTCCAAAACACTTTACGGTCGGGCTTCCTCTCGTGTTCTTCGACCACTGTCTCCGCCAGTCTGGTTCCCATGACCGCTGCTTGCAGCTCTAATCTTGGTATCGATGTCAGCTTCAATGGCGCCACTTTTGCTTTGGCTATGATGAGGGACAGGGCGACCTCGCCATCCGCTGCCACCGATCTCCAGAAGAGAACCGCAGAGTAGGCAGACTCGCTGGCGTCGCTGAAGACGTGGAGTTCTAATGTGGCGGCGTCGCTGTAGTGCAGATATTGCCGTGGGATTGCTACTTCGTGGAGGCTCTTTAGGTGTGCCATCCAGGTTTCCCACTGTTCCGCCAGGTCTTCATCGATCTTGTCATCCCATGCTGTTCCTCTGCGCCAGACTTCCTGGAGGAGTTGTTTCGCCCTGATTGTGACAGGCGAGGCGAATCCGAGCGGGTCGAAGAGCGACATCACTATTCTCAGAGCTTCTCTCTTCGTTGGCTGTTTACCCTCTTTAAGTGTAGCCGGTATTCTGGCTAGGTTGAGATTGAAGGTGAGCTCGTCCGAGTTGATCTTCCATATGACGCCCAGGACTCGTTCTGTTTGTTCTTCTGTTCTGTAGAGTTCTATGTCTTCTGTCTGGTTGTCTTCTCCAAGTGATTCTAGGAGTGACGCTGAGTTCGACTTCCACTGTTTCAACTCGAAGCTGGCCTTCATGTGTACTTCTCGTACACTCTTCGTGACGCGTATGGCATCTTCGAGGCTTCTGAAGCTGTCCAAGTAGTCGTCGACGTAGTGCTTCTGTATGATAGCGGCGGCGGCTTCGGGATGCGATTCTTCATGCTGTTTCGCGTTCAAGTTCTTGACGTAGATTGCTGTTGATGGTGAACTTGACGCCCCGAAGATCAATGACGTCATCCTGTATTCTTCTGGAGGTTGACCGTCGCGTCGATCGCCGCGCCATAGGTACCGTAATGCATCTCTATCTTCTGTTCTCAGCTTTACTTGCATAAACATCTCCTTGATGTCCGCTGTAACTGCGACCATGTGTTGCCGGAACCGCATGACGACGCCTGGTAGTGATTGCAGTAGATCGGGACCTTTGAGTAGCATGTCATTGAGTGCTACTCCTTTGGTCTTGGCTGCCGCGTCGTGTACTACACGAAGTTTGTCCGGTTTCATTGCGTTGATCACGGCGAAGTGAGGCAGATACCAGGTCTTGTCAGCTGTCTTCTGTCTCGGGGCAGGTTCAGCGTACCCCTTTGCGATGAGAGCGTCCATCTGTTCGACGTACTTTTTCTTCAGTGCGGGGTCACGATCAATCTTCTTTTCGATGCTGAAGAGCCTCTTCAGTGAGCTTTCATAGTTATCTGGAAACTTGACATCTTCTTTGCGCCAGAGAAGACCGGTCTGGAATCTGGTTTCATCTATTTTCGTTGTTGTCTCCTCCAGAATTTGAAGTGCTTGCTCTTCTGGATCAGTATTCGGTCTCTTGGGGTTAATACAGAGAGCGTCCATCTCAAAATATTGCTTCACAAGATCTTCTATGTTATCTTCTGGATCTTCTGCTAGGTGTGACACGAAGTCGATCTTCTGGCCGAAGGTTCGCGTCTGGCTGCCGTGGAGTACCCAACCTAGTGGCGTGAGAGATGCCACTGGATGGTCGTTACTTCCTCTTCTGGTCTCCGAAGTCAGCAGAAGATGCCAGTTGTCTTGCCCGATGAGTATTCGTGGCTTCGCATTCGCATATGTGAGATGTCCTCGGATGTCGCATAGGTGTTGACATCCTTCCACCAGTTCTTGTGGTACCCGTTGAGACGAAACCTGTAGATTCTTCACTGTGCGCGCTTGTATTTGCTCTTCATGATCGTTGAGCCCCTTCAGCTTGATGGTGACTCTTCTCGATGTCGATTCTGATGCCTTCATGTCATTGATGGTTTCTATCTTCAATGGATCTATGGGTCCTGTTGCTCCGATGCTCGTCACTACACTGTCGTCGACGAGCGTTACTGTTGACCCGTCGTCCATCAATGCGAAGGTGTCGATGGCTCCTTTTGGTCCCTTCACCTGGACCGGTAGGATCTTCAAGTAGGACTGCTTCTTGACTGTCCATGTCGAATTGATGACTTCTGTTTTCTCTTTGTCTTCTGTTGTCTCTGCTTTCTCAGTCTTCTTTTCGTAGTGCAGCATCTTGTTATGAGAGTACTTGCAGCTATTGACACCACACTGCTTGACTTTGCAGTTGTGTGTCTTGCTTCTGTAGCGTAGACATTTGAAGCAGAGGCGTTTGGACTTGGCCATGTCCCATCTTGCGTTCGCGTCCAGTTTCTTGAACTGTTCACATTCTGTAGCGTTGCTATGTCCCGTGTCGTCACACACGGCACACTTCGATGTCTGTGTCTTCTCAGTCATGTTGTTGACCCGTTGCGTCTTCTTTTGTTGTGTGGTCGAAGTGGGTGCTGCTGTCTGCTCAGGTAGCGCGTAAGGCCCACACAACTCTGCTTCCCTTTTGAAGAATTTTTCAATTTTGATAAGGCAAGGATCTTCACGTGGCTGCGTGGCTGAGAAGTCATAGTATCTGTAGCGTAGAGTCGGCGTCAGCTTGTCCACCAGTGTCTTTGCGAGCTCCGGGTTGTACATGTAATTGAAACATCCTAATGTCTTCAGTGTTGCCACGACGTTGGACACTTTGGTGGCGAATATGCAGATGTCCCTCGGCGACTCGGTGAGGCGAGGCAGGCTTCGAAGTGTCTCCATCTCCAGCATAGCTATTGATTCTGGTCTTCCAAATCTTGATTCTAATGTCTTCATCACTTCAGCTGGATGCGCGTTGGTTATCAGGAGACCTTCGACCGCTTCTCTGGCCTTCCCCTTCAAATTTCTTCTTAGTCGGTTTGTGTTTTCCACTGAGGTGAACATCGCTTCTGTTTCGTAGTAGGCGGCGCGAAAAGGTAGCCACTCTTGATGAGATCCACTGAAGAATGGTAACTCGATGAACTTGGGTCGCTGGGTGGCACCGATAGCCCGAGTGATGGCTTCGGCTAGAAGGGCTAGGTCAGTTTGACCTCCCGCCGGTGGCTGACGCGTCTCTTCATGCTTCGCTGGCCTTGGTTCTTCTATCTGGACGATGGCTGGTTCTTCTGGAGGGTTGTGAGGTTCATCGGCGATGGCTAGTATCGGACGATTTACTTGTTGCTCCAACCAGTTGTCCACTCTTGCATTAACTTCTGACTTTGAGTAGACAGTGACGTCATCTTCTTCATCATCCTCGGAGTCTTCCTTTTCCAAGGTAGCAAGGCGTGCTGCGGCGAGTTCCACTTGAAGGCGAAGTAAATCTTCTTTCGCCTTTGCAATCTTGAGTTGCTTCGTTCTACTATGCGTTGATCCCCCCTTTCCCCCCTTCTTGCTAGGGGCGGGGAGGTCCTGTAGGCCAGTCGTCTTCGGCGGACCGGCGTTGTTTCTCGAAACTTCTTTTACTGTAGCGGTTTCTTTGACAGCAGCGGGCGGCTTCATCAGCTGTTTGACCTTCGATCCCGCAACTAGCGTCGTCGTAGCGGAAGGGGTTACGGACGGGGCAATGGCGCCAGCGGGGTGCGAGGGGGGAGGGGCACTCGTAGATGCGGCGACGGTAGCAGCAGTCGAAGTAGTCTGTTCGGTGACGGAAGTCTCGTTCGATGGATCAGTCGCCGCGGAGGTGTCTGTTCGTTCGGACGTCTCCGTGGCAGTCGTCCCTGTAGCTGTTGATTCTTCCGTGCTGGCTTGTGCACTGGTACCGGTCGGTTTGCGGCCCCTTCCCTCGGAGCGTGTGACGGGCATGTTGTCAGCTGATCACTATCTTCAGTCTTCAAAAATAATCTTCCCTAATAAATCTTCACGTAGAAAGTATCTTCCCTATAACTGTAGCACGAATTCTTCACGTAGAAAATATCTTCCCTATAACTGTAGTACGAATTCTTCACGTAGAAAATATCTTCCCTATAACTGTAGCACTATTCACGAAGTCTTCATGTAGAATATCTTCAGGTCTATTCCCCACAATATCCGGCGCTCGAAGGACCATTTAATGTGTAGTATACACACTAACTATCACTGGGTTGGTGGGGAATAAAACCACTCTGGAAGTTTCTTCTAGTTCTTCTTTATTAGGAGAGTCTTCATTGCTTGCTGCCCGCTGACTGTGCCGAATGGGCAAAATGGGCCTTCTTTTATACAAAAATCTCCGCGCGATTGACCAATCACAAGCTTACAAAAACGCGGGAAAAGTTAACAACCAATCAGAATTAGGCAAAAAAGGCGGGAAAACATGGCACATTACCTTAAGTACTACGAAACTTTACCGTAACGAGAGCCAAGTGGTAAAATTCGACATTTTTATAAAGTTTTTCTTAAACAATCTATATAAAACTATTAATAATTGAATTCTATGCGTTAAAAACTAATATCCAAAAATATAAAATCAACGAAAACATTACATAATAAACTTATAAAATCTTAGTGCTAAGTCTACTATGTACACAATGAAACGATACTAACACTATACTAACTTACTAAACTATCACTTAATTCACAGTTATTTTAGTGTCTATGTATCACTGTTATTGTCTATACTGTTTATGTATCACTGTCTATGTAGCACTATCACTTATATACTTGTCCCGCACAGAAACAATGCATTTTATTCATTTTAGACATCACGTTTCATACAGACATTTACTGCTTAAGACCTACACAATCGATATCTAAATAGAAATAGTGTAGGTTTTTTTTCAAAATAACCGGGTTTGATTCCCGAGCGGAGTACAGATGTTTTTTAAAATGTATGAATGCAGTTTCTCTTTTTATTAAAATCGATGACATGGTTCCTCAGAACAGATCTTTGTATGTCTTATTGTTTCAGAATTTCCCATACTGACCCATTTGAATGAGACATCCTGTATACATACCAAGCGCAGGGCCACCGTTGGGGGACTACGGGCATGCCCTCTAACCTAATTGAGACCGATAGGCCAATGTTTATAATATTCAATAGTTATAAAAAAAAAAACATTAAATGAGTCCAAGACTGTTTTTTTTTTTATAAAGCGTGATGTGTATTATTGTACTTAAGGGTGTGGATACATATTGCTCAATTAACTGCCTATTTTGGAACGAAAAAAGGGCCTTGGGTCGCAAATAATTTTTTTGCTTCAACAAACAACCTGACAGTGAACGGCAAACTGCATAAAACACAAGAAAAGTTAAATTTTGCAGGCTACACTGGAACATACACCTTAACAGAACTTATCACTTCCTAAGAACACCGATCTGCACCGTGTTTCGGAACAGTCTCGCCAGGTGTACAGAAAAGCCTCAATAAGAGCGGTGTGAGCCGCGACTACACCCGGCTTAAGGGTGTGTTACACACTGTTTACAAAGTCCGAGGTGCACCAAGTTCTACTTTATGTTCCGCTGCTAAAGCTTGTGTAGTGTTGTGTTGTACGGTCCGCTAAAATAATAGGATAACTTTAAATATAGTGATAAGAGTTTGTATAGACAGACAGGTCGATGAAACGTTAAACTACGTTTGCTTAAGGCATTCAGTAGGTGGGTTTATTGCACATGAAGATTTCTCCATGCCTTGGAAAGCATCTTATGCTGTTAGTTTCGGTTGTTAATTGTAAGTCTTCGATGGAGCTCTGAAAATCTAACAACCAGTTTAATCAAAGGGTGGGTGTTACCAAGTCACTGGGTTGGTTGGTTTAATAAGCAGTGATAGCCTAGTGGTGTGTCCGGTGGATTGCTAAATCATAGGTCTCGAGTTCGAACCCAAGGCACGCACCTCTAATTTTTTAGATTCATGTGCGTATTGTATAATTATCACTTGCTTCAAAAACGGTGAAGGAAAACATCGTGAGTAAACCGGCATGCCTGAGAGATATTTCTCGAGGGCATGTGATGCCAACTCAGAGGTCCATGAGCAGCATTAAAACTAACACCAGGTTGATCACTAACCACAGGATAAGAAGTAGACTGGGTTGATAAGGTCAGGGATGGAGTCACTTTTCGTAAAATACTGGTATTCAGCTGCATAAAATTTATTTTACGCGGTGATTACATTACATGTGACATCTACCAATTCGCACTGCCCCCCTAGCCAAGTTACAAACGATTCGTATCTATTCTCTTTCTACAATCGAGAACGCCTCAAATCCCTTTGTTTTGACCACGTGACTTATCACCTTTCGCTAACGTAAAATACGCGCTTTGACGTGGAGTTGCGGTTACCAGCCCGGTATCTTTATCGTTTTTTTTATGGGGTGATTTTTACTTAGGTACTTTAAAAGAAGTAACTGTATCATTGGTTTAGTAGTTTGAAGCTCTAATTGTAAGTCTAATATAAGGAACAGGATTTGATCCCCGAGTTGGGCAAAGTATTATGTATTTAATGCTCCAAGCACACTAGAGAGGTGGACCTAATGGCATAGGGCATTCTCTGCAAGTTAGTTATTTATCTGGTTTTATTTTGTAGCAGTTCAGAGCATATTGGCCCTGGTTGTTTGGTGGCAATAAGTACGCCCCCTATTACATGGCACTTACCTTATCATAACAGCAGAAACGCAGATGCATTTTAGGCACAACTCTGCCTTACCCTTCAGGGAACATAGGCGTGATGTTAATGTTTGAAAAGGTTTTATCAATATCCTATATGTTCAAATAGCTTCTTGGTGTTCTGTTAACACCTTGTACTAAGTCGGAATTGATTACAATAGGCGTAAGTTCGGGTCAATGGGCGGAGTTTGAATCTACGACTACTCGCTCGCCCGCATGTGTAAGTTAGGTTAATGACTTACTAATGTATCAAATCCTAGATGTTATCTGCGTACGATCTGAACGGGATGTGACTTTCCAGAACTGAGATAAGTGAGGTCCGCCTGTTAGCGGCAATTTATTGCAGTAACATACCATACTGAGGAAACCTGGACTTATAGTTAATATAAGTTTGAAATCGCCAATCCGTCTTGAGCAAGCGTGGTGATGAATGCTCGTGCCTTCTCTGTATGAGAAGAAGCCTCTGCCCTGCAGTGGGACAGTAACAGGCTGGTATTTTTTTATACCATTTTAGAGAGGGACCTCTTTTTAAGTTGTGAGAGACTTTTGCAAGCCTACTATCATATGCCTTTGCAGCTCTTATCTATAATTAACGATGTTTACCTATTAATAATATTTATTTCTGTAAATTGGTTTTCACAAACTTTAAACTTGACATAACATCTGCCTGTTAGGCAGAGTACCTGTACACCCACACGTCACTTGTTATATTTTTAAGACCTAAGTTAGTAGGAGGCGAGCCTATTGCCATTAATCGGGCACGAATCCAGACTCTGGGCTGGTACTGAGAAGTTCCAGATGGAAAAACTCAACAACAATTTGGACGACCCGGGAATGGACCCGAAACTTCATGATGCTCAGCAGTAGCGCTTGCGACCACTCGACCAACGAGGTAGACCAACCTTTTTAACACGTCAAACAAGTAAAAGTATGTTTTGTAACTCACGAGACGGTCTAAAACCGACCCCGTACACTTTGGCCCTCCCTTAAGCAGTTTTCCAAGAAATCTAAGCACGAGTGACGCAATATAATAAGAGTAGCGTCGTGCAGTGGATCGCGATGCAAAGCCTTTTTATTGTAACTGCACGGCCGAATTCAGCTTGTTATTGTTAGAAATCCTTGGAGATCGTCGGATGGCGACGACAGTCTTAAAATATTTTGGGTCGCTTTAAAGCACTGCGCAACTGTGTGCATGGTTAGTAAGTATTATGGTCTAGTATTTACTTTGTGTTATGAATCCAGTCTGAAGTCTTGTTTTCGTAATTTTGAACGTGCTATATTTGGTCGCAACCTCGTCCCAGTATCAAATAATGGAGAAAAATAATTTACTTAGCCAAAAACATGGTTACAGGGTGTTGTGTATATTCAAGCTCTTAATAAACTAGTGCGCTTCACCATCAACAATTTCATCAAACACGTTTATGTCTCTAAATATAAACTCCAAAAGTCTCTGCGTCTATGGAATGACGAAGAAATATAATTATTATGTGAAAACCAAATAATCATTTCCATTAACAACAATATGTTAGATCTACTAGACAGTGTAATTTCATCTTTGACTTGCCATTATGTATTCAATTTCGGGTTTGTCAGAGCATGTTTAATACAAAAACAAACACTTTGCTATAATTAAATTACTGCTTAGTTATAAAGCCACAATAATAGCCTCTAAAAACTGGTGTCATAATTGATTACTAACAAAACATAGCTTCAAAGATGATATTATGATGAACATAATTGTAATTTACTCACCTGTTATTTTAGGCATATAATAAGCAGGTGTTTGATATGAAATTATAGTGTATCTAATGGTGTTAACGACCGGTTATTATTAGGTCAAAACAACAATATTATTTCTTAATTAAACTAGCAAACACCGTGCTTTGCTTGGTATTTAATGTAAGTTTGAGGAGTTCTTATAATCAGTAAATAAAATAGGCGTTAGATTATGTATGTTACGAAAAAACTGAAAAATTACTGGACCTATTTAAAAAGTTCATTCACCGTTGGGTAGCGACACTATTCCCGGATGACATATAGGCTACTTTTTAACCGACTTCAAAAAAGGAGGAGGTTCTATGTTCGTGTGTATGTTTTTTTTTATGAATGTTACCTGATTTCTCCGCCATTTGTCGATTCTCAAAATTCTTTTTTTATTTGAAAGAGTAGACTCCTGAGGTGGTCCCATTATAATTTGGTGAAGATCTGGTGCTGGTCTTCGGAGATATACAACGGAACTCTTCAAAAAAAGACGCCAAATCGGTCGTGATTGCTGGAATCGCTTGGATGCTCATTGTTTATACAACATCATGACCTATCATCACGCCTGTATGCTCTGAGGGGTACGCAGATATGTACAATATACCTAGATTTCGACAGTTAGGTATGTTAAGTTTCATTTATTAGGGATAAGTGGATAAACCTATTAGGTACCTTGACATGTATTGTTAACAATTAACTATGTAACGTAAATTCATGGTTAATATTTTTTATGGAAACAACTAAAAATGGAAAAAAAAACTTTTTTGCAAAAAATAAAACCAACTTTGTGTTTTTCTTTTAGTTTTTTTGTTTGTGTTTTTTTTGAAGTCGGTTTTTAACTCTGTGTTTCCACGAGAACGTAAACTACGCAGGTAAAAAAAAACTTCGTAACATTCGCTATTAATTAATAACGTAATATCACTTTTGTACCCGAAAGGTTAGGCTCAGAGAATGGCATATATTACACCAACATTTTATCAGTTCTGTTTAAGTCCCATGTTATAAGCGCGAGCCTATTTCTAACAACCAGGCATGAATCCAACAACCAACAATCCTAATTTGAATTAATTAAATCTAGCACTCAATTCTACATTATTATTTATTGTTTTTTTATCTGATGTCCTATGTGATCGCAAATATAATTAGTTTTTTTTCCATCACGACTTTTTTTGTGTATTTGAGTTTGATTATTTTTTTATTATTTATTTTATTACAATTACTTAATTATTACGTAACTTTTGACAAATTTTTGTGTGACATATTATATTATTGTTATATTTGTACGCCTCTATAGGCAAAACATGTTGATACGATATTTTTTTTTTTGTAATCATTCCAACTGATTGTGAACCTACACGTGTTTTTGACAAATAAATTGAATTGAATTGAATTGAATTGAACGACAGATTTATGGGTTCATAGAAAAATATGGTAGAACCAAATGAAATAAAATAACTCAAGAAATATTGAACGTTTTATTGATCAAAATACTAAGTTGTCTGCACAATTAACAACACAATAAATTAGTCGTCAATCGAATTAATATAAAAATTATGATTAACGACTTTTTAAATAAAATTATAACATCAAATTATGCACGAAACAGGTTGTTTTGCTACTCATTATGATAATTATAAGGATTGAATCGTTAAAGACAGGAAACGCCACACTGATTCACGAACAAGATCATTAGATGATTTAAGAACTTAAAAGATAAAAGATTTTGATCGAAACGACGAAAATCGCATATATTGCAAAACAGTTATTTAATTTCATGACCACCACGTCAGAAAAAGACATACTTACGTACCAAAATCAAAAGTAATTTATTTAAATTAGGGTGAGGATCAGCACTTTTTCAATCGAAGGTTAAGCCATGCTAGGTTGGTCGATAACTTACATACCCAGAACTCCCTCCTCCTCCTTGAAAAGCAAGTTAAACCATTGGTCTCGACTGTCAGTTGTAGATCTCTTTAGTTGTTATGGGCAGTCAGAAGCCCGAAAGTGTGACAGCTTGGGCCCCTTGACTCGGTTCAAAAGCGAGCTGTGAGACTCGTCCACGATCCCGTACTCACAAGCGGTATTGATCCCCTAACTCTTAGGGGAGACTTTGCCTCTCTATGTGCGTTCTACCGGTTGTATAATGGGTTGTGTTCCGAGGATTGTTTGATATGATGCCCACGGCTACTTTCTATCATCGCACCGCTCGCCGTCGACAGGGAGTTCATGATCACACACTGGAGCCGAAATGGTCCCGTACAGTGCGGTTTCAGAGGAAATTCCTCCCGCGTACACTTGGATTGTGGAATGAGTTCTTTGCCGAGGTTGAGTTCTTTGCCGAGGTTTTCTCAGAGGGCTACAGTATTCTTCGGGGTTCTTCAATAGGGGAGTAAATAGGTTTTTAAAGGGTCGGCAACGCGCGTGTGGCGCCCTTGGTGTCGCAAGTGTCCATAGGCTACGGTAACCGCTTACCATCAGGCGGGCCGTAAGCTTGTTTGCCACCGTCGTGGTATAAAAAAAACCAGTTAAATAAATAAATAAATTATTTGTGAATAGGCAGGCATGATGGTAGATAGATTATTGTTATTGGCTAGATAGATTATTTTGAATATCTTGATCGTCTTGATGTTATTGTAGCTGACTGTTCACCTCTGCCTTAGTCTTTAGAAAATACAGGCGTAATGTTAAAATAATGTAATAAAGCTTCGAAGTCTTTAAACATTTACTTAAGTGAGGGTGGGATGATGCATTCAGAGGGAATAAGTAAGTGGAGCTGCTAAATTAAATTAATCTTAATTAATGGGATGTCAATTACCTCAGTGAATAACAAATGGATAAATTAACAGTCTTCGAGAAAAGTACAAAATATTCACTTGTGTTTAATGGTATTAAAATTAATCTACTTATTTATTTATTATATTAAGTTGTGTCTTTGGGAATTTTTAATCAATTATCAAAGTTATTATATGTTGATTGAATTAATTAATTTATTTATTAGTTTTGTGACCGATCGGATAAAAAGGGACGGCTGGATCTGAGTTAGGGACTGTTTAAAACTAGTAGCTCAGCATCGCGGGCTGGCTCATGCAAGGGTCGGGGAGGGAAATTAACCATACTTCGCGACGGGCCATGACGGCAGGGCTGGAAGGCGTTCGGATTGTATGAGTAGTGTTTTTTGATAATGCTAGTTTCCCTACGACTTTCCTGGAACAGGTTGATAGGGTCGTCGAGAGGGGAGAGGGCATGCCTGGGACGGCGAAGCTTATTCATTAGTGAAGGGGTGTACAGCAGTTATAAGTGGGTTGTACCACCACAACCCACTTATAACTGCTGTACGCCCCTGGAGGCACATTCAAAATAGCGCTTGGAAAACGCTTCATAAACTGTTGTTTAGTCGAAATTCTAAGGTCAACGTGTAGTTCATTGCGAACGAACCAGAGGGCACCCGTTATTCTACGAAGGAGACGGTTCTGCAGGGTAAGATAACGCAGGCGAACGTCATAGTCGGACGGATAGCCGCGGTATATAGTAAAGACGCTGGTCCCGGCTGTCAATAATAGATCTTTGATAGCCAGAGGGAGTAGTGAGAAGCCCGAAAATCTGACTACCATTCCTACCAAGGGGTATCGTGATACCCAGTAGCTTAGCATTAGATAAGCAGTCGCTACGAGAGGAGCTTGTGGCTAAATTATAACAGCCGCATGGGTCGATCGAAGGTTAAAATACGCTTGACAAGGTCGGTCCGTAGATGGGTGACCATTTATTACATACCAAGACTCCTCCGCGCTTTGGAAAGCACGTTAAGCCGTTGGTCCCGGCTGTCATTTGTAGATCTTTGTCAGTCGTTACTTGTAGTCAGAAGTCCGAAAGTCGTGACAACCAGTATAACCAAGGGGTATCATGTTACCCAGGCAGATAAACTTATATATATAGGCAGTCACTATTTGTAAAATACTGGTATTCAGCTGTATTTAGATTCAGACTAGTGTATAGTTGCGAAAAGTCCAACCTTTTCCCTAGCAAGATATTTAAATTTTTGTAAAACACATTATAATACAACTTCATAGAAAAGCTTACCGTTCAATAACACGACCCAAATTAATTACTTAACAATATCTAATAACATCTAAATATAAGTTTACACAGACTTCAATATTAGCTCTTAAAAGCAATTTCCCAGAACTAATCTAGTAAAATATTAATAACAATTATTAAATTATTAATTACTATAAATAACAATATTTACTCTAAACTGGAACGTAGACATAGAAATAATTTATTTAAGATGGTAAGATTTACGAACGCTGTTCTTTTGAATTAGAAAATGAGAATAAGTTTCCATTTCGTATACAGGGTGGCCAAAAAGTCGTGGATCAAACGCAACTAGGGGTTAGATGGGGTCGTCAGCTGCAAAAAATTGATCTACGGTAGGTCCTTAAGATCAACCCCTGCAGATTTATAATTTATCTTGTGTTTTTATGAGAAAATTGACTTTTTTTTACTAATTCTTATCAAAATTCGAAAAAATCTACATCCTGTATCTTTTTATCATTTTCACTAGATTGGTACTGATGATTCCTTGCATTAGACATGCTATTTATGGTTGTTTATTGGGTGTGTTGAAGATAATATTAAGTTTTACGAAATTTGTTTTTCTCAAAACATAACTTTTTATTTACTTCGGACCCCACTGTGAAAAAAAAATACTCTACCGAAAAGTGACCCTGTATTACAAGTTTTGGCGCATTTAATAGGGATTCTGAAAAGGTATTACACATGGCTATGCGTAGCTTTGATATCTTTCGAGGACGATCATTCGTAGCAAGGCCAAAGTGAACCCAACCATAAAACTCGGTTAGGACTATTTAAAAATAAACTGGAACTAATACAATTAATGACAAAAACTCTCTGCCTCTCTTTTACACTAACCATTTCATCCTTTGTCAATAAAAGGCCAGTTTGCCCGTCACTTCAGGTAGCGATATCTTTTCTAGGAAACAAAAGGCCGGGCCAGTCGGGGCGGTGGCGGGGGATGCGCGTGATCATCTTTCTTTAGAATGTTTAGTGTGCTTTAGTGACTCGCTTCCTGCCTGTGACTACGCACGTGTTCTGTTTCTCGGTTTTACGACGACTTGTGATCAGTTTCTTTCCTTTGACCTACGCTTTGTTTTTCGGACTTGTGATCAGTTTCTTTCCTTTGACCTACGCTTTGTTTTTCGGACTTGTGATAGATTGCCTACCTGTGACCAGTGCTGTGTGAATCTGACGGATTGGCTACAAAAGTGGACAGATGGCTGCTGCGAGGAGAGAATACACCCAACGGGAGTATGCAGAAATGCATTACCTGTATGGCTTTTGCGACGGTAATGCCCGGGCTGCTGCCAGGGAATATCGTCAACGCTACCCTAACCGTGATCGTTTTCCGGACTACAGGGTCTTTATGCGCGTACATAATTCGTACATGGAGGGAGTCTTACCCGGTCAGCATGCTCCGAGATCAGGCAGACCAGTGGTGCGATTTGAAAATGAAGATGAAGTGCTGAGAGAATTAAGATTGGATCCTGGTATAAGTCAACGCCAAATATCCCGTAATCTCGGGATTCCAAGATCGACGGTGCAACATATCATTAAAAGAAACCAATATCACGCCTACCACGTGCAAAGGGTGCAAGCTTTGCTGCCCAGTGACTATGAACCTAGAGTGAGGTTTTGCAGAGAGATGCTAAGATACCACAGAGAGGATTCGCAGTTCTTCGAAAAGGTATTATGGACGGATGAGTCAAGTTTTAGAAGAATGGGAGTATTCAATATCCACAACCTACATTTTTACTCCAGAGTGAACCCCCATATCATAAGAAATGATCGATTCCAGCATCTGTTTGGTGTAAACATGTGGGCTGGTATAATTGGCCAACAGTTGGTGCTCCATGAAATGCCAGCAAGGCTGAATGGTGCTCTGTATTTAAATTTTTTACAAAATAATTTAAACCAAATTCTTAACGAAGCTGAGGTTCCAGAAGCAAGAATAGCAGAAATGTGGCTGCAACACGACGGCGCCCCGCCTCACTACGCTCGAGCAGTGAGAGATCATTTGAACGAGCGCTTCCCCAATCGGTGGATTGGTCGAGGCGGACCTATTGCGTGGCCACCCCGGTCACCCGATTTAAATCCATTAGATTTTTTTCTTTGGGGCTACTTTAAAGAAATAGTCTATCAAGGAGAGAACAATAGCGAACAAGAACTACGACAAAAGCTCGAATTTGCTAGGGTACAAGTTATCAACAACAGAGGTGCATTCCGTAGGTTACGTAGGAATTTCATTAGACGGTGCAGATTATGTATTATGGTCAGAGGCAGGAATTTTGAGCATTTATTGTAAAATGTTTTGTTTTATTAAAACAATTATTTCACAATCGTTGTTTTGTTTTTTCGTCCTAGAAAGATATTAAAGCCACTCATGGTCATGTGTAATACCTTTTCAGAATTCCTATTAAATGCGCCAAAACTTGTAATACAGGGTCACTTTTCGGTAGAGTATTTTTTTTTCACAGTGGGGTCCGAAGTAAATAAAAAGTTATGATTTGAGAAAAACAAATTTCGTAAAACTTAATATTATCGTCAACACACCCAATAAACAACCATAAACAGCATGTCTAACGCAAGGACTCATCAGTACCAATCTAGTGAAAATGACAAAAAGATACAGGATGTAGATTTTTTCGAATTTTGATAAGAATTAGTAAAAAAAAGACAATTTTCTCATAAAAACACAAGATAAATTATAAATCTGCAGGGGTTGACCTTAAGGACCTCCCGTAGATATTTTTTTTGCAGCTGACGACCCCATCTAACCCCTAGTTGTGTTTGATCCACGACTTTTTGG
This sequence comes from Euplexia lucipara, assembly GCA_921972225.1. Taxonomy (NCBI): domain Eukaryota; kingdom Metazoa; phylum Arthropoda; class Insecta; order Lepidoptera; family Noctuidae; genus Euplexia; species Euplexia lucipara. The sequence continues at coordinate 19,594,510 of OV179161.1, forward strand.
CCACCCTGTATATGAAAAGAACGACGAACTAAGACTGCCTCGTCGGTCTAATGGTCGCAAGCACTACTGCTGATCATGATATCCCGGGTTCGATTCCCGGGTCGGGCAAAGTATTATTGAGTTTTTCACCTGGAATTTCTTAGTAACAGCCCAGGGCCGGGAACCATTTTTAATTGATGACAATAGGCTCGCCCCCTATTACGTGGGACTTAATAACATAACCGGCGAAATGTGGGTGTACCTAAACTACAGGTACTTACCTACACCTCTGCCCGACCCTTCGAGGATTACAGACGTGATGTAATGTTGTTTTATGTTTCGTAGATACTGACCAAAATGATGATGAAATAGAGATGTTTTTTTTTGTATTTTTATTACTTTAATCTATTGTCAATCGGATTAGCAAAATCCAGGAAGTTTAGAAAGCTTGACATTCCAACGAAGGTAGTAAAATCTTAACGAGAGCGTCATCACGAACTATGGGAGAAACTATTTAGAGTAATAATGCTACTTATATTATAAACGTAAAAGTTTGTGAGGATGGATGGATGGATGGATGTTTGTTACACTTTCACGTAAAAACTACTGAATGGATTTTAATAAAATTTGGTATGGATTTAGCTGAAACCCTGGATTAACACATAGGCTACTTTTTATCCCTGTATTCCCACAGGAACGGGACCTACGCGGGTGAAACCGCGGGACGTCTGCTAGTATAAAATAATAATGCCAGACAGTTACCTACTGTCCCACTACAGGGCAAAGGCCTCTTCTCATACAGAGAAGGCACGAGTATTGATCACCACGCTTGCTCAAGGCGGATTGGCTATTTCAAACTTATATTAACTATAAGTCCAGGTTTTCTTAGGATGTTTTCTTTCACCAATGTCAATGATGTCTAGATATTATGTAAATATGATTAACCTTTTTAAAGTCACATTGGTACTTTTCGGGATTTCAACCACAACCTCGTGCATGAGAGGTAGGCACTGATGATGGCCCAGGGCCATCACGATGCACTGGGCCATCAAGGACGAGTTTAGTATACAGGGTTATTTTTCAATGACCGGCCAAATTTTCACTGGGTGTTCTATCCATGAATATGAACAACTTTCACAATGGGACCAACTCTGAATCCACGAAAAAAAAATCAGCTGTTTCATACAAAAGTTCAATACCTACTCGACTAAAATGTATGAAACAGCTGATTTTTTTTCGTGATTTCAGAGTTGGTCCCGTAGGGAACGTTGCTCATATTCATGGGTAGCCTGTACCTATACTACCCTAATAACCCAGTATAATATTTACATAAGTTATCCTTAGTCTATATAGTTAGTCAGTTCAATAGTCACAGGCAGGCAGTGTAAAGCCAATCAAACATGCTAACGGATCAGAATGCGTAACTACAGTGCTTTATGTGCCTCACGCAAACACAACGACAATTCAATATGGCGATGCACATTCTGGTAACACTGCTAGTATGTGCGATTTTTTTTTACTGTCTTTAATTTTAATGTCGTGTTCACTAAGTGGTTTTGGTATCACCTTTAATTTTATGAGGTTGTGGATGGAATTCAGCAAGTAGTAGCAACGTGACTTTCTGAATTAAAATGAAGCTTTATTGTTGGTTTATCTTAGAGATTATGAATGGTGGTACTGGTATTTAAACTTTTTAATAATACTAGGTGGTCAATCAGTAGTTCTAGCTTTTTGCATTCCTTGTCCAAAAACACTTCAACTGTGTTGAATATCACACTCGTATGCGCCATAACTTAAACAAGAGATCAGATGTTTACGCTTCTCATTTAATAACAATGCAAATAGAGGATAATAAGCAAAACCGAAAAAAAAAACTAATATTTCGATTTCCGGGTCAACCAGTGTATTGGGTATTCCCATCAGAGATTCATCACTTAACATTACTTCACCGGTATGGTACCAACATAATTTAGTTGTCCACCTGTTTAATATTTTTTGTCATTGAAGTGTGAAACGTGGGAAATAATTTATGCTTATGATTTTTTTTAAATTTATAAAATTTAAATAAATCATTTCTCATTCTAGCCTCAACAAAAAAAGAAGAAAAGATCTTGTTGCACCAGAAGTCTCGGTTAAAACCTCATATGCGAAAAAACAGTTCACCAGACAATCCGCTTCCATCTACAACAAATTAAATAAACTTTTAAATATTTACCCTATGTTATATCGTGAATGTAAGATATCTTTAATAGACTGGCTGAAATGCAAAACTTATGACGACATTGAAACTCTTCTACAAAGTATCACGTGAAAATGGTCGAAGAGCGACATAAACACACATGTACATACACACACCCACACACAAACACACACACACACACTAACACACACACGCATGCCCCTAGTTTTAAGTTTAATTTCTTTGTACGGACACTCCTACATTATTATTGTTTCTAGTTTTAGAAGAGCGGGGTCTCCTAGCACAGGTATTTGTTTATACTTAAAAGGAGGTCTCTATGTAAGTTTATGTATTGTAGAAGTTTGTAAAGCTAACTGAAATAAATTATTTATTTATTATTTATTTATTATTTATAAGCATGATTTGTTTAAGTTTTTCTTTCTTTTTTTTTATACAATTTACTGTTGAATTTATTGGATACATTGGAGCCTTTTTAGGTTCTCAATGAGATGTGTTACTGAGAAGTTAGGTGCAGGACTTCTTTCCAGCAAAAACACAAAAAAATAGTGAACGACTGGTCATTTTGGAGGAATGATAAGTCGGTTTTAACGTAAAAAGGTGCTGATTTTCTACTTAATATGAATGAATTATTATGACAGTTTTATCTCTCAAAATCGTCAAGTCTTAGAATATCTATAATGATGACCAGTTCAAGCGGAAATCAAGTCCAACGAACTGATGATGTCATTAAAAATTTAGCAGTAAATCGACATGACCACCAACATTCTTGCTATTAGCATTAAGATACCATCAGTATGTATTTAGTTCCGGTTCATTCTAATTCTAATCCACGTCATTTTAAGAACCTTGGACAAAAAAATTGACATGCTGTATGACTGTGCAAAAAGTGTACGGCAATTGTTTGCAAAATGTTTTGTACTTGCATTTTGCTTGCGACTTCGTTCGCCTGAATTTGGGACTCCCCAATTGTAGTTTTAAAAGTAGAATATAGCCTATGTTACTTTGTGATATTAAAGCTTTCAGTTTTCACTGTTCAGTGTTTCTTATGCTTGTGTATCAGCCCGGAGACGGGATTTGTGCCCGATTGATGACAATATACTCGTCCCCTATTACATGGGCCTTAAACATTACCGGCAAAAAGTGGGTGTTCTACTAATACATTTCTGCGTAACCCTTCAGGGATAACAGTCGTGATGTTACGTCATGTGTTTGTTTGTTTCTAATGGTTAGGGAACTTTCAAAATCAGTAAAGTAATTTTTGCCCTACAGTGGGACATGTGATGTTTTTTTATTATTATTGATAGGCACGCGTTTGATCACTATCTCACCTGACGGTAAGCGATGATGTGGTCGACGATGAAGCACGCTTGCCTAGAAGCAACCTGTTCACTCTTGACTTGAAGACCCCTAGGTTGTAGCCTATCAGGAAACACTGACTCCGGCAGGGAATTCCACTTTATAGCTGTTCGCACAACGAATGTGTTTCCAAAGCGTTTAGTACGATGTTACATTATTAAGTAGTTTTTGAGTCAAATCCCTTGTACAAACAAACAAACATCAATAAAATCAAATTTTTACTCTACGTAATATAGGTACACATATTCGACAGGCTATTATTGCCTTAAGGTATCATACAAATGATAGCCGAGTGTAGATTTAAATCTTGGGTATTAATGATTTATATCATTGCATTTATTTATTGGTATATCTATATTATTATTGGTATATGTAGGAGATTTCTAATGTCTATTAAGAATCAATATTTTTACGTGATACATTAATTACTTAATCAATGTCTTATTGCACGAGTATTGATCTCCATGCTTGCTCAAGACTAATATTGGCGATGTCAAACACAAATGAACTAAAAGTCTTGGTTTCCTCACGATGTTTTCTCTCACCGATGTCAATAATGTCATAGATTTACTTAGAAGTTCTATTTATTTTAAATTGAAACATCATCAACAAACAACAATTAAAAGAAAAATCTAAAATACAATAAAACTAATTAAATTAAATTAAATATGTGCACTTAAACTAACTACAAATAAAATAGTAAAGAAAAAAAAACAAAATACAAAAACTCTCTTCTAAGAAAAACAAAATCGGAACACTCAGGCGTCAAAGTACTCCTCATCGCTGTCATCAGGAAACGTGCCTAGAAGACTGGCAGCATTGCCACGGTGGGTGGCGATGCTATATTACTTAGAATGTGCAAATAAATAAAAATAACACCATTTTGATACTTGCCCAGATGTGAACCACAACCTCGGGCAAAGCATTATTGAGTTTATCAATCTGAATTTTCTTAGTATCAGCCTGAAGACTAGATTCATGCCCGAATTATCCCTGTTTATCCCTGTTTATCCCTGTAGGGATAACATGCGTGATGTTATAAATGTTTGTTAAAGTCAAAAGCACGATTCTAGTTGACGATTACAATGTAAAATTGTTATAAAAGCTTTCCAAACAATGATTGGCACTTAGTTAATTGCTTGCCTTGATAGAAACATGTCGTGATTGTCTGACGTTTATGTACAATGTTTCTTTGTTTAATATTAAGATACGGATATGCCTCACTTTCTCTTCCATCCCGTCTTTGCCTTCCATGATTTGAACAAAACAATTATATGAAGACACATTTACATACACGCATATGTTAGCAAGCATAATGGAATCCATCATCCAATCAATCGGCTCTGAAGACAACTTTATATTACTTATACAACGTGTTTTTTTTTATATCCCATAACTCTAGGGTATGATTGAGACCATATCAAAGAATCAACTGGCATATTATGAATTATGTTTCAATCATCCTCTTTTTTTTTTACTATCATACAAAATAATCCGACAAAGTCACGATGATTAATGTAAAACACCCTTACGTGGAAGAAAAGTGACGTTAGAAAGAAGATTCGTCGTACTGGTGACAATTTTTGAACTAACTAGGTAATAAAAATATTATTAATAATACTTAATAATAATATTCCACGACTATTCACACAACGCCATCTAGTCCCAAGCTAAGCAGAGCTTGTGTTCCGGGTACTAAACAACTGATAATTTAATTATGATTGATGATATCTCCGAAACTACGCATTTTTGGACCATCTATATATTCTAGGAGTTTTAGTATTATTTTTACCTACAGAATTTATCCCTAGAGTTAGGGGATATAAAAAAAAACACCCTGTATAAACATAACAACACGCCTGACATCCCCAACTTCTTTCTAAAACGAGGCGTTCTGATGAAAATCAGAACGCCTCGTCTTAGAAAGAAGTTGCGTAGAAATATTGAATTACTAATTATACGATTTTCTTAATATCTAAGAGCCGATTTTTTCAATAGTCAGATGACGTTTATTTAAAAATCGTAAATAATATGGTGGTTTGACATCCCAAAGTTAGGTTCGCTCAAGTTAGGTCAGAAAATTTTATCTTTAACATTGACAGTACCGACTAGTGAAATAAAATAGAGAGTTTTGTTCTGCTGGTTCAATTCTTGGTTTAGATAAATTTGTCAAGAAATCTGTAAATGCAGTTTTTCTTTTTTAAAATATGTTAGTTAATTTAATTTTACTAGTCGGTGCAGTATATGTTAATGTTAGCACTTTAAGAGACCAGTACTTCTGCTGGGACTACCCGCAGCTCTGATTTTCAGATTTCCTAAGTAATATAACTTCAAAATTAAGTATGACTTTGACCTTTGCGTACAATATGTGCGAGAATTTGTTCAAAAACAAAATTCGACTTTGACTGCCACCAACAAATGAACAAACTTTAGAGATCAGAACAAAAACTGAACAATAAAAACTTGGAAACGGCTAATTTTCTTTATCGCTGAGTACTTTGTCTTTTATTGCGAATACTAAATTCTATTACAAATCAGTAGACACTGGAGGGTTTCGTGAAATGCCATTAACAACTTTTTGAAACGATAAAATTAAAATGTCTGTAAAGTTTTTCGTGTCACGGTATATCAAAAAGTTGTCGAACTGCGTCAGACTCAATTTTAGTTTTTTCGTTGACTTCTAAGTTATCTGCGGTATTTCTAATGTAATTAACATTGAAATGAAACTTGACCATTAAGTTTGTAATTTGTCTAGACACTTCGCTTTTTCATTTAGAGTTTTATCGGATTAAATACTAAAACTAATAACAAACTTTTATTTTAAAATCGAATTTCCTTTTAACAATAAATAAATTTACTGCCAAAAATATTGCTTGTTTTGCTTCTGGTTGCTAAGCACTGCCATACAACGTGAATACGCTTAGCTATTTACATTTAGAAATATTGGATTTATAAAATATAAAGCGACTAAATTGTTTATTCAAAAGTATTTTAACATTTTTTTTCCTTTGAATAACAAATAAAACAGAAAATAACAAAGAAACTTCCAAAGAACAAACTTGTACCCTCAAAAATGTGTAGCCTTCCCGGTTGGTAAATACCCCAGTGATTTACTTTAACAATTTGCATACATATCACATTGCTACCGCTTCAAATGCAGAAATATATACTTGGACCTCATAATATATTAGTCCAAGTGGCTCTCCGTTAAGAATACATTCTTTTAAAGCAATCCATTTAAATCTTTACTATTTTCAGTATTTCTTTTCCAGTTTATTCAATTGTATTGTCAAATTTAAAAGTTACATACAAGTTTTTTTTTATGAACAGGTTTCTGAATTCTTCGTTGTTAAGCTAGGCTTGCTGAGGTCAGTGTCTAGATAGGTGACCATTCATTACAGTCCAGCTAATATGGGAAAGCATGTTAAGCCGTTTGTAGATCTTTAGCTGTCATTATGGGTAGTAAGAAGTTCAAAACTATCTACATTCAGTTCGCAAGGAAGATGACCCCAATATTGTTAAGAAAAGGCTAAGCTAACAATGAAGCATAGTTTAATTGTAGATGTTATATCTCTGTAAAAAAAATACAAACCCGCATAACAATGTTCATTATTCGATCAATACCCAAAAAAAGTGTGGGCACAAAAGTATAATCTGAATACACCGTTAAAACATAAATCTATAATAATAAAAGATCGTCACTAAACAAGAAAAATGTACACGTAGGCGACGAGTAGGTAAGTAGACATAAGACTGCCCACACAAGATTATCTTTTGTATGCCATAGGTGTTTATATGCTGATATTGACAATCTACCAATATTTCCGTGGCCGACAAAGAATCTATCTCGTTTCACTAATCGGATTAGAACTACTCCCTAAAATTGCCCAGTAAGATACAGTAGGCTTTTTCCTTTCTTTTGTATCGGCATGGATTGTATCAGCATAAATGATGGTCATAGTTATATCACAGGCCCGTGTTAAGTAATTATTTTGAATACCAGAGAAGCTTGAAGCTTGTTGTTAAACAATGACAGACGCACAAGTTGATCGAAATGACATGTAATTGTATCGTAGCTTGTTATTGTTGTGTATACCGCCTCTGGACTATTTCTTGTGGGGTTACGTTAAGGATGAAGTGTAAAAAACAAGCTATGACACCGTTGTAGACCTAAAAGTAGCCATAGAGACAATTTTAACGCAAATTCACCACATGAAGATACAAAATGCAATTGTAAGATCGTTACCTAAACGTGTTGAATGTTGTATTGAAAAAGGCGGTGGTCACTTCGAGCACCTACTAAAGTAAATTAAAGTATGTGGAAACAATGAATTTTATAAATTTTAGACATCATGTTTCATACAGACATTTACTGCTTAAGACCTACACAATCGATATCTAAATAGAAATAGTGTAGGTTTTTTTTCAAAATAACCGGGTTCGATTCCCGAACGGAGTACAGATGTTTTTTTATAATGTATGAATGCAATTTTTCTTTTTATTAAAATCGATGACATGGTTCCTCAGAACAGATCTTCGTATGTCTTATAGTTTCAGACTTCCCCATACTGACCCATTTGAATGAGACACCCTGTATTCTGCCATTATTCGACTGGCCTGTTGCTCTAGTAGTTAGTGACCCTGACTGCTATGCCGGAGGTCGTGGGTTCTATTCCCACCCAGGACAAATGTTTGTGCGATGAGCACGATCGTTTGTTCTGTGTCTGGGTGTAATTTATCTATAATATGTATATGTATTTAGAAATATATAAGTTTGTTTATCAGCTGTTTAGTACCTATAACACAAGCTCTAAATGGCGTTGTGTGAAAAGTTGTGGAATATTTATATTTATTTATTTATATTTATTATTCCTAATTGACACTTGTACATTCATTTTAATATAACTGTCATTGTATTATCTTAGCTACATTATGACAACTTGTTCTATTTAAATTAATTTAATTTTGGTATGATTATAAATAATACTTAATGTGACATTAGATGCACGACACTATTTTGTATGCCTTTCGGCGGAACATTGTATGGACCAACCAGTTTGTGGAAAAATAGGGAAACTAAGAGTATCTAGTTTTTAGAAATTTAATAATAAAATATAGAACGTGCTTCGCATATAAAATAGCAAAATAACAATCAAGAATTTCTTAAAAAACCGGCCAAGAAAGACTCGGACTTTCACATGAAGGAAACTGTCTTTCGATCAATATTATAGTACTATGAATGATCGAACTATCGCACAAGAGTGAAGATACAGCAATCATTGTTTAAGGGAAAGGTGTAAAAAATGCCAAAATCACTTTTCATACGTGGGAATCCCCCTTCAATTTTAAAATAATGGGCACTCACTTTACGAAAATTGTATGTAAACGAAAGTCAATAATAAAATCGAGCAAAAGTTTTAATTTTTTTGTATGGGATTTCTTTATTATTTTTCGTTTAAGTGACAATGGAAATACCCAAATTCAAATTCAAATCTTTATTGCTCAACACAATAGGCACAGACGCCAGCACATCAAGTTACCCCAATGTGTCAAATTTTTCCAATTGAATATGAACCATATTGTGTTTGACATAAAGTTGAAAAACTATCAAATATATTTGACACTTTAACGGTAATTTGACGTGCTGGAGTCTGTACATAATACATTTTCAGATGTTAATTGAATCCACAGTACAAGTATTACACAAGTTCTTTAAAAAAATACTGTCTACGTGTTGTTATAATCTATGAAATACTGCTGACAGACAGATAGACGACTGGACAGAGGAGGCTTAGTACTAGGGTTCCGTTGGCATCCCCTTGGGCACGGAACCCTAATTATATTAGAAAATAACGGCCGCCCGGATATTGGTAGTCGAGCCACCCTTTGGCTATTCGGGGGTACAGTATAATTATTTTAAAATTCTCCCCAGACTGTTTGATAACTCAATTTCTTCGCGACTAGAGGCCTGCAGAGTTCCCAATTTCATGTAATCTTATTAAGTAAAATGTTCTCATAAACATAATTATTGTAAAAATAAAGTTTTTTTTACCAAATTTTTCTTCCTCGTCGGTCTAGTGCCTAAGGTATTTTGGGTTTGATTCCTGGGTTCTGTTATTGGATTTTTCTATCAAGAAACTTACAGTGGCAGTTTAGTGTTAGGCCCGGTGTTAAATGAGCAATAGGCTCAGACTTACACGTAGGTACAGCTTACACAATCTATACTAATATTATAAAGAAGTTAATTAGTTTGTTTGTTTGTGACAAAGATATTCAATACCTATAGACCGGACATCACGAACAAAATTTTCGTCCGAAAAAGTGTGTCCTGCTGGATACAAGTCTATGAGTTTTTTTTAGTACGCTCCGCTGCCGCTCCAATATTCATATATTATTCTAGATGGCGTTACTGAGGCATGGGATTAAAGTTTTCTATGACATTTCGATGACATGTCCACTCTATGGTCTTTTAAATCTCTTTGGTTTGTGAGTTTGTAAGGTTGTAAGTTGGTATATAGGGCGTAATCTTCGGAACTAATGATCTAATTTTAAAAATTATTGCAATGGTTTAAAGCTACAATATTCCCAGATAACATAGGTTACTTTTTATACCTGTAATCCCACGGGAACAGGAACTACGAGGGTGAAACTGCGTGACGTCTGCTAGTACATAATATATTCAGCCGAATGTATTTGTAGGTGTATTACCTTCTGCCTAACCTTTTTGGAGAAAACAGGAGTGATGTTATGTATATAATTTTTACTTGTCAATTAAAGATTTAAAAAGTAGCTTTGTTTTTTTTTTATTTATTCGAAATTGATCGCGACATGTTTTAATATAATCGAGTATCAATTTCACATTTTTGTCTGAAAATCCCAAGTCTCCAGCACGGCTATTGGGTATCTTTTCATTGTCAATGACTAACTGGCGTCCAGCCGGTCGATTCACTAAAAGTCACGCCGTGAAAACTTGAGTGAAGTGAACTGTCAATGCCTAGCATTAGTATGGAATGATAGCTCGATTCGCCCTCGCTACGACTACATTTTCACGAGGTAATTTGACCAGAATCGCACTGCAGTCCACACCTAACTTTGATGACCACTAATAATTTACAATAAATTGGTATTGCACTTTAAGCTACGGTGACTATCAGACGGAGTACGGTGCGCTTCGTGACAAATCTGTGTGTGCGCATGACGTCATCCTAGATATACACCACTGATACGAAACTAGCTGTTTGACAGTTAATCGTTGAACACTTTGCCCAATGATCATCACTATGAACTGTCAACGGAGATACGGAATAGCTCTGCTTATACTTCAAAGGCTGAAAATTAAACTGGCAGAGCTTATACAGGATGTAAAAAGATCCTTAACGTAAACGAAAACTACATATTTAAGCCATCACTGGGATAGTTTTTTTCTTCTAGAACATACCTGGGGAATTCACTGGTTTTGGAGATATTGAAGGTCAAAGTGCAATATTTTTTTTCGGTTATTTTTTCAAAATTGTGTTTCAAGTATCATTAGTAAACTTTCTTCCGGACAAACATTATCAAAATTATCGATTTTTCAAAACAAATTACGCATTTGAAGTTACAAAATGCAATGGATACCAAACAAGCGGGCCGGTCGGGTCAACGACCAAGCGCCATACGCTCAGCTGATCGAAAGTTGCGTTGCGTTGTCGCGCTATGCAATGCGCGAAATAAAAACCTAAGCTTTTTTTTAAAGATGAAAAAAAAAGTATTCTCCCAGCATTATTTTTTGGTTAAAGTTACTTAATTATATGTACAGAATGTGTGGTTTTCGGCTATATGATCGGTCTTTTTACAGCCTGTATATTCAATCAATTAAAAACATTTCACCTGTCACCTTAAGACCAAAGTCCACGAGCCAAAAATACACGTCGCGTGAAATATTTCTCATAATAAACATCAAATTATAAAATATAGAAGCGATAAGGCTTTCGTGTTATATATAATCTGTGGGTAAAACGTACTGGTAGAACAAAAACGTAAGTTGGTGGGTAATTTTCCTCACTGTTCATTTCCTTAGTGTTGTGGACGAGTGGGGTCACACTCCGCCATTTTGTGATTTATTTTTGAGTGATTATAATTATTGGGTTGGTAAATTAGTTTAAGGCGGTTCGTAGTACCTATATCAAACATATCGAGGGGTCACATAAGTTGGTATCTACGAAAGTAATTTATTGATTTCATTTAAAAATAGTGCATGTTTATATTTGAGTAGGTACATCAAATTACCTTATGAAAAAAAGAAATACATACTTACTAATACTAATGAACAAGATGGTATCTTTATTACTATGACTTTACACTTTACTAAAGGACGTAAGAGTCTTATTTAAATTTTAATGTCTAAATTCAGTAGTTAATAAGGTTCATCATCGAGCATAACGCGTACGTAAAAATAAACACTATGAGCAATAGCGTAAGATTCATATTTGTATGTAGCGCATACTGTCTTAGAATAATCAAAAACGCATTTCGTCGTGGATAGTGCAATTCCGCGTAACTACAATTGTTAAATACTGCGAATATACACCTTCGCTGACTGTGATAAGGTGCATATTCGCAGTATTTAACAATTGTAGTTACGCGGTATTGCACTATCCACGATGATTTGTGAATTTTGTTCTAAGCCCATTTTAGCGGTCATTTTTGGAAAAGAATTATACTGTAAGCATTTAAGTAATAAGCAGAAACTAATATGTAATAAGAAATACAGTGTCCATTATAACACGTTACAAGTTAGAATCTAGTGATACAAAAAGTGTCAACCAAGAAAAAACATCTTCATAAAATAAAACCACCCGTGAATAGAAATAAGCTTTAATAAAAATAAGTTTTAATATAAAGTAAACGGGAATGTAAATACGGATAACGATCGAGCCTCAAACGTGACCCGTTTGCAAGAAACCACAGATTTCGGTTACATTTACCAATATCCGGCTTTTATTACATTTAAATTATTCTATCATATCGAAGCACGAGTTTTTATCAAGCGATGTTTTTATGCTTCACGTTATTTTTACGATGAAAGAAAAACAATCGGTACGAGATGGGATGCGAGGTAACGTCTGCGATATCAGATGGAAGCTTTGACGTCACCAAGAACCGGGTGCAGTCATGTTTTTTAAACATTCTGTGTATAGAATATACGATTAGATTGGTGGTTGTTTTACTATTATTGGGGGATTGAAATGCTTTTTAAGAATAAATCCTTTAGGGCAAAGAAAGAAAGAGAGTCACTATTAAGCATTCTAAAGATAAATAAATATGATATTGGTCCATATGTAAAAATGTTAGCGCAGCCTTCTTCTGTGGTAGCAAATCTCTTGAGTGATTTATTTCGTTTTTAATATTATAAATTGTATTTTTAGATTTACTTTAGAATAGTTTCAGTTATGATGAGGCTGACTTGCCATTGTGGACAAAAGCCTCAATTTAAAATAAAGAATAAAAAAAAAGATTTAATCCCTCTAAGGACGTGATGCAGGTCATCAAGTTTCGAAATATATATTTTTGTTTGTATGTTGTTTTCTTGGGAAACTTTATTAAACTGCCTGGCCTAGATATACTAAACATTCTTTTAGATACCATTTTTTTAAAGCTGTTTTATTTAGGAATGTTTTCATAGAGCATTTACCTAAGAAGACAATAAAATAGTTAAATGTTACAAAAATTTAGTGAATGGAAACACCGGGAGGGGACGCCCTAGAAGGACATACATAAGACTTAATTGGTGAGGTTCTTTATAAGAGAGAAGTGCGTAGTAGATGTATGAATGTAAACGAAACAGAAAAAGTATGGAGCTCTGTAGTTTCTGCCTACCCCCACGGGAATTAGGTATGAGTTTATGTATGTATGTAATAACTTGATTGATTGTTGAAATGACAGACATAAGAGAGTTTTAAGTATAATGATGAAGTTTAAGTGTTTGTTGAGAGTTTTAAGTAGAATGATTTTTCTCATGGTACATCGTCGTCACATACAATCTGATTATGTATACAAATATTGTAAAATCTGTTTTAAAAGAGTAAGTATGGAGTTTCTTGCACATTCTTCTCCATACAAAACTACCTTTTGGAATGTGCAATTAGAATCCTATTAATTTAATTTATTTGTAAGTATAACGTTCAAAAGTGCCTGTTTTCAGGCCTAATTGAAATAAATGATTTGACTTTGACTTTTGACTTTGATGTACTTTATGTCTGATTCTCTTCGGGTTTGCAACTTGTCATGGTTTTCTTTCGCTCTGGGGAGGGTGAAGGTGTGTCAATTCTTACTAGCTATACACCACCCTGGTGTTACGTCTCACACTGCCGTGGGTCGCGGGAAAGGACGATTAATCCGCAACCCCCGACTGAGAAAAATACTGCTGGGCTAACCCCCCTAAGGGCTAAGGTTTATTCAATTATTTTTAGAAACTTCTTTTTGCAGCCTCAAAATTTCCTCTCAAAAAATTCTGAAGTTCTGCTGTACCGACGCCATATTATTAAAGAAATAAACTCAAAATTTTCAATGCTCAACTTTATTACCAAAATTAAATAAAAGCTATATTTCTTAGCGTGTAGTGTGTTCCGACGCTACCCCGCTGAATACCCGAAGTAGGTCAGCGCGCCCGAATGCCGCCGCTTACACGAAGTTTTTAGTCTATTGACGACATGGAGAATCAAGGCTTGAGTGTTTTGATTTGCATAGTAATGTGGGAATTAAGATTGAACTCAAACAATGTATAATACTTCCGTAAAAATATGTATGAATACACCACCATCTGCTTATGGGGCCTTAGCAAAGTCACCTTTTCTACACTTACCTAACGATAACAATGTTAATAGTAGTAAGCAAGCAAAAGAAGTGTATGAGAATCGTAGCAGATGACGCTCTGTAATTTCTGCCTACCATCTCGGGAAAAAGGCGTGGTTTTATGCATACATGTATGTGTGATCTATACTAATATATAAAGAGGAAATGTTTGATTGTTTGTTTGCATTGAATAGGCTCCGAAACTACTGGACCGATTTGAAAAATTCTTTCACCGTTGGGAAGCTACACTATCCCCGGGTGACATATGCTACTTTTTTTATTTTTTTTTCCCACGGGAACGGGACGTACGGAACTACGCAGGGGAAAACGCGGGATGTCTGACGTAATGAATAAAGATATTAAATACTTATCTCTTTGATAATGAAGCTTGATAAATCCGAAATCATCGAAATCCATTCAATTTTATAAACTACTACCACAGTATAAATATTAATACAGTAGGACGACGCCTTTGATCTCTGGAAAAATGCCGACAACGTCTACACGCGTTAGCCCTGAATAATACCTCCCGCACTACAAACATCGTTTTGTTCGCAATTCGGGAGCTTCTAAACTATGTTGGATCGGCTTCTAGTTTAACTTGATGCACCTGAATATCAGTGTTTTTCATGAAGGGACTGTCTGTCAGACCTCCCAACCAACCCAGTTACTGGGTAGCACTTACCTATACATTGGTTAAATTGGTTGTTAGACTTTCGGGCTTCTGAATACCGTAACGACTATCAAAGATCTATAAAATGACAGCCGGGAGCAACGGCTTAACGTACTTTCCGAGGCACGGAGGAGTCTTTAGAATAGAATAGAATAGAAGAGAATACTCTTTATTGTATACCATTAAAACTTACAAATAATAATTTTAAGGGCTACAAGCGGTGATACAATGGGCGGCCTTATCGCTAAAAGCGATCTCTTACTGACAACCTTTGGATGGACTTGATGGAGGAGGAGAAAAGATGAGTAGGCAGTCTTTGTTAGTTATATTAACACTTTCACAGTCCACAAAGAAGACACAATAGTTAATAAACAATCAACATGAGTCATATGTGACTCATGAGACAGAGAAGTGGTTAAGAATGGTCAATTGGTCGCCCATACTCGTGGACCAACCTGGCCAAGCATAGCTATCCTTCGATCGACCTCTACGACTGTTTTTATTTACTGTTAAATTTTGATCCAAACTGGTTTATAACCTACACAACTCGAACTTACTAAAACTTCAAATAGTGTTTTTTTTTTGGAATTATTTTAAGTGTACATTGAAGAGTATTAGTATGTATTTCTAAATCAAAGTTTTTAGTTTTTAATTTCATAATAACTGTAGAGACAAAACTCCATAGTAACCTTAGACAAGAAATTCAAACTGTAATTATATTCTTTCAAGAAAAGAAAAGACCTCTGGGGACTCCGAAAATACACAAGCATTGAAGAAAAAAAGAGCCAAAGAAAAAGATAATATTGAATTTGCGCGCAAGATTACTTTTTACCTTTATCCTAAGTATATTCAAGAAAACTAGCCTTATCTTTTGAAACTATATTCTGAATTTCTGATAAGTAGTTTCAAACTTCCGCCTACCCATCATGCACGAGGTTGTGGTTCAAATCTGGGCTAGTACCTACTTGTGGGTCGTCGATTACCCCGAAATAGGTTTAAGATACACGATGGCTAAAGCATGCATGCCGTCTGTCGAGGTCAATCCAAAGCTGAATTGATTCTTTCTTCAGTAGGATTTTCCAAACTTTGCCCTGCATCTTTAGACTCGCATAAAAAATTAATACAATCTTATGTCTGGACTTTTTAAGGAGACCATATCCCCTGAGTTTCTTTCGGCATTTCTTCTTAGGGATCAACCACTTTAGAAATACCATTTAGTTAAAAAAAAAAATAACATGTTAAAGTTTATGGAAAGATCTACTTACATAAATAAATATCATTTCATCATTGACATCGGTGAAGGAAGACATCGGTGAAGGAAGACATCGGTGAAGAAAACCATCGTGAGAAAAACTTGACCTGTAGTTTATAGAAGTCTGAAATCACCAATCCGCTTTCAGCAGGCGTGGTGATCAATGGTCGTGCCTTATCTGTATGAGAAGAGGCCTTTGACCTGCAGTGGGACAGTAACAGGCTGGCAACATTATTTAGTTTGAAACTATGCGATCGATTTTAATGAGACCGTAAAATCACCGGATAAGGATTTAATAATTAATCTTTTGTAGATAGGTAATCTATGTAGAAATTGCGTTTGCGGCGCCTTAGTGTGAGGATTCTATTAAAATAGGCATCTTTAAGTGATTTTATGAGCATTTTACGACTAATAATAGAACTTTATACGTTTGAAATTTGAATAGTGTTACTTTATAGTGAAAAATGAATAGTGTTTTTTTTAACCCCCGACGCAAAAAGAGGGGTGTTATAAGTTTCACCGCTATGTGTGTGTGTCTGTCTGTCTGTCTGTCTGTCTGTCTGTCTGTGGCACCGTTAAAATAAGTACCTACCTACATACCTACAAGTACTAGGAACATTCCTTACTTAAGCGGTACCCCGACGTGAAGTAAAATTTCATGGCTAAAGTGTTATTTTTAACTTTTTAAATGTTTAACTTTTTGCGATGGGGGTTTTTTAAATTTTTAATTTAATTTTTTAGTGTTGTTTTTTGACTAGCCTGTTGGTCTAGTAGTTAGTGACCCTAACTGCTATGCCGGAGGTCGTGGGTTCGATTCCCACCCAGGACAAATGTTTGTGTGATGAGCACGATCATTTGTTATGTGTCTGGGTGTTATTTATCTATATTTCTAACTACATACATATATAAGTATGTTTATCAGCTGTTTAGTACCTATAACACAAGCTCTCAAGCTTAACTTGAGACTAAATGGCGTTGTGTGAAAAGTTGTGGAATATATTATATTTATTTATTTTTTATTTATTTATAGTTTCATTAAATATTTATACACACATAAACTAACGCCCTTTTTCTCATGGTGATAGGCAGACACAACAGAATGTCTCCTGCTAAGATTCTAACCTACTTATTTTGCTTTGTTACGTTTATAAATTTGGTCATTCACGCACCCTGGTTGTGAGTAAATACAGAGTATAGGGGGGTAGGGGGACGCTCTAAAAGGCTAGGGCGTCTCCTTCCTTTTTCATTTACAACTTCCTTCTTTTTTTAACCCCCGACGCAAAAAGAGGGGTGTTATAAGTTTCACCGCTATGTGTGTGTGTCTGTCTGTCTGTCTGTCTGTCTGTCTGTCTGTCTGTCTGTGGCACCGTAGCGCCCAAACGGGTGAACCGATTTAGATGCGGGTTTTTTTATTTCAAAGCAGGGTTTCTTGCGATGGTTCTTAGACATAATTCATCAAAATCGGTTCAGCCGTTTCAAGGTTATCAGCTCTTTTGTGTTAGCTACCGTTGCTATTTTAGACGTCTCTGGGTATTAACTTTACTTACAAACATATGTGTGTCTTAAAATTTCAAACACCCATGTGTGTAATATTAATAAGCAACATTATGGTGTATTTGGTCTGATGCAGCCAGGATATCTGGCCGACTAATACACTCTTGGGAAAATAACAGCAGATATGTCGTGTTTGGATTCATTTTAACCTGCATTTGATTCTGCACACAATGCACTGATGGCAACTGGGTGAGCTGATGCTGCAGCCAGGCTATCCAGCATAGGGTAAACCAGGCAAACGTGCCCCACAATTCGAAGAATTGAAATAAAATAAAATTATTACATAAAACATGTCTATTAAAGTAATCAGTCTTAACCTCTGACTCAATTGACATAACAAAATCTAAAAAAAACTTCTATAATATGATTTAATTTAACCGGTATCAAGTATTTCCTAAAATATAGGGTGGGGCACATTACACTGATACGTCAGTCTTAAGTGCCCCGGTAAAGCCTCTCACTTTGACGTCTTTTCTCCTTTTTATTTCCCTTTATTTGTTGTATAGCACTTGTTGCATTTGTGTGCATGTCTTGTACAGTCTTTGTGTAACCAGCCAGATCATTGTATATACTGAATCCAGAACATTGTATACACTGAGTCTGTCTTTTTTTAGTGTGACCCAAAATCAGAAGCAGCTTTCCCCTCTTGCTTTCGTGGAATAAAATGATCCTTCATCCAATTGAAAAGTAGTTTGGCATTGATGTAAGATGATTTTTGATTTATATACACATCTGATCCAGGCGGTAGACCTTCAGAAAATTCAGGTTTCTTGTATTTTCCCTTCAATGTCAATACTTGCAAGCGAAAGAAATGTGCCTTCTGCGTTACAACATGCAATCAAAGATATATTTTCTCTTTTTTCAGTGCTGGTTACAGTATTAATACATTTAGCGCCTTCGCTAGCTAGTAACTACGCGTTTAGTTTTATTATTAATTTGAATTCCACTCCCGTCCATGTTGTAAATACTTTCAGTAGTCAGTAATTTTAATAAAACCTCAAAATAAGTTTCAACATACGAACATTAACAAATTACTTTAATTTTGGTTATAATTTAAATAGAAACTCACTCAAATAACAACAGAAAATCAGTCACCAAGTAGGGCACATTACCCGAAAAAAAATCAGGGCACATTTGCCAAAGTTCAGTATAATGTGCCCCACTTAAAAACGAAAAAAAATCTAACGACAAATGGAACGTAATTATAACCCAAGAGAAGTTCAAAGAGGTTAGTTTTGGAATAAAACTTTAAATAAACTAAATTTTACAGAGAAAATACTTTGACTTAACGTGAAAATACGTCCAATACAAATTCACATGTTTGTACAAACCTTTTATTCACTTTTTCGCAATAAAACAAATAATAACCGGCACTGTGTTGTTTAAATTGCCGTCATGCTTGTGGCACTAATGTTTTGTCATCAAATTCGCGGCTTATTTAAAACGCATCTCTGAGTTTCGCTAGTGGGGCACGTATTCGACTGGGGCACGTTTGCCTGGTTTACCCTACCAGTAGGTAGACTCTTGACAAAATAATAGCAGATATGTCGTGTTTGGATTCATTTCAACCAGCATTTGATTCTGCGCACAATGCCCTGATGGCAACAGGATGAGCTGATGCTGCAGCCAGGCTATCCTGCACACCAGTAGGTAGACTCTTGACAAAATAATAGCAGATATGTCGTGTTTGGATTCGTTTTAACCAACATTTGACTCTACATACAATCCACTGAATAATTCTCATAAATGTAAACTCTATAATACTAATGCGTTTAAAAATTATAAAATAAAAATTAAATTAAAAATTTAAAAAACCCCCACCGCAAAAAAGTAAAACATTTAAAAAGTTAAAAATAACACTTAAGCCATGAAATTTTACGTAACGTCGGGGTACCGTTAAAATAAGTACTTACTTACCTACAAGTACTAGGAACATTCCTTACTTAAGCGCAGCGGTACCCCGACGTTACGTAAAATTTCATGGCTTAAGTGTTATTTTTAACTTTTTAAATGTTTTACTTTTTTGCGGTGGGGGTTTTTAAAATTTTTAATATATTAATTTATTTAATACTAGAAGTATACTGTAATATATAATCGGGCTATTATAAATACTAGTCATATTACCAACTATTAACTTGCTTTCAAAAACCTTCCCAAACTACAATTAAATTATTCTACCGATTTTAAAATAGATCTTATTAATTGTAACATTCATAACTTGTCTTGGCGGTATCTTAAGACTGCCTAGACAAGAGAAGTTTATTGTTTTGTTGAGATCCATTTGAAGGCGGAGGCGTAGGGTGTTATTGAGATGAATGTTTCGATTCATATCACTAAAATCATCTACGGTAGTAAACTTTTATTTATACCTAGTGTATTTATAACCCAATCGATTTATCAGCTTTATAAGATAAAACCGCAATGTAAAAACACGTCTTTTGGGTACACTTCCAGTGCGGATGAGTTTTTTGACGCCATATTTTAGATTTAGTTTTTAGTTTTTAGATTTTATTTTCATTTCTAGTGTTTAGAGTCAAGTATTGTGAATAAATAAACTAAAAGTTATGTCATGTACCTAAACATACCTATAGTTAATTTTTACGTCTGTGTTAAAATACTCGTACTAGCCTATAACCACGGTAATATTATTTTATCTATATACCTATTACCGTGCTATAACTTTCCCATTACAGGGTAAAGGCCTCTTCTTACACAGAGAAGCTATGAACATTGTTTACTACGTTTGCTTTATTCAGCCGGTCGATTCCGTAAAAGTCGGCCCGTAAAAACACGAGTGAAATGAACTGTCGGGCTTACCATTAGTGTAGAATGTCATCTCATTTCACTTTTACTTCACCTACATTTTCATGCGGTAATTTTAATAGGATCGCTTTGCCGGTAGGTGATTTCCGATTTATGTTCACTTCTATATAAAACCAAAAAAAAAATCCCCCCCCGTCAAGTTATATATAGAAGTGAACATATTCCCCGTAAAAATGTGTGTGAAGTGAAGGCAGGTCACTTCACCTGTCATCTTATACTAGGGATTGCAATCCCTAGTTTAAGATGACGCACACTTTGCTTAACTTTTCGTGGAGTGATTCTGACTGTATAGACTGGCAGTTTTTCTTATTGTGATTCCCATAACAAGTCAGTCAAGTCTTACATAAAAGATGAATGTAAAAACATATTATAAATGGAAAAACCACAAACATGTATGTGTTTATCTAATTCATCAGAAACTTCAATAAGATACCACGTTTTTCTGCTAACCGTTCAATTACATTACATATTGTTGTTAGACACTAAAGCTTTCATTTCGATCCAAAAGCAAGAAAAGACGGTACATCACAAAAAGTTTCACAATCGACCTTTACGAACTATCAACATTTGTTTGTTAAACAAATCATATCCAACACACATCAAAGAACATTTTGCTCAAGTTGGCATGTTTACTGGCAATGTTCATGTTCTTACTTTTTCACCAAAACTACTCCGTGACGGAATAACAAGGAATATATAGCGTGTTGCCCAAGCCACCACCATTTGTGTGAGTGGAAGGAACGCGTGAGCAATTATAGACATAATAATTTGTACGTTTAGAACGAGAATCGCGTGACGGGAAATGAGGTGAATTTTTTGAGGGTACGTAATTATATTCGTATTTAGAGTGTGCTTTATTGGATAACATCGAACGTGTGTAAGTGTAGGTCATGATTCTTCGTGGTTTCATGGAGGTACTTGCTTATAACGGTAGCAATATTTATCATCCTTAAGTTTTCGACATAGCAGCGTACTGTCATGCGATCTACTGCAAATCGGCGACTTGGTTAAGTTACGGATCCCCATGGGTTTGTGGATTTCCGTGTATGAAACCGTTTTTTACGGAATTTAGGTATATTGCGCTTTTTCCCATGAATATTATTATTATGTAAGTGCGGGTGGTGTATCAATTTCATCAGTGTGTTGTTATTTGTATTTCTAAGGCCATACGTTTCTGCTATATACTGCTGAAATAGGTAAGTAACTATTGTTTTCATAGTACGAGACTATGAAAACAATAGTTACTTACCTATTTATTTATACTAGAAGAGGTAAAGATTGTGAGTTTGTGATATTGTAAGGCGTAACCTTTGGATCTACTGAACCAATTCCGGAAATCCTTTTACCAATTTGTTACCACATTATTTGTGAGCAAAAAGATTTAAAATACTATATAGATTATCATTTTAAACTTAGAGTCACAGCCTTATGAATATAAGCCAGAATTGCATATGTAAGCGGGTACGCCTTTTATACCTGGAGGCTGTTATTTTTCAGTTTTATAGTTGTTTTGCTTGAGTTTAGATTTCAATGTTATTTTGAATATTTATATTTACTTTTTTTTATTCTCGGTATATTGGAGTGTGCTAGCTAACACGTGACAATCATTCTGAAATGTAATGATTTACAAAGTGTATAAACCTTAGTGCTATTTATTGAGAATTTCATTGTATAGATTCTTTGTATACCTAGTTCTTCAAACGAATCAGACAGATGTGTTGCTGGGGAGTTTTTACGTTTTGGGAGGAAGTGGCGAAGGGTGGGCCATTTTTGGGGGACTGTCTTTATGTATTTTTTTTTGACGTTCAAAAAGTGCTGATTCTCAGCCTAGTTTGAATAAAGACTTTTGATTTTTGATTGATTTTGACTAGTGAGTAGCGAGACATGTGAGGAAATGCCATAGAAAAACTTTGATCCCATTTCTCAGTAACGCCATCTAGAATAATATATCAATATTTGAGCGGCAGCAAAGCGTACTAAAAAAAACTCATAAACTTGTGTCTTACTAAACATGAGGTCCCGGGTTTGATCCCCGGGTCAGGCAAAGTGTTATTGAGTTTTTTCATCTGGAATTTCTCAGTAGCAGCCCGGCGTCCGGATTTGTGCTCGATTGATGGCAATAGGTTCGCCCCCTATTAAATGGGACTTGAATATAACTGGCGAAATGTTGGTGTACTATCAAGTACTCCTCTGCCTAGCCTTTTGGAGATTGCAGGCGTGATGTAATGTTGTAATCTATAAACTAGTAATCACGATAGTAATTGTAATCTTTCTTCCACAGTGCCAACATCAGACGTGCAAGGAGTGCTAGGCAAGAAGGCGTCATTACCGTGCGACATCCAGCCTCTCCATTCCGACGATGACGTGGTGATGGTGCTCTGGTTCAAGGAGTCTGATGGTGACCAGCCTTTGTACAGGT
This sequence comes from Euplexia lucipara, assembly GCA_921972225.1. Classification (NCBI taxonomy): domain Eukaryota; kingdom Metazoa; phylum Arthropoda; class Insecta; order Lepidoptera; family Noctuidae; genus Euplexia; species Euplexia lucipara. The sequence continues at coordinate 19,617,599 of OV179161.1, forward strand.
AAGGTCATAAACTGCTCCTTACTTCTATGACACAGTACCTCTTTAAGAAGACGAGGGGACAGCTCGACAATGCGGGCAGTACACACACGTCTTTAAATTTTTCGTTTTTGAAACGTTTTTCTCACAAATACTTTACTAGTATATTTATACAGCAACAGCAGCGTAAATAGCTATTCATTTATTTTATTTTACAGAAGGCTTACAGACTAACAAACCAATGATATATAAGAGTAATATTAACAATTAGCCAATTATTAGCCTCCACATATAAAATTAAAAAAGCCACCATATTAAAAGGATTTCTTTTTTCTGTAAGTGTTTATATTTAATATAATATTATGTTTAATTTCACTTGGTGGGACGTCGCGTCGGATCGATTTGTATTTTTTTTTTATAATGTCCAAGATTTTCAAATAACTTTTTTTTACTGTGGACTGTCTCAATATCTAAATAAGATCTGTGTGCTAACGACCTGTATTCAATGGCAGATTTTATTTAGAGATTATAATGTCGAATTGGGTGGATTTTGAGGCAATTTTATGGATAAATTAAATGAAGTGCCGGAATCGATGACAGAGAATCGAACCGAGTCCAATAACTGTGGCAACTATTCTTACGACCTACTAATGTGCAATTAGCAGAAAAAAAATCATTCCTATCAATATAAATAATATAATCCTCATTCTTTCACATCACATACCATAACTACAACACGCACTTTTACACTTCTGACATTAACTGATGCTGATATCAGTGGCAAAGTGTCCATACAACTCGATTTCCATCGGTTTCCCTTTGGGAGTTCGAAAGAGGAGTTCTCTTGCTATCGAATGATGGCAGCCAGACTCTAGTATTGCCAGGTATTTGCACCAAAGGTATACAGGGTGGTAGGTAGACCAATGACTTCAAGATAGACAACAAATAGTAATATGAATACCAAGTTTTTTTTTGTCGGTTTCCCTCTTAAGAAAATTGACCTCTCGCCACTGGCTGAAATTACTCCTCTTTTAGCAGATTAAAACATAATTATGATGGATGGATTGGATACATTTACCATTCTTTCTTTCTTGATGACAATCACAACACACCTAACATATCACACACACAGAAAACACACATCAACATCACCATTATCATTCATCATCATCATCTCATCTAACATATTGACCATTCTCGTTAGTCAATCTTACTTAAAATAAATTACTCAATATGGAAGAGTATATACTTTAAATAGAAGTCGCAAATATCAACACGATAGTCAAATTACTATGATGTTCATGCACATTTACCATATGAAATACTGTTTATTGTATCAACAGGGACCAGGGTACACTTTAACTAATAACATAACGTACCACGAATTGATGAAATTGGTGCGGTCAATATAAGTAGTGCCATACTGTTCTATATGTGTATCGCTGTACTGTTCTTATTTGATTCTACTTCTCTTGATTGTGTTGTCTTGTGTATGCCTGTAAGTTTGTAAGTGTTTAATATGTAGATATATTTGTTGGTATGTGATATGGAAATCGTGATCTGTACTTGGTTGAGTTAGTACTGTTGTCTCTCTACGGCATCCCAAATATGATAAGAAAGGATTCATTTCTATCACACAAAATAATACTCGTATAGAACAGATGGAGAATGACGCTGCTAGCCTGCTACTCAACCTCTTAAGTCGTTAGTTCACGACAGTCACTACCACTATTAGTCCAGAATGGACTAGAAGTATATAATCTTTTCTTTTCCTTCACAGGGCTTGATTTAAAATATTAAGAGAGACGTAATTAAAGAGAGTCAAAATCAAAGATATATTCAAATTGGGTGTGTAACGATTGTCATAATAACAAAATATCTAGCGTTCACTTGACATAATTTCAGTTAACATAATTTTGTTTAACATAACGATCAGTTGACATAATGAATTGTTGATATAATTTCATTTTACCTAATTTCATATGACATAATGAACATTTCCTATAATGCACATTTCACATAATATTCATTTAGCATATTATTCATTTACTATAATATTCATAATCTCTAAGTAACTGTAACGCGCGAAGGCGAGCGAGCGAAGCGAGTGTGCCGCGGTAGCGGCCGCCAAGCGCCAGATCCCTGCTATATAGATGGCTATCTATATGCTAATAGATGGCTTCTATTGCTGGTGAATCATGTTGGTTAGGTTAGGTTAGAACCATTACCATTAGCGTGCGAAGGCGAGCGAGCGAAGCGAGCGTGCCGCCGTAGCGGCCGCCAAGCGCCAGATGGCTTCTATTGTTGGTGAATCATGTTGGTTAGGTTAGGTTAGAACCATGACCATAAGCGCGCGAAGGCGAGCGAGCGAAGCGAGCGTGCCGCGGCAGCGGCCGCCAAGCGCCAGATCTCTTCTATTATTGGTGAATCATTTAGGTTAGGTGAGGTTATTACAGTATGATGTTTTCTGAAATTTACTTATTCACTACATAGTTTGGGCAGAAAAATGAGTAAATATGAAAATTAGGTCAAATAAACGTTATATTAAAAGAATATTATACATATTGAAAATTATACAAAATGAACGTTATACAAAATGAACGTTATACTAAATGTTATTATGTTAAATGAATATTATATGATGTGAAACATTAGGTCATATGAATTTATGTCATTTGATATTATGTCATATGAAAATTATGTCATGTGAACGTTAGTTCAAGTGAAATTAGAGCATTTGTTATTATGCCAAACATTACACACCCATTCAAATTAGTCTGAAGATTACCACGTTTGGAAAGTCAAAACTTTACAGAAGGCAGTCCCTCAAAACGCCTGCCCTTCATTACTTTCTAGTGTTTTGCTGGGAAGGAGAGTTGGTGGAACAAACTCCCGAGAATTCTAACATTGAATAAAATATTACAACTTACGAGTAGTGCTAAGGTTCATTCATTTGGCATCCATAAGCGTAACTTTAATATTAACAATCCATAATTATTATCTGCCGATATGACCTACTAATAGATTATGATCACAATAAAATAAAGTACAAAAATGTTCTCCAACAGCTACGACATCAGAGGCCGCTCCATCAACCAGCCGAAGCTCTGGTCTTCCCCTTCGGTCTTCGGCAACCGCGCCTTCTTCCGAGGAAGCGCCACCCCCGCTGTGCTCATGGTTGACAATGTGATAGCCAGTGACGCTGGCGTGTATAGATGCAGGGTAGACTTCAAGAATTCGCCTACTAGAAACCTCAAAGTTAATTTTACTGTTATAAGTAAGTATTTGTACATACATACATACATACATACATAAACTCACGCCTTTTTCCCATGGGGGTAGGCAGAAACTACAGAGCGCCATATGCTACGATTCTTACATACTTCTTTTGCTTCGTTTACATTCATACATGTTGTCATACACACACGCCGGTTGCGAGTACTACGCACCTGACCTTTCTGAAGAACCTCACCAATAAGTATTTGTATTGTTTTACTTTTCATTTTCCTCTTGATAGATAAAAAAACGAACTGGTGGGTGATGAATAATAATAGCCGGACGGGTCAATAAAAGACTACGCTTGGCGACATCGGTCTATGGACTTTTCTTTATGCCAGCATGTTTAACCAATTGTCCCGACTGTAATTTATTGAAGTTTGACACTAGCATCATAACGAGTCGTCAGAACTTTGATAGACTGACAAACAGGAGCTTCGTGTTACTCAGAAAAACACCACCCCATGTAAGACACTGGTATTCAGCTGTATCCAGTGCTGTGGTGGATAACAATGTTCCCGCTCAGGACTATAAATTCAAATTCTTTATTGCAGACCAATATACTGGTAGTAAGAACTTACATAATAATAATAATAATAATTTCTTTATTTGTATAGAATGCAGGTGTTACAATAATGGTGTAAGGTTTCAGGTTATTCCCAGTACATTCTGCCAGTTGGCATACAAAAATTGGTTGACTTACATATAATTTAGAAACATGTATTAGAAACTATACTAAAAACTATATTTTTAAAAAATGAGATCATGTATCATCTAAAATTATTTACATATTATATGAGAGAAAGTGAAGCAAACATTAGATTTCTTCATTTATAAAATCAATCACCGAGTAATAACATTTCTCAATCAGCAACGACGACAGGAGCTTTTTAAATTTTACTAAGGGCAGATCCCTAATACAATCTGGTAATTTGTTAAATATAATGGGTGCCATACCAATGATGTTCTTTTTCAAGAAAGCAGTATTAAATCTACCAGTACACAATAAACTCTTATATTTAGATCTCATGGCAGTAGTTCGCATCCTCGTATCACTTAATGCAGGAAATAAATGCTTGTTAGTTTAAACAAAGATAGCAACTTCGAGAATGTATATACTAGGAAAAGTAAGTATATTATGTTTTTTGAAAAAATGGAATGCAACTATCTGTAACTTTAAGATTAAAAATGGATCTAATGCACCGTTTTTGGGCCTTAAATATAGACTCCTTTTCGGAACAATTATCCCAGAATACTACACCAAGCCTTAGAGCGGAGACCACCAAACTGTGATATGCAACCATTAGTGTATCAATGTTAACTTTTTTGGACAGATTGTAGAGGGCAACCGTTTTTTACCTAATGTTGGTACGTTGGTGATTCTAAATGATTCTAAATGACACACAAACTTAAAAATACAATAATTTTAATTGGTTGTATACATGGACATGTGCACGCACATGTCTGCTAGCCTAGTGCCTGATAATAGGCCCACCAACCTTGACAGCCAGTGTAGCTAAAATACTGTTAGGACTACCCATGAATCGCCAGAACATTAATGCACATCGATTGCTCATAATGGCATGAGAATCGATATATTTGACTCATTCTGTTACACAACATAATCTGTAATACCCGAAACTCAAAGATTTTTATGTTTGTTATTTTTGATAGGGACGCGTTTGATCACTATCTCACCTGATACTAGTAGCACAGTCTAAAAATCTACAGTCGTCCGACGGGTGTGAGGGGCGAGACGTGGGAAAGCCGCTCCCGCACTACGAACAAACCGATGTTCATAGTGCGGGAGGTATTATTCAGGGCAAACGCGTGTAGAACGTTGTCGGCATTTTTCCAGAGATCAAAGGCGTCGTCCTACTGTATTAATATTTATACTGTGCTAGTAGTGAGGGATGATGTGGTCGACGATAAAGCACGCCTGACTAGCAATAATGTAATCACTCTTGAATTAAAGCTTATCGTATAAATCGCTTATCATATAAGCGTATCGTATCGTGTATTATAAATCGTATCATTATGTAACACCGACTCCAGCAGGGGATTCCACTTCTTAGCTGTACGCACAATGAAGGATAGTGACAGAGCTTCGACTTTCTTAAAAGCAAAGTAATTAATATCTGTTTCTTTGCCAACAGTTCCACCAAATCGTCCAACAATATTTGACGCGAAGAGAAGAGACAGGACGAAACTAGTGGAGCCTTACAACGAAGGATCCAACGTCCTCCTCATCTGCGAAGTAGAAGGGGGTAAGTTACTTTTGTTTGCCTAGAAGGGGAGGCAGTGATGCACATTTCGCCAATTGTCATGACATCGCAAGACAGACAGATCAGATCCTAAGTCCGTGATGCTACTGCGACATTTTTAAGCGTATGTGCAGCATAATGAAGGACCTGCTTAATGCTGTAAGATTCCATGCTTAATGCTCGCGCATGCGTATCTTTTTTTCTGATCTGGAAGTGGAAAATCCTCATGGTTGTTTTCCGCCCTGAGGAGGACAGGGGAAAGGTCTGTCGTATTCTTACTGACTAAAAACCTCCCCAATGTTCCGTCTTTCATCTGCGCCGGAACGAATCATTCTTCCGCAAACCCAAACAATCGGTAGCGTATCTTGGACCAAAGAGAACCAAATTATGCATAAGTGAAGTATTACATAAGTTAAATACTAATTATTGTCATGTGTTTATGTAAACCAATTTCTATTTTAAACTTATTCAAACTTTATGTTAAAGTACCGACTTTGATATGTAAACTATTTATAAACTTTAAACATATAAACACTTTTGAAACTTCTATGTTTGGGGCAGAAATTTAAAACTTGAATGGGTTATTTGTATATTTCATATGAATAGTAACGAACTGAAACATTCACTTAGTAGTAATATTCAATTTCTGGGAATGTAATTTAGTAGTATTTAAAGTTTTAATGGATATATAAGTACAGTATTATGTACCATTAAATAATAATAATAGGTTCTTCAGAAAGGTCAGGTGCGTAGTATTTGCAACCAGCGCCGCGTGTGTGTATTTATGAATGTAAACGAAGCAAAAGAAGTATGTAAGAATCGTAGCAAATGGCGCTCTGTAATTTCTGCCTACCCCCACGGGAAAAAGGCGTAAGTTTATGTTTTTATGTATAATAATATTAACAGCCTGTCCCATTGCGCAGGGCAAAGGCCTCTTCTCATGCAGAGAAGGCAAGAGCATTGATCACAAGCTTTCTAAAATCAGATAGGCGATGTCGGCGATGTCACCGATGCCAATGATGTCTAAGATAACAAACGTATGTGACTAAATTATTATCTACTTGTAAAATGGTAGAGGCGATAATAGAATAAAAGTTGCTTGGTTTATTTGTTTTATTATAAACAGCAGTAAATTATCTATACAACATATTCAAAACATTACCGTATTTCCCGAATAAGCTAGTATATATTTTCACTTAAACCAATACCATCACTCACATCAGTTTCTAGTTGTATTTCTGAACCGGGTATCTACTAAACATGGATACATTTAAAGTCAAGCCTTTGACATGAGGGCAGACAGAAGCTACAAAACGCCGCCTGCTACTATCTGTAAATAACGTACTACCATCTAGCCATCCTCTACCATTTCCAACAGCATTAGACAGAAGTTAAAATGGGTTATTTTTAATTCACACATTCTAACGAAAAATCCAAAATCAAAATCAAAAGTCTTCATTCAAACTAGGCTTACAATCAGCACTTTTTGAACGTCAAAAAAAAAATACATAAAGACAGTCCCCCAAAAAACGACCCACCCTTCGCCACTTCCTAGTGTTTTTGCTGGGAAGAAGAAGTGGCGGAACAAACTCCCCAGCAACACATCTGTCTGATTCGTTTGAAGAACTAGGTATACAAAGAATCTATACAATGAAATGCTCAATAAATAGCACTAAGGTTTATACACTTTATAAAACATTACATTTCAGAATAATTGTCACGTGTTAGCTAGCACACTCAAAAATAAGCTTGTTAAAACACTTTATAAAACATTACATTTCAGAATAATTGTCACGTGTTAGCTAGCACACTCAAAAATAAGCTTGTTTAAACACTTTATAAAACATTACATTTCAGAATAATTGTCACGTGTTAGCTTGCACACTCAAAAAGAAGCTTGTTAAAATTACGATAGACGCCGAATTTATTATAATCTATTTTCACAGCAGCTGTCGCGCTTAGTTGTAATCATTGCAACAATTTATTATATGAAATGATGGTGGATTTTATTAAGTTATTTATTATTTCATTTTATTTGAAAATCACAGTGTTAATGGTAAAAACTTTAAGAAGCAGAGATAAACAATACATGGACACGTTCTTTGTTTCACTTTTTTTTCTTCTAAATTTGAAATGAAACAATTAGAATAAAAGTTGTTCACTTATCTTTGAAATAAAATGTTCTGCGTTCCTGCTTTTACGAGCCTCTTTTTTTTTCTAATGCGAATAATAAATGGAATATAGTTTATAGTGAAAATATGCCTGAAAACAAAGAGATTGAAGATACGATAGAAAAGACATGCGAAGAAATAAAACAACTGTGATCCCGTGTCTGAGTAATCCCATCTAGCATAATATAGCAATATGGGAGCAGCAGCGGAGCGTACCATACTAGACTAATTGACTTGTGTCCATTAAGACACAAAATCAAAATCGGTATTTGATGAAAATTTTGTTCGTGATGTCTCGTTTAGGTAGTAAGCATTGAATGCCTTTGCCTGAATAAAATCCTAGTAACAATCTCGATTATTTATGTAACCTATCCATTAAAAGGAAATGTATGTAAGTCACACAGATTTACTGGCACAGCAAATAGCTCCAACAGAGGCTGTTTAATCTAGGTCTAACACGGAGACGTCTGGCTTAAGCTAATACAGTTTACAGTCAGGTCGGAATAAACCTTAGGCACTGAGGCGTAAAGGGAATGAAGCAAGATGTCTTAGAGGTAGACGTAGAACCAGGTGGAACGGTTAATGTAGGAATTAACATTTGCAAACAAATGATGATAAAAGTCGTAATAATGTTACAGTCCATTTATATAAAAACAGTAAGAAACAACATAACATAACACTACGCCTGTTATACCTAAGGATTAGGCAGAGGTATACCAGTAGTAGACACACCCACATCTCACCAGTTATGTTTAAGTCCCATGTATTAGGGGGCGAGTCTAGACCATGGAGGCAGCCAAAATAATTTGAATAGAATCTCTTTATAACACTTCATATAACTATAAATAACTACAAAAAACACACTTCAGCGAACAACAACACAAACAAAACAAAAACACTAAAATTGTATTTTGATATCCAAGAAATAGAAAAATGAAACGAGGCAGATAGTTTTGGAGGTGGGATGATGAAATAAAGTGACTACGAAAGCAATAAATATAATAGAATGTAAGAGACAAGGGACTTCTCCATTTCTTACAACTACCCGCTCCTATTCTCATAATAGAAAACACCATTTTGGAAGGGGCAACTAGAATCATTTTTATATTTTATTTAACTTTTAAATTCGAATATCAAAAGTGCCTTATCAGGATCTAATTGAAATAAATGATTTGGCTTTTGACTTCAACTTTGCCCTTCCAACCAAGTTGGACAAGCAGATCAAGTATAGATTATTGAAAATATGTTTGAATAAAAACTTACTTTTATAATTAAAGATATAAGTCAGAGTAAGGTAAAAAAAAATACTTGTCTAGCTACGATAATAATATACTAACAAGTATGATATTAATAGGTGAAGCGAAAACTTTGGATCCCTTTATGAGAATATTGCACGTACAGCGGTGAATGCGCTTCAGATAGTTTAAATTTATTTGGGGAAGAAAGATAAAGCTAGATTCGACAACACAGCGACTAAAAATAAATAAACTACCACCATTAAATTTTGAGATTCATAAACCACAATCGTCCTAAACCCAAATGACCCAGATAATTGATAAAACAAAACGAATCAATAACAAATCTTTAAAGCTTTCCGACCAATTAACGGCTATAATTGTAGCCTTCGAGTGTTAAACAATAAAACATTCCGATCCCATACAATTTGGGGCCGAATATAACAATGGCACCATAAATGATAAACACACAGGATTCGTGGGCGTTAATGATGTGAAATATATGGGAAATGGTTACGATGGTCTCGATAACGGTAAATATATTTTAGAAGCTACGATTATACACGGTATTGGTTGTGTGAATGGTAGGATGCATGCAACCCTATATTTGTATTTTAAAAATGTTAATGGCATCTGTTTTAAAAAAATAGGTATCAAAAACTGGTAACGCTATTAAAGAGTAGTAGGTAATATTCGAAAGATATTGTAATGCGTACATGCATATATAAACTCAGATCGCCATCTGTTACGATTCCTACAAACTTCTTTTGCTTCGGTTACATTTATACATGTTGTCAAACACTCACTCCGGTTGCGAGAAGATACTGCGCTCCTGACCTTTCTGAAGAACCATTCCAATAATGTACTGTAATACCTATAACAAGTAATACAGTCAAATTATTTTGCTACAAGACAAAATCAACGGCCATTCTTCTAACCCAAATTAATAACACTATCAAAAAAATCTAAAATACTTCCCAAGACAAATAGCTGTCTTGCTGTTAAAATGACTTTAACATATTTCACTTCTTGATGAAAGCCGAGTTGTGTCAGAAAGAAAAATGAAGCCATTAAACCCCGCTATGATTGGAGCGACAATTTGTCAATAAGAATAATGGTGGCGACCACGAACTTCAGATAATTATCGACAAATGTGTCTATTTCGACATGATATCGATTTTCTTGGGGACTTTGATTTTGTTGTTGTCAAACTAAGTAAAATTTTGTGTTTATGCGTTTTGAATGAAGAAAGCTTGACGGCCTTGTTGGTTTTATAATCACAATCACAGTTGCTGAACATGAGGTCCCGGGTTCGATCCTCGGGTCGGGTAAAACGTTATTGAGTTTTTCATAAGATGTTTCTCAGTAGGTAATATCCCGAAGTTAGTGCTATGGGCTCGCCCTCAAATATATGGAACTTAGCTATTTGAACTGGCGTAAAAATAATGTTTGTGTTTTTGCTTAAACCTCCGGGATTACAAGCGTGATGTTATGATATTAGGATAATAATTAAAACTGGGATGGATATGGCTGAAAGGTAAATTTTACTGTTTGAAAGATCAAAGACCTAAGTAGATATTAATAAGTAGGTATTATTGTCTTAATTTTGCTGTGCCGACAGGGTCCATAATTGTTACTCGAAATTGTTTTACCTTCCAGCTGTATGTATATACACTAATTACCAGTCACCCGACTGGTAATTAGTGACCGATACTTAAACACGTGATTGTATTCTTGTTTTCAATAAACTTTCCCAAAGAAACTTTTTTTTAAACACAATAACTTATAACACAATAAAATAACAAAAACGCTGTTTGAAATACCCGCGCGCGCCTGTGATCGATCACAGTAGGCAAGAATCGGCACGATCTATCAGCTGATAGTCTGACCTCGGGAAGGGCAAAATCTGCTAGTAGTAGAGTAGTGTCACACACTCCTCTACCACCCCCACCGCTCTCGTTGTGCAGTACTGACGTAATTCAATTAATTGAAAGTTAATGAGTATAAAAAAAGTTTATTTGGGAAAGCTATTCGTATTCATGAGTGCAATCACGTGTTTAAGTATCGGTCACTTATTACCAGTCACCCTATACTATAGATTGAAATAAATACTTGAATACTTAACACAATTGTATAGATATTTATATACTAAAGACTACGGTATTTTAACAACATTGAATCCCACAGGTAGACCACGGCCACGTGTAACGTGGTATTTAGAAAACGTGGTGATAGATGACTCGTTCGAGCAGCGCCCTGACGGTGTGACGGTGAACACGCTGACGTTTCCCAACGTGGGCCGACAGCATCTGAACGCGAGGCTCGTCTGCCAGGCATCCAACACCAACCTGGCGCAGCCAGAAACGAAAGTTCTTATATTAGATATTAATTGTAAGTATATTGTGTAAAATAATTATAATAACACTTTGCAGAACTGATTCCCAAAACTATTTGTCCTATAGTATGACCTCCAGTTGTATTTTTTAACACTACAGGAGTGTTAAAAGAATATAACTGGAGGCCACTTAAGTTATCTAGTTTTATCTCCATGCTATATTTTAGAACGCCCAAGACCTAAAATCTATATTCGTCCATTTTAGTGTTACGAGCAGACAGAAGTTTATTGTTAAATAAAAACAAAATATTGTAGCACTTTTTGCTCCAACGTCTGACACTTCGACAATATTCAACATTTTATGAATATCATTTTTGTCAATGACTTTAACAAGAGTTGCAAATACCAATATGCTATTTGCTGGGATATTTTTTTTAAAGTCATTAAATGGATATTGTTTTTGTTCCAGTGAAACCAATTACGGTGAACATACTGACGAAAGAGAAGCAAGTATCAGCTGATAAAAGGTACGAAGTGGAGTGTAGGACGACAGGTTCAAGACCAGAAGCTTTCGTCACGTGGTGGAAGAACAACAGACAACTGAAGAGGATGGCGAAAAATGTATGTTAACAGCATTTGTAGACATTATCATTTTGAATGCATCTTTTTGCCTCTTAAAATTATGTTTAAGCAAACCAGGCAAAATGTGGATTATAAATAATGAGGAGCCATTTATTAGTATTCTTAAAATGAGAACTGTTTGAATTATGGCAAAAATAATTGTAATAGCAACTTCACAAAATTTTAATATCGATCTAGCACGCGTCAAAACGTTGTCATACCCTTAAGAAATCAAGCTAAAACGACTTTTAAAACTTACATCCACAAACACAATACACTTAATCTCAAAAACCCTCATCCCACTTGTTTATAACCAAACCAATCTCAACACCCAACAGCAGAATCACTTCCAGAGCATACAATATCAAATGCAATTTAACGTTAAGCGCATCTTTTCACAGTTTTCCGAGAACAACGAGACGTTGAGCGTGCTCAGCTTAGTGCCGAGCGTGGAGGACGACGGCAAATATTTGACGTGCCGTGCTGAGAACAAACATATACAGGACTCCGCTATTGAGGACAAATGGAGGCTCAATGTTCACTGTGAGTATTGATGACAATTTGAAGGGTTCTGATTGAGGAGATGGATTGGTTTACGAAGCATTCTCGTTTGGATTTTAGAAGAGACTGAAAAGAGATGGTAATGTTCACAGAAATGAGTTTGAAGAATGAGTTACGAATGCGCGTAGGTGTAGATTCAGATGATAGATTGCGTTGCTAATGTGAATCGAGATAGATTATGATTTCTATCTAACTTTGCTAACTTAAATTATCTTACAAACAGCATTAAAGAGGACCATGAGTACTTTTAACAGACTACTGAATTACAACAAGTCATCGTGTAAATACTAACTTAAAATGTAAATACAAATATTGTCACTCTCAAATTCTAAGTAAACTTAGCATGCCATATCCAGTTGCGATTGTTCTATGTAATGTATCGGTATCTGTTGTGTTGCAATGTTTACTTGCCTGATTTGCATCTCCTTTACGTATATTGTCAATCTTTAGTTATTGTATATATATATTTATTACATACTAGTACGCCGATAAGCTTTTGTAATTATGGCTAAGACCATTTCCCATGTAGGTGAATCATTGTAATTCCTAAGAGAATTAAAAATATTTAAATCAGGACAGCTTCTTTGCCCACTTCAACTCAACAGTAGAAACAGCTAAGATCAATGGCACCAAAAATTAAATATTTAAAGGGTTCAAAATAATGTCGTATCAGCCAAAATTTTGGCCATGTTCATACAAACGAATATGGTGAATACACACATTTTGCTAACGAAGACAAATGAAACCTCAGTGTTCGGTGTAAGCATTAATCAGAATTGAAACGCTTTTGATTATAGAAACGATGATGGATTCTGAGATTTGACGTCTGTATTACATTTACTGTTTATTTTTTTACATTAACATGACATGACATGATCCAATATAAACTTGATATACATAACACCATTACATCTATAATAAAATGGTTAAACAATAATAATTTAAGGATTAATTTAGATAAAACCAAAATCATTCATTTCAGCCAACGTTTGACTTTTGAAAATATGGACATAAATATAGATAATAAAAATATTGAAATCGTAAATAATACTAAATTCCTGGGACTCATAATTGACAAAAGACTAGACTGGAAATTACAAATTGAGAAACTTTGCAAAAAGATTTGTAGCTCTGCATTTGCATTGTACTCTCTAGCGGCAGTTGTGAATGTAGATACCTTGATTGCGGCCTACCATGGCCTAGCTGCGTCTCACCTAAGATACGGCATCATATTTTGGGGAAACTCAACCGACGCTAACACGGCATTCAAGGCCCAAAAGAGATGCATTAGATCGATGTTCAGGCTAAAAACGATTGATACATGTAAACCATATTTTAAAAGGTACAATATATTAACTCTTCCTTGTCTGTACATCTTGGAAACAGCAATGTTTGTTAAAACAAACCCTAATCTGTTTCCAAAACTACAGGACGCGGTACCGCGTAACAGACGAGATATGACCATTCTTCGTACCTATCCAGCAAAAACGGCACTTATGCGCAAGAGTATCGTCTGCATGGCACCTACAATATTTAATAAATTGCCTCAAAATTGGAAGAAGCTAAATAGTAGTGCATTCAAACGTCATCTAAAAAAATTTCTTTCACAAAAAGCATATTATAGTGTTGCCGAATTTCTAGCTGAAAAAGTATTTGATTAAACTGCATGACGCGAATGAATGTTTAGTCGTAATTGTGACATACATGGTGTAATTGTTGACATGTAGGACTATGTAATTTTGGATATTTATTTTAATTTGACATAAATCTTTTACTTTTAGAAAACTTTGACATTAGCTTTGTTTGTACTTATGACATTGAACTAAATTACTTGAAATTTGACGATGTGACATAAATTGTGAAAATATTTGTACGCCGATACTTACGGCTAAACATGATTGGACTTTAACACTGTAAGATCTTGCATGCTTTTGTATGTATACTATGTTTAAACAAATAAATAATCTTTATCTTTATCTTTATCTTTAAGCTAGATACATATCTAATATTTTTTAGATGTCTAGTTATACGTTAAATATAGTAACGCAGATTTTCTACTGTTAATAAAATATATTTAAAAAATATATATGAAGGGCTGTTTTTATCTCACCGTGTTATTCTTTAATTAAAATGCAAAACTGACTAACTGTATATTTTTTTATTGAATATTGTTTTTACTATCATATTAAGTCCTATAAGAAGACATAGCGACAAAAATTGTAAAGATTTTGGTCACGTTGAGAGAATAATTAAGAGAACTAACAAAATATATTTATAAGACAAATGTCAGTGAAAACGCTAAAAGCCAAAGAAAGACACCTTATTGCTCCTTTAGAATGGTCAGATGCAGGTGTATTTTTCTAACTGTAGCCTTTTCCATGGTTAAATTCCATGAGACATAAAATATGTATGTATGTACTTACGTTATATTAAAACTATATCAAAGGGAGCACCTACCGTCTACAAAACTTGAACGTCTCAAACTATGATGTGTAACAACTTATACAACATGAATTTTCTCGTTTATTTTCTCGTAACAAACTTTGTAAATATTTTCGAGCTTGTCTAAAGCAACTTTCAACATAGTTTAATGAAAAAACTAATTCAAAACTAAATATCCAAGAAAGTGGTCTCAGGACACGTGTTCAGACCACTGTATTATCAAGTTGGTAATTCCACTCAAGTCATCTTACTAATTCTGATATCAACTTGTGATTGGATAACTTTCAAGCTCTCGAACTTTCTTTGTTAAAACACTGTTTTTCTTTCAGTTCAATTGACTACATTGTAGTTGGTTTTATTACTGTTCGAGTACGTTGTTGAAACATTGGAGAAATTCAAGCTATTATTGTTTGATCGAATTCATGTTGCTGTAATAATATTGCAATTTTTGTTTCATTATTTTCTAACGTAGACTCTTTAATGTGTTTACTTTTGTTTCGAAGCTCCTTGAGAAATGGAAATGTAAATTGGATAAAAGCATTTACAATGTTTAGATATATCATCACGTCTGTTGACCCAGAAGGGTTAACTAGAGGTTAAGCTTACTTAGTACACTCACATTTGGCTAGATACGTTTATTTCCCAATTAATGGGAGAAATCTTGACTCCGGGCTGCTACTGAGCAATTCCAAGTGGACTTGAGGTGAAAATAGTGTAGTTTGTTTTTTTTTCTTTATTTATTATTAGGGAGTCATGCGTCTACATGCTAGTCCCATTGTATCCTTTATCAAAAAAATGTAAATTATGACCCAAACTAGAAGTAGACACAGTAGTGTTGAGATCACCAGATTGGTGCAGTGACTGAGTGATTGACTGCTGCATTGTCATGTGTCTCAGGTTTGCTTCCCGCGCAAATCATATTTTTTTATGGCCTAGAGACAATTGTTCCAGGTCTGGCTGTTTGTGAATGTGAGTTTGAATGTTTGTTAAGACACTCAAGATACAGGACCTGTAAATTCTGAGTGTGACGCAACTTTTATTTTAAAGAAGGGAAATAGAAAGAACAGGAAATTTACTAAAGAAAGAAAATAATAATGATAGAACTGATACCAAAATTATATTTTTTAGTGCTTCCATCTACGAAAGTAACGATATCTATAAAATTGATTTGTACAGAATTTTAGCTTTTAGTCCCCCATCTAGATTACAAGAAAATATTCAACACATATTTTTCTTTTTTCAAATTGTTGGAATACTGCTTAGATTAGGCGTATTAAAGTTAAGGAGAGGGGCCTTAAACGTCATTATCTAGTATAAAGTGTACTAGCTAGTGTCGTCATGCGACATTTTAACTTGATTTCGTTATTTTTAGATTACGTAAAAAAAGAAAAATATGTATTGTGTCGAATATTTTCTTGTAATCTAGATGAGGATCAAAAAACTAAAGTTGTGTCAAATAGCCTATTGGATATTAACCTTATTCTGTTTGTTTTAACGTTAGAAAACTAACAAAAAAATTGACACATTGGGTTACCTTGATGTGCTGTCCTCTGTAAATGCCTACGTTACATACTTTCATTATTATAACGTATCTACTTTATTTCTTGTTCACAGATGTTCCTATAGTTGACCTGAAGATGGGCTCAAATCTAAACCCCGATGAGATCAAGGAAGGCGACGACGTATACTTCGAGTGTACTGTCAAGGCTAATCCCAAGACGCACCGCCTCGTCTGGTTTCATGATGTGAGTAACTGGAATCATTGTAATAGATTTACGGTGATGGTTTCGTGAACTGTGTCTTGTGTAATTAGTGTCACGATGTCAAAAAACATTATCGAAATTTACTTCTTCAGATTACGCTTCATATTCCACAACTTTTCCACAACGTCACCTAGTCCCAAACAAAGCAGAGCTTGTGCTATGAGTACTAGACAACTAATGAACATAGTTATATATTTCTAATTTTCTAAATACATACATAATATTATAGATAAATTACACCCAGGCAAAGAACAAATGCCCGTGCTCATTACACAAACATTTTGTCCTAGTGTAAGGCAAATGTAGGTGTAATGAAGGCGAATTAAGCTGTCATTCCATACTCATGTTGGACATTCACAGTTTACTTCACCAAAGTTTTTACAGGGTGACATTTACTGAGTCAATCGGCAGCACATTTTGAACGTCAAAGTCAAATCATTTATTTCAATTAGGCCTGAAAACAGGCACTTTTGAACGTTAAACTTACAAATAAATTAAATTAATATGATACTAGTTGCACATTCCAAAAGGTAGTTTTGTATGGAGAAGAATGTGCAAGAAACTTCATACTTACTCTTTTAAAATAGATTTTACAATATTTGTATACAATAATCAGATTATATGTGAGGACGATGTACCATGAGAAAAAAAAACAGCTATCCTGAGATAGGTGATATAAAATAAGCAACGCGGCTGGTAATTGTATGAGCGTATTGAAAGATACATGGTGCTCACATATTTACATAATATTTAATCCAAAGTTGATTATTAAAAAAAGTAATAATCATGAAGTTAATACTTAAAATAAAAAATAAAAATAAAATAAAAAATCAAAATTATGTAAGACTGGCCCAACCACTTCCTATTCATTGAGTTTAGTGCTAGAACTGCTTAGTGACAAAGTGAATTGCCCTGTGGACAACTATAAAATTATCAGATTTGTCTATGGGATTGTAAATAAATATCTCTAAAAAAAATAAACACATGTATTTAACAACTTGCCACCCGTCAAAGTCAAGGTTGGCCACTTTTTCATATGAAAAAGAGAACAATATGCGTAAAGTTAATTTATTTTTGTTGAAAAGTAAATTATACTAAATTGAAAAACAGTATGTTTCGAAGAACATAGTTGGCCACACCTTTGTTTGCTGTTCAATTATATAAAAAAAAAATAACATCTGAGTTCTGATTATAACAAGAAAAAATATTATTTTTGTCCGTAAATAAGATACTTAATAGTTAGGCTAGTTGGCAATCATATAAGATATTATCCATCCGAAAAGTTGTGTCTGAAAGTAAATGAGATTAACGAAAATCAATATCGAGATTAAGTGTCCAACTTTCCATAAAACATTACCACGTTTTCCTTTACCGACGTCAATGATGTCTAAGATAAACTTAGAAAGTACATACATGAATTGAAAAAGTCACAGTAGTACTTGTCCGGATTTGAACCACAACGTCGTACGTACATAAGAGGTCTGGCTTCACAAGCCGTCGAAAAATATTTCTAAGGCATGTCTGTTTCCTCACGATGTTTTTCACAAGGGCGCTGGTAAAGGGGTAATAATAGTGGACACCTTATTATCCAAGGATATATTCATGTCCTGTGATTAAACATCGTGACGAACTGGTTGACAATGGGCAAATTCTGTTTGATAAGTATCCAAACCGACGTCAAACGGTCTGATCAAACGCAAGGTTTGAATTGCACCGTTTCATCGTCTCGGGGGCACTACAATGTCAATATCACATGACCGAACATGACGTACGTACTGAACTGTGACGTAACGCGTTCTGATTCGTGTTTCAAATCACGTGACTGTCATTAGAAGGAATTTTCTTTTTGTTAAAGGCAATTCAATGAGTCCTACGGCTGTCTTTCTCAAAAGATTGGCCAGAGGCGAAAATCTCATTGGGTTAAATTGGAATATAAATTTTCCTTTATATTTTATATGTATTAAAGTAAAAAAATTACATGGGACTAACGTTACCTCATTTCTGACGCATATAGGAACGTTCCTAAACCTATCATCAACAACAGCGTAAAAATGTGAAAATATGAACGAAACATTTTTAACCCTGAAGAGTCAAGTAAATACACACTACGTATAAAATACAGCCTCATTGGTTTAGAGATCGCAAACATAATCGCTGAGTATGAGGTCCTGGGTTCGTTTCCCAGGTCTGGCAAAGTGTTATTGGGTTTTTTCATCTTTGCATTTTACAGTTGCAAACTAATGTCTGGATTTGAGCACGTTTGGTGACAATAAAACTGGCCCCCTATTACATTGGACTTAAACATAATTGGCGAATTGCGAGTGTAGTTCCAATAGCTGTATAACTCTGCCTAACCCTTCGGTGAATACAAGCGTTGTGTAATGTTATGCACAGACGCCAGCACATCAGGTTACCCCAATGTGTCAAATTTGTTGATCGTTTTTCAACTTTACGTGAAACAGAATAAGGTTCATATTCAATTGGGAAAATTTGACACATTGGGGTAACTTGATGTGCTGGCGTCTGTATAATTTAAACATTCATACAGAATTAAATTAGTTGCCTTCAACTTCCAGTAAACTACAATTCCTTTACGGTCTTAGGTTTCAGGAAATGCAGCGTACCACGGTATTCAATGTTAAAAGACATTTAATTTATAACTGTAATGCATTGGCAAGACCACAAGTGTACAAAGTTATTTGTAATTCTGTATGTTTTACTCTGTACGTCGTAGATGTACTAAAACTTTGGAGTAACTAACAGATGTAATTGTATAATGTTTAGTTTGAACGGTTTTTAATTGAAAGACCTGTTGGGTCCTATGACCCCGGGTTCGATTCTTACCCAAGACAATTTTTTGTGTGAATAGCACGATTATTTGTTCGGTGTTATTTATCTTTAATATGTATGTATTTAGAAACGTTTAAGTATGTTTATCAGTTGTCTATTACTCATAGAACAAGCTGTGCTTAGTTTGGGACCAGATGGCGCTGTGTGAAAGTTGTGTTTTTATTAATGAATATATTTAGCTGTATAGGTAAGATTAAGATTAAAGATACCGGGCTGGTATCCGCAACTTCACGTCTAAGCGCGTATTTTGCGTATGGGCTATAACGCGGGCCCAGTGCGAATTGGTAGATGTCACATGTCTTCGAACTTTTTGGTTCTAGGACATGCCGGTTTCCTCACGATGTTTTCCTTCACCGTTTTGGAGAGCAGTGGTGATGAAATAAATTACACAAAGTAATGCGCCTGCCTGGGTTTGAACCCACGACTTACTGTTCCGAAGTCGGGGCCACCACCACTGGGCCACCGCTGCTCTGTATAGATATATTGTTTTATGTAAAACACGTCTAGTCTTGGGTGGGAAACGAAAACGACCTCCGACATAGCAGTCAGGGCCGTTAACCACTGGACCAACAGGCTTGTCGATAGGCCCATCCCCTAATACGTGGGACTTTAACATAACTGGTGAAATGTGGGTGTACTCAGTTACACCTCTGCCTAACCTTTCGGGGATTACAGGCGCTAAGTTATGTTTTTTTGTTATAATAACTCTTTTTTTTCTCTCAACCAGAACTCTGAAATCTACCACAATGAGGGTGCAGGCGTCATCCTGAGCGCCCAGAGCCTTGTCCTGCAGAGCGTGACGAGGGCTGCGGCAGGAGACTACACCTGCATGGCAGCTAACAGCGAGGGAAAGGGGACCAGCAATCCTGTCACTTTGTTGGTTCGATGTAAGTATTTTTGATTTATTTATTACTAATAGACGTTTCATCCGCGTAGTTCCCGTTTCCGTGGGAATTAAGGAAAAAAAAGTAGCCTATGTTACTTAGGGTTAATGTAGCTCTCCAATGGTGAAAACTTTTTGAAATCCGCTTCGTAGCTTTTGAGTTTAATCATTACAAACTTACATACATACACACAAATTTCCTCTTTATAATATTAGTGTAGGTACACTAGCTGGTGCTCGCGACTTCGTCTGCACAGGATTTTAGTACTTCGAGTAGTTTATTTTCCTGCCCAACGTTACATATATCTTAATAAATTATTGTGTATATGTTATTCTAAGGTTTTATTTAAATCCATTTAGTAGTTTTTGCGTGAAATAGTAACACACATTGGTACAAACTTCCGCATTTATATTTTTAGTGGGATTTATTTAATAACAAAATTCCCAACTCTATAACAAATGTTACATCCAATTACAATTTAATAACCAAACAATTAAGCATCAGAAACTAACAGGATCTGGTTAGAACGGAAAAAACAGCTTTGTTTTAATGGTTTTCGGTATAGGCATTACTTCTGACACTGATACTTTATATAAATTAGGCATAACTACAACTCTAAATAGAATTGCACTGTTCTGTGTACAAGACATACATTTACAGATAATAACTTGATATAAATTAATTCTAAATGAATATAATTACTTCTTTTTGCTGACTTTTGAAATAGCTTACTTCTGCCTGGATTACATTGGTAGGGAATCCTAATTTATTGGAGAACCACAGACGCTGGGAATAAAAACTAGAATATGCAGCTGAAAACCAATACTTGAATAATGCCTATCGGACTTTCACAACCCAGTTACTACGTAATTCAAAAGCAAACTTTCAGGTTTCTATTTATACGTGCCAAAATTCTACAAACAGTAGCTAAGACTGCAGCTGCTTAACGTGCGTTACAAAACACGAAAGAGTCTTGATTTTTAATAGAACCTCTAAAACTTAAGTTTAACCTTCGATCAACCAATGGGGCTTTCATATAACGAAGCCAAGCATCCCGCAATCCATTCAGAACACCACCACTAAATATTGTAGAAATACAAAATAAGTATATGAACACTTATATATTACCCCGATTTCTGCAACCAACAGCTTTGACTTCTATCTCTGGAACTAGCAATTAGTGTGGGAACTGAGTGGTACCAGGGATTCGATATACGGATAGGGTTGCGTTATAGATAAAAATATTTCTTTATCCCAACATGTTACTTTAAGTATTATTGTTCAAATGACCGAGTACAAATTTTTGTTACCACGTAAAAAAAAATTCTGAAAGATCTGCCCAGTAATTATTTTATTTATTAAATGGCTTGACGCCGGTCAATCAAAAAGGATTTTGGCTAACCTATGGTGATAAAATGAAAAACAGGGCATTATAACTGTAAATTTAAGTCACTGCGTGTTAAGAGCACCTCCTGTGGGGAACGGACCTCGGCATAGGGTGTCGCTTGGTTTCAGAAGCAATCTGGATCGCATTAAAAAGCTGTTACCTCGTCCTTTACATACTGGTCTTTTGCTCCAAACAGAGACTTTCAATACCTATAGACCGGACATCACGAACAAAATTTTCGTCGGAAAAAGTGGTCCTGCTGGATACAAGTCTATGAGTTTTTTGTAGTACGCTCCGCTGCCGCTCCAATATTCATATATTATTCTAGATGGCGTTACTGAGACATGGGGATCAAAGTTTTTCTATCACATTTCCTTGACATGGCCGCTCTATAGTATCTTAAATCTCTTTGGCTCCAAATATAACCAAATAAAACATTCCCACAAGACAAAATGAAGGCGTTCTTCAAACAAAACACGACATAAAACAGCGTTACGTCCGGCAAAAGTGAAAGACACCTAAACAACATAATAAAATCTGTCCAGCGCTCCATGACCTTTTAAATAGTAAAACAAAAAGGGTCAAGTGACCAAATGAGAGCTTGACACATGTAATATAAAGTTCATCTAGTTCGTAGGCACAATGCAAAACCAACGGTATGGTTCCATCTCTTCCCCTCCACATACCTTACTTCCCGTATGCGTTTATAGAAGAGATGGGATAGTAGCAACAAAAAGAATAATAATAATATTATAATAGAGTATTATGAAAGATGGATATTTTAATGTAAGTGATTATTATTGAATCTATTATTGTGATATCGTGCTAATTGACTACATAAACTATTTTATGAATGTTTACTAATCCTCAAATTGGTTAGTTAGACTAAGTGTACATTTTGGTGTTATTTTTAGCAATTAATCTTTAAATAAATATTTGACTTTGATTTTTTGTAGATGACAATGCATATTAAGGGAAGATGTAGGAAAGGG
Source organism: Euplexia lucipara (assembly GCA_921972225.1). NCBI lineage: Eukaryota > Metazoa > Arthropoda > Insecta > Lepidoptera > Noctuidae > Euplexia > Euplexia lucipara. The sequence continues at coordinate 19,640,356 of OV179161.1, forward strand.
AAGATGAGGGATCTAAACCATTCCAACATTAAAAAGTATAAGAACACCTAGATTTTTTTCTGGAATTAGGAAGCGGAGAATGTCGTACACTATTATTCCTCTTTGTGTAAATATCAACCCTAATTCCGCAGAACACTCACTATTCGTTTGAGGTTAACAAAATTTTAGAGTCGGTTTAGATTGCTTTGGGACCTGGTTGGGGTACCACGGTTTGAATAATGCTTTCAGGAAAGATGTTATGCGGACGTTTGGTGGAATAATGGCCCGAGAATTGGTAGCGAAGTAATAAGTGTTTTGTTAGCCTGTTCAAACAATGTAAATGGAAGTTTAGAGTACAATGTGACTGTGGAACAATCACTGTTGAATATTTGGTTTGGTTTGGGGTTTTGAACGGATTCTGTAGGTGGGTATATTTAGTGGAATCACGCTCAGATTAGTTTTGGTATTTGAAATGTGAGAACTTATAATAATTTTGACGTTGGAAGCCATCCATAGTTCTTTTACTCAAAATCAATACAACCTACACACAAACTTAATCATCGACTTACTCAAAAATCTACCTAAAATATAAAGTTATATTACGTTTAAACAAATTCACGGTATCAAAAGTGTTATTCTAAAAAAAAAATACCGTGAAAGTGTAGGTGAAGTAAAGGTAGTTGAGCTGTCATTCCATATTAATGCAAAGCATTGACAGACACTTCATCAAGTTTTCTCGGGGTAACTTTTATGGAATCGACTTGTAGAAATCAATTGTAATTCACATAAGGATTACCGCGTTACATTACCTACCTACCACAAAACATGTAATTTGAACTGATTTGTCATAAATGAGTATTTAAAAAACATGTCTGGATGTCTGTCTATCTGTTTGAGCTTATCTCAACCAATTTGGACAGGATATTCACTGGTAGCTGATATTACACAAAGTAACTTATTTAAGCTACATTTACTCTACGAAAATTATTATAGTTCTGTGGAAAACAAAAACGATATGTAGTTTATTTGTGAAAACATGAGTGAGCAGTATAAAAACTTGGGTGCAAAGCATGGTGTTATAAATAAAAGAAACGTCTTAACGTGTTTTGCCTAAAACAGGCGTACCTACGATTTTTTTTATTGTGATTCATTCGATTCGAGATAGGTGTTCGCGACAGCATCACCCAACAGACTAAATAAGTGTAGTTATGAATCGAAAGCTTAACTTCTAAAATATGAACAGTTTATAGAACACAAATAGTGCAAAAGTTTAAAAGTGAACAGTTTCAGTGTGTGCATATACCTAAATAATAAGTACTTTTCTCTTGTGACGTCACCTGACCCGCCTATGTACCAGTTACACAAGTTTCAAGGGCACAGTTAGATAGCCTAGTTAAAGACCTAAAGTTTAATATATAATTTGTACATAAAGCCCCTCTAAAGTCCGTGTATCGTACGAAGAAATTATGAAGACTTGTCCAGTGTTATTATTTCAACCTTCGAGAAACAATCCTTTCTGATAATCGACGTGTTGTAATCTTCGAGGCCTGCCTTCACCCGAATACTTCGGAACCTATAGGTGCAGGCCATGAGCGCGTCACCGGTATAGACCTACAGCCACTACTTAAACTTTCGACTGCCCCCGTGTGGCACAATAAGTACAAACTTTCATTGATTAAATGTCAGAATTGTTAAATTCCAAAACTCGGACAACGGCCAGTAAACAGCCAAGCAACTTCGGACACGGTATGATGTACAATATTACTTCGCGGCGCCTAACAAGACTGGGAAAACTTGGCGATCGTTATAAAACTGCAGCACTGAACACTTGGCCGGCACTTTTAATGATAAAGTCCAACCTGTGACGTAATGGAACAAGTTTAACTGCTCTGGATAGTGTTGAGTTTCTAGGTGGGACTAAAACACTGTGGTTTTTTGATCTTGGCGTTTAAATTTGAGCTCTATAGGCAGGTTTATTGAATTGTTTTCTCTTTTCTTGATCTTGTTTTTATTTTCACTTTTCTTATGACTTAATTTTTACGTGACACACAGTCACACGGTCGCTAAAGATTTACGAAATTGAGTCTTGTTTATATAAAGAAAATAATAATCACCAATATCCCTAGCCTTTTCACAACTAGGTATTTAGGAATTCCAGTCAATCTGGGTACAATTCCCAAGACCCCAAACCCAAGACCCCAAGACCCCAAGACCCCAAGACTTTGCAGACTTCTTAATAAATGTGATGATGTCATAGATATTTGCTGCACATCAACTCCTAAATTCAAGCCCCAATTCCACCAAAAATAACTTTTTAATAATATAATAAGATTTTTATTTTTTTTTCTTACTGTAGAAATTAAGTATGGCTAAAACTGTACAACTTTTCTGTACTTAATAATTTTCTAGTTAAGTTTATGCATGCTGTGTCTATCGCTTTATATTGTACACTTGGCATGTATTTAGCTTGTATTAATAGATTTAAAAGTGTAACAATTGTGGATGGACCAATAAATAAATAAATAAATAATTGACAACATTTTATTTAAAGCGACTGCCTTTCTAACACACACACACAAAACAAAAAACTTCTTTAAGTGGTTTTTGCAGCCCTTATTTATAATATTTTAATATAATTTTCAATTACCATCAAACTTGATCATCTGCTTGCTTTTTCAATTACGAGAATGTTGAGGTCAACTTCTAGTCTAACAAATGCTACTGATAACCAGCATTTCTTTCAAAGGAGTCTTGACAAAATACATTAATGGATCACCCATACCCAGACTGAACAAGACTAGCGCATACAACTAGTATTAATCTAAGCAAACGGTGATAAAAAAAGAAAGAAAAATGCGTTTATTGTCTAACCTCATAATAAATACCCCTTAAAACTATTAAATAATAAACAAAGGACAAATATCGTTATGCCCAAAGGCCCTCAACTCAGCATAATATCAGCTAAGAACACAGCTGTAGGTATTATCAAACAAGTTTAGCGTCGTTAATATGATCCATATATAAAACACAGCAAGTCCCAACACCTTTCAAACTAAAACCATGTTTGATAAAATTCTTTCCATCCAATCTTCGTCAGACAACTTCTACGCATCTGCCATTAAACGGGATCCTGTTTATAAAAGGACAATTTTAGGGTCCACCGTGCAACCCCTCTTGCTTTCATCCATTTTGCAAGTAAATTGCATTTTCTCAGGTTTTTATATCACTTCCGTGGTTGACGGAAGCAGGGACGGTTTACGATCCTCAAGGGGAATTTAACCTCCCTTTGTCTCGTAACAACAAAATTTTAATATAATTTTCTACAGTTTAAGTGATAATATTTTGCGGGTCTTTTAGTTCTTGTGTACACTTAATTGTTGGTTTTCGGTGTGGAAAATAGTTGCTGTTGTGTTAGAGTTGTGATTTTATTTCAATTCTGCTACTGACAGTTGGTGAAACAATGGTTAGGATTTTTGCGCTGTGTTCCACTGTTGAAAATTGGGTCATTCTTTGCTTGGCATGGTAAATGCTCTGTTACGCAATGTATATGTTTCTTGCTTACAATGTTTTAACGGATATTGTTTTCTGATTTAAGTTCTTTTCCATTCTGATAATAACAGTACCTATTATGCACCCTGTAGTTCCACCTGCTCCTAAAGCGGTAGGAGCCGTGATTTCAAAAAACCTTCCTCGAGATTTGGACTATCGTCGTAAAATGAACCCTACGTTTTTAAATTGCCTACTAGTTCCGGAGATAGATTACTTTATTAAACTAGCTTCTAGGCATTTATTTTAGTATTTTACACCATAAAACTTACAACGTAAAACCGTAATAACTACATACGGTGTTGCAATTAACGGCATTAGCACTAAAACAATATTTTAAAGACGGCTTAGTTATAGTAAATTATTTAATTGATCAATATCGAATAGATACAGCTATTAAATATTTATTCGTTTATTATCATACAACCTGTTTTCCCGTAGTTTCACTCGCTTTTAATTTACCAGCCTGTTACTATGCATTACGCATCAAATACTACGCTGGCCCAAGGTGGATTGGCAATTTCAAACTTATACAAGGTGTTTTTTTTATATCCCATAACTCTAGGGTTATATTCTGTAGGTAAAAATAATACTAAAACTCCTAGAATAGGTGGTCCAAAAATGCATAGTTTCGGAGATATCATCAATCATAATTAAATTATCAGTTATTTAGTACCCGTAACACAAGCTCTGCTTAGTTTGGGACTAGATGGCGTGGAATATTATTATTATTATTAATTAGGTCAAAAATTGTCACCAGGTACGACAAATCTTCTTTCTAACGTCACTTTTTTTTCACGTAAGGGTGTTTTACATTAATAATCGAGACTTTGTCGAGTTATTTTGTATGAAAAATTTAAAAAAAAGAATGACTGAAACATAATTCATATGCCAGTTGATTCTTTGATATGGTCTCAATCATACCCTAGAGTTAAGGGATATAAAAAAAACACGTTGTATAAACTACAAGTCCGGGTTCCCTCACGATATTTTCTTTTACCGATATCAATGATGTCTAAAATAAACTTAAAGAGTTCAAGTGAATTGAAAAAGTCACATTAGTACTGGCGCGGAGCTACCAAATGCTCACCAAAAATTGTTTAATTGTTTAATATTTGTTTCATATTTTTTTTTTTCCTAGATGCTCCTGTTTGCGCCGAAAGAAGAGATGGAGAACTGTTTGGGGCTTTGAAACAAGAGACAGTTTCATTACATTGTTCCGTGGACGCCAACCCAGCTTTGGTCTCCTTTCATTGGACCTTCAACAACTCTGGGGAACAAACGGAATTGCCACCTAAGTAAGTAACACAACATCACGTCTGTAATAACCGAAAGGTTAAGCAGAGAAAAGAAGGGATCCCTTCTTTTTGCATAATGTTCTTTGTCATATTATACTTCGACATAACGATTTTGGCACAATTTGTTTTAGCATACTAATACTTCGGCAAAAATTTTTTAGTCATACATTTTACGTTGGCATAATCATCTTAAAGACTAATTTGTTTTGGCATAAATTTGATTCGCATAACATTAGTAGGCTCATTGCTCTCATAATCAGGACTTGGGTTACCCGACGACGTTAGGTTAGTTAGGTTCCTTCAAACCCTGAAAACAGGAATAGAAGCCTCGCGTAGCAGGGCTCTGTCGACTACGCTTTCAAAATTTCTTCTTTGTTATTATGCTTTAGAATATTATGCTTAATCATTATTATTATGCGTAAGATGTTATGCATAATTATATTATGCGAAAATATAATTAATTAAGCTAAAAAAAAATACAAAAACCCCCTTCTAGAAAAAAAAAAATCAAAATCGGAACACTCAGGCGTCAAAGTACTCCTCCCCATCGCTGCCATCAGGAAACGTGCCCAGAAGACTGGCAGCATTGCCACGTTGGATGGCAATGCTAATTCTTTGGCCAAAGAATAAGCCAGCCCTCTGGTCACGCGAAGTGTCGACCAGTCGACGAGAAATCTCCAAATTATGCTAAGTTATATTAGGTCTTAAAATTTTTTGCAAATGGATAGGGAACCCCTGCAATAGTACACACCCACATTTCGCCAGTTATGTTCAAGTCTCATGTAATAGCAGGCGAGCCTATTGTTGATCTACTACACATTGCACCAGCAGCTCTGCTTAGTTTGGGACTAAATGGCGTTGTGTGAAAGTTGTAAAAAAAAACTTATTTCTGTTGGCGAGGAAAACATTATTCATTACTTGTGCGTTAACCAGGTCTGTCTATATCTGTGATAGTTTAACTAGGACAGCCAAGGGTATCAATAAATAATTCAAACAACTTTGTTTGACACTAAACTTCGAACTGACATTGTTTCCTGTCGACGCCCTTTCATCTTCCATATTTAATATCTCATTGAAAGTACACAGCGTTGGCCTAGATATCAAGAATTCATAAACAATGAACAGAAGAAACAAGATATTGTACCGTAGACATGAATAATATGGTTTTACTCGTGATTGTGGAATACTTGAAATCAAGAAGGATTTCATGGAATACTTGTAACTATAACCTATAATTGAAAAGTGAAAAGCAGAGACTGACATCGGCAAGTGAAACCTACCTTTCGATCGACTTGTGCGGTTTCTGCAAAACCTCACACAATGTTATTAATAATAGCTTCAACTTCTTTCTTTCTTACGCAACGTTTAACCATTTTGTCTTTGTTCAGGTTGTACAGCAGTCACGGACACACTTCCACCCTAAACTACACTCCAACCACTGACATGGAATATGGCACATTGGCTTGCTATGGGGAGAATGCTGTAGGTCAGCAGAAAGTGCCCTGCCTGTTCCAGTTGGTTGCTGCTGGTGAGTGATTCTTTGTGCGATAGTCAATTTTTTTTTAAAGAATGGTGTTTCTTCTTGCCCGTTCTTCTCCATGATAAAATAATTTTGGAAGGTTAAGTATTACCTACTTAAATTGTGACGTTAAAAAGTGCCTTTCTATGACTCTGAACCGTGAAATTATATGGACTCGACAGACTTTGTCTTGCCTGATATCAGCACCAAATCTAAACTTGAATCTAAACTTTCCAAGTCCCTTCAAAAATACAACAAAAAAAAAACCAATTTGGTGCAGTCGTTCGGAACTTAAGCGCATAGGTACATGATACATTTCGGCGATTTATTTTTGTTTATATTGATAGATAGATAAAGATTCTGTTCGTGTATAAAATATCTTTCAAAAGATGACATTTTATCTATATTTTCCTTCACCTAGGTCGTCCATTCCACCTGCAGAACTGCTCTGTTGCCAACCAGAGCATCGACTCGTTGAACGTGGAGTGCGTAGAGAACTTCGACGGTGGATTACCACAGACTTTTCTCATGGAACTGCTGGAACTACCCTCACTCATCGTAAGTTCAATCTTCTATTCCAGTTTTTGTTATGGCTAACCAAGCCGATGTCGACTATTTTGCCAATTTCTAAAGTGAGTTGAGAAGCAAGTGTATAAAAAAATAACAAACAACTGAAAGCACTTATACAAATCTTCAATTGATACAGTTGAACTGAGTTCCATCTAAATACTAAGTAGGTACTTATTTTGGTAAAGTTCTTCGCTGTTAATGATTGTTACTTTTCTAATGGTCATATTAAGACAATGGTCATGATAGTTAGGTAAACTAATAAAAAATAAGTACAACAGCATAAATTATTATCAAACTGACGTTTGTTTCTGCAACACTTCCATCGATCCTTTTTTTTATTGCAATTTTTTATTGTTGGAATTGTCAAAAAATCTATATAACAGTTGGATTGTAAGCTTTTTTTACGTTCGTATTTTTTTTAATTGTAACTCCGTATTATATTAAATAATACTTTAACATCAGTGATTTAGTGATTGTGCTACTGCTAAGCATGAGGCGTCTGATTCCTCAACCTAGCAAAGTATTATCATGGTTACTTCATTTAAAATGAAATTAGATTCAAGTCTGGTTAGTTGCAAAAGACTCGCCTTCTGTGACAAGGGGCTTAAATAAGACTCAAGTGATAGAAGAAACAAGTGTTATGAAATATTTTCTAAGATAGTAATCTTCGCAGCTTTATCTTGATAACTTCAATATTATTGATCGACATTACACTAAATAAACTTGTTCTCCTCAGATCCGCTACAACGTATCCTCCAACCGAACTCCACCATACTTTGAGGTCCGAGGCCTTCCACCAGGTGTGAGCTACAGGATCGACTTGTATGCTGTCAATGCGAAGGGAAAAAGTGACGTATCTACGATAGAAACTGTCACGTTGAAAGGACAAGCTAAGTTTACTGGTGAGTCTTTTTACTATTTGATATTAGAAAAGGTTATTAAGAAAGGCAAGGCTAGTGACGTGGTTTTGGAGACTTAACCAAAGCTCTAATCTTCAACGCTCGTTCACAAAAAAAAATATTGTTTGTGTAACTTCTAAAAGTCCAGAATATCTGCAGCGACATTTATCTTAAATAATAAATAATAAATAAATATTCCACAACTTTTCACACAACGCCATTTAGTCCCAAGTTAAGTTTGAGAGCTTGTGTTATGGGTTCTAAACAGCTGATAAACATACTTATATATTCCTAAATAGATACATACTATAGATAAATTACACCCAGACACAGAACAAATGATCGTGCTCATCACACAAACATTTGTCCTGGGTGGGAATCGAACCCACGACCTCCGGCATAGCAGTCAGGGTTATTAACTACTAGACCAACAGGCCAGTCAAAATCTTGCCACGTATGAACTAAAAATTTACATATCCTAAATCGCGATGTTAAAGTTATCCATGTTATTGAATGTATAGTATACAAGATTCCGATAACAACCGTCGGGCAGCAGTATAGCCCACCAGACAGCACATCCGACTGGACGTAGGAGCTTTTTTCTATGGGGAGCTAGTAATAGCTTGGGGGGCCAGTTTATTCTACCATGGTAGAATAAACTGGCCTACTTTGATATAGACTAAGACCAAATAACCCTAGATAAAGAGAAGTAGGGAGAAAGACCTCCTTGCCTTTGCACTGCAGTGAGAAAATTGAGGTCAATAATATTTACAAGCAATTCATGGGTTATTTATTTGAATAAATAGTTTAACAACTCTCTCGACAAATTTTGTGTAAACCTCAGATGCAACGTTGACACTTTGTATTATCACGTTTACCAAACAAACAAGTGACAGTAAACTTTGAAGAACCACAATATACCTATGCACAACACCAAGCATTCAGAAAGCATACATACACATAAAAGTGTTTATACCCGATCCTGGAACTCAATACCCACTCGAATTGCTATTTCTTGGTTTAGAATCTGTTGGTATCGCCATTAAGTGCTTCCTCCAAATAAGCAGTTCTCACGCTCCAAAACGACGCCCACATAAAGTTCGGCTTAGAAAATAGATCAGTGCAGAAGGTTTACTTATTTAATCAGTTTTTGACCGACTTCAAAGAAAGGAAGAGGTTCTCAATTCGGTTGTATTTTTTGTTCACTACGTGACAGTCGAGGTGGAAAAATGTGTATTTCCCACTATAAAATACTTAGGTGCATTTGTAGATGCAAATGAAATATGTTCGTAGATCGGTGGGATTTCCCGATGTTGCGGGGGTGGATGCGGTTTCATGCTGAAATCTAATTGTATATTTTTATGTGTCTGTAACCTACTAACACTAGAATTTAAGTTAAAATTGTTATTAAACACCAAATCAAAAGCAATTAAAGGTGTAAATGGGTATAATAATTCGATCACAAAATTAGAATAGAAAAAACAAGCCGCCCCGTCGCTAGCCAAACAACAGAACAAGTTCCCTAGCAACGGGGTTGCCAGATCTGTCGCCAACAATTGTTACTAACCCTATGGACTCCGGTCTGAAATAAAAATATTATATTCTATTCTATTTAAAATTTCTATTGATGATGTTAGTAAATATTTTTAACCCCCGACGCAAAAAGAGGGGTGTTATGTAGTAAGTTGTAAGATCCAACGGAATGCTACTTATGTATTATTATTGATGATGTTAGTAAATATTTTTAACCCCCGACGCAAAAAGAGGGGTGTTATGTAGTAAGTTGTAAGATCCAACGGAATGCTACTTATGTATGCATCATTAAGGTCAAGTAACATTGTCAAATTTAATATTGTGACAGAAAACTAGATAAGTTTTCTGTTTTATAAAACTAAATAAAATACAAACTAATTTTTTTTCTGATATATATAAAATAAACTAAGGTGTGTTGTAACTTGCATTTACGAGTTAAAACAGAACCGCCCCATAAAAAGTCTCAGACTTAAAATTATTGCACTAGTGTGAAATTATGAAATTATCCACTGCAGGGCAAAAGTGCCTTAATTCTTTTTCCAGTTCAGTCTCGTGTGAAATAGTTTTTCTGTTCCGTCTCTATGTCAAGCTTAGTCTCAGAAGTCTGAAATTGTTTACTTATTTGCGATCCAATTCGAACTCTTAAACCATTATAATGTATTTCTTTGTACCGAGTTCACGGTTTTTATTACTTGCAAACAGTATTGGGAAATTCCATTTGTAGAATTCGGTGGAATTTGTATAAATGTATTGGCTTTGGTTAGCCAAAGCCATGTGAAAGGTAAAATTATAATCATTTTATATGTGAAAGATATAAAGACTTTGACTCAACAGTAGAAGCCACACGAATCGATCAAACATTAAACTTGACTTGCCAAGTGGATGGGTAAAAACTTATCACATTTCAAAACCCCTTTGTGCCCCAGAATGTATGTTATTTTTAGATCTTTGACTGTCCATACGAGAGTTGTCTCAGTTCAGAAAGCCTGACAACTGGTTTAACCAAGGGGTATCGTCTTACCCAGTCATTGGGTTGTAGAGGTCAGATGCGCAGTCGCTCCATGTAACACACTGGTATAGCTGCACTTGGTTAGGCTAAAAGCTGACCCCAAAAGGCTAGGCATATGATGAGGTGAAGCCGGAGGAAAAAAAAAAGAAAATTTCGAGTTAAATTCTTTCCGCTTTCAAGATTTTTTGCTTAGTTGGAGCTGTTCCTTTTATTAGACCCTCATTACCAGTCTGTAACAAAAATTTTCAGAGGCGGTTCAGAAAGTTCGATTTCTTTTTTAAGTTCCGTACTTGTGGAGGTGGAGGCGAGTTTCCATTACAACCCTAGTTTAGATGCCAATCCTCTTAACCCTCAAATTAAACTGGAGATCAGCACTTTTTGAACATCAAAAATTACATAAGACTGTCCATCAAAACGCCCGCCCTGTACCACTTCCTAGTGCTGTCGCTGGGAAGAAGTGGCGGAACAATCTTCCCTGATAAACATTCTCTATCTTTCTAAGCGATGTAGGTAGGTACAGTAGACGCTATGGTCACAAGTTACATTCAACTTTAAACTTGGAGTTTGAACTTAAGCTAAGCAAAATAAAACGCCAATGCATTTTCCAATGTCCACTCAATAGTCCGGTAAGAACCATAATAAAACCATGGCATGACCCAACCCTTAATTTCTAGATATGCGCAACGCTAAAAGTGGTCTAATAACCTGTGGGCCTAGCACGAACGCACGACTTAAAATCCTTGTAAATAAATCCACTAACCACCACCACCACTAACTTTTAATTAGTACAAATACTTAAAAGGCTTATTCTAGTCGGTCTTCTCATTATATTTTTAAGTATCAATAAATAATATTCTTAAACAGAAAAGTTATTAGCGTTTGTTTATATCCTAAAAAGATATCCAATTTATGGAAATATTTTACAGGCTGCTTCATGACATAGTACCTAATTATTAATCGTCATCTCTCGCTCACGTTTGCGTGATCTCGCTTAAGCATGCCGCGCCTCCAACAGCTGTTCTCGTTATTTAAGTTAAACTAAATACTGGCAAATTTAAAAATTGAATTTCGTTTTTTTTACTTTTGATTACGAAAATATGATCAGTAACAGGTACGGATACAGCCCAATTTTTTTCGTACTAATTTAAAAAATAATAGTGGTGTATAACTTCGCGACTCTAGTCTTTTAATTATTAGCCAGAGGAGTTTTAATAGTATACCCATTTTGCTTGTTATGTTTACCTGTCTTACAACAAAGAGTGAGACTATTTCCATCAACTGGGTTTGAATTCACACTCCGATAGGCTGTTTATTAATTGCATAAGGCAAAACTGAGTACTTAGATCACTGAGTAATGGGAATCGACTCCAGAAGCTCATCACACGATGCTCAGTAATTTAATACTAATTGTAATTGCTCTATAGATTTCAAGCAAAGTTTGGGCTTGTGGCTTAATATTAAGAGTCACATAGGCTGAGCAAACGTTAAGATATGCTTGCCAAAGTAAATCCTTGGGTAGGTGACCATTTATTACATAATAATATCAAGAGAGAGAGGGAGTTACGTGGCTACTTTAAGGGGGCAATTTTAAAGTAGAACAAAAATGTTCTACTGTAAAATTTGCATTGAACCACTGACTAGGTTCTGATCTTTCACGGGCGATGGTGATCTCGACTGTCGTTAGTAGATCTTTGAACCAGTCTAACCAAGGGCTTGTGGGGGTCAGGTAGACAGTAGCTCCATGTAAAACACTGGTATTTAGCTGCATCAGGTTAAACTGAATCCGAGCCCATCATAGCCGGGTAGCGGCTAGGCAGATAATGACATAAATTTCAAACCAAATGGTATAGGAGGTGTATTATCGATTTATAAAATGATTGTTATATTTTTTCTAAGATTACTTTGCGCGTTCGTGCTAGGGCCTCTGGTCACGCTAACGTAAGCCGGTTTTATTTCACAATTACGGATAGCGAAATGAGTTAATAAATGGTTTGGTTGTTTATTCTGAGAAATAAGGAAAGGTTATTTGTAAAGAGTTGAGGGAAAATATTGGCTATTTTTGTAAGTAGCAATTAATAATCTTTTATTTTTTTGTCAATCCTTCACTAACAGTACCTTTTTGTCAACATGCAAAAAAAACAAGATAGGTTAAGCGTAAAAAAACACATCCGGAGTTATAATAAAATTTAAATTTTATTCAATTTAATTTTATTTTTATTTCATTGTTTTATTTGTAATTACGTAAATACTAACAATAGATATAAAGTGAATTGTTACTAACACAATGGCCTTAAATAAATTCTCTAAATTAAAATTAAAATTATTATTATTTTATAATACTTATTACTTAGGATAGCGTGCTGGTTACATTACGTTATAGATGATAACAAAGTGTTTCATTAGTCTTATGAAAGAAGTTACAGTAAGTTTACAACAAGGAATAAAATTACAATGATGAATGAAACGACATTTATTTCTTTCTTTAGATCTTTCCAGGGACTCACGAAATACAATGCAATGAACAATGTCACTTGTATTATTGTTCAATCAAAATCAAAAGTCATTTATTCAAATTAGGCTGAGGATCAGCACTTTTTGAACGTCGAAATTACATAAGACAGTCCCCCAAAAAGCCCACCCTTCGCCACTTCCTAGTAATTTTGCTAGGAAAAAGAACTGGCGGAACAAACTCCCCAGCAACACATCGTCTGATAATTTAGAAGAACTTGAATTTACACAGTGCAATTAGTTATAATTACAAAATAATTAAAATAAGTTATTCACTACATGTTAGCTAGCACACTCAATATACAGAATACCAGTAATATATAGCTACCGACATTAAAACTAACTTAACTAAAGCAAAAGCAACTGACTAATAAGAATCCTCCAGGTAAAAAGGCTGTGCCAGCTTACATGTGCAGAGTTGGATTAAATCCATAGATCTGCAAGACAATGTAACAAAATGATAAACTAGAACTGTCGAAGTTAAACAATAAAACATTAAAAAAACAGGTAATATTAAAACAATAGCAAAACCAAAGCCAGCAAGACGACCAGTTACTTACTGTTACTGTACAATATACATCCTTAGTCCAGTGGTTGTGAGTGTGAGATTTTTTACGTAGATATTCTTAGTAGGCACCCGAAGTTCGAGCTTAAGCACAGTTGATAGCAATTATTTAAATGTACTTACTATGTAGCTTGTGGCTAAATTATAACAACCGCATAGGTCAATCGCAGGTTAAGCTACGCTTGACGAGGTCGGTCCGTAAATGGGTGACCATTTATTACATACCAAGACTCCTCCGTGCCTCGGAAAGCACGTTAAGCTGTTGGTCCCGGCTGTCATTTGTAGATCTATGACAGTTGTTACTTGTAGTCAGAAGCCCGAAAGTCTGACAACCAGTTTAACCAATGGGTATCATGTTACACAGTTACTGGGTTGTGGAGGTCTGACAGGCAGTCGCTCCATTATAAATCACTGGTATTGAGCTGCATCCGTTTAAACTGGAAGCCGACCGCAACAAAGAGTTGGGAAAAGGTTAAGCAGATGAATTAAATATACTATGTACGCCCGGCCACACATCAAGCTATACATTTCCAGTATAAGCTGATCTCGCATCGTATAGGAATACCGTTCAATGCGAGGTCAGCGTAAACTGGAATTGCATACCTTGATGTGTAGCCGTGTGTACCTCTGCTTATATTTTTAGGTAGTCCAGGCGTGATGTTGTGTAAAGTCATGTTTGCAATGCAGTAGGTACTTAATTAAAACATACGCCAAAAACCACACGAACAGTTTATAAAAGCATGATACTAACATTACAGGCCTACTTGCACACAACGCCACGCTGACCACTGTTCATAATCATTTTGGTTTTGCCATACACAGGGAGGAACGACCGCAATATTTTAATAAGCACAGGTTGCATTACTCAGGTCAATAAAACACCTTATTTGAAACTAGGTTCGCTGCTCGTTTGAACCTATTTTGGTATTTGTAGTATTTTTAACCGACTTTCAAAAAAGGAGGAGGTTCTATGTTCGTGTGTATGTATTTTTTTTTTTTTTTTTTTTTTTTATGTATGTTACCTGATTTCTCCGCCATTTGTGGACCGATTCTCGAAATTCTTTTTTTGTTTGAAAGAGTAGACTCCCGAGGTGGTCCCATTTTAATTTGGTGAAGATCTGGTGCTGATCTTCGGAGATATACAACGGAACTCTTCAAAAATAGACGGCAAATCCGTCGTGATTGCTGGAATCGCTTGGATGTTTATTGTTAATACAACAACATGACGTATTATCACGCCTGTATGCTCTGATGGGGTACGCAGATGTGTTCATTAAACCTAGATTTCGACAGTTAGGTATGTTAATTTTCATTTATTAGGGATAAGTGGATAACCCTATTTATCATGACATGTAATGTTAACAATAAGTATAAAATAAATTCATGTTTTAATCAATTCATTCATCAAATATTTGTATGGGAACAACTAAAAATAGAAAAATAAAAAACTTTTTTGCAAAAAATAAAACCGACTTCAAAAAAAGCACTAAACGGTGAAAAATAACTCTAAATTAGGAAGTCGGTGGCCCATCATGAATAAGACAAAACCACCAAAGCCACAGACTTCCTAATTTAGAGTTATTTTTCACCGTTTAGTGCTTTTTTTGAAGTCGGTTTTATTTTTTGCAAAAAAGTTTTTAGGTACATATTTTCTTGCTAGTGAGTTTGTTTCGCCTCTTTTTCTTGACAAACAACTGTTTAGACGTTCAAAAATAATGATTCTAAGGCGGTTATTACGCAGTTCAACAGTGTTGATTTTACACTGTAGAATATTTTTCACACTCACACCGCATCTTTATGCGGTGTGAGTGTGTGGCTGTACCGATTTCATCTCCTTAGCGGGATGCGGCGTCAATGTGATTACTGCCTAAGCCTGATTTGAATAGCAGATTTTTACTTTTGATTTTATTGGATGAATGAATAGAAAACGTAGTTAAACACATTTTTTTCGCTATGACTACCATATGGAAGACAACCCAAAATATGCCCAGTGCGCCACGTGACACGACTACTTGGAGAATCTAAAGGAATTACAAGTAGCTTGGCGCTGAATGCACTTTTTGTGTCGTAGTGGTCAAGTGATTGAAAAAGTCCATTACATAATAGAGTTTCTTGCATATTGGTCTCCATATGAAAAAAAACCTTTTGAAAGAGTTAACTAGAATAAGTTTTCACACTAAACATTTCCAGCCTTTTCCAACCATGTTAGGGCAGCATCCAGTTTAATAGGATGCAGCTAAATACCAGTGTTTTACATGGAGCGACTTTATGTCTGACCTTCCAGTTACTGGGAAATACGATACAAACTGGTTGTCAGACTTGCCGGCTTTGACGGACAACCCAGTTTGTGGCAACTACAGTCAAATGTCTACGAATAATTGCGGCTATTAGGCCATAGGCTTAATGTGCTTTTCGAGATTCGTAGGACTCTTGATATGTAATGAATGGGCACCCATCCACAGACTGACCTGTAGACCTTAGCCACAAGCTCCGAATCAAACATGGCTTGTGCATACACCACTACATATTTTTTAATATGTACTAAAAAAATTGGAGTATTCCCGTTTGAGCACCTATTTTTTGAGCACCTATGCATTTAGCACCAAAGGAATTCCCATTTCCCATAGGTTAATGCATAGGTGCTCAATAAATAGGTGCTCAAACGGGAATACTCCAAAAAATTGGCAGTATCCGTTCCTTTCACTTATCATACCTATTTGCGTAATCAAAAGTAAAAAAACGAAATTCAATTTTCAAATATGCGACCAATATTTAGTTAAACTTAAATAACGAAAACAGCTGTTAGAGGCGGGGGGCATGCTTTAGCGAGATCAAGCGAACGTGAGCGAGAGATGACGATTAATAAGTACTACTATGTCATCAATAGCCTGTACAATATTTCCATAAAATGAGTGACTTTTTGGGATATAAACAAACGCTAATAACTTTGCTGTTTAAGAATATTATTTATCGATACTTTACAAATCCGACCGTCTAGAATAAGCCCTTTAAGTATTTGTACTAATTAAAAATTTGCGGTTTATATATATAATCCTTGATGATATATAATTTAAGCCGTACACCTCGGAAGGCTAAACCTGTGTATTACGCAGTAACTTGAAAGACTAACTTAAAACACAGACAGACTAAATTGGCGCAACGCAAACCGTAACAAGAACTAGAATATTAATCTATTTTTTAAAGTTATAACTTGAAGAAACAACGAATGAAACTTTTCTTTTCACAGTTCTTATAAGTTTTTCTTTAACTTTCTCGGTTGTTGAGTTATGAACAGAAGCTTCGTTGTTTTTTTAGTTATTTTGATTTCTTTGCTTTTTTTGTCATTTGCTGTTATTTTAATTAGTAAGTATTTCTTTTTTATGAAGCTGAGATGATTTCGGTAGGATTTCTAAGGTCTGTTGGTAGTTTGTTATCTTCCTAGCGTGTTACTTTGGTGCACCACATAATTTATTTCATCTACCTACTAGTATAATTCTCTGTATTGTCTCGCTATCGTTGTTTACCCTTTCTTTTACATTAGTCTTTACACTATATATCCCATGTTTACTTTAGCCTTCCTTTTCTTCTTTAAAGTCAATGTTTATTCTGTTTATACAACATTTTAATTTATCATTTTACGTAGGTAGGTACTTACGTATTAACTCTACCAGACCTGTTTAAGCATTACAAAAATAACGTCCAAATACCGATAAGTATTATGTTATGTTCTTTAAATCAGTAGTGCATTGTTTTAGTATTTCTTGAGTACAAAACAAATAGTTAAAATAACAACTACATTGAAACGCTATATTCATGAACAAATAAAATTTCCAACACGCTACCATGGCGTTATAGGCAAATAGTGTTGGTTTTGATATTAATAAAGTAGGCAAAACGTCCAAATAATACGTACACAGGTCAATTTAAACGACTAAATTCTCTAAAGTTCTCTATGAGTTGAAAGTATTGCAATACATTAATAAATAAATACCTACATTTCAAAGTTACAATAATTCTTTG
Organism: Euplexia lucipara; assembly: GCA_921972225.1. Taxonomy (NCBI): domain Eukaryota; kingdom Metazoa; phylum Arthropoda; class Insecta; order Lepidoptera; family Noctuidae; genus Euplexia; species Euplexia lucipara. Next base: position 19,657,802 of record OV179161.1, read on the forward strand.
TGTACCTAAAGCAATCAAATTACAGCGGGTACTGTGTAAAAATGAAACATTACTTTTTGAATAAAGCATTTTATTAAATCCTTATACGTATTTGTTCGCAGTAATTTATTGTTACTTTAGCGCTTACCCCAGCGGATTAGCATATCGCGTCGTAACACTCACATTTCTATTTAAAATGGCGTGCTCATAGTTTTTTTATATTAACTTTTTAAAACACTCGTATTTGTCACATTTCACTATGTTTGAAATGATTAAAAGTTAGCTTGTTACAAATGTTTGGATTTACTTTAATCTAATTCTGGGTTTCTGTTGTGGTTTTAAGATATATGAAATAAATGTTATGATTCAAAATGGCAGAACTTTGAACGAACGCCATCTTGCTTTGGAACAATTGTGTATTTTTGAATGCTCTCTACGAAACATCATTGGTCTTAGCGATGACAAGAGATTGGTACAACGTTAATTAATTAAAACAAAAACAGGCCTCAGCTTATCCGTTCAAGGAATAGTGTACTTGCTAAACTAATAATTCTATGCTAAAATAACACCCAAATCACATTTTTGTAGCAAGCAGAAGAATTTTTACTTCTTCTTTGTGTGTCCATGGTAAACATAGCCATCCTGGTGAAAGGATTTGTCAATCGACAGGAGTCGATTGTCCAGGGTGCACCGGACATATCAGACGTCGTTACTAAACAACAATCTTCATTCACAGGTGAAGGCAGTGCCCTCGGTATGTCTCCGGTACTAGCATCCATTGCTGCCATGTCAGCACTTCTAGCGACTGCCGTATGCGGCGTGCTTGCTGTGCTGTACAAGCGGCATGCAGCAAGACATCGACATTTGCCGGCGAAGCATGCGCCTTTGAGGTAAGTCCTACAATACACTACTTTTGTTTAGCTATTTTAATGTATACTTACCATTATCTTTATAAATTTAATCTTCTGTAAGTTTTAATAACACTAAACTCCTCCTAAATGACTAGGCTAATATTGTAAACCACTAGTTTAAATATATAGTAGCAGTAAGACAATAAGTACTTTAGGTAATCCGTACACTAAATTGCGTCAAAGCATGTTGAACTGCGCAATATTTTTTGTTTTTTCTGCTATCAACTTATGTTTATTTTTCAATACACTACAGTACTCATGTTGTGTTTATACAAATAAAATTATTAATCTGTATCCTGATTGTATTATTGTTAGTTTTGACGGCTAGTCTCGTCAAGTTCTTTTGTTACGTTGCTAATAGTTTCGCCGTTTTCGATCTTTTGTTTTGACATCATACAAACATTTAAACATGTTCTGTTTTATTAACTAATTTGACATGGAATTGTATCTAAAAATCTTCCTTCTTTCTTCTTAATGAATTATTATGACACCTATGATTAACGGATTATGATGAATATTATCACGGTTTATGCACCATCGCGTCCTACCAATGTGTACGCCACGAAATGCGGCTGAACATGTTAGAACTATTTTGAATATTGTCACTATCATGCATGCGATGTACACCATGTTTAAACAAATAAAATTTACTTTACTTTACTTTACTAACATACTCCATTGCTACATACATTTTAGTAGTCAGTTTAAGTTTCTTATAATCATCTGGCAAGTGCTTTTTTAATCACGTACCGTTAATTACTCTTTGCGATATTTCCTGGTAACAGAAATAAGCTCTATAACAGTAGCTTTGATGCAGTCGAAGCTTTAATCCACCGGCTTCATTCCGTCTCCTAGGACCAGTAAAGTTAAATCGATTTCAAGTTCCCGATTTTGAATCAGACTATTTCAGGCATGTAATTTGACTTCTGAACTAGTTACAGTAGTGGTGGTGGTATAGTCCGCCAACAAAAGGTATAGGTATAGGAGTTGTTGATTCTTGTCATTATTGCTAAATAACAACAAAAAGAAAGACACTTAGAGAGAGAAGGCCAATACCTACATATTTTGTACAAAAACACAACATAACATCACAGTCTAAAAACATACAGTCGTCCGACGAAACTGTCTAGACAGGACAATCGCGCGGGGTATGAGGGGCGAGACGCGGGAAAGCCGCTCCCGCACTGCGAACAAACCGATGTTCGTAGTGCGGGAGGTATTATTCAAGTCTAACGCGAGTGGAAGTTGTCGGCATTTTTCCAGAGATCAAAGGCGTCGTACTACTGTATTAATATTTATACTGTGATAACATCGTGCTTGTAATCTCCGAGGGGTGAGGCAGAGATGTACCTGTCAGTAGTTCACTCACATCTTGCCAGTTAGGTTTAAGTCCCATGTCAGAAGGGGAGAGCCTACTGCTATCAATCGGGCACAAATCCAGGCTCCGGGCTGCTACTGAGACATTCCACATAGAAAACTCAACAACGTTTTGCCTGACCCGAGGATCGAATCCAGGACCTCGTGCTCAGCAATCGCGCTTACGATATCGTGTGTATTTCATAAAACAATGCATACAACCGATAGAAAAAATAAATAAAATCTGTGAAATAACTTAAAATTTGGAAGACTGTGTTGAATTGAAAACCTCGATTGTTAAGAAACAGTTACATTTGTAATGCATTGCATCACGTGCGTATGCAATAATGCCAGATATTGTTCTACTAGAGGGCAAAGGCTTCTTCTCATATAGAAAAGGTATGGGCAAGGCAGATTAGAGATTTCTAACTTACAGGTACCTACCTACCAAGGTTAGGTTTCCCTCACCGATGTAATAAATTTAGACCTCAATACCTCAGTATAAGAGAAGAGGCATAACTAGTGTAGTATTATAGGGGACTAAAATATTAACAGAAGTTAGTTTGAATGAGTTTGTCAATGAGTCTAAATATCTCTCTAATAAATTAAAAGCGAAAGAATTTATACATCAATATACTCAACTCTGCTAACCCTACAATGTGTAGGTACACAAGATTATGGTACTTACATGACGTAAAATTTCACTAATAGCTCCTTATAAAGTTTTCTTGAACTTTAATGGAGTATGCTTGAAAACTGACGGCACGCAACACGCCACACTTGATGTGGGTTCATGGCTAAAATTGGTGTAAAACATGTCAGAAAACTTAAGATTAAAACTAACCCGGATGGTTCGGTGGACCTCTATTTAAGCCTAGGCTTCAAGAACTTTGTAAGCTAGCTGGAGCCTCCAAGTAATCAACAGTTGCTTCAAAAGGAGACGGGATGTTAAGAAGGCTACACACTTAGTGTATCATTCTCTTTGGTATATATATTGTTACCTAGCAACCGTTGTTGACTTCAGACTTACATTAAATGTCGTGAACAGTAAAACACATTTTCCGTTTATTTATTTCTTTTATCTTAAAAATGTGTATTGCAAAACTTTGAAGTAAATACTGTTGTATATTGTGTAGGCATAGCCTTATATTAGAAACAGGTTCATGTGTCAATGCCTTAATTTATAGATGATTGTCTGTGAACACATCCCACTCTTCTCTCTCTGGTCAACTGGAACATGAACAAGATTGTATCCGATGTAAGTCTTTTATATTAAATAATAAATGGAGATTATCCGCTATCACATTGTATCATTACAATACAACATGGCGCTGCGGAATATAAATAAAATAAGAGACTAGATACAGTGTGAAGAAAGTAATTAGTAATTGTAAAATTAAGATAATCGAAAATGGCGGAAGGCGTATCCAGGGACGCTTTGGGCTTAAAACCCCCAAATTCCATCAAAAATTGCACCACAGAAGAGTATAAAAAGTGGATGAAAAGATTTGAGCTGTATAGAATTGCAGCAGGTTTAAAAGATAAAAGCCAGGAGGTACAGGTTGCAGTGTTCCTACACACCATGGGTGACCAAGGAATTGAAATCTATGAAAGCTTTGGAATAGCAGAGAATGAGTATAATTATGAAAAGATGATAGAAAAATTCAATGAGTATTTCATACCTAAAAGTAATGAAAGCGTCAATGCACACAAATTTTTCAGCAGACAGCAGAAAGAAGAAAGTTTTGAAGACTTTTTAGCAGACTTAAATAGGCTAAGTCAGGATTGTAACTTTGGTCAAATGAGGGAGAGACTAATTAAAGATAGAATTATAGCTGGAATTAGAGAGAGCAAAATAAAAGATAGATTATTGAGAGAGAGCGAGTTAACTTTGGAAAAAGCTATAAAAATATGCAGAGCTGCAGAATTGGTAGAGAAACAAGTAAAGGAGTTTGCTGAACATAAAGAGGCTAGCTGCTCAAAAATACAAGGGATAGATATAAAAAAGAAAAATAATTTCAAGAGTAATGATAAAACAGAAGAACAAAGATATAATAATAGAAGAAATTTTATAAGAAATGAGAAAATAGAGAAGAATGGAAGTAAGACTACAGACAAGAGGAAACAAAACTGTACTCGTTGTGGTTTTCAACATCAACCCAGAAGTTGTCCGGCCTATGGCAAGAGATGCATGAAGTGTCAGCGCATCAACCACTTTGCAAGAATGTGCAGATCTAAGTCGGAAGAAATAAGAGCAGTGCAAACTGAGGATAAACAAGAGGTATATGTTAACAATATTTATAATGACTGGTTTCAAAAGGTAACTTTTGTGAAAAGTAATAACATAATAAATTTTAAAATAGATACCGGTGCACAGTGTAACATTTTGTCAAAAATTGTTGCAGGTCCATGAATGTGAATAAATTTAATGTGAGTAATTTAATTTTAAAAAACTATAATGGTAATTTAATCCAAACTGTAGGACAAGTAACCTTAGAGTGTCAAATAGGAACTAAAATTAAAAATGTTGTGTTTCAAGTGTGTGAACAGAATTTAATGCCTATTTTAGGGTTATCTACTTTATTGGAATTTGAGATAGTGCAAAGAAACATTGTTGATAACATTCAGAGTAATAATACATTATATGAAAAATACAAAGATGTGTTCCAAGGAATAGGGTTGATAAAGGACTATGAATATGATATAAAACTAAAAGATAACTGGATAGGAAAAATAGAACCATGTAGGCATATACCGTTTAAGTTAATGCCTAAGTTAAAAAGTGAGTTGGATAGCTTGGAACAACAAGGGATTATTTCTAAAATTGATACACCTACAGATTTTGTAAGTTCTTTGGTAATTGCAATTAAACCAAATGGTTCACTTAGAGTATGTCTGGATCCTCAATACTTAAATACTCAGATTATGAGAGAACAAATAATGTTACCAAAATTGGAAGAAATTACTTGCAAATTAAAAGGAAGTAAAGTATTTAGCACGTTAGATGCAAATAAAGGTTTTTATATGGTCAAATTATGTGAAAACAGTAAACAACTGACTACATTTAATACACCCTATGGTAGGTTTTGTTTCAATAGATTACCGTTTGGTCTGTGTTCGAGTCCAGAAGTGTTTCAAAGAATTTATGCAAATATTTTTAATATGGAGGGAGTCTGTACATTTATCGACGATTTGTTGATTTACGCTAAAACAGAGGAGGAAAGTAACAGAATATTGGAAAAAGTACTACAAAGAGCTAGAGAACACGGTGTAAAATTTAATGTTGAAAAATGTAAAATAAATCAAAAAGAAGTGAAGTACTTAGGACATGTTTTGACTAAAGATGGTTTAAAAATAGATAGAGAGAGAGTAGAAGCAATAAAGAAGATGCCAGAACCAAAAAATCAAAAAGAAGTACTAAGGTTTCTAGGTATGATAAACTATATTTCAAAGTTTGTTCCTAACATATCTGAAATAACTGCTCCACTTAGAGAGTTAATTAAAAAGAATGTGTTATTTGTATGGGAGGTTAGGCAAAAAGAAGCTTATAACTTGATAATTAAATTAATTAGTGAACCTCCTGTATTAGCATATTTTGACATAAATAAGAAAATAACTTTAAGCGTGGATGCAAGCAAAGAAGGATTAGGTGCTGTTATTATGCAAGAAGGTCAACCAATAGCGTATGGATCTAGAGCAATGACAGATACAGAGAAAGATTACAGTCAAATAGAAAAAGAAAGCTTAGCTATTTTGTATGGATGCACTAAATTCAATCAATTTTTGTATGGTCAACGGTTTCAAGTTGAAACAGATCATAAACCGCTGGTATCCATTTTTTCAAAGCCTCTGAACAAAAGCCCAATTAGATTACAACGGATTAGAACTGCTTTACAACACTATCAGTTTGATTTAGAGTATAAGCCAGGAAAGGAGTTACTAATAGCCGATCATTTAAGTAGATCCTATCTAAATAACACAGAGAAGTCTTATGAATTAGATCTTGAAACTCATGTTGGTACAGTTGTGAATAGTTACCATATTACAGATGCAAAAATGAGTCAATTGAAGAATGAAACAAAGAAAGATAGGGAATTACAGTTAATATTACATTGCATTAGAAATGGATGGTCAGAAAATAAATCATTAGTACAAAGTGAAGCAAAAGTTTATTATAGCTATAGAGATGAGTTAGGAGAATGTGATGGCTTGATTCTTAAAAATAATCAGATTGTAATACCTAAAAGTATGCGGAAAGAAATTCTGAATAATATTCACTATGCTCATTTAGGCATAGAAAAGTGTAAAGCATTAGCTAGGAAGACTTTATTTTGGCCTAACATGTGTAAGGAGATAGAAGATTTAATAAAAAATTGTGATATATGTAAAAGTTATCAAAACAACAATAGAAATGAACCCATAATTAATAAAGAAATAGCTGAAGGGCCATGGCAGATTCTATCAGCTGATATATTTTTTCTTTTTGGAAAACCTTATATTTTGTTAGTAGATTCATTCAGTAAGTTTGTGGAAGTAAAACAATTAGAAGATTTGTATGCAAAAACTGTAATGGATCAATTAAAAGAAATTTTGTCTAGAAATGGTATACCTAACATAATTTACACAGATTCAGGAAGTCAGTTCACAAGCATAGAATTCAAAAATTTTGTTAAAATGTGGAACTTTGAACATAAAATTGTAAGTCCCAAACATCATCAAGCTAATGGTTTGGCGGAAAGACATATTCAAACAGTTAAAAAGTTGTTAAAAAAGTTGATTTATGATAATAAAGATATTCACTTAGGATTGCTTATGTATAGAAATACACCTATAGAAAGTAAAAATAATAAGTCACCATCTGAGTTGATGTTTAATAGACAAGTGAAACATATTCTGCCAAATATAAATACAAATAAAATGTATAATGAACAGATTCGAGATAAATACAGAGATACTTTGATTAAAAAACAAATGTTACAAGAAGAATATTATAATAGAGGCAGTAGAAAGTTGTCAGAATTAAAGGAAGGTCAGGTAGTTAAAATACAGGATGAGTCGAATAGAAAACCGCATGAAAGTGGTATAGTAATAAGAAAAAGTTGTAATCCAAGATCCTACTATGTAAAAAAGGAAAATGGAGAGGTAATAATGAGAAATAGAAAGATGTTAATAGAAGGAGGTAAATATAGGGAGAAAAATGACAGTGATTATGTGATTGATGAAGAGCTAATTGATAGGAACATAGAGTTTAATCCAAATAATAATGTAACAGAAAGAGAAAAGATAAATGTAAATCCCAATAATATTGAAAGCGAAGGTGAGAGTAGAAATGTAAACCCAAATAATGTTGTAACGGACAAAGAGATTGTAAAAACTAGAAGTAGTAGAATTGTAAAACGCCCTGCTTATTTAAGTGATTATGTTAAGTAAAAATTAATGTTGAATAGTAAAGTAGAATTAAAATTTTGTTTATAAGAAGGGAAGGATGTTGTATATTGTGTAGGCATAGCCTTATATTAGAAACAGGTTCATGTGTCAATGCCTTAATTTATAGATGATTGTCTGTGAACACATCCCACTCTTCTCTCTCTGGTCAACTGGAACATGAACAAGATTGTATCCGATGTAAGTCTTTTATATTAAATAATAAATGGAGATTATCCGCTATCACATTGTATCATTACAATACAACAAATACCGCTAGAAAATAAAATTTTAGATTTGAGCTAAGCATTTGAGAGGTTTGTCAATCATCAAATTTGTAGCCACTGTGGCTGGAGGAAGTGTCAACATTGTCCAAGTCTATAGTTTATAGGTATGATGCAAATTTTAAATTTTTAAGTAAATCTTTTCTCCCAACAGCGAAGCAATGTACGTAGAGCGCGCCCCTCACTGCCCAACCCCTGTAAAACAAGAAGCCGAGTCTCGAGCGAGTAGTACTGAACCTCGGGGCGAGAGAGGGGAGCGTACAGCGCGGGGTGCGTTACTCCACACAACGGACCCCAGAGAAGCTGATGATGCAGACCCGGATATCATACCAAGTTTGTATGGTAAGTTTTACAACTGATCATAAAATGAAAAACGAAAAGAATGTATGGCAATGATAAAACCTGCTCTAGGTTAAACAACGTAGCTATAATGCTTTAATTATTTCACATATTTATAGGCAGTTACATACACTAGGCCAACTTGCATGGCAACGTGAACCATTAACGATGCAAGCTAAAACACGACTCCACGAACCAATGTTGCGTATAGTAGTATCTTGGGACCACTTTTCATCAGAATATTCAGCCTCAAAGCTGGTTTTTTTATAACTAGGTTTAGTCTCTCAACCTCAGATATTATCTTCAAAATAAATTAATCCATAAATTGCTTGGGGTATTTTGCAGTGGTTTACATTTTCCATGCAGCTCCTGTGTTGTTCTTTGGGTTTTCACCTATTTCTTTCTGAAATTACTATATTTTTTGTTCCGTTTTTGTTTAGAGCGGAGGCCAGTGTCAAACGGCTATATGAGCCTGCAGCGGCCGCCATCTTCAGGGAAGATCACGAAACTGAGCGGTGAGGACGTGCGCTCCGAGCCTGACGGGGGTGCCTATTACACAGATTATAGGAAAAAGGATTATAGGATACCTTTAACTAGTGTAAGTATGAATTGTTACTGTTACAAAAGACGTGAAATCTCCACGATCAAGAGAATAGCGGCACTAGTCTCGCCGTGCCATTTAATTACCGCTGCGAGGATATCTCCGTGTAGAGAATGGTTCATGAAATTTCTATTGATGGCACAGTGGGACTATTCGGCGCGATTATCTCGATCGTGTAGACGACACATAAATCTTCAGTTTAGTTTCTTTAAATTGGAATTGGTAACTATTACCAAAGTGTATATATTAGATCGATAGAATAATGTACCGGAGATAAGTAGTTTAATCTATCGATAGTACCACTTAAAGTCTAGTACTTAATAGTAGACACTTAAAGTCAATAATCCCCTTGAAGCTCGGAGACATTTTTTATTTTCTAGCTTTAAGTTTACAGTATTTTCATACTAAAATCTTCCAATTCTGGTCTATTCTAAGAAGCTGTACATAGACACTCAATCAAACTATACCTCTCATTTTTTATATACTAATGGTCTGTCTCCTCTTTCAGTCTTATCATAGTTTAGGACGCGTGAACAAAGGCGTGAACGCATGCAGCCCAAGTTCAGCGACAGGCGTGACGTCATCCCTGACGGCGCACCGCTTGAGACCCGAAGTCGTCACGACCTCGCATAGGGTTCAAGAAAGCTGTATATAAAGTCGTCAAGTAATCGTACCCATCCTGTGTAAATAGCCTTTATACTAAGTATTGACGTAAGAATGATGAATTTGTGTAGAAGCGACACTTGTGTCGGTCGCGGTTAATGCCTACTTCTCTCTAAGGGTGTAGTTCGCGTTTGCCTAAGGTACAGACGCCATCACATCAAGCTCCTCAAAACTGTTCCGATTGGACACAAACCTGATTGTATTTGTAATAAAGTTGAAAAACTATCGAAGATATTTGACACACTTGGGTAGCTTAATGTGCTGCAGCTGGCCTCTGTACGTATGTGGCCGACAGTTATTAATATTTCAAGCAGTGGCTATTAGAAATACAAAAATGTGTTTTTAAACCGTCATTGCATTTGTAACAACTGTCTAAAATCACAGAAACAGAACTGTCTCTGTGTCCAATCTAATGAGTTCATCTGCTCGTTTGATGATAATTGGATCAAAATCAACCTAATCAGAAAATTTAAAGAAATCAGGGATTCGAAAAGCTAAGGGTTTGCCAAGAGGTAGAAGTTGGCATTTAAAACGTCGCAGTTGTGATCCACACAAAGCAGTCTCGCTTCTACACGATTTAATTGTTCTCATGGTATTGACTGTGTTCCTTTATAGTCTAATGAAAACGAGATTTTTGTAAAAGATTTATGAATTTTAATTGTATGTTTGTATGTGATACGCTTGGTATACCGTCGTCGGTCGGTTTTAATGTAAATAGTAGATAGTTAAGTAATGACGGTGTGTACAGTGTTCGTCCCCTTTCCTTTTATAATTTCGTGGATTCTGGAGTATTGAGAATTTTCTAAAAGTCTAGTTCTAATTTCGTAATTTTGTACCCCGGTGAAATTTAACAGAACAGAATCGAGACACCACTTAGAAACGTTATAATATTCACGCTGAATTTTTAATGGTTGCTTTCCCGAAACGGTTTTATCTCGGTAGCTCAATAGATTTATAATTTATTTTATACCAGCCTCAAAAAGCGAGTAAAGATCTTCGCAGGATGGCTGGTAGTAAGTGATTGAAAGTTGAAGAAAGTTGAGTTAAATGGCATATAATTTAAGAAGCTTATGTCCAGCAATGGACAGCTTTAGGCTGATGATGTTGAGGACTCAAAAATGGAAGATTAACAATATTGTGAATAAAAATTTAAAGAGAAACCTCGTACTAATACTTCCTCTCACATAAATAAAGCCTGAATACCTAAAGAAATAAACAACAGATCGCTTTTAGCGTTGAGGCCGCCCCTTGGAACACCCTATGTAGTCCTTAAAGTTATTGTTTGTAATTTTTTATGGTGTACCTACAATAAAGAGTATTAAGTTCTATTCTAATAATACGCGGAAAACAGTTTTTTTTAAGTTTTTCACTATCTTTCTATGGTATTACTAAGGATATATAGGGTGACTGGTAATTAGTGACTTAGTGACCGATACTTAAACACGTGATTGTATTCATGATTTCAATAATCTTTCCCAAAAAAAACTTTTTTTTTATTTTCACTATAAATTATAAAACAATAAAATAGCAAAAACGCTGTTTGAAATTCCCGCGCACGCGCCTTTAATCGATCACAATAGTTACTAATCGGCGCGATCTATCAGCTGATAGTCTGACCTCGGGAAGGGCAAAATCTACTAGTAGTAGTAGCGTCACACGCTCCCCCACCACCCTCACCGCTCCCGTTGTGCAGTACTGACGTAATTGAATTGATTGAAAGCTAATGAGTATAAAAAAAAAGTTACTTTGGGAAAGTTATTCGTATTCATGAGTACAATCACGTGTTTAAGTATCGGTCATTAATTACCAGTCACCCTATAGAGTTCTACCACGGGAAAACATCCACTAAAAATTACGATGTATTTAACATTTAAGTTTCATAACGAGCTAGAAATAAAAAAATACCGATAGTAAAAATGAAATGTTTCCATGATTCTACTTATGGGTAGAATTCAATTTACAAAGTGAAAACGTATAACAGAATTAAATCAAGCTAATTATTATTTATTAGTTTTAAGTGGTGCAAATGTTTCGACTAGCATAAGTACAAAGGAATTTCTATTGAACATTAATTAAGTTGTGATAGTTTTGGCAATTATTTCACCTGTTCCTTAACTAAATGTGTCACTAAATGCTGCCTTGTTTATAGGCCAAACTAAATTTATTAGATTAAAATATTTTTAAAACTATATGCACAAGTGAAAAAACAGTACTAAGACAGATTTAATGTCTCAAGCATTTTCTACCAGTCTACTTTAAGGTTTTAGCACAGACTATTTAACATTTTATTATACTTGCGTTAATTATCAAGCCTATGTAAAATTTTTAACCTATCTACAGAAACGTGTTAAATCACTATGTATTCCAATGTGTACGCACTGTAAGACGGAGTTTCCTAGTAATTCCGAACAAATAGAATATTATCAGAAATATTTGTGTTACACTTTGATATTCTAACAAGTCATTGTAAATCCTTTTAACGCTTTTAACGATCCAAAAAAAACAATAATTATGACATTTCTAGTAGTAACACAAAAGTGACGCTGTGGGACGAATAGTAAATAACGGAATTGTGACGAATGGGGACGAAAAGTAACAAATAGGAATATTGAGAGCAAACGTTTGTAAGCAAACATAAGTATGATTGATTCTTGGAAAGGGCTAGTTGGTTGGCTTTGTAGAGATCAATTGAAAAGCTCGGCGGTGTGGGCTATGAAAGAGGCGACTTTTTTATTAATTGGCCTTGACTGCACGGAAAACACATTTTCCTACTTTATTAATTAAAACTTTATGCACAAGAAGTAAGAAAACTGTACAAATAATGGACTTAATGGCATATAACTTTATCGGTGAATTGAAAAAGCAGTTCAAACAATTAAATCTGCCGAATCCATTGAACCGTTCTCAAGTAATGATCTTATAATACGTCAATTATGAAATTGATTGTTATAGTTATAAAAAAAAGGTATATTCTCTATAAAAATATACAATTTTGGTTCATAACTTACGGTTCAAATTCAAACCACAGCACACACACAGTTCACGCGCGGGCGTTAGTGAATATATCTGAACATGTGAATAACAAATTACAAATTACCATTATTATTAAGTAAAAAAACTTTTATGCAAACAAAAGTAACTAAACTAAAACGTAAATTAGCTCGATCAAGACGCTTGCGCTTATCGCTTTCCGCTCTGCGTCTTTTCCTGCCGGCTTCTCAGCCCCACAACACCGGCCACACGCGAAGTGTCGTTAAGTCGAACGACAACATTTATCCACAGTTAACGCACCTATGGTTATTTAACTCTCTTAAGTCGTTGTAAATTGGTCACAACTGGTATAAGATTGTCAGAATTATATACTTGAAGCTCACGCCTGACAAGCTAACGACTTGTCTCGTTGGTGTCAATAGTATTCTGGTACACTGTTGACATGTGATTTCAATGCGTTTAGATGGAACTTTCATCTGTATGAAGTATGTTTACTTGACTTGTATTTTGACTACCTACTTTATTGTGACTTAGAATGGACGTCTGTCAGGTGTATCGCAGTGTTATGAAAAAAAATTGCTTTTGAATGATAAATCCAAACAAGTTTTTAATAAAAAAAAAATACCGATGGAATTGAGAACCTCCTCCTGAAGTCTAGTCGGTTAAAACTTCACTGAGACTTTTATAATGTACCTACCTACTGTAGTTTATTCAGAATGAATTCAACTTTTTGGAGACCAGAGGACATATCATGTACAGTCAGCCTCATAAGTCGAAATACATATCCATATTTCCTAAACTCATTAACACCATAACTTACACAAATTGCGAAACAAGACTAGTGCCAGGATTTAATTATCGTCTTAAAGGTTCATAATTCACTAGTCTTGTTTAGCAATTTGTGTAAGCTAAGGTGTTCATGAGTTTAGGAAATATGGATATGTATATCGACTTATGAGGCTGACTGTACCTACATAATAGAAATTAATTAAATGTCCCTCTTGGTCATGCATGAGTAAGCTAACCTGCAGGGCAATATTTTCATTGCCAGTGACTGAGTTCATGGTGATGATTACTGGGCAAAGTGTTCAACAATTAACTGTCAAACTGCTAGTTTCGTATTGGCTATCATCAGTGTGTATCTAGGATGACGTCATGCGCAACTGCTGAAATGTGACGAAGCGCACAGAACCCTGTCTGATAGTCACCGGGACTTGAAGTCTACTCAAAGTGCAATACCAAGTTTTTATAAATTCTCAGTAGTCATCAAATTTCGAAGTGCAACTGGTCCCCAGTTAGTCACCAGCCCTGCAAAAATACCCTTTACCGTGCAAGATTTGATGGCACTGACTTCGTAGCTAAGTTTTGGGTCGACCTCACAAAGATTACCATCGACAACAAAGAAGAATAAAATAAAGACAATATTTTAGTTTCAAAACTAATTTCATAGACCACAGAACTAGAGAGACAGACAACATAATTGCCATTTCTAGAACCTTATTACTTATTTTGATCTATTGTTGTGTACCGTCTGCTCGGTGTGAAATAACACTTTAATCAGAACTAGGAGTGTACTGTTTAAATTATTTTTGTAACCAAATATGTAGGTACTTTGTGTAATTGAGTTTGTATGTAAGGGTGAGACTCCATTGAAAGCTAACCTTTGGCAATTATTTATCTTGCTTCAGCTAAATAAATTTATTAAAGAAATTTGGCAGTTATATTAAGGATAAATGTATGCTATTCCTGAAAGCAGCTGTATTTCCTTATTTGCCTAACCTTGTCCCAACTTGGGGTCGGTTTCCAGCTAAACCAATTACAGCTGAATACTAGATTTTTACACGGAGTGACAGTTAGTTTATTAAACCCTGAGAGGATACCAGTGTCCACGCTGTCATTGTCTTTCTATTGTGTCTCTAATTGACACAATTGAAAGGTCAAACCTCCATTACCGAGTTACTGGGTAACACGACAACCGTAAGCACCTAAGGCTTTTTGCGTTTGACTACTTGTAAGAACTGGTACAGATCTTTCTTGTTAAAAATATTCAGTATTTTTGTATTAGCAGACAATTCCTCTTCGCAATCATCAAATAACTGATTGATGTTGATTATTCCTAAAATTATGATTTTCAAATTTTTAAACACTTACACTTTTTAATGCTGCTAATATCATCAACCTCAATTTGTAAAAGAAATATAATAATTGTAACATTTTATTTAGTTTCTTTAGATTCCAATGTTACTTAAAACACCAGAAAGCTAGAAGTTCTAACTAAGGTTAAATTTTTTCGTTTATTGTACTTTGTAATAATCGATATTCTTACAACTAAATGGTTCATAGAATTATCAAAGAGAGAAATAGTATGTCATAGCTTTCAGTGTAATCTCATCCTGACGTGAAATTTCATCTGCTCAAGATAATCAAGTGTAATTGCTAACGGCTTGTGTGCGTAACTAAATTGTAAGTATTAAGTTCTATTATATTTGCTTTAAATAATAATAATCTGTTAATTATGCACAGTATGAGATGAAAAATGTAAAAATTGTGTTTTCTTGGTTAAGTGGCTGTTTTGCTGTTGGATGTGTAAAAAAGGATGTCTAGTCTAGTTAGATGTGAATTGTATTTTTTAACAAACATTTTTAAACTACTCATTGCCTGATAAACTACTGATAAAGTCTTAAATATGATTCTCGTCTCAGGCAAAGTGTTATGGGGTTTCTACATGTGAATTTCTCAGTAGCAACCTGGATTCTTATTGCTGGTAAGAGGTTCGCCCCATTATTACATAGCACTATTCCCTTTTAGGGATTAGGTATAGGAGTGCAGTTTTGTTTTGTTATGCAATATAATTAAATGTCTAATAAAGATCAATTTTTAGGTTGAGCAAAGCATTATTTGTATTTTCCATTATGAACTTCTTATTACGACGTGGAGTCTGCATTTGAGCCCGATTAATGCCATAAGGCTTAACCCCTACCTATTAAAGAATTAAAAAAATATTAGCGTAATGGTGGACCACCTCTGACTAACAGCCTCTGACTGACTGAGGTTATGTTATCCAACTTGCATGCAACCATGAGATTTTGCGATGCTCTTCGCATGCCATGTCTGGATCAAGCCACGCGTGCACCAACGACGTCATAAAACCATGCGCTGTGCAGACGACGCGCGTCGACGGCTGCAGATAATATTCTACTTTATTTTAACACAGTGAGCATACGTATAAATACGTCGTTTCGGAAATATGTGCGCCGCAGTGAAGCTACGGTTTTACTGTTAAATTAAATTTGGTGGACAGAGCACGGGTGTCTAGCGATAGCATTGGCGAATTACAGATTCTGGCTCAGATTAAAAAGAAAAGGAAAGGCCGCATGGTTTTTAATAGA
Source organism: Euplexia lucipara (assembly GCA_921972225.1). Lineage (NCBI taxonomy): Eukaryota > Metazoa > Arthropoda > Insecta > Lepidoptera > Noctuidae > Euplexia > Euplexia lucipara. The sequence continues at coordinate 19,673,739 of OV179161.1, forward strand.
AAAAAATATTTAAAAGAATTCGAATTTGGAATATTTTCTTTGTAGATCATAGATGTGACATAAGATGTGACAGAAACAGTAAAGACTGGCTGCATTGCAACGTTGAATGGAAATTCAATAATCATGACGATCCAATTTTGCCTGATTTTTTAACCTAAAAAGAGTTGACCATAATACACAAACTCACACTTTTTTCTTATGGAGTCAGGCAGAACCTACAGAACATCCCTTCATACTTATTTAGCGTCGTTTAAGTTCATTCACGGTTAAATGCCTTGAAATCCGAAACTTATTCGTCAGATTGTGAAAATTTATTTGATAGCCAATACCTGAGGAAAGTGGTAGAATCGGGTTAGATTGCTGGGCAGGGCTAGTTTAGTCTTGTTCATGGAGTACATATTTTATTTCTAAGATCAACAGCGAAACAGCTATACTCTTAACCAAATATATTCCGTTAGTTATACCTACACTTCAAAAATTAAGTTTTTATTCCATTGCGTCTTGTAAACAATATTCTTCACAATTTCTGTACATAAAACGCAATGGATCCCATAGAATCTCGGTCCTTGTACGCTCGACTACATTTTAAACTATACATTTTCAGTATAAACTGATCTTTTATTCAACTAAAATCTTATGGGCAGTGAGATCCACGTATATTGGAAATTTATAGCTTGGTATGTAGCCGTGTGTACCATTAGTACCCGCGTCCATTTTGAACCGTTTTGTAATTATGTAAAATTGTAAATAAACTAATGTTAGGTAACGAAATTATAAAATCTAGTCTAATTTAGTACTAACGGTGCTAAGAATTGTACATTTTTAATTAATTGGTAACAACAAAAATAGGTTAATGTCAATTGCCGACCTCATACTAAGTATGGGAATTTAACTATTGTTAAAAACATTGTTTCTTGTAAATGTTTCCAAATAAATACAATGTCAAGCATTTATCAATACTTTTGTTTCATTGTGCAATTTATACCTATTCCCTTTTGTGTTTTCAACAAAAAGAAAACAGGCGAATGTCTGTCGAACTAGTTGTAGCATTTCCAACTAGACTTGCAGAGTGCAGCACTCGCAGCGTGACAAGTCAATGCCAAGACATTGTCTAATCTAACCTCGTAGCGTACCAAAAAATCCTTGCCTAGCAGCGTGGCAAATCATCTCAATTGAGCCCCGAAACACGAAAAGGCGAATTTGGTATCCTAAAAGCGACAAGTCATTTGTAGAATTTTTGGTACGAAAACTTCACCATAACATCATTTACTTATACTCGCTAGGTGGGTGAATTTTCGAGCATTTATGAGCCTTTATTACCTTCCCCTAAATGTTAAATGATAATGATAAATGATGATAATGATAAATGATGATAATGATAAATGACATTTATTTCTGTAAATAGGTTTTCACAAACACTTTTACACGTCTTTTTTTTTAACTAGTCGATAAGATCGGAGTTTCACTACCTGACTACTCTGAGAAGAAACACCGAAAGAAACTTAGAAGTCATAGTTTCTTTTAAAGTCCAGACATTATCTTGGTCAAATCATGTAAGATCCATGCCGATTAGTGTCTGAAATGGTCTTTTGAGGAAAGAACCACACAGAATGAGGGGACCAGAACAGTCAGTGCAAGCATTTGTCAGTAATCGTGAGCTCAACTCGGAACCTGAGGAGCTCCACGTGCTGACGAACAATACCAAAGAAAGAACATTTGGGTTGGTCCCATAAAGAACTCAAACTGCCAGACAAAATGTAAAATAAATAAATAAAAGAACTTAAAAATATTTAGAAAAGAAAATTAAAAAAAAAGAATCCACATGGTCCACACATTCACAATAAAAATAAAAAAAAAACTTATTATACTTTCAAAGTAAAAGTAAAGTTAATGAAAAAGACATATATTTAATGCAATACTCAGCATTTCTCAGAATCTGCTAAAGTACCAGAATCTGAAATTGACTGAAATATTCCATTAAATACGTTCTCTTCCCTTAACATTTAGGGGAAGGTAGGTAGTGACGGCGATTAAAATGATCGAAATTCACCTACCTAGCGAGTTCTTACAGCTAGAATACAGGTCATCTAGAACTAAATTATAAATGAAGACAACACTCCTTTTCTTAGAGGGTCTCACAAGTAATCTAGCTATTAGGTTGACCGAGGTTAGACCGGTTACGCAGAAACAAACCTTTTGTTTCTGCGTAACCGGTCTAACCTCTGGTGCCTTAATATATGAAAACATCGACCTAGGGCGTATTAAGATATTACGTTATAAGATGCTACGTACTAAAATACTACGTTAAGGGCACCCCCTTCGCACCGGAGTTCGGTATAAAGCGTTGCTGGTAGAAGGACAGCGTGGGACGGGTTCAATCGTATCAAGATTATTTAAAGAATTTAAAATCCAAACCCTCATGTCTTCATAAACTGAACTAACATAGCCGCACCTACCACTAACTATTCCCAACCATACAGCTGTATAGGAATTGAAGTGATTCCCGTGGTTTTATTTCACTATATCGGGCATAGATCGTCTCGCCCATAAAGTCGGCAGTCAAGAGAATTGCTCAATAAGCCGGATGCAACGGTTTTACCGTCGCACGGCTCGGAATGAGAAACGTAACAGTCGTGGAAGTGACTTTATCAATTTGTCTCTAAAGGTTTTTATCATATCGTTTACAGTCAAGTGCAGGAGTAGGAAGCTATTATTTCAATCGAGTTTGTTTTTAAAGGATTTTTCCGATACTTAGAAGAAAATATATTGCCATCAATATCAGTTGATTACTAGAAGTTTGTGACTTAATAATAAATGCGGGTCGAACGGTGGTTAAGTAAGCTACGCTTGCCAAGGTCGGTTTGTAGATGGATGACCGCACATTAGATTAACGTGCTTTTCAGGTATATCGGACAGTTAGTCACTGGTCTTCATTCAAGGATTTTTGACTATCGTCGCGGGAAGTAACTTTTGTTTACTATAGGGTGCCTGCTAATTAGTGACCGATTCATAAACACGTGATTGTTTTCATGATTTCAATAAACTTTCCCAAGAAATCTTTTTTTTATAAACTATAAAATAAAACACAATGAAATAACCTGTGTTCGATCACAGTAGGCACGAATCAACGCGATCTATCAGCTGATAATCTGACCTCGGGAAGGGCAAGATCTACTACGTAGTATTAGTAGCGTCACACATAATTGAAAGTTAATGAGAATAAAAAAAAGTTTCTTTGGGAAAGTTATTCGTATTCATGAGTACAATCACGTGTTTAAGTATCGGTCATTACCAGTCACCCTATTTAATTCTTCCTTCTTCCTCTTATTTTTTTATACTTTCTCTTGTAATGCCTGTCAAAGATCCGTGAATGAACGAGTCAAACTGGTTACCAACCTATCTTACTAAAAAGTATAAAGTAAAGTTATCATTTAGCAGCGTACAGTTAGACAGAAAGTCGATCCCAACATAAATTGTTGGAAGAGTTGGAAAAAGGCTTTGCAGATTGTGAATCAGTTACCAGTGTATCTCGTATGAATCAATATTAAATTTAATTCTTATATCCATGCCGCTGTTGCGAGTGAAGATTAAAATCGTATGTCAGAATCCCGGACGAGGCGGATTTTTTTCATTGTAAATGATTTATTTTACAGAATTTCAAAAATATGTTTTTATGTAGACCATCTGTGCCGTGTTATATCTTTACGGGGTTTTTTTAATTACTATTATACCAACCATTACTGTCCCACTACAGGGCAACTATTAGTAGTATTTATTAAAGCATAGTAGTAGTTATAGTAGTATGTAGTTTTATTAAAGCATTTTGTACAACGCCTTCTCAGCGTATTGGCGATTTCAGACTGTGTATGTTTAGTCTGCTTCCTTAACAAAATTTTCTTTTCCTGATGTCAACCTCATTAATTTCTTTGATAAACTTAGAAAGTCACAAAACAAAAAGAAAACGTTAAAAAAGTAGTCATTGATAAAGTCATAATGGTACTTCCCCGGATTTGTAACCCACAACCCACTTTTTTGGCCTCGCACAGGTCTTTTTTATTTTTTATAATTATTAATTTTAGTTTTGTACTGTAAAATTCCTTTGCGTGTCCCAAATAAATATATTTTCTTTCTTTCTATCTTCTTCCTGTTTTTCTTTCAGAACCGCGCATGACAGAGGCAAGGCCTTTACCACTGGGTCACTATATATACACCCTGTATCATGAAATAAACATCATAATAGATGATCACCACTGGACATTGAACGCTGTACGCTAAAGTCAGTAGGTATGCTAAAATAGATGCTTGCAAATTGCTACCAGGCATTCAGCAAAGATTGTCTCTCCACTAGTTGTCACCTAAAAGTAATCTAACCGGTTATCTGAACCGTTGTCTGAGGTAGCTGCGCGGTGTGGGAGGGGTGTTGAAGAAGTTTTTTAGCCAGCCAATGACAGCTCACGCTTTAAATACGAATAATCCTTCTGTATTGCGATCTAACTCAAGCAACATCGGCCTACATTCTGAGATCGTACAGCCTACTTTTATTGATATTGGTGTTTATTGTTTATTTATTAAAGAAACTCACGACCAAAATTGATACAAAATAAAAATATTTGTGGGAAACATAAAACTTTAAGACCGGAAACGGTTACAATTCAATTCGTAGTTCAAAATTCATAAATGGAATTACAGCGACAATACTTTTATGGATCCATTTGAATTTTATTCGTATGATATAAGAGCGAAAATGCAGTGGCATACAATTTCGTAAATTGAAATAAAATTTTGTAGCTATCTGGCCGATTTCTGTCCAATAGATAGGGTTGGCAAAATTAGAAAAAATCCGTGGAGTTCAGCGATTTTTGCTTTCTATTTTTATAGACTATCATCATGAAACTTTTCTTCTGTAAATGGGTTTATATTAATACCGTTATTTGATTCTCGTGTCGTCTATGTGTGTTGTTGATGAACAAATAAACTACATCGGATTAGTAACGTTTTATACATAAATATGAACAAAAATAGCTAATCCAAGACCAAACAAGGAAAGGTCAGTTAACTAAATTCAATAAATAAAAGAATAATAATAAATAAATAAATAAAATAATCGTCTGCACTGACTGGTAGGGCTATTGCGTACCTAACTCCGTTGACAGTTCATAGTGATGATAACTGGGCATAGTTGAAAACAGTTGAAAATTATTATTATTATCTTTAAGTATTAAAATCTTTTACACAATATACCCACAGAGAGTGAGAGAGTGAGTGGTTATAGTGTTCATAGATTAACTATCAAACAGCTAATTTCCATCATCAGTGTGTATCTATAATGACGTCATACGCACTCGCATCGATGTTACAAAACGCACCGTACCCCATCTAAATTTGATAGTCACCATTAATTTAAGTCCATTTAAATGGCAAAACCAATTTGTTTATAAATTCTCAGTGTAGCGACATCTATCTCGCAACATACAAACTAATGGCCGATTCCTACATCGCGGTATCAGAGTTATCTGCGCAATTTGAACGTATACAAGATCCCGAAAACAACCGTCGGGCAGTAGTTAGCCCACCAGACACAACACCCGTCTGGTCGGAGGATCCTCCCTTTTCAATGGTGGATGAGGAACTTTACACCCTGTTCCTTATACCTCCAAACTCAGTTTTCATCAAAGTTCGGTGTGCAAGTGGACGTCAGCTAGTCATTGGCAAGAGCCAATAGCTCTGCAGGGCAACCCTATTTAAACCTTGAACCATAAGTAGGAAGACACATTTTTATTGTACCCCCTACAGTTAACAATAGCTAGTCGATTTATGATAGAACAAACTCCCGAACATAACGATAGGAAACACTTTTACAGCATCGTTAAACGTGATAATGCGACTATTTTTTATTTACTAATTCCAAATGTCACAACTAACTAATTCTGTTTGAATTTTTTTTAAAAATTTAGTAGTCAGAGAGCCTGGTAATAGAAAAAGTGCCTTATCCACAATGCAAAAGATATTACTCGTATGTATTGTTTTAATATTTAATCTCTCATTAGAGATTTTATTTCGAAGTTCATAGAAACTTAGAACATTTTATGCCAAAAGTAGGTACCCTATTAGGTGCTAAGTCTACGCTATCTTTCCGTTCGTTTATTTGTTGCCTGGATTTATATTTTAATATGTATTTTTGCTGCTAAAACTGCAAAAAAATAATAAAAGTAAAAACAATTAAAAATAAATGGTCCGGACAAAAATGTTAGTTTTTGTCATTTTTATTTGACTGTTAAATTGCTGTATTTATAATCTTTTACATACTAGTTTTAAATTCTTATTTATAACTAGGTACAAGGAAATTGGATCTTTGTTATCTGAAACCCTATAAGTTTATTGTTGTTATTAACGTTTAAGTACGGAGCCTGTTGTATGTGAGTCTAATTCGCATGATCCATATTCAACACAGCTAAATAGTCTATTTAGCGACTTTAAAAAAAGCTACAGAAGATTTTTCTACTGAATACAATAACAATATTGTTGCACAATTTAATTATTTGGAGTAAAATAAATATGTTTTCTTTCTAGAAATATTTCATTAAAATTACACTTATTAACAACGATCGGATGACCTATGCCATTTCTAAGCAAGCTCCTAAACTACTACATAACAGTAAATGATTAGAGGAAGTCGTGAATTTAATATTGTTGATGTTAACATGCTGACTAAATAGCTGTCATCAACACTGTTCTTAATGAATAAAAGCTTTCAATTTAATGGGGTTACCCGCCGAAGTTCATGGTCTCACACCATGGGTTCTTACGGCGTGGGTTTTGTACAAATCATGTGTTTAGGTAGTTCATCATAAAGATCGTAGGGTGGTAATGAATAGTCAGCAGGTAAAATTAATTGTGTGTCAATTTTTTTCCCTAACAAAATATTAGCATGAATAGATTTCGACTGGCCTGTTGGTCTAGTAGTAAGTGACCCTGACTGCTATGCCGGAGGGCGTGGACTCGATTCCCACCCAGGACAAATGTTTGTGTGATTAGCACGATCACTTGTTCTGTGTCTGGGTGTAATTCATCTTTATTATGTATGTATTTAGAAATATATAAGTATGTTTATCAGCTGTTTAGTACCCATAACACAAGCTCTTAAGCTCAACTTGGGACTAAATGGCGTTGTGTGAATAAGTTGTGGAATATTTACTTATTAATAATTTATTTAGAGATTAATTAATTACATTGGCATAAGCTTTCTCTAAATGTATGTCGGCACAATTAATATTCCAAACAACGCGCAGAGAAAACCCTTCTATTATATGTATACTTCGACGACAAATGGCAAAACATAGAGAAACTATAATTACGTAAGACAATTATTGTAACATCAGTAATAAAAAAACTGTCAAAGAAATTTAACATATTGGGGTAGCTTGATGTGCTGGCCCCTGTACATTTATCTAAAAAGGAAGTGTTAAAAACACTGGGTCACTAGATTAAAGCTTCGCTTATCGCTTCACTTTTAATACGGTCCAATTAAGTATTAATTAAGTAGGTAATTGCTCACTTAACTTGTTCAATGTTCATTAATTTTCCGTTCAATTAAATACTTTTAATTTTCATTTCATGACGTTATATTCATGCAAATATTGGGTGGTTCGTTTGTCAAAAAGCAGAAATACCGCAAAACATAATGAAATCATATTTTCCAACTTTATTGAGAGTGGCTTTAAGTCTAACAGTTCTTCTAACTTATCAAACAGACGTGGTTCTTCCTTCGCTGGGAAGTTTGTTCGGCCACTCTTTCTTACTAGCAAGAACACTGCAAGCACACACATGCAATGAACGCACGCATGCATTGCACTGAAGTGCAATGGCGAAGGGCAGAATTTTTGGGGGACTTTCTTATGCCTTGACGTTCAAAAAGTGCTAATAATGAAGCTGAAATACCTGCTATTTTTTAACTCCAAGCAACTGCCTATCAGACCATAAACCCAGATATTAGGTAGAACGTTACCCCGTTGTTAGATTGAAAACTATATGACAGACCACAAGTACCGAATTGCCTCGGTATGCCTTTTACCATTCTGTTAGTCACCTATCTATGGACAGACCTCGATAACTTTGCTTAACTTTAGCGATCAACCTGAGTGATGAAATGGGAAAAACGTAGAATGGGGAGACCTTACCTACTCTTTTACGATATATTCAGAAAGATTCAGCAAATGATGAAGTAGGTATGTATCTATCTTCTAAATATGAAAAAACAATAAAATTGTAGGAACTAACACTAGAACTTCAATTGGATCGTACAGATATCACCAATTAAGGATGAAGCAATTAAATGACTGACATTATCTTTTTATGAAATATAAAAACAAACCTATGTAAAATTGACTCTAATCAGTAATCAGACCGAATTTTAATCCTTGCCTCTCATTCTACAGCTGAATCGTCCAACCAATCAGGACCCATTAAAGTTACAAATAACAAAAGCGATGCGATAATAGGCCAATCATCACGCTATTACCCACGGTACATTTGTAGCCCATTCCCTCAATTACCATATTATGGAGCAAGCGTGAAGTCAAATTAAGGTCCCGTGATCAAAGGTAAATTAGTCTTACGCAGACCTGATCAATATGTGTTTATCAATGTGTGGGAATGTTTGCTTGTTATGGCGGTAATCTGTGGGTTAATGTTGACTTTTTGGGCTTTTCGGGCCATGAAAAGAACGTTGAAAAGTATTTTGACGAAGGTGTATTAGAGCGAAGAATTATTTGTAAGCAATTTATATTGCTTTTTTATTTCCTGGACTACGACTGCGAGTTATTTAGGTATAAATCTTACTTTCATTAGAGATCTCTCGACCATCACAGCTATTTCTATAAAAATCTCCATACAACATCGACTGTTCACATCACTCAAGTTTTCATGGAAGACATTTAAGTACTTTACTCTAAACGCAATGGGCTATTTGAAAGAAATAATTATACATATTTTTTTCTTTTTCAAATTGATGGAAAACTTCTTAGCATCATTAGCTAGCATAAACTGTACTGGCTAGTGACGTCATGCGACATTTGAACTCGATGTATCGCCGTTATTTTTGATTACGTGGAAAAAGAAAAAAATACTTGTTGGGTATTTTCTTGTAATCTAGATAAGGGACTAAAATTTTGTCAAAAAGCCCATTTCATGGGGTGTCAAACCTCAAAAAAAACTGAACCTTTTTAGGCAAATTTTGTGTGTCGTGACCGTTTTAGACAGGAATGGGTCGATCGAGATATCATGTTTAGGTTGAACCTCCAGCCGCGAGTCCTACTCGCTTTTGTCTGCTTCTGTAGAGTGTTTGGGTCCTTTCTTCTTCTTATCGTTTGGTTAGTGACTAACCTGGTATCAGAGTTTTCATGTCGCCCATGGGCCTCTGACTTGGCATCACAAACCCTCGAAAAATATCTCTCAGTTTCCTCACGATGTCTTGCTTGGACCCATTTATTAGCGTTAATTGTTAGATAACTAGGCTTATCTCTTTACGCCTAGTAGCCTAACTCTGTACTGTATCCTTCTTTATGCAGAGGAAAGTTGAAAATAATGTATAAATTGTCCTACCTCATCCGCTGTTCACTTCTGAATAATTTTGCAAACAGAATCAAGACGAAGATTTTTTTTACTCGATACTTTTCTGGTGGTCGCCACTCTTGATTCTGGCTTTTAGCACTCACGAGTCATAGTGGTTTGGAAATAGAGTCGCTATTTAATCCGGGTTATAAAACACGCTCTCGCGTTAATCGATCTTGTGGCCACAACGCATAAGCGCCAAAGTAATTTATTGTTAAGATAAATCGCTCAATAAACTAAAACTCTGTCCTATTAATTATTTTCATTTTAACATCGGAGTGATGTATGGACATTTTTTATTTGAAGTTATAAATTGGGTCTCGGTTTATTTCGATAAAGGATAGATGTCGTTTATATTGTTTTAAAGCTTTTAAATTGTTACTATTTGAGGTGAAGTACGGGCATTTGATTGCTAAAGATACTGCCTACATATTGTTAATACAAATAGGCAAAGCATTAAGACAAGATGACAAGAAAAGTGTAGATCCGTATTTAACAAGGTAATGGTTTGATAGCGAAGGGTTTCTACTAACATCTAATAAAACTATTCCTGAACAGCTGAAAGCATGAACAAGAGTTAGACCTAGAGCGCGTCTTCTTAGAAAAAAACAAGCATTGTGAGGAAGTTCTTCACTCTAGGTTCCTAATTGCTGTTAGCTTGGAAACCACTACCTCGTTCCGGGCGGAGCACTACTTTTTTACATAGGTATTGTTTTATTTTGTAAAAAGTAATTTTATTTTTTGGAAATTAAATGGTAAAATAATAAGTTTTATAAAAAAAAATGTTTTTAATTTTATTAATGACATTGCAACAACTTGTTTTCCGTAAAATATCAATAACTTCTTACAGCACTACCTCACTTAAACATCCAGAACTAATCTCAAAACAGTTTCCTACTTAGCACCCAAGCAAACAATCAACAATCGATTCCTAAGAGCCGCTTCAATCCAGTCCGGAGCAGTTTAAACCAGTTCAAACCGGTTGAAACAAGACGGCTGAGCTAAAACAAAGAGCGCACTTCGGCTGCACAAGTGAACGCTTCCCGTTTATGAGTTCCTAGTACGTATACTTTGAATGTTTAAAGGTCTCTTACCAGAATTTTTGTTTTCGTAAGTTAATTAAGTTGGAAATAATGCTAAGTTACATTGTTTTTATCCGACTTCAGGAGGAGGTTCTCAATTCGATCGGTATTTTTTTTTTTATATATGTCGTGGAAAACGATATTCTTGAATAATAAGTTGTGAAGTTGATTAACTTAGTACAGAGTCTATGGTGACCAGCGTGACGTTACTTGTCATTTGAAAATGGCGCGAATGTGTTTTCGGTAATGTCACGTGGACAGAGTCGTGCTGGTGCGTGGGAGCTGGGCAGAGCTCAGTTTGATTTGAGACACCGACGAAGACACACATCCAGCACGAAACTGTCAGTTACCTAGATTTGAGTTGTTTTGTGATTAAGATTGTTAAGTGAGGTTATTATTGCAATGAAGATTGCTATTCTACGTTATGAACTCTGTACCACGAAACCCCCATCGGTGTCAGCTCATCGCTCAGCCATCGCTGACGCCGACATCAGAAGTGGCATAAAGAACTTACTTCCAACTTTACTGGCGAGCTTCACCGAGATGTGATGAGATCTTCGTCGTGATGCACCAGAAGAACAAGATGCAGTGATCGAAGTCTGCTTGCTACATCGGGCTCCATCAAGAGAGTATGCGAGGTGCAAGATGCGAGGCTCCTGCAGCGCGGGTTGGCAGCGCGGCGGCGCGCGGGCGGCAGCGCGGCGGTGCAGCGTGGCGCAACTACAGATGTGCAGTTGTGCACGAAATAACTGGTATTTTCTGGTAGTAACAACAATCCGGTGAGTCGTGTAATTTTTGTTTTGATTTCGGTAGGTACCGGATGTTGTCTTGCTAAGTTGTACCATAGTCGCAATTTTAGAGGTCAATGCGAACGTTTGTGTAAAGGGCATACCTAGGTAGTACCTAGTAGTACCTACAAACATAGACCTAGTACCGAACGAATTATTTACGAAGTTTTAAATAGTGGCAATAGTTTATTTTATATGCGGGTAGCGCGTAAAAAAGATAATTAATCATTTCAAATAGGTGTGTGATGGTAATGATTGCCATAAGGAAGAAAAAAAAAAAAAAAAAAAAAAAAAAAAAAAAATGGTAATGATCGTTCGAGAAATGTTTTAAGGAGGGTATCGCAATCAACAAAATGTTTGTTGGTTAATTCGAAACAAAAATGTGTGGTGGATTATGGGTGTTTACCCAATCAGTTCTTTGTTTTAAAAGTGTCGATACCGCGGGTATGTACAGAGATCCTATATGATTACTTTACGTTATGAATATTGCCATAATTTTAATTAGGTAATGGTTTATCGTGCAGGGGTTGAGTACCCCTTGTGAATTGAGAATTAGACTTCAAACTCAAACCTTATCGTCTATAGGCAAGCTTAAAAACTCAGCCTAGACAAAAGGCAATAAGTACCTAGTGTCAAAGGTCAAAGGTCCAGGAACTATTGGATGCTTACGGCATGCGTCCGTGTCAGTTCCCTATTAAGAAAGCTATTCTTTTAACAAAGCATCTAATAGATAGGCTACTTGAAGTTAAATTAGCAAAGGGCTATTTTAATGCGTTCAATTGACAATAATGCGATCGAGATATTGTTTAGCGTTTTGCTTGGGGTCTGTTTACGTAGCCATATTTTGTTACGTTGTTATACAACAGCGATCGAAGTTGTGACATTTAAAACTCAGTAAGTAAATAGACCGAACCGAACCGAGAAAAAGGCTTCAAAACCTGAACCTTAACCTCTGACGTCAACCTTACAGACTAAGTCGGACGAAAGGAAAGTAGTGTGATAGGTACTCAGTTCAAAAAAACTATTGTGAGGTACTGTTATTTGCCCTAGTTAATCCCTGTTTCTAAAACCTGCTACTTTAGCAAGGGTTGAAAGGCTGCTGGGTGTATAATAAACGCCGACTAAAGCCGGATTTTCCTCGAACATTTCGAAGTGTTCATTTGTGAAGCGTTATGTAAAGTTTCTAGGCTATGATATCATAGCAAAGGTGAGCTGAAGCTTGGTTAAACTGCCTTTCTTGATAACATTCACAATGTTAGGCGGTTCATAGGTTTTTCGTATAGGTTTTCGTTTTTTTAATTTACCCTCACTGTTTTTATTGATGACTAGAACAATTTGGTCCATATAATTGGAAATTGGGACACTGACAGATAAGATAACAAACCATTTCAATTTTACCGACTATACCTGGTTGATTATTTTCTTATTATGAACTCTTAATTTAAATGAGATTGAAATTCAAACTGATGCAAGTGCGGCGCTATTCCCTTTATTTTGTAAATCGTATGGAAACCTTGTTGATATCACCACGGTATCAGAAAGCTGGTTGTTGGCCTAAATTTAATTTGAGCAAAGCTTAAAATCGGTTTGACCACAATATTAGAACCAGGTTTTTAAATTAGCTTAATGCTTGTGTTTTAATTAAAAATGAGGACAGAAGTCAAACTAAATTAGATTCAAGTATGAATGCCCCGATCACCAAGTTCCTTGAGAATTGAATGACACAGTGGTAGTGAAACCACATTTGGTTAAGAATAGCTTGTATACTCGTACTCGAACCTTCGTACTTAAACCCACCTCATGAGTAACATGTGGCGATGGGTCTATAAGGAATCGTTGGTGCGATTCTCTTCGTGTTGGTGCACAAAGCGCTTCATGTGTTGTAGCACATATTGCGTTAGATTTTTGAGAGTCGTTGGTGCGATTCTCTTCGTGTTGGTGCACAGATTTTAATGAGTTTCATGAGTTGAGTAAGCATTGCTTATAAATGATGATAAAGAGTAACAGAACTGTTAGAATTACTGTGTTGTAACTTATTGGTCGGATCTTTACTAATTACAAGTGCGCAGTGCGCTGTGAACCTAGGATAAACAAGGTAGTGTAGTTATTAGCGGAGTTCAATACTGTGCTTAGACATGTGAAGTACCAATAGGTTATTATCTTGTTTATTAATGACACAAATTCATTTGATTAAACTTAAACTGATGTTTTACCGACTAGACGACTGTCCAAGATAGTCGTGAGCATCTATTAACTGAATTACAATCGCGATTAATGGGTGGTTTACCATTCACTCTGGTAACTTACAAAAGTTCCAACTCGTACTCGTGTTGTTTATCGCTGTCCTTACCAACTCGATCTTCGCGAAGTAGAGATAGTATCGTACGACTATCCGACAGCGTAGTTCCCGCTTTTCTAACCTGTTTCTTCTTCTCGAAAAGCGTGATGGTTTCGTGTGTCTGTCCGTAGATGATTGACAGTCAAATTTAGATAGTAGGTACTTTGGGTAAATTCCCACTACCGTGTAAAGAGATCAAACTTCTTAGGTCAATGGTAATGAAAAACGTTTCTCTAAGTTCCGTTTTGATAGTACCTACTAAAATGAAACTTAAGTGTTAGTAACTTGGTTTACATTAAAAATGAAAAGCCTAGCTTAACTAAGCTTGACCCGAAGTGAAGGTTCTTTTAAACGCTTGCGGGCGACCAGTATGTTGTAAAGTCAAGTCGTAAGATGCCAACCTGTGAAGTTCAAACGAGTTAGAAGAAGAAAACAATGTTTCTGAGGGCAAAAGAACCTCAACAGACCTATGATACGCTTGTTGGCTTTCCGGTAAATCCGCATCCATAAGATGCAATCGCAACTGCATACGTTGTCGTTCAGGGCGTGATGAGCGGCTTGTGGTCTAGCGGGGACCTGGGCCTTGAAAGAGACTAGGTATTTGTACGGTCATGTAATGACTTGAGAGTCGCGGACTCTCGATGAAAAGAGTTGATCGTATCACGTGAGGTGATAACGATATGGGTGGCAATACCTAATTGTCAATAGCTGTGGCAGGGCCATGAGTAGTGTGTTTACTTTTGAAATTTGATAATTATGAGGCTTTGAAGAACTTTCCGTGTTTAAGTTCTTAAAATGGCTTAGTTAAAGTTCGTTTAGTTATTGTGAGTACTGAGTAGTCATTACTAATGATTATCTGTAAAGTTTTGGAATACATTTCATCTTACTTAACGTATACTCTATGGATTAAGTGTGAGTGTTTGGTGACCGATCCAGTTGCGCCGGAGCATGTAAGAGGTGCGCGTGGTCTGCTTTTTATGCGCAGGATATCCTTTCCGAGGGGTAGCACTTACGCGGCTGAGATGGTTAGCTTCTGGGGTTGGATCACAAGCCGATGGCCTGTGTGGTAATGACTAGCCTGAGTGGCAATGACTAGCCTGAGTGGCAATGACTAGCCTGAGTGACAATGACTAGCCTGTGTGGCAATGACTAGCCTGTGTGGCATTGACTAGCCTGTGTGGCGATGACTAGCCTGTGTGGCAATGACTAGCCTGTGTGGCAATGACTTGCCTGTGTGGCAACGACTAGCCTGTGTGGCAGTGACGAGCCTGTGTGGCAGTGACGAGCCTGTGTGGCAGTGACGAGCCTGTGTGGCAACGACGAGCCTGTGTGGCAACGACGAGCCTGTGTGGCAACTGTGAGCCTGTGTGGCACTCGTGAGCCTGTGTGGCACCCGTGAGCCTGTGTGGCACCCGTGAGCCTGCGTGGCACCCGTAAGCCCGTGTGGCACTTGTGAGCCTGTGTAGCACCCGTGAGCCTGCGTGGTACCAGTAAGCCTGCGTGGCACCTGTGAGTACCTATGTGTGGCTAGCTTTAGCCTGTGTGGTATGTGAAAGTCTATGTAATACCTACTATGTCGTGCATTTGCATAGCACTATCTTAGTACACTTTCAGTTCTAGTAATGTTATCGGTCTTAGTGACGATTCATTCTGCCTGGATTTGTTTCGATTAGAGGTGTCAAGGTTTGACATACACCCTTGAAAATTTAGTTGTGGTCAGAATGACCGAGTTTTGAAGTATGTCAAAAATGCGTGCGTGCGTGTGTTTTGAAGTATGTGACCAATACGAGCGTGCGTGCGTATACGTGTTCTGTGTGTGTGTGTGTGTGTTTATTTTTAGTAGACACGAGGACGTGTGATGGTCATGATGGCCGTGTCGTGGAAAACGATATTCTTGAATAATAAGTTGTGAAGTTGATTAACTTAGTACAGAGTCTATGGTGACCAGCGTGACGTTACTTGTCATTTGAAAATGGCGCGAATGTGTTTTCGGTAATGTCACGTGGACAGAGTCGTGCTGGTGCGTGGGAGCTGGGCAGAGCTCAGTTTGATTTGAGACACCGACGAAGACACACATCCAGCACGAAACTGTCAGTTACCTAGATTTGAGTTGTTTTGTGATTAAGATTGTTAAGTGAGGTTATTATTGCAATGAAGATTGCTATTCTACGTTATGAACTCTGTACCACGAAACCCCCATCGGTGTCAGCTCATCGCTCAGCCATCGCTGACGCCGACATATATATATGTATATCGATTACTCCGAGATTGATGATCCGATTGACGTGATTCTTTTTTAGTTCAATGCGGAATAGCTGCCATTTGGTCCCATAAAAATATAACATAGTTTGACCCGGTAGTTTTCTTTTTATGAACAATTTTATAAAAAAATAATTTATTTTCGAACATTTCTTTGTATGTATGTTCACCGATTACGCTGAGATTTATGAACCGATTTACGTGATTCTTTTTTAGTTTGATGCGGACTAGTTTATTTTTGGTAAAAAAAAAATTACATAGTTTGGCCTAGTAGTTTTCATTTTATGAAAATTTTTGTTCATGAATTTTACTTCTTAATTTCATCGAACAGTTGTTGTTTATTTGTTTGATTGTAATATGTGAATGTGTGTTGAAATGGATAATAATGAATCATCTAGGTATATAAACCTAAAAAACTAAAAATTGTTAAATAAAAACTTTTTTACAAAAAAATATAACCGACTTCAAAAAACACTAACCGGTGTAAAATAACTCTAAATTCGCCAATCATGAATGAGACAAAACCACCAAAGCCACAGACTTTCTAGTTTAGAGTTATTTTACACCGGTTAGTGTTTTTTGAAGTCGGTTATATTTTTTATAAAAAAGTTTTTTTATTTTACAGTATGACCGGTGGACTGTCCTTTTATAGTTCACTGCTGTTAGTTACATATTATGTGTTACCGAAGCATATTGTTTTCTAAACCTTTTTTTTAAAGACATTTATATGCGCCTTCGCTTAAAAACCATTATAGATTTTTTATAGGGTCCAGTTAGAACCCAAGGCACCTTCGACACTTTGAATACATGTGTATTCTGTATAATTGTCACCTGCATCTAAAACGGTGACAAAAAACTCCGTGAGTAAACTGGAATCCTTGAGAGAGATTTCTTGACGAAAAAGCTGCGTGTTACCATGTCACTGCCTACACGAGTAGAAGAAGAATATCTTTATTTGTTCTCGTTTTAGCTGAGTAATCAAGTCCACTTGGTGCTTTCGGTTAGACTCTCAGTTTGGACAGTGTTGTTGGGGTTTTGCTAGCTAGAATTACTTAGTAGTTAATGAGTAGCACAAAGTTATTACCTTGTTTATCATGAATTAATTTAAATTGATTTATTCCAAATAGGCAGAGAGTCAGCACGTTCTGAACATCAAAATCATGTGATTTTGATGTTCAAAACGTGCTGACTCTCTCTGCTACTGTTATTTAACAGTCCCCCAAAAAACCCACCCTCCACCACTACCATGTGTTTAATGGGATATTTAACAAAATTTTAGTTTTTAGTTTTTTCTTTTTTTACGTAATAAAAAAATAATGGCGATACATCGAGCCTAAATGTCGCATTACGTTACTAGCCAGTACAGTTTCTACTAGAAAATGACGTTACAAGCCCCCTATGCTCAACTTTAATGCGCTTAATCTAAGCAGTTTTCCAACAATTTGAAAATAAAAAGTGTCGAATATTTTCTTGTAATGTAGATGACGGACTAAAACTAAAATTTTGTCTAATACCCCATTGGTAGCAATAGCCTTTTTATTAAATGACACCTAACAATGACTAGCCAAATGTAGATTATGCTATACTAGCAGACGTCATGCGGTTTCACCCGTGTAGTTCCCGTTCCCGTGGGAATACAGGGATGAAATAGCCTATGTCACCCGGGAATACCGTAGCTTCCGAACGGTGAAAGATTTTTTCAAATCGGTCCAGTAGGTTCGGAGCCTATTCAATGCAAACAAACAAACAATCAAACTTTTCCTCTATATAATATTATGAAGATTAGATATTAGAAGAAAAATAAAAGACAATTTGAAAAAAAAATTAATCAAATATTCAAAAAAAAAAAACAAAAAAAAAAATATAAATTCTTTTTTTTTTCAGATTTGAAATTTGAATTAGATTTTTTTTGTTTTTGATTTTTTTATTGAAGATTTGATTATTTAGAGATTATTTTAGTATAGATAAGTACAGAGACCAGCACATCAAGCTACCCCAATATGTTAAATTTCTTTGATAGCTTTCAACTTTATTACAAAAAAAAAAATAAGATTCACGTTCA
Organism: Euplexia lucipara; assembly: GCA_921972225.1. Classification (NCBI taxonomy): domain Eukaryota; kingdom Metazoa; phylum Arthropoda; class Insecta; order Lepidoptera; family Noctuidae; genus Euplexia; species Euplexia lucipara. The sequence goes on from OV179161.1 coordinate 19,691,877, forward strand.
TTTGTTAGTTTGAGGTGGCTTGATGTACAGACGCCAGCACATCAAGTTACCCCAATGTGTCAAATTTTCCCAATTGAATACGAACCTTATTCAGTTTACCATAAAGTTGAAAACTGATCAAATAAATTTGACACATTGGGGTAACTTGATGTGCTGGCGTCTGTGCCTACTGGAGTCTGAACAACTCTGCTTGAATTTATGTAAAAGGTAAAAAAAGGGCATTTAAGTATGACGTAATGTAGTCTGCTTTATTGAGATTTAAATCTTCTAAAATCAAAAATAATTGTTGTACTTTACGGTTCCTGAAGTTGGAATTTCATCAAAAACCTTTACTTTGACACATATAGTATTCCAATATAGAATTTCACTAATCAAAAACAAGATAGAATCAAGAACTAAAATCAGGCACGTGCCTCAAAAGGACGAACTTCGGAAACTCCTTTGTTAACAGAATCCGTTGCCTGGCAACTATAAAGATCCCTAGTGATAAATTAACATTTTGATCGAGCCATCCCGGATTATAGAAGTAATTTACGTAAGCAGTGCCGGTATCCTATCAATTTCATAGAAAATTTAGGGCGGTTGCAGACAGCCGACATAAACAACACAAAAATTACCAGAATACGCATAAGACATGGGTAAGGGCCTTTCTTTTCTTGCACGACGTTGTAGGAGTAACAATGTGACTTTTCAACTGATATGAAAGTACATTTTGTTGATTTTTTTTAACCAAGCGGCATCGTGACACCGTTGGGTTATGACAATCACATAGACAGTTGCTACATACACATAAAACACAAGTATTTAACTGCATGTCATCTTAGACAACACCGATATCGATAAAAGAAATAATTATAATGGAAACCTGGACTTCTAATTATCGAGCACTTGGCTCCCGATTTCATCTGCGTGCGTACTTTAACCCGGACAACACCGCTTAAGAGTTAAGCCTGTGGACAGGGTAACCCGTACATGGGGTAACTCATATCGCAGTGTTACCTTTTGTTCGAGTTACATCTCCATACCCAGCGACATGGATAACACCTTTATTAAGGTAACCACATGACGGGGTTAACCCCTTTAATGACTTAAGTCTTTGAAGAGGTTACCTACTCGAAAAGCTTTTTTAAAGTCTTTAACATTCCCCACCCCCTTACTTTTGAAAATAAAATATGCCCGTGACACTCGCGCATAATGTGGGTTTCTATTGGTAAAAGAAATTTCAAAATCGGTTTAGTAGATCCAAAGATTACCTTCTACAACGTCATAAACTCATAAACTTTACCTCTCTATAATTTTGGTACACATAAGTCTAAAATCTTCAATCTGCTTTAAACAAACGTTGTGGTTAAAGATGACACCCTCTATAGTATAAAAACTGCAGCATATTATTGGAATACTGCAGAGCAAAGCCCGTAACCGAAATGCAATGGTTTAGGCTGCATTGACGAGCTGAAGCTCCAGTCTCTTCGATAGTCCGGACATTATCTTGCAGATCAAGTGTGTGCAGATTTTTGTCTGAGGTGGTATTTTGAGGAAAAAACCAAACAGATATAAGGGGACTGGGCCAGTCAATGAATGCATTAGTCAATAATCGTGACTAATACATGCATTGAACTCGACTGAAGATGAAACCACAAAACAGGTTAGTTGGAAACAAAACCGTCTGTGTACAGACACCTTTACAGAGCTCCATCAAAATTAGGGGCCCCTTTCTATTTATGATAAGGTACAGCTGTTGGTTACTCCTGAAGTCATAAAGTCTTAGGCTCTTCTGTTTTATGCGCCCCTGATCTGAATAGGGGATCTCATTTTATAGTTTCTGCCTTGAGATTATTTGTTGGGTTAATATTGGAAGTTATTTTGTAGTGGAAAAAAGTAACTGGGTTGTTTGTTTAAAATTAGAAAATTTGTTTGGCCTGCGACATCGACTCTTGATGTTTTATGGATAAAAGGTGGAATTTAGATCAGTTTAACTAAGGTACCAGTGTTGTGTGCAATATTAAATTCGTTAAAGTGTTCAAATAAAATGTTTGTACAAATACTGCGGCTTCCAGAACCTTCTATAGGCGTAATTGTGCTTTATCATAAAACAAACTGCTTTAACTGCATCAAATTTCGATAGTTAATAATATTTCTGTATCGTACCGATATATTGTAAAAATAAAGTTAAATTATTAATATGTAACAAATGACTTAGAAAGTTTTATCAACTTTATTACGTACAAGGTTCATGTTAAAAATGTACAGTTTTGGATAACTTCATGTGCTAAAAGTCTGTACTTATTTAATGCAAATTAAATCAGATCCCATACTGCTTATTTCTACGTTCAACAAAAGTGTGACATAAAACATTATTCATATTTTTACCTGTCCACTACCACCTGGCCTATATTAAAATATTAAACAAACACCATAAACTATAATCGTCTATAAATTCGAACACAGCGGAAATTAATAACTTTGTAAACAACACTCAATATAAAACCTTATCACTATTGAATAAAGGCTGATTTTGTTTACTGATAGACATAACATTTTATTGATTCATTTAATGTTTACGTAGTGCACTTGATGATATAAATATTTCTACGTTGTTTTTGAAGTTTAATAAATCGGCAGTAAGTTTGGAGCGATTGAGTGGATCGGGGAGAACCAACCTGTGAATGTACCACTGCAGAGTAAAGGCCGCTTCTCATACAGGGAAGGGTTATTACCCACAAGTGCCCACCATGTCTGTTCCATGCGGTTTAGCAGTGGAATGCTGGGGTTTCAGACTTTTATAAGCTATTTCTATAAAAATAAAATGACATTTGTTGGTCTCGCTAAAACTGGTGAACGGCTGGACCGGTTTGGCTAATTTAGGTCTTGAAATATTTGTGTATAATCTAAAAAATGTAATTAATAATGACGACAGAGACGAACTTCAGGATTTTTTTCATATAGGTATATTTTATTGCCTAGACTAGTAGACCGGGAAAACTAATAAAATTGTATGACTGTTACATGGAGAGACAAAGTGCAGTAGTTCAATTTTAAATTATGTATTTTGTTTTTTTCAAAATCAATGCATTTCAGTAAGATAGTTAGGTTAGCCAGTTAGGTTAGCTATATGATAGGTATGGTAAGTTAGGTTAGGTTATACATTTATATATTATGTTGTTAATCTAATTCAAATCAAACAAAATGTTGGAGAGCACATTATAGACTCGCTAAATAAAAAGTTGTAGTAGTTATTATTGTTTTAGATCTATTTGTTTTCATCTTATTAACAGTATGTACATATTGTACTTCTAATCCCATCGAAACATAAGTGTAAAATGAGAACCAAGTTCAATATAATTATGCCTTGGTTTTTGACTTCAACGACAAAAGAAATGAGATTTAAATGGGTGCCAAGTTCACTGGTCACTTCTATAATTTATTTGTAAAAACATAAAATATTGTATAACAACTTAAAATACTATCGCTTCTTATAACTTGGCTAGTTCTCATTATTGACTTGGAACCTATTTGTTTTTTTTATCAAATTATTTTTAGGGACCTACTAAAACAGTCATGGAAATGAATTAGCAGAATGAAATGTGAACTTACAGGTAATTCTAATAAATACTTAATTTTGTTCTCAACTACAGCTTGAAAACAAAATTAAAGTTCTTATTTTATTCTTTCGAAAATTTGGATTGCTAGAACTAGCCAAGAAACGTAGAAACTACCCATCGAACATAAACGGCTCTTCCACGATAGTTTTCGAAAGTTTTTTTTAATAAAAAATCGTTAATATTATGTCATCTACCCAAGTTAGACCGCAGGGTTCAATAATTATAAGAAGCAATGAGATTTTATAAGAATAATTTTAAACGCAACGTCTGTAACTTCTACCTTCTTTCTGTGCAAATAAACAAATAACATTCTAAAGTTTTTTAATCTTAATAAACTTTCTTAATATTAAACTAAAAAAAATAGGCAAACCACATAAACTCTTTAATCGCTTAACGAACTCGGGGGCAGAGTACTCAAGTTCGCCTTTAAAAGGTAATATTTTGTATTTCTTGAATTAAATCTCGCAGAACCTGTCCAAAACAAATAACTTGAACTCTAACATCACCAAAATTCTTGTTAAAAACTCCAACAATACAACCCTATTATAATTGCTACAAGGTTTTGAATGGAACAAACGCTGAACTTTAATTAAGAAGCTGTCAGTCGAATAGAGCCCCATGCGGAATGTTTAGAACTTCACTCCTCGGATTTTGTTGGCTGAACAGTGGTTGAGGTGGCTTGATGCTTACGTCACCCGGAAAGTTAGGTGTAAGGGGAATTATTGGCTTAACTGCTAAAGTACCTAATAAATTACCCATTGGAGACTTTCGATAGCTCTAAATCTTTCCTATTTCTCTCTTAGCATGGCAAAAGGCTAAAATTTGTGTTTTTCAGAATAATTGGTGGTATATTCAATGATCTAAAAACAACTATACTATACATGCATACATTCATAAACTCACGACTTTTTCCCATGGGGGTAGGCAGAAACTACAGAGTGCCATATGCGACGATTCTTACATACTTCTTTTGCTTCGTTTACATTCATACATGTTATCATACACACACGCCGGTTGAGAGTACTACGCTCCTGACCTTTCTGAAGAACCTCACCAATAAGGTCTATGTATGTCCTTATAGCTAGGGCGTCCCCTCCCGGCGTTCCCACTTACAACTATACCAGTTCTAATTAATTTTATTAAATGTTGTTGTAACGTTAAATAAAATAATCTGTTTTTTTATTATAGGCTGATAGGCTCGCGTTTGACCACTATCTCGCCAATGGTAAGCGATGATGTGGTCAACGATGAAGCACATTTGCCTATAGGTAACCTGAGTGGTTACCTAAGTAAGTGAAATAAATGTTTTAGTACGCCAGTATTGGTGTCTTCTTTCTTCTAGTTAATGACTAACCTGCCTGCGTAGCATGAACACATTGAACACCGAAGAAACGGCCTTTGTCTACAGACGAATCGGCAAAGTGACAGATTATATTTTATAGACATGAACCTCAATCTGTCAAATTTCTTTCAATACACCTGCCTGCGTAGCATGAACACTTAATTTCTTTTCTTCCGAGACATGACAAACACCGTTTCTTCGGTGTTCTGCTACGCAGGCTGGTGTCACAGTTTATGCCACCATGTGCCTCTGACTTGGCGTCACATGCCGTTGAGAAATATCTCTGAGGCATGCCGGTTTCCTCACGATTTTTCCTCATACTGATTTTAAAGCAAGTTATAAGCAAGCAAGTGAGCAAGTGTTTTACAGAAATGTTAGCCCAGTGGTGTGACCGGCGGATTGCCAAATCATAGGCGACTCGACTGGCCTGTTGGTCTAGTAGTTAGTGACCCTGACTGCTATGCCGGAGGTCGTAGGTTCGATTCCCACCCGGGACAAATGTTTGTGTGATGAGCACGATCATTTGTTCTGTGCCTGGGTCTAATTTATCTATAATATATATGTATTTAGAAATATATAAGTATGTATATCAGCTGTTTAGTACCCATAACACAAGCTCTCAAGCTTAACTTGGGACTAAATGGTGTTGTGTGAAAAGTTGTCGAATATTTATATGTTATATTTATATTATAGGCAATCATAGGAGTTCGTACTCAAGGCACGCACCTCTGGACTTTTAGGATTCATGTACGTATTGTATAATTATCACTTGCTTTAAAAACGGTGAAGGAAAACATCGTGAGGAAACCGGCATGCCTGAGAGATATTTCTCGGCGGCATTTGATGCCAAGCCAGAGGCTCATGAAACTATGAAATCAGGTTAGTTACGAACCACACAATAAGAAAAAGAAGTAAGTAATAATTATACAAACACTTGTGTTTGAACAAGACATATGACAATTCCCCGATCACACCGCTAAGTTATCTCTGCTTAGGCAGAGGTGTACCTACAATACACTCACTTTTTGTTAGTCATGTTTAAGTCCCATGCCCTGAGATGCGTACCTATTGCTACCACCCGAGTACATACCCAGACCCCGTGGTGTTCCTGAGCAATTACGGATGGAACAACACTTTTTTTTTTTGTGGTTTAACATCCTCATGGATATCCCCCGCCCGGGGAGGCGGAGGGGTCTGACAGACTCTTACTGGCTAAAAACCACCCCGTGTTCCTTCTCATACCTGCGCCGGGGGTCACGGGAACGGAAGATACTTCCGCGACCCCCGACTGGTGCCGGCCCGGATGGAACAACACTTAGCCCAACCTTAAAATCAGACCCAGGATCTCATACTTAGCGGTACCATAATTATACTTGTACCGGTAATTTTGTACCATCTTTATCAAAAGAGTTTTTCGAGGACAGAACTAAACTGTAAAACAGTGTGAAATATAAAAAAAAATATATATTTATAATATGTTAAAGTAAATTATATAAATATAATTTAATAATATAGGTATATATAAATATAATAATATAATATATAAAAAGCCATAATATTATATAATAAAAGATTGATTAAATAGTGTGTAAGTATTTCTAATATTGAAATTGTGTTGCTGCGCCCTAACAGGGTATCATGTATGTACTTTAACCATTTATAACACCCTATGTCTCTACTCATGATCGCAATAAATATTTGAAGTTTGAAGTATTGTTTGTGCCCGCCTTTAAGTATTAGTAACAATACAGAACTTAAAAGAAAACAATAGAACTAGGCATTGTTGTACATCAGAACTAAGAGGCCGTCGGTTTCGCGGTCTGAAACTTAGAACTTTGAATTTGTGGCCGCGGTTATACTTGCGATCAACTGGGAACTTCGGATGGTCGATAATACACTTGAGATATATGTATACAGTTTTGGGTTTGTTTAGTGGAAATAGTAGTGTAGGAAACTTGTAGAACTGAACATAAGCGGTGTAAACATTGTGAAATGAACTGCACCAAGATTAGAACGTGAGGTGTGGAGTTTAATTTTGACTATGGCCTCTGCACTAGCTATTTGTCGACCATTCTTGCTACGAATCTTCTTTCCAAAAAAATAATGTTACTTATAAGTACGTCTGATTGTTAGTATATCATGTGCCTGTGTGTGTGTGAAACGCACCCACGACGCAGGAAACAATCCTAGTGTGGCGAAACGTTTCGTTGTGGAAAAAAATGATAACGTTGGCTAAGAGTGAAACCCCGAATCCAGTTAACTGATTTGGGATATTGTGTTTTAACTACTTAATTTTAAAATGCAATATTCCAAAACAAGTTTATTGGATTGAGCAGAATTTCAGTCTTTGCCGACGATAAGTAAGAATGTTAATGACTGGCTGATCGCAGAACCAAGAAATATTTTATTTATTTACGTGTTTTTCATGATCAGGTACAAAAAACCCCAGGTTTAAGGTCTCTAAAAAGAATACAATATTTTTTAGTATAGGTACATTAACTTATTTGTTGCCCAATTAAAGCAAAACATAGTCTAACAAGGACCACTTACTATAGCATTGGTTTTAACAATACATAGTTAGACGTTATTAAGAAAGTAAACACAAAAGATTACGATCAAAGTTATTTAAAAAAAAGACTATGGAGCTATAAATGAGCAATTAAAAAACGTTAAAGCCCTTGTTTAAATTGTCACCTGTTGTGTTCGAGTCTATTCTAATCGCTCGCTAAGTCGTAAAACAAAGTATTTCCGGATTAACAGTTCAAGTTTTAAGCTGATGCGATAGATTTTTTGTTCCATTCGTGCCATTGTTGGAAGTAGTATTATCTATACTTATATTATTTATAAAGAGCTAAAATTTGTTTGTAAGTTTGTATGTAGGGGTAATCTTCGGAATAGTGATCCAATTTTAATAATTATTGCACTGGTGGAAAGTTACACTATTCCCGGATGCCATAGGCTACTACTTATCCCTGTAATCCCACGAAACGAACACGAATTACGCGGGTGAAACAGCGTGACGTCTGCTAGTAGTATGTATTTTATATTGTTGTTTTTTTAACGAAACTCGTGAGTTTATTAGACGCACGAGTTTGTAATATTGATATCCAGTTTCAAGGAATCCAAATACGATTGTCGATAACAATTTCTTACTTTTTGAAATCGATATGTCTCAAGCAATCTAAATACAATTATCAATTAGAATCTCTTATAATTTGAAATCGCAATGTTTAAAAAAAAGGATTTTATAGCAACCGATTTTTTTTCTCCTCACTACACAAAGTATTTTGATAGCTGTCACATCGTGCTACTTAATTTTTTGCAGTATTATAGTTACTGATTTTGTATCACTATAAATAAAATAATATCAATGAATAGCCAATGGAAACCCAGTTACGGCGAAAATAATCATTATTTTGAGCAGCTCCTGTAATTAAAAGAATTTTAACCAGAATCAACATTTATTGAAAACGCTAACGCTCTTCCATTACCCCATGCCATACATTTAATACTTGTCAAACATCACAAGTGTCGGTCGGCACGCGTCTCTGTTTGTACAACGATTTCTGACACCAGTAAAATTAATATGACATGTTATAAATCGGACATGGTTTAACATGTAACACGTCTTTGTGTTGATATTGTAATCACCTGACTGACACAATTGTTTAACGTATAATGTTATACTCGTTCCTTCAGCTCTTTGGACATGTTCACAAATAGCATTAGATGCAAAAACCTTACCTTGCAGGTAAGTATTTTTCATATAATTATATTAACTCATGTAAGTTTGGGCTTATACTTATTTATACGTTCTAGAGAATAATGCTGAATATAATAATATTATTAATAGACAGAACAGAATATTTTTGATATGTGAAGTAACTTTTTAAGGTCAAAAACACGTTTGGAGCAAGAGCTGATCGATAGCTGAACGACTGTTATTAAAGTCTTATCAAGAGTCTGTGTATTTAGATCCAGTGATATTTACTTTTATAACGATGCTCGTGCATTATGCAAGGGAAATACAAAAAAAATAACAAAGGTCAGATTAGAAACTAAACAATACTTTTTTCAAGTAGAAGAAAAACCAAGCGTTGATCAAAAAACGATTCCAGCCTGGATGTGAAAGTGTGTTGCTGTTCAACCAACAAAAGAACACCCATCATTGTGTTCTGCGTACTCTCCTGCCTGCACTCTACGGGAATTCACGAAAAAAAACTTAGCGCACGTAATCTTACCACTAAAAGATTGAGCGCTATTTAAATATAATTATTAATGTATGCATGCTAAAATAAATAGTTTGAATTTTTTTTTTTTTACGAAAGCTAAGCTTTAATGTCATTATGGTTAAGGCGTGAAACCTCGTGCATGAGACGGCCCACGTCTTCGTTGTGGTTCAAATCCGGGCAACATTCAAATGTACCAGGCCAGCACATCAAGTTACCTCATTAAGTCAAATTTCATCGATAGTTTTTCAACTTTATTGCAAACAGAATAAGGTTCATATTCAATAGGGAAAATTTGACAGATTGGGGTAGGTTGATGTGCTGGCGTCTGTACTTTAACTGTACTAACTGTACTAAGTTTAATTTAGACACCATAGACGTCGGTGAAGGAGAAACATTGTAAGAAAGCCTGGACCTTAAGTTAATATAAGTTTGAAATTGCCAATCCGCTTTGATCAAGCGGGGTGATCAATGCTCGTGGCTTCTCTGTATGATAAGAAGCCATTGCCCTACAGTGGGATAGTAACAGGGGTAGTATTACTGAGCTGTAGCTAAGTTCTAGACCGACTTAATATAAACTGAAATAAGCAAAGAAGCAGACTAGTAAACTTCATGCCTCTAACCGTATAAACCCAACCTACATCGACAACAAATTCAAAAAAATAATTGACCTAAAAACCACCGCAACCTGCCCCTATTATTCCCCTAAAAATTCGCACACAAACTTTAAAAAAAGCCCCACAAAGATCTCTACACCACGAAATCGGAAAGCTTTTAAAACAGTGGAAGAATTAAACTGCTCTCAGTTCGCAGTTTCTTTAATCCAGGTGGAATCGATTGAGTACTGAGCAGTGAGCAGTCGGCACTCTCAATAATGCAACGGGAAATGTTTAAAAGAGTCCGTAGACTGTGGAGGGCTCTTGGTGCTGTTGCGATGCTTTTGTTTAAGGCTCGGAGCTTTGTGATATGCGGTAGCGGAGCGGAAGGTTTGATATGGGTTTGGCACAGTTTCAGTTAGTTGCCTAGCAAAGAATTAAAGATATTGTTTATGTTGTCATCTATACTATAGTATCAATAAAAATATCACTCATAATTTTGTAAATACAATAATATCAGCCTATTTAGGTATTATTTTCTTTGAACACAAAGACGGTACGCAAAGTAGGTATGGTAGATTGAAGGTGGTATTGATCACAACGCTTGCCTGATATATGGCAATGCCAGATCTATTTTGATTATTTAAAAGTACTTATACTAACTTGCTTATTTTATTAGTTTTATTGTATAGTTTTATTAAGCAAAAATAATTTATATTACTTACACCAATCCTCACGATACAGTTTTTCCTCACAAGAGACAGTCATAATACTAAAAAATTACTTACATACGAATTGGAAGCAGCCCTAGGTACGCACATAATTATGAGCCTCACCAGATTTGCACACACAAATATAGTTTATCTTACAGTATTATTAAAACACACAACAAAATTAATTCACAAATTATTAATAATGCGATCCGCTATCGCTCCCGCTTCCCAAACTCAAACTCGAACTCATTCTGCGCCCGGCCGCCGTCGCGAACGCACGCTCCTGTGGACTCCGCGCTCCCTGCTCCGCTACGCCGTAGCGCTCACGCTACGACGCTCCGCCCCGCTCCGTAGCCTCGCTACGCGTGACGCACGTCACCGTAGCTTGACTACGCTCCCTCACTCGTAGCCCAGCTACGAGTGACGACACGACTGCTGTAGGCCCGCTACGTCGTAGCGGACTTTACAGTTGTTCGCTGTCCTTTGCCCCTTCAGGGTAAAGCCACTGTTGGTTTCAAGTGGTCACTTGGGGAAACCTAACGGTGTCAACGAACCAAGTGGGTGCGGACCCGACGCACCGGCCTAACCCCTTCAGGGTTAGGCTAAAGTCGGAAGGACTTTGGTTAGCGACCTTGGGGGGACTCCTAGTCGCTACCATTGTTTAACCCCCCCTTCCTTTCCAGCTGCACCCGGTGACGTCTGGGTGTGTCGACCCCAGCGGCACCGGATCGGTCGAAAGACCCATAGGACCCCGCTGTACATTAAGACTGACAGCGGGCAAAAATCAAGCTTAGGGTACGCCTTAGGCACTCACCTCTCTGCCTTCACCCGGCAGGGAGGGTTACTCATCTCCGGGCTTTCCCACCCGGAGAGCTAGTTTATTAGGCCCCTAAGGCAACAGTCAGTTTGTGTTGCTGGCGAGTTTGTTTGAGTACTTCTTCTCGCCAGTAATAACACTAGGAAGTACTCAGGGGAAGGGCCCTTTAGGGGACTGACTGCTCTAGGAGCTCACGTTTCACGTGTCTCCTAGAGGCTGTGTAGGAGTTTTTACACCCCCCCTCTCCCCCCTTGCTTCACCCTTCTCAACCATGGAGGCCCTTTTGGACCTGCTGGTTGAGATGCTCGCTGAGCATCCGGCCCTGGCTGCCAAGTACGGTGCCAAAGTGGCTGCCCTCACAGGCAGCTCCACTCTCTCCCCCTCCGCGCCCCTCTTCATGGAGTCTCTCACTCCTTTCACCGACGCCCTCGACAGCCCGGCGTCTCCACCCGCGGCTGATCAGGGCACCCCCCTCTCTGCCCCCTCACCCCCTCTACCGGAGAACAAGATTGCCTCCCGCATGGAGGACGACTCCACGTCGGGCTCTGAGAGCGACTGCTCCCAGAAGCCCTCTGCCGCCTCGTCTTCTGACGAATTTGAAGTGGTAGCGGGTAAGCGCAAGAAGCGCCACAACCCAGCGACCCAAGCCCCCTCCAAGGCCATTCGCCTAGCTCCCCCCTCCCCCGCCCCCTCCACCTCTCGCCCTTCTAGCCCAATGGCTACCTCCCAGGCTGACCCAGCTGCGACCTCCACTCCCTCCGTCGCTGCCAAGAAGCCCCGCCCCCCCCCGCCCATCTTCATTCACGATAGAAATCTGTGGCTCACAGTATCTAAATGGTGCGCTGAAAAGCGCATCAACTATTCCAATGCTCGCCCCACCCAACAAGGAGTAAAAGTGTCCACTCCAACGAGCACAGACTACCGTGATCTTTCACGGATGCTGCGGGAGCGTAATGTCCCGTTTCACACATACTCCATCCCGGAGGAGGCACCTATTCGTATGGTGCTCCGCCGGGTGCCCATGGAGCTTCCCGAACAAGCCGTCCTGGACGACCTCCAAGCCCAGGGGGTCCCAGCGACCGCCGTCCACCGCCTCCATAAGTCCAGAGGTGGTGAAAAATATGATATGGTGCTGGTCATTAGTGACCCCACCGAAGGTCCCCATCCCATTCTCAAAGTGAAGAAAATCTGTCACCTTTCCGGCGTCATCGTCGAGAAGCCCCACCGACCCAACTCCATAGGCCAATGCCACCGCTGCCAACTTTATGGCCATTCTCAAAGATACTGCTTCGCCAAGCCCAGGTGCGTTAAGTGCTTGGGTGAACATGGCACTGGGGACTGTTCCCGTCCCAAGGACCTGTCCCTCTGCACTGAACCACCCAGTTGTGTTCTGTGCGGGCAATCTGGCCACCCAGCCAATTACCGTGGCTGCCCCAAGGCCCCCAAACCATCTTCCAAGCTCTTGGCGAATCGCGCTAACGATCGCCAGCAAAGGGAAAGCCCCCTCTCGGCGGCTCCCTTCTCCCAACTGCCCGAAAAGCTAAGCCCCCAGCGTTCTTCTCCGTGGAATAAACTTAACCACCAGAGGAACTTCCCAGCTCTGGCGCCCCCTAAAGCCCCTATCCCGGCGCTGATGGATTTGAGCGTTCCTCAACCCACAGCTCTGGCCACCCCCGCGGCAACCTCCGCCCCCGCTAAACCTCGCCCTCAAGCGACACCCCCCACCCCCGCTGACACTATGTCCAAAGTAGCCCAAGGTCAGCGAAACATGGACATTATAATAGGTGCCTATCAGACCTTCTTCACCCCTGAAGCCACTCAGATGGCTGACGAACTGAGTAACGCCGATATCGGTAACTATACCGCAATCTTCGCAGCTTATCCTAAGATAGCTGCCGCCCTCGCTAACCTCTCTCACAATAACCAATAATGGCTAACACGAGAGCACGCACATTCAAACCCCGCTCCCTAAGATTAGGTTTCTTTAATGCCGATGGCATTTCCAATCAACGTGATGAAATCGCCCTTTTCCTTCGCGATCATCACCTAGACATTCTCCTTATCCAGGAAACCTTCCTCAAGCCTTGTAACCGTGACCCCAACATTGCCAACTTTCGAGTTGTCCGCAATGATAGGACACGCTGCTTCAAGGGTGGCACCCTCATATACTACAAGAACTGTCTGCACTGCACTCCCGTAGTCACCCCCCCTCTCACCTCTCTTCTTGAGGTCTCTGCCTGTCGGCTAGGAATGACTGGCCACTCTCCCATCACTATCATCTCGGCCTACCTTCCTCCTACCGCCTTAGCGGAGGACCCCAATCTTATTACTCACGACCTCACGGCCCTCTTCGGCTTGAGTGACTCCGTTATCATAGCGGGTGACCTCAATGCCAAACATCCGGCCTGGAATAGCTCAATAACCAACTCCAGAGGTAGAACCATCTACTCCCTAGGTTCTACTCTCAACTTCGATGTCGTCGCCCCGATGACTCCCACCCATTACCCTCATAACCCGGACCATGCCCCTGATGTACTCGACATAGCGTTACTCAAGAATGTAAGCCTACGACTACACTCTATTGAGGCGCTTTGCGAGCTCAACTCGGACCACTGCCCAGTGGTCCTTCAGTTGCACTCCAGATCAGACCCTTTCGGCTCTAGCCCCCCCACCGAAACCAAAAGGATAACCGACTGGAAGAAAGTAAGCGAAAAGCTGAAATCAACCACGTCGGCCCACTTGGACTCCATCCCCGATCTGATCGAATCAGTCGCTGACACCACGGCCGCGATTGACTCGCTCACAGATCACGTGCAATCTGTCCTGAACGAATGTTCAAGGGAGGTTCCCGCGATGAGCGATCATCGATGGAAACTGCCGGACGATGTACGTGCTCTGCTGCGCGAGAAAAACGCGGCCATGCGTGCCTACTACTCTTTCCCCTGCGCGGCTAACAAAACCTTTATGCGACGGCTTCAGCGTAGGCTGTCACGGCGCGTAAAGGACCTGCGTTCAGCGCGTTGGGAAAAGATGTTAAGCAAACTTGAACCCACTCATCAAGCCTTCTGGCAATTGCAACGTAAGTTGCGCTCCTCTCAGGAAGCCTCCATGCCTCCTCTCATCCGACCCGATAAGAGCGTCGCTTTTGACGACTCTGAGAAAGCCGAGTGTCTGGCCGACAGTCTAGAGGCCCAATGCTCCCCCAGCACCCAACCGGCCGACCAACAGCACTTGCTTGAGGTTGAGGCCGAAGTTGAACGCCGATCTTCCCTCCCTCCCATCGAAGACCCTGATGATCCTCTGCCTCCCGTCACTCCAGACGAAGTGCAAGACATCATTAAAGGGCTCAAACCCCGCAAAGCCCCCGGCGCTGATGGCATTACCAACAAAGTCATCCAGCTATTCTCTGCCCAACTTATCCTGCTAATGACCGCCATCTTCAATGGCGCCATGAGCAATAATATATTCCCACAAGCGTGGAAACAGGCTACCGTTATCGGTATTCCTAAGCCAGGCAAACCCAAGTCTGAGCCATCCAGTTATCGCCCCATTAGCCTCCTCAATGTCTTCGGTAAAATCTATGAGAAGCTTATTTATAAGCGCCTCAAAGACTACGCCGAGGCAAAGAGTCTTATTCCTAATGAGCAGTTCGGTTTTCGCACCGGTCACTCCTGCATCCACCAAGTCCACCGCATCGTAGAGCACATCAGCATCGGCTTTCAACGCCGGTCGCTGACTGGTGCAGTCTTCTTCGACATAGCGAAGGCCTTCGACAAAGTCTGGCACAACGGCTTACTCTTTAAGCTTTACCAAATGGGTGTGCCAGATCGTCTCGTACTCATCTTACGAGACTTTTTGTCGGAGCGCACTTTCCGCTACCGCATCGAGGGCGCTCTGTCCGCCCCCCATCCCATACGCGCAGGTGTCCCCCAAGGCTCTGTGCTGGCCCCCCTCATCTTCACTCTGTTCACGAGTGACATTCCCAAGTTTAAAAAAGCCCAGTTGGCCCTCTTCGCCGACGACACGGCCATTTTCTGTTCAGGCCGTAACCAACATCTTATCGCTCGCAATCTCCAATCTGCCGTGAACGCACTGGGAGAGTGGTTCCGGAAGTGGAGAATCGAGGTTAACCCCGACAAAAGCCAAGGCGTCCTATTCCACAGGGCGCGTATCAAAGTGGTTCCCCCTAAACCGATCACTATGTACGGCAAACCAATCCCTTGGGAGAAGGAAGCCAAATACCTAGGTGTCACCCTAGACCGATCCCTTACCTTCGCTCAGCACATAAAGACGGTTCGCTCGCGAGCCGCTTTTGCTGCGAGTCGGCTCAACTACATAACATCCGCGAACAGCAAATTGTCACTCAAGTGCAAATTGCGACTGTATACCGCGGTAATCCGTCCGATTATGACTTACGCCTGCGTTGTCTTCGCACACGCCAAGCCTAGTCACCTTCGTAAAATGCAGACCCTGCAGAACCGTTACCTCCGTAGAATAACGGGTGCCCCCTGGTTCGTTCGCAACGAGCAACTACACGTTGACCTTAGAATTCCGACTATTCAACAGTTCATGAAGCGCCTTTCCAAGCGCTATTTTGAATGTGCCTCCAAACACCCAAACCCACTTATAACTGCTGCAGTCAGTTACACCCCTTCACGAATTAATAAGCTTCGCCGTCCCAGGCATGCCCTTACCACCCCCGACGACCCCATCACCCTGTTCCAGGAAAGTCGTAGGGAAACTAGCACAGTCAAGAAACACTACAATTACAAACCGAACGCCTTCCGGCCCCGCCGTCGTGGCCCGTCGCGAAGTATAGTTAATCTCCCTCCCCGACCCTTGCATGAGCCAGCCCGCGATGCTGAGCCGCTAGCTTAAACAGTCCCTAAATAATCTAACTCAGATCCAGCCGTCCCCCTTTTTATTCGATCAGTGACACCCTAAGCCGAGGTCCGAGCCCCACAGGGGGTGCCCTTAGCGAGTGTCACTTAAATTCTGACGTAATGCTCCTGGCTGGAGGCCTTGTGTATTGAGGTCGTCCACAGGTTTGACCGGTTGAGCAGATAGCGGCGCCACCCCTCAGTAGGGTGCACTGCGAGACGCCCTCTATCAAAAAAAAAAAAAAAAAAAAAAAAAAAAAAAAAAAAAAAAAAAAAAAAAAAAAAAAAAGCTCCCGCTTCCTCTGTGATCACACCCATTATCCGCAGAGAACTCCTGATTACATACGTACTGAATACGATATTCTATTTGAAATTAAAATCAACACCCGACGGTCTCACCACTGTTTTTAACTAATTACAATTTTAATTAAGATATCTTCTGAGGCATCGGCAAAGAGCAGCATTGTATTGGAAAGTCTCATTTCGCGAGATATCTTTATTGGTATCTGTATTTTTTTTACAATGGAAAATGAGCAGTGTTCTTTTGTATAACAGAATAAAAAGAAAAAATACAACTTTATTTTATTTCTTTATTTTCTTTACTACCAGTTTGCTCTGTTACTATTCGCTTGTATACACATAATATAAAATCATAATTTCTATCAAAACAAAAATTTAAATGAAAAAAACTGGCCTATTCACCTAGAAAAATGACTTTGAATTAGATAGAAATTTTGTTTTTTTTTTTAATTTTGAATAAAAAAAAACATCAAGAAAATAAACGTGAAAATTGGAACTAAAACCAACCAGTCCAAACACCCATCGTGCCCAGCCGGTCGGCTAGTAAGTCACCCCGTGATAACTTGAGTGAAGAGAACTGTAATATATATAATATACTATGTCTAGCATAAGTATAGAATGACAGCTTAATTAGCGCGTATCGGCAAGCGCAGCGTAGGACGTCCACCCACAAGGTGGACAGACGACCCCATTAAGGCCGCAGGAACGCGCTGGATGCGAGCCGCTTCCAATCGGTCTCATTGTAGATCTATAGGGGAGGCCTATGTCCAGCAGTGGACTTCCCATGGCTGAAATGATGATGATGAAGATGACAGCTTAATTCGCATTCACTTCACCAGCATTTCCACAGAGCGATTTTTACAGAATGCTCTGCTGATGTCCAAATATGCGTTGAAGTCTCTTCTCCCTCTATTGATGAAAAGGTCCAGATCTAAAAAGCTTTTATCAACATCATCTGCCTAGCCTTTTCCCAACAGATGCACCTGAATACCAGTGTTGGACCCCCTCAACCCAGTTACTGGGTAACACGATACCCCTTGGTTAAACTGGTTGTCAGACTTTCGAGCTTCATACTATCTGTAACGACTGTCATAGGTCTGAAAATGACAGCCGAGACCAACGGAACCAATTTGTTGTTTTATTATTACTAAATTAATCTGGACTTACAATTACATTTAAGTTTGAAATCGATCATCTGCCTTTTTGCAAGCGTAGTGATCAATGCTCGTACCTTCTCTGTATAAAAGGAGCTCTTTGTCCTGCAGTTTGTTTTTGTTTCTATGTCCCCTACGGTTCTTTTTACCCCGTTTAACTGTATGTACAGACGCCAGAACATCAAGTTACCACAAACTGTCAAATCTTCCCAGCTGAACATGTATTTTATTCTATTTGTAATTATATAATTTATTGTAATTATGTAATTATATAATTATGAGAGATGCACTGACCTCTGTACATAGGTATATGTTTCCTTTATGCCTTGAACTAATGTACAAATAAATCTTTCATAATCAACACCTTTCTCGCAAAACAAACACAATATCCGTAGCGCAAACACAATAAAAACATAAGACTATTAAAAACAACTAGGTACATTTTTTTTTAAACCAAACAAAACAAAAAGCATTTCATAAATAAAACTACCCATATCGGAAAATGTTTCATCCGCAGTTTCATCGGATATAATAAAAACAGGCACATGAACTTCAATCAACAATGTTTCATTATTTACAGGTATAAACGTCAGTTTTCAGGCAACTCATGGAAACTGAAAGCGCTCATAGTTCAGCCTGAAACATTTGTAATTACGGTACCCTCGACTGTAGGGTTGGCAGTTTTGAGTTACTGAAGAAAAATCTTGTTAATAGCTTTCGTTTTTAAATCAATTTCATAATGTGACTAACACTATCTCTTTTTAAGCGTGTGTTTGATAGTCATGAAGTAAGAGGCCCATCACCCATGGGCCGGCTTGGTATAAAATTTGACACCAGGTTAGGCCTCTTACTTGGCTTCATACGACGTCGAGGAATATCTCTCAGACATTCTGCTGGTCCCCATTATTCCTTCAACATGTTTTCTTCTCCGTTATCAAAGCAAGTGATAATTATACAATACGCACATGAATCTGCAAAGTCAGTGAAGCGTGACTTGTGGGCGGGAACTTCTGCAACCCCCGACTGCTGCCGAGGTGTTTGACTCCACTCGCGACGTCGAAGAAGCGCCCCTCTTGCATGAAGCAATTTGACCAGCCACCTTGGGTCCAAATATGGAAGGGCGACGGACGTCCCCGAGTCTGTCGCTCCTGATCCTGATTTAGGGGGCTGAAAGCGGGTGTTGTCCGCCCTCTGTCTGCGCCTGGTGCGTCTGCTGCGGGAGGGTGAGTGGAAGTAATCTCCCTCTCCCTTTCTTTCCTTTTCTCCTTCTCTTTTTCTTTTTATTTACAAAAAAATATATTCTATTCTATTCTATTCTATTTCCGTAGCATCCTTCTACGCGACGACCATTTTGCAGAAGGACACCACCGCATCCCACGTCAAGTATCAATATTGGGGTCAGGTTTCGTCTAACGGTAAGCAACTAAATACCAGGGTTTAAAATTGAGCTTTTCTAATCTCGACAACCCTTGGATAGAACCACTCTTACCAAGATGTATAGTGTTTCAGGTTTTGGATTTGATTGAATAAAAGCCATGTACCAAGGTGTGTAAACGTGAATGTTTTGAGAAGTTAAAATTACATGTCTGTAAGCGTTTAAAGGTGAATTACTAGTCTCAAAAAGTGCCTCAGTTATGGTGAGTTATAGTAACTTAGGGTAAGTGCATTTTGTGTATTGTTTGGTTGTTATACTTACGATATTTGAAAATCAATGCAGAAATAGTCTTACCAATGGGTGTTTCGGGCTTCTAACTACAAGATAACATGATAGGTTAAGCATGCCGCGGTCGGTACGTGGATGGGTGACCACTAAATACAACAAGACCCCACCGTGCCTCGGAAATCACGTTAAGGCGGTATCTTCATAATACGCCCATCAAGAAATATCTCTTAGGCGTGCCAGTTTCGTCACAATGATTCCTATCACCGTATTTTTAACAAGTGCGTACCTAAGATAATTAGAACTTGAGTCCTACACAATCTACCGGTCACACCACTGTTACTTGTAGGTACAGACGCCAGCACATTAACCTACCCCAAACTGTCAAATTTTCCCAATTGAACATGAACCTGTGTTTAGAATAAAGTTGGAAACCTATCAAAGGAATTTGACACATTGGGGTAGGTTTAGATGTCTGTTCCTACTTCTTGCTATGAGTTATTTACCTGAACAAGGCAGACATACACCACAGCAAAAAATAAAAAAAAGCAAGTTTAGTGTTTCGTGACAACCCTGGTGCCACCCGCGGATTGATTGCAAAAGTTCAGTGAAAAATATCGAAGCCTTTTAGTGTATGTTTATTTGAATGTTATTTCAAAAGCAAACCAGCGGAACTGATATTATTTTATTCTCTTATTATGCACCATTGTTTTTTTAGTGTAGCGATTCAATAGTGAGGCTTAAAATGTTAAGAGATAAGATTCGATTTTGCACTCAGTGCAGTGGCTAAGTGATTAGCTGTCTAGTTTAAAAGACGTCTAAGGAATAGGGTGTAGATTTCCTTTTACCCCATTGAAAAGGGAGGATCCTCCGACCAGGCGGGTGTAGTGTCTGGTGGGCTACTACTGCCCGACTCGACGGTTGTAGTAAGATATGTTTGTTTATGTGGTGAAATCATAGACATTCAATACCTATAGACCGGACAACACATTCAAAATTTTCGTCCGAAACTTGTGTCCTGCTTGGACACAAGTCTATGAGTTTTTTTTAGTACGCTCCGCTGCCGCTCCAATATTCATATATTATTCTAGATGGCGTTACTGAGACATGGGATCAAAGTTTTTTTAGGACATTTCCTTGACATGCCCGCTCTATAGTATTTTAAATCTCTGCGGGTGAAATAGATGTGATTAAACTGACCTTTGTACAATTTCTATCACCATAATATTATTATCATGTCTGTTTTGCCCGAGGATGCGAATGAACACAGGGGCGCATCTATAATACACCCAAATAATAAGAAATAAATAATAAATTCCACAACTTTTACACAATGCCATCTAGTCCCAAGCTAAGCAGTGAATAGAATACTCTTTATTGTACATCCCCCCCCCCCTTCTTTGTTGAAACATACATACCTATGTAATTCTAAATACATACAAATTAAAGAACACCTGACCTGACCCTGACTGCTATGCCGGAGGTCGTGGGTTTGATTCCCACCCAGGACAAATGTATGTGTGATGAGCACGATCATTTGTTCTGTGTCTGGATGTAATTTATCTATAATATGAATGTATTTAAAAAAACATAGGTAAGTACAGACGCCAGCACATCAAGTTACTACAATGTGTCAAATTTCTTTGTTGGTTTTTCAACTTTATGTCAAACAGCATAAGGTTTATATTCAATTGGGAAAAATAGACACATTGGGGTAACTTGATGTGCTGCCGTCTGCTGTACATTTATCAGTTGTCTGGTACCCTTAACACAAGCTCTGCTTAGCTTGGGACTAGGTAGATGGCGTTGTGTAAAAATAACCTCATGAATCATACATGCGCAAGCGCTGAGGTAAGTAGGACCTTTTTGGTTAATGATGAACTACATTTGATTTTATTGTATTTCTGGTAACACATTACACACCTCCTTACTAAATCATCGCATTACAAACATTCCTTAATCATACGAAACCACGATATTCAACACCTGTTGCAAGCTAGTCGTATTCATCGTCAAGAATTTCAAACACTGACATGGAACGCAAATGACGCGTTGCCAGATCGCACATTCTATAATGACGACACACAGACTTAGCGCTTACGCACTACACACGCGACGACGCTAGCATCACTCCCACACACGTAATACAGCAGAGTTCTACAGTTACTTGTACTCACACACGCACAGGTTCGTGAGATAGGGTGCGTGACGTCGTGCGGCCGCGTCGCTCGTATTGGCTGTGCGAGCTGGCAACAACGCGTAGTTATTTTTAGTTCACCGTCTGTCGTGTCGATCGCATCACGTATTGCGTTGTAAATAAGTTTTGTGTTTATTTTAAACAATATTTTTGTACTTAAACAGTGATATATGACCGACAGTATTGTAAAATGAGTGATGTGCATGCAAATAAATAAATAAATAAATTGTACTATTTTGTAATGCTTTGATAATAAAATTCTTAACGAATAACATAAGTGTTGACCAAGAAAGTGACAGTTTATTGTAGTGACGAAGTTACGAGGTCGTAAAAGTTTAAAACATAAGTTTCTTCGTTCGACTTTACGCTGTATCGAGACGGAATAAGGATTAAAACTATTTTTGTGGATAAATCACCTGTTATGGAAGCAGTTTTAAATTTGGACATGAATAAACAGAAGAATCTAATAGAAATGTTGATCAGCAAGGTGGAAAGTACACCGTTGCTGTGGAACAGATATCATAATGATTACAACAATAGAGCTGCAATGGACAATGAGTGGGAGAGGATTGCAACATTGTTAAATAAAGACAGTAAGTTGGTTTTTAGTTTGTAAAGAACTGGAATGTTTGTTACTATTTTACGCAAAAACTACTGACCGGATTTTGATAAAACTTACACTATATTATAGCGTGTACCTACTTCAGACTAACACAGAGCCTATGTAAAAAGAAAGATACCTACTTACCCAGACAAAGTCACTAGTATCTGCTAGCTAGTGCAAGCAATATTTTTATTGCATTATACAGTGCTACCTGAGTTGGTTCGCCTATCATTCTGTGCGGATATAAACTAAAGGGCATTAGACTCGGTTGCGTAGGAGTATTGAATAATAAGGCTTAAGGCGATGACGAAAATTTTCTCTCAATTCATAAGTAGCTCGTCGTATTATAACATTTTTTATATCTCCATATTGTTTTTGACAGCGGAAATTTAAAGGTTGAACATATTTTGTATTGACATGTTTTAAGTTAAGAATCTCGTAACAATTAAATAGGTAGGTAGGTACCTAATCAAAAAACTTATTTAACCATAAATCTAAGCTTATTTTAGCGATAAGGTCAGCCACCTTTTAAACATAATTGATGTAGCTAGTAGTAGGTATTTAAGTTACGGATTATTTTATTATTTGTCAGTTTTATGGTGTACAAATAAAGAGTATTCAATTGAATACATTCAAACTATGCGCATGAATACCTACTAATTACTTTTACTTCCATCATTAAAAAAGTCAAACTCATATTTTGCAATTTTTTTAATGCAAACGTTGTAGGTATTATGGTGCATCTCTTTCTTTTCAATGACGTCTGACAGAGACCGCGCTATAGGTCTTAGTTCGTCAATGCTACTGATAAATGGATGACGACACGCGATGAACTGCTGCGCCTGCGCTGCGCCATTTTTGTCTTATCTTTCGCGGCATTAATGACGTAGTTAGCTTTTGTTTTAAATAATAAATATTGTGTGTCGAAACCAAATGTGTGGTGTACGCGTACTTATGTATTATTATAATAGTACATAGGTCAGCACATAAAGCCCCAATGTGTCAAAATTCTTTGATAGTTTTTTAACTTAATTGTAAACAGAAGAAGGTTCATTTTCCATAATTGGGAAAATTTGTCAGTTTAGGGTAGGTTAATGTGCTGTCTATACTTATAAGAATAAAGTATTTATGGGAATCATGGGTTGCCATTGTATGGTCATGTGAAGCAAATGACAGACAGACAAATTAACCATGGATGGATTGTGTCAAAGATGAGGCGCTGTTCGTCCCATTCGTCAGTTCATCTGTCTGTCAGCATACTGTATTTAACGATCCGTAATAGGTAAACAGATTTTTTTACAGAACATGTATTTCTACTGACGCTATAACAACATTTTTAATAAAAATGAAATGAACTGAACGTGTTTTTTTGGCGATTATTGCATGAACTTGACAATAACTCCATTTCTTATCTTGTATGTACGATAGTATGGAACCTTTACCTTTTTTTACGTGTAGGTCTGAGTCTGACTCACACTTGGTCAGTTATTTTACGCTTATAATATAAATCCCTTTGTTTTGACCACGTGACTTATCACCTTTCGCTAAGTCACGTGGTCAAAACAAAGGGATTTGAGGCGTTCTCGATTGTAGAAAGAGAATAGATAGGTACCTACCTACGAATCGTTTGTAACTTGGCTAGGGGGGCTTGACCGGGACGTTTTCAATTGTGATTCCAATCTTTTATGTCTTTTTTTGATAAAATTAACTACTTAGGTAGGTAGGTATAACTTCTATAACTTTAAATTTAGCTTGTGCAACTTTAAACACATTTATGACTTTTTTAATAGTTTAGTAGGTATTATGCATCAAATACTTACGTATGAACGATTGACTGATATTATTTAATGAGTGATAACTTTGCTTTGCAATTTTAGTCCTTATCTTAGCCTAGCATACGGTTAGTTTTTGTTTGATTGTGTCTTCACGTCACAGATAAGCTACCGGAAATATTATCACATTTAAGGGGTCGTTTCTTAATTATGACGACGTAAACATTGGAATTGCGGCTTATAAGCAAGAAGCAATTGAACCAATTTTATTAGGGTTATTGTACATTCGTCACAAAGTAAACCACGAAAAAAGTAGGTATGTGTAAACTCGCCACAACTCTGTTTATGAAAAAAAATCCGCCATTTTGTTAAAACGTTATTTCTTTATTTCTCATAATCACAGAAAGTGACATAAAAATTACAGTTCTACTTACAGCTAAAATTGACAAATTATGCTTACTAAACACGTAGGTATTACAAGAGGAAGTTTTCATACTGACAGTGTTGACAGTTCAAACGCAATGACCAAAACTGGTGAAGTTAGAGGAAAACAACTATTTGACGTTTGTAACTTACTTTGTAACTTACTTCTTATCTTTTACTGTCAGTCTGTCTTTTTCTAATGCTGTAAATTAAGAAGAGATGACAAATTTTCTAAATTTAGTTAAGTTTATAAAAAAGAGAATAAAAAACTAATAGCCTTAAGTACAGACGCCAGCACGTCAAGTTACCCCAATGTGTCAAATTTCTTTGATCGTATTTCAACTTTATGTCAAACAGGATAAGGTTCATATTCAATTGGAAAAATTTGAGACATTGGGGTAACTTGTTGTGCTGGCGTCTGTACCTAATACAATTTTGACATGCAGCCAGGTTAAAAGAAATGAAAGTTTTGCGTTACAGCATGTTTTACTTCATTTGCTATGGAGATGGGCTAGTTAACACCAGCACAGGTTCAAGGAAGTGAGGCATGTTGTATCCAAGTACTTAGGTGAACAATTCCGTTCAGGCAATATGTCGGAAATAAGCAGCCAACTGTAGATTCGTCTATCAATGTATAAGAAACATAAATATTAACAGTCTTGTATTTTCATTCATTATGTTCTTAGTAGGCTACATCTCTATGACCAACCAATGGATATAAAACAGTTTGCTGAATGATTTTTCCGCAAACGGTCATAACTGAAATATTTTGTTAGACTTTTATTTAAACACAAGATACACTCTGCGATTTTGTCCGTGGGAATTAGTCTGCAGGAGCAACTTCTCAAATTTGAGGAATACCTAGCTATCATTAGTTAAAGTGTTTTTGATAGGTTTTTTTACCTCTACCGCAAATTCGTCTCTTTATAATATGTGTGTAGAAGTTTAATATTTTTTGTCAATTGTTTCAGAAGACTTCGTAAAACAAAAATGGCGGAACTTGCGAGACCAATTCCAAAGGGAAATTAAAAAGGTCAAGGTCCCCTTCGACAACCCTACAAAGCCATACATTCAATACTACAGAGGCAAGTGGATCTACTTCGAGAACATGCTATTCCTCAGAAATTTGTTATCAAAAAGAACCAGCACATGCTATTCTCCATCACAAGAAATCGAAATACATGACGATGACATCATAAAAGAAGAACTAATAGTTTTCGAAGATTCAGATGATATGTTTGGGGAGCAAGCGAATATGTACAATAATGAATCAGATAGTTACGAAAGAGAACATCCAGTCACTGTTTCTAGTGCTGAAGATAGTCAAGGTATGAACTACGAACTCCTTATTCAACCTAAAGTCGAAATTCTAGATGAAGATCAGTCTGATCAAGTGACAGGAAGCAAAAGACAAATTATGGAAGCGAAACCACAAGTTACTGTTCCAGCTAAAGTTAAAAAGCTTTCGGTATCTGACGCGTCATCAAATACCGAAGCCTACGAAGAGATAGACGATGATCTTCATTTTGTTAAGAGTTTAGTGCCATATCTAAGGAAATTAAGTCCAATTAGAAAGTTATTTGTAAGAAACGAGATACAAAGTTTATTGATTAGGGAGAGCCTTTGTGAAAATTGTAAGTTAGGGAACAGTTCATCCCATCATTCGTAGCATGATATTAGTTATATTCTAATAATGAAAATAGCAGCCTATATTCAAAGAGAAGGCATGAGCATTAATCAAAATGTTTGCTCAAAGAGGGTTTGCAATTTCAGACTTATTAACTACCAATTTTATGATATGTCCATTGTCCAGGTTTTGTCACAATATTTCACATGATAACAGTGACGTCAATAGAACCTTGGGGCTAAATATTAACAGCAGTACAGGTCAATTATAGGTTAAGCTACGCCTTCAAACGTCGGTCCGCGGATAGGTTATCATTCATCACTCCTCCGTGCCTCAAAAAGCATGTTAAAGGGTTAGTCCGGACAGACGTTGCGGGTAGTCAGGAGATCAGAAAGTCAGACATCCAGTGTATTTAGTTTGACCCAGTCACTGGGATACACAGGTCAGATAAATATATAAAACTGGAAGCTGAACAAAATATAGTTAGGAAAGGGCTAGGGCGATGATGAGACACATTGATGTTAAAGATACACTTACCTCTAATATAAGTTTGACCAATGTCATTGGTTATTGCCAAGATTTGAACTTACAACTCTGCGCATGAAAGGCGAGGTAGTAACCACTTGCCCGTCACGACATTTAGTCATGTCAAAACGAAAACTGTTATTTGTATTAACATTTAGTTATAGCAAAATGTTACCTGTAATTATTATTAACATTTCGTTAAAGAATCAGTAAAACTTTATTTTTATTTTTATTATCTGATTGTTTTAATTACTCCCTTAGTTTTTTTTTGCTGTGATAGTACTAGGACTTCAAGAGGGCAAGCCGATTGCGTAAAGTCTGGTGCGTTTAGTTCCCGACAGCATATTGTTTATTTGCACTACATAAATTACGTCACGCATAAGTCTTCACAAACATCACAGAGTTTTTGTCGCGTCCCCCTTTCCCCAAAGGGGGATGATATATTAATTATATGAGTTATATGAGGTGTCATCAACAATTTACAAGTCACTTTAAAAAAATACAACAAAGAGCTAACTTAAACTTTTATGTGTTAGTGCTAAGTGGGTATGTGACGTTACACTACGACTAGACGTGGCGGGCTAGATCATGTATATTTTTTAATTTAAGGTCATGGACACAAAGTCAGCGGGCAGTGCTCGACTGGCGCCTCGCTGCCTTCGAGACCAGTAAATGGGTTTTCTCTGTCGCAGACGGTAGCGAATACCGCTTAGGTCTGAATAGGCCTTTAATGTTACCGGGACCAAAGAAGAAGAAACCTTTCTACCCAGTATTCCCATCTCACTCCCACTTCATTTGTTTAATCATGTTGGGGCCGGCGTTAAAACAAAACAACAACACGAAAGTTAGTATTACAGGCAAGTATTAACAAACGAATTACCTCGCTATTCCTTGAACGAAACGTTGGAAGTCACTTTGATCGTAAAACAGGCTTAATTAGGTAAAGTCCGCGAATGCCCGTTAATCAAGACTCATAGTCCAAGGTAATGTACAGTAAAAAATTTACGTTCAGTACGTTTTATATTAAAACTTGGCATTTATAGCGCCAGTCTTACCTGACGGCTAATGAGATAATCAATCAGGATGATAAAACAATAGATAAGATGATTTAAAGTAAGAGTAATGGACGGCAGCTAAATGATTTACGATTGAGTTTAATTAAATGTTTATGTTTGGGGAAATTGGTAACAGTGCTACCTGAAATTTTACAGGTTGTTTAAATTATAGTAATGAGAGTAATAATTACTAAACTAATCCCCAATCTGAATACAGTTTAAATTAGCTACCGAGCATTACAGTAGAATATGAACGGCAAATGACGCAGAAAAAAAACACTGATTGCAAAAAAATATACCCACATCTGTCGATTTTGAGTATTGCATTTTTTTTTCTCAGTTTCTAATTATTTAAAAAAAAACTAATTTATTTCAGCTTTTAATAAAACCAAATACCAGCTACGGATACTAGACATTATGTACTTTACTTACTTACTTACTTACAATATACCGCTAAATTTAAAATTACCTGTTCGAGTTCATTTGATCTAAGGATTACATTTGACACACACACAGAGAGACAATCAAAACTAAAACAAAAATAAAACTCCTACGCAGACGACATAATTTTTGGACTTTCTCCACAATAGTATTTATGTAACTGCCGACGTTAAAGATAAAAATAAAATGTGTTATAAACACAGGAATTTGTTATGTTGCACATAAATTAGATTGACGGCTGTCCGTCAAGTTTCGTGATAAATGGGGCGTTAGCGTATGTGATAAAAATTAAGAGATTAAAAAACTTGTTGGGTGCGCCGACTTGACTGGAGCTTGGCACGGTGTGTGGTAATGGTTTGTTATTAAATATCGCAGTTAATGCTAATGCTAGGCCTTTTTGTGTTTTAGGCGCCTTCCCTGACTCCGGTTTTGGCCCCTTACAGGCAACCTTACTCCAGAAATACATTACACTGTTTTAAATAATAAATATTGAAAAATAATATGAATTGAAAAATTCACTTTGGTACTTGCCCGGATTTGAAACATAAGCATGAGAGGTAGGCGTCTTATACTCTGGGCCATCATATTAATATAGCAATTAACAAAGCCTTAAAACAAACTCCAAAGATAAATACGGATATTGATCCTTTTCATCTGAACTGAACCGCTTTCAACGAACGAAACAATGGCGGCCCGCATAGCGCTGTTTGCGCGGCATTAGCCCGTTTCCCTGTTGACATACTTATAGATTCACTGATTGTCGCGTCAGGATAGCCTAACTATGCTTAACGAGGTAGTTTCCGGACGATATTCTGCGGCTTTTGTGGGTTTTTTTTGCGAGAAACTTGTGCTGGAAATGGGGTGGTTTTCTGATTTAAAAATTGGTTGGTATTGGTATAATCGTTCTTGGGTATATTGGGTTTATAATTTATTTTCATGGATATTATTATGCTTTAGTTTACCGATTATAATAAGTATTGTCTGTTAGAAATTTAGATTTTTTTCTTAAATTTAGGCAATAAATCTCTAATAGAAAGATTTAGTAGTCACTTCTAAGTCTATTTACTGGATTAATAAATAAATAAATATTCCTCCACTTTTCACACAACACCATTTAGTCCCAAGTTAAGCTTGAGAGCTTGTGCTATGGGTACTAAACAGCTGATAAACATGCTTGTAATGTACCTATGTATTGTTTTCTATTTATTGTTTTATTATTTCACTTTTTTTAAATTAATGTTATTACATTTGTAAATATGTGAGCACAATATCAGTATCTAGCTGTACCAACTTAATCATGTAATTATCAACTCCATTGCTTATTTTTTATTTTTTTTGCTTAAACCTATCTTAGTATAGTACTTTTTATTCTAGGTGCATCGTCTTCACATATAAAATGTATACAAAGTGGTGTAAAATCTATTTTAAAAGAGTAAGTAGGTATGGAGTTTCTTAGCCATTCTTCTCCATACAAACCTACTTTTTGGAACGGGCAACTAGAATCATTTTTTAAAGTTAATTTTTTTCAATGTTCAAAAGTGCCTTATAGTGGCCTAATTGAAATAAATGGTTTGACTTTGACTTATATACAGGGTGTAACGGAAAGGGTATATACATACGAACAGGGTGAACAGAGTATTTAATAACGAGTCTTTCCTCAAAATTTCAGCTCCCAACTAATACCTAACTTTGAAACTTCACGCTATTATTTAATATCGACAGTTTATTAAATGCAAAATCATAACAAACGTGTCACCGCACTATGAGGGTCATAATCCTGTCCGGCAAGGTTCAAGTATATCTATCTCGGGTTCTGCGCCCCTAGTACAGACCTATCGGGCTCTGCCTAACCGACGAAGGCGCGACGGCGCGGGCGGGCTCAACTTTACAATTATGTATGTATATGTATAAAAACGTTGCCATGTCGTTTCTTATCACCAAGAGAATCCGTGCCCTTCGGATGTATATACCCTTTCCGTTACACCCTGTATAATCAATATGTGTGTGTTATATGTGCTTGGATAATAATCTAATAAACAGAATTGAGTGTTACTAAGCCCACCCTTTTACTACTTGACTGAAATCTCTAGTTTCTTGCGGTCTCTATATTCCTCTAATCTTGTGTGACGACTCAAGTATCACGTAGGTATTTATTAGATATTGATAATTATGTTTACCTACTAATTAATGTGAATCTTGAAAACGTCTCTAACGATTTTTATGAAGTTTAAAAGGTAGGTTAGGAGTTTCGGGGGCGTTAAATCGATGTAGGTACGTAGATAGGTACTAGAATTATTCATTTGCAAACCTACAAAGGAACAACTAATAACATAACACAATAACAACTTTACGTATAGCTAACTACAGGTTTCTTTACGATGTCAATGATGTCCAAGATAAACTATTCTAACGTGTTTCCTTCCTATTAATATAGATAGACCTCACAAATATTCAATCAAGGTTAGTTATCGAATACCTTATAAGAGATCAGTCACCGACTCACCGCCAAAATTAGAAATACCAATTCCCTTCCGCCCCGACATGCAAACAAAGCCGCGCTTTAACATCAATGAAGAATAAAATCGTATAAATTACGTCGAAAGCTCGGCCATTCGTAGAAATACTTTATCTATTTATCATTAACGTGACCTATAGAAATTTTGAGAAAGACTAATGACCCGACATTTTGGGGGCTTATTCTGGTATCCTGTGTCCCGGAAATAAATTGTTGTTTATATTAGGAGGTTGTTCGTTTGTGGATTCTTCTTTGTCATAATTTAGGTATACAAAGTGGCTTCAAATAGTAAAAAACAGTAAAATTAAGGTTTTAAGAAATAAAGTACTGCTAAAGTGTGAGTGTGTGTGTCTGTCTACTTAACTGTGTGTGTGATTGTCCGTTGGTTAGAACCTCGACTTTCATGCACGAGATTGTGAGTTTAAATCCAAATTATGATGTAATTTCTTAGTTTATTTAAGACTCTAAAAGGAAACCTGGAATGTTAATACATTCGGTCGAAAATTATATATTTTTTTTTTTATACCACGATGGTGGCAAACAAGCTTACGGCCCGCCTGATGGTAAGCGGTTATCGTAGCCTATGGACACTTGCAACACCAGAGGCGCCACACGCGCGTTGCCGACCCTTTAAAAACCTATTTACTCCTCTTTTGAAGAACTCCATACTGTAGCCCTCTGAGAAAAAAAGCTAGCCTCTAGTCAGCCACGCCTAGTTAGCCTCTGAGAATAAGCTGGCGTGGTGATTAATATTTGTGCCTTCTCTGTATGAGAAGACGCTTTCTAAGAGGTTGTTATTATTACTGTTACCTACATGTCAGTAGGCGCTTATGTCAATTTTGAAGGACTTTACCAACCGCCAATATGATACTGTACACACGTTTTTTTTATAAACACTTATTATTATTACTAACACTACTATGTAAGCCCTCTAATTTACTAACAAATATGGATTTGATGGAAATCTGAATCAAATATTATTATTAGATATAATAAAGACTGTAGTAATCATTAATATTATACCACAGGTGGTTTTTTTTTAAATAATTATTACAGTTATAAGATACGACTATTTGATTACGAAGTTTTCTACACTTTGAGGTTTAAACGACAATAAATCGATAAAAACCTCTAAGAGACTCCTATAGATTCCAATCAAACAGTAATAATAAAAATCGAACAAGGACCGGACTCGATCCAAAAAATCGATATATCCAGAATAAGGCTCGGATCTATTACGAACCAACCCGAACCGGTTCGGTAAAGTTTCGATTACTCAAATACCGAGACTTTTGTTATCGAATCGCTTGTTATTTCATTGTACTGTTTTATCGTAATGGCTTATAGGACATATGTCTTACATTTTATTGGTGAGGCCTTTGGGACCCTTGAACTCGGAAATAGTACTTGATCCGGTTCGTTTCGGACGGAAACCATAAACAATAAATTGTGGAAATGACGGTGGTTCTTTTGTTTCATATTAAAGTTAATATGGGTTTCTTTCTGGGTTAATAAAACGGAATTTTAAATCATATTATCTAACCTCGAAACTGTCTAATGCGTAACGTAACAATGGCTGTCTCTACTGAAAAGTATAAGGCCCTAGATTCTATTCACAGGTCGAGCGAGCTAAGTGTTATATGCAATAATATTATAAGTAAAAAGGTGTATACATAACTATATATAAACTTAAAAAATAACGGGAATTGACCTTTTAATGTATGAAAACAAAGCAAGAGGTAGTGAGTAGGTACTTCCCTGGAAAAAAGGCGTTAGTTTACTAAAACATAAGGAAAGTATATGTATATGTGCAAGGATAGTAGTTATATAGGACACCTCAAGCATTTCAGAGCATTCTCACTTCTCAAGCGCTTTAAACCCTCGCAATGTTTTCTAAAGTCCGCTTTAAGACTTCCTGAACTTCAATATCCACCTGTCTCCAGTGAGAAGTGGTTGTTTCAGGAGAACTGTTTGTTAGTAAAATGTTTATTCTATTTGGGTCGTTTTCATTCGTATTGTTTCTTGAGTTAATGTTCAGGGTGGCTTTCAATTACTAGATGCAAACATATAATGGTGAACCTGTAAAAGTAGATGTAAGATTGAGAAATAAATAAATAAAAAAAATAAAAAAATATTTACTAACCAAATTAAAAATAATACAGATTCCAATGATGAAGATAAGGGATTAGGAATACTTTATCATTGAACACGATCATTTGTTCTGTGTCTGGGTGTAATTTATCTGTAGTAGGTACTTATGTATGAATTTAGAAATATATAAATATGTTTATAAGTTGTTTAGTACACATGCTTAGCTGCTTAGCTTAACTTGGGACTAAATAGCGTTTGAGTAACAGTTGTGAAATATTTTATTATTGTTAAACAACCAAAAGACGTCAATAGAAATACATAAATAAAAATCTGCGAGTTAAACTCACTTACATACAAAAGGTTTCCTTACTGACTAATCTTACTCCATAGAACTATAATTACTGATAGCAGTCGGGTATTTCCCTACAACATTAAAAAGTATCTTTTTCAATTCATATGTAGGTACAGACATCGGTGTAGGAAACCTCCGTGGAAAAACCTGGACTTATATGTAGTTAATATGAGATTAAAAGTTGTCTGTAAAAGATGGCTTTCAGCGATACGGCTGTTTTAATGTCCAATAGAGAGTATTCTAATCTATAAGTTTAAACTCGCCAACCCACCTTGAGCTATTATAGAGAACAATGCTCGTTTACAATTGTCCTTTTTGTATAAGAAGAGTCCTTTGCCGAGCAGTGGCACAGTGTAACAGACTGCTATTAATAAAATATTAAAATATCTGTCACCAAAACATTGCACCAATTCACATCACAGATTGCCGCCGAACAATGACAGTCACACAATGATCTCATACATCGCGCACCACCCACTGACATGATCAGCGCACTTGGCACATAAATATTCATTGGACACCGACTGTTGTGACATAAACGTCAGAGCCTTCGCGGGGTTTTTAATTCAATTTGGACAGCATTGTTTTGATTGGTACGGTCGGCAGATTCAGAAGTGATTTAAAATGTATAATAAGATAGAATATAATTATTCTATCTTATTATACACTAGCTTCTGCCCGCGACTTCGTACGCGGATCCTGTTGCTTATGCCAGCGACAACGGGGTCGTCAAAATCGAAGATCTGAAACATCTGATGTCGAATTCTATAAGCCCGGGGACGGGACATCAATGGGATGCGCGAGACGATTCAAGATGTTCCAGATTTTTATTTTTGTTGGTCAACAGGAAATGCCATCAGACTTAACAACTTTTGCTAAGACGCAATTTCTATTATGTATATGTTATATTGTCTCTGGGCTTTGGAGTTCCCCTACAGGTGCTCCAGATCTTCAAATTTAGTCTCACAGCAGAAAACACTCTTCACGTGGAATAGTTTTTGCAATGGCACCATTTTTATATCTCTTTTACTTTAGGTCATCATAATATGTTGCATGATGTTCACGATCAGCGGTCAGTCGCGCACATATTCTTCACTGGTCTCTAGAGACCTGGATGTAGATGCGTAAATACGCTGAGAATGCAGGCGTGCTTCGCGATCCCAAGAAGTTTCCACGGAGCGAGTTGCAGCATCATGTTCTCGAACAGCATCAAGTCTCTCCTAACGCTCTTCGGTAGATTGTTGGGATCTTATGGTCTTTAATCATTTAGCACCTTTGGAACATTGGGAAAAATTTGACCTCTTTCTAGGCATGGTTATAGTTTTATTGTGATGATACCTGATCAATTAAAATCTAAGTGGCTGCTCCCCTGCGTTACCGGGTAAGCTACCGTGTAACGAAGATAAATGGAAAAGGAAATTAAACACTCAAATAACATAAGCCCGAAGGCATACGATAAAAAAATGGGAGTTTTAGCCAGTAGAGTCTTATTTTCATCGATATACCATCGTCATCGAAAATCAGTATTGAACTGTTCCCGCCTTCACCGCGTAGTACCTCCTACTTATGTTATTTTATAATTATGCAATGAAATTAGTGATAGTTTTAATTTCTATACCAAATGTTTCTGATCTTCGATTTTTATAAGTCAACAGGAAATGCCTATCAGACCGAACAACTTTTGCTAAGACGTCATTCCTATTTGAGTTATGGTGTAGCTGGGCTCTTGGAGTTCCACAACAGGTGTTCCAGATCTTCGATTTTTATACGTCAACAGCGAGTGCTCATAAGGCTAAACAACTCTTGCTAAGACGTCATTCCAATATATGTTATAGTGTAGCTGGGCTCTTGAAGTTCCACATCAGGTGTTCCGGATCTTCAAATTTATTCTCTCAGCAGAAAATGATCATAACGTGGAACAATTTTTGCTACAGTACCATTTTTGTATCTCCTATAGTCATCAGGTGTTCCAGATCTTCAAATTTATTCTCTCAGCAGAAAATGCTCATCACGTGGAACAATTTTTGCTATGGAACCATTTTTGTATCGCCTATAGTTTAGCTGGTCTGTTGCGGTTCTGCATCAGGTGTTCCGGATCTTCAAATTTATTCTCTCAACAGAAAATGCTCATCACGTGGAACAATTTTTGCTATGGGGCCATTTTTGTATCGCCTATAGTTTAGCTGGTCTGTTGCGGTTCTGCATCAGGTGTTCCAGATCTTCAAATTTATTCTCTCAGCAGAAAATGCTCATCATGTGGAACAATTTTTGCTATGGAACCATTTTTGTATCGCCTATAGTTTAGCTGGTCTGTTGCGGTTCTGCATCAGGTGTTCCAGTTTCCAAGATAAATTATAGCCTATGTGTTGACCAGACTTAATATCTATACAACAAAAAAAAAATCATTCAAATCCGTCCAGTAGTTCCGAAGATTAGCGTGTGCAAACAAACAGACAAACAGACAAACAGACAAACAGACAAACAGACAAACAGACAGACTTTTTTTTTTGGATTCGTGCTCTATTACTGTTTCTAAACCCCCCTCAATTATTATTTTTTAAATATATTCAATGTACAGACACAGTTTTTTTACAGTCTTATTATATGTATAGATTTTAAATTAAAACTATATAGTAAACTTAATAATTGAAATTAAAAATTTGCACTAAAACTAACTACAAATATAATAATAAAAAAAACAAATATTTTATTTTATTTTTATTTTTTATTTTATTTATTCGGGAAAATAAACAGTTATACATTAAAATCTTACACTAAGTTATAAATATACATGGTATATAAATGTATAACCTACGACATTTTCCACAAAATATTGAAAGTTATACCAGTGTGCTATTCTACAAGAAATTAACAGTAAACTTAAACATAAACGGGCATGCAAACTACATAAAAAGAGAATTATATATATATATATATATTTTAAATAGATCGAGCTAATATTAACCCTAACCATTGTACTCTAAAATAATTTTTTTGGTAAGTGTTCTAAATTTTTGAGCGGAGACGAAGAAGAAGTCGATGTCTTGAAAGATCTTATTGTATTGATTGGTAAGGCGACGTAGGGGCGCTCGCAAGCCCGCGTTTGTGCGACAAGAACTTACTGCAAATAAAGGTCTTGCGCGCACTCCACGCCATAACGTTGTTCTGGGCACTACATAGCTGATTTTATTGCGAATATCAATACAGTCATAAGTGTTACACAGGTCAAACAAGAACTTTGTTTCCAGCATGATTCGCCTAGACTTATATTGTTGATAAATATTGTTGTTATACATCCTACTAATATTATAAACGCGAAAATTTGTGAGGATAGATGGATGGATGGATGTTTGTTACTCTTTCACGTAAAAACTCCTAAATGGATTTTAATAAAATTTACTATGGAGTTAGCTGACACCCTGGATTAACACATAGGCTACTTTTTATCCCTGTATTCCCACGGGAACGGAACCTACGCGGTTGAAACCGCGGGACGTCTGCTAGTATTAAATATTAGAAGACCTAATTATTGTCTATTGTTTATTGAAGTATTTTATTTAGAAATCATGAATAAAATCAATAAATAACGCCGACTTATAATACTAGACAGATTAGCAACATAAAAAAAATCACAAATAATTTACAGATAGGTATCATCTTTTATTTTTATTTGTATAAACTTTTTAGTCAAACAAACAATTTTTTATAGGTACGTTTTACTTTTCACCAATTATATTCTACACTAACTTTGTTTCCCAATATTATTTTGCTGACGTTGCCAACAAGCATCATGTTTGCTGCGAATATAATTTCTTGAAACAATTGAATGTGACTGAATTGAAACCAGCCGTTATCTTGTCAAACAATAAAACGACACGGAAAGCTGTGTTCAATTATGTTAAATAATATACGTAGATATAGAACTATTTGCTAAAATAAACCTATTGAGATCAAGTCCCGTTTTGAGAAAGAACGTTCGTTCTTGCAGAATAATAGAAACTTTAGGTACAATTGTATTACAAATTTTTACCTACTGCAAGTATGCAATTAATTAAGACTCGTATTTTATAAGTGTATTAATATAAAGTATAGGTAGAATCTCACTTATCTAAACTTATTACTTTTACAAGAAAATTACAACTTTGCTTTGGATTTCCGTGTATTTTAATGTCAACTAGTTCATATTTGCTGTCACCTTTTTGTTTGACTATGGTTACGTAATAAACTTAATGTTGAACATCTAAAATGTACGTAAATAATGTATATTTTATTTTATGTATTTCTAACATGAATGTATGAACATAAAAGGTTTCTGCCCGTTTCCTCACCATAAACGACTTTTTCTAATCTCACACTTTTCCTTCTGGGCAATCAATCGGTTGCTGTGCTGCGTGTCGTGGGTTCAATTACTGCACACAACAGATAGGTTATTCCGGATCTGGCTGTTTGTGCATGACAATTAAGACGTTTGTAAATGCATGCGTGACACAGGTAAATATCCTAGTGTCTAGCAACGATTTTTTAAGAAATAAATTATATTTATAAACACTTTAATTTTTCTATTGCATCTTTTTTTCAACCATCCTTGGATTAATTATCTTTCCATTTATTTGAACGTTACTGCCAAAAAATTAATCTTTAAGTTATCTATGAATACCTATAAAAATGAAATATTTACTAACTAAACCAAAACAATTTAAGTACCCGAATGGAACTAACACCAGTAGGTTCTATTTCTTTGTGTTCACTTCACCAATCCACTTCGTTATCTACAAGGA
This sequence comes from Euplexia lucipara, assembly GCA_921972225.1. Classification (NCBI taxonomy): domain Eukaryota; kingdom Metazoa; phylum Arthropoda; class Insecta; order Lepidoptera; family Noctuidae; genus Euplexia; species Euplexia lucipara. Next base: position 19,729,550 of record OV179161.1, read on the forward strand.
CATTAATTGACCTGGTATTAGTATAAATGGAATCAAATAGAAGAAATAAATAGCTTTGGTATTCAACGAAACGATTGAAAATCAATTCCTAAAAGGTCATTTGGGTCGCAGAACTCCTGGTCTAACTTGAACTACACGATTACTTACAAATGCGTGCGTGTTTATCTTCTAGACGGGTTGACTCCTATTCTGTGTGGTTTTTTCCTAATAAACCATATCAGATACTAATCTGCATGGTTCCCACATGAAATCACAAAGATAATGTCAGCAGTTCTGGGCTTTTAACCTTGCATTCGTGTTAAGTAAAGACACAATAGAAAAACAATGACAGTACGAACGCTGGCGTCCGCTTGAGGTTTAATGAATTAAAGAGGCTCTGATCTCTTAGAGTAGAGAAATGTTGCATTGCAACATTTTGTGTTCGTTGTTATTCAAACATCAATTTATTTGATAGACAATGTGGGTTGGTGCATTTTAGCTAACTACAGTTTGGTTTCAAGTCTTTTTAATGTACTAATCACTATACACTACACTTCACTATCACTATACTGTTATGTCTTTTTGTGTTTTAATTTCTGTTTCTATACCAATTTATAGGTCACGGGCGTGTGCTTTTTATGTCGCTTATATAACCAATTTTAGCTGTAAAAGCACGGGCGCAGTGTAGACACGTTAAAACGCCATTGCAGTAACTGTACTGGATATTGGATGGTTGTTTGCTCTTGAGAACATTTCGCCTGGTGTCAAGATCTTTTCTTCGCTGGTCTTCAAAGTCATAAATATGTTGTCAAAGACAATATAATATGTAGGTATACGTATGTTATCATGTAAACAAAGCAATAGAAGTATGTAAGAATCATAGCAGACGGCGCTCTGTAGTTGCCGCTTGGGCAAAAGAGCAAGGGCATGAGCAAAAGGCGTGTTTTTAGGTATGTTTGTTTATTTTTTGTGGGTTGGTACATTTTGGCAACACTTCGTCCTGATCATTGTTTTAATCTCATTTAGTCAGAACACTCACATAACTACACAAATTATACTACTTATCAAAAACGGTTGAACATCAATCCTAACAAAAACTTCGACCCAAAAATACCGGTAAACACCAAGTTACCCCTCAAAGAACGTTCACAACAAACTGAACAACCCAGTTAACTCCAAACTTATTCCCGCTCACCCAGCCAAAGCTTATTTGATTCAATGAACGAAATAAAAGACAAAAAGGTCAACAATAAGATCCGAGACTTGAAAACTTGCATCCGCAGTTACTTTCGGAACTAACCGCCACTTCCTAGGACTTGGCACACACAAAGTCTAGACTCAGCTAAACTTTGGAAGCAAACAGACTGGGAGTTAACTCGGAGTTTACAAAACAACGCCTTAGTCTCGGTTTGTTAACATAGCCATTTGGCTGCTACCAGACGTCACGTTTTGTCTTGTCCGGTCAAGGATTAATTACCTGTACAGATGAGGGTTATCTATACTCTATTCTAATATTATAAAATCGAAAGGCTTGATTGTTTGTTTGTTTGCATCGAACAGGCTCCGGACCTACTGGACCGATTTGAAAAATTATTTCACCGTTGGGAAGCTAAACTATCCCCGGATGAATTGGGCTACTTTTTATCCCTGTATTCCCACGGGAACAGGAACTAAGCGTGTGAAACCGCGTGACGTCTGCTAGTATTATATAATTATGTAAATGAAGGTTTCACTTCAATTAAGAAGAGTTTGATAATGACCGCGAGCTGACATGACAAACGTCTGCTCGTGTCATCAATAAAATAAATTAATTGATTTTTGTAAAATATTATGATTAGGAAACATCAAAGACATTCAATACCTACTATAGACGGGGCATCACGAACAAAATTTTCATCCAAAACTTGTGTCCTATTGGACACAAGTCTATGAGTTCTTTTTAGTACGCTCCGCTGCCGCTCCAATATTCATACATTATTCTAGATGGCGTTACCGAGATATGGGATCAAAGTTTTTCTATGACATTTCCTTGACATGCCCGCTCTATAGTATTTTAAATCTCTTTGGGAAACATTAACTTTAAAATATGTTGTTTTTCTTTTCAGATGAGTTACCTTTTATTACGTTTGTTTTTAATTTCTTATTTATGTGATTAAATATTAAAATTTAGACTTTGGCGGATTTGATTGCTCGTATTAACTGTCAAAGATCCACTCGTTACAGGCCGGGACAAACTTCTTAACTCGAAGATCAAATAGATAGCCACACATCCAAGGATTGGTATCCGGTACTTAGCCATAACCCCCATCGACGTTTTATTCGATAACTTTGAAAAAAAAACATAATTTCATTAAAAATGTCGTTTATCCGTTTGCCGTTGCCGTTTTTTTTTATTCTTCAGATGCTCTAAAGAAGTAAAGATAACTCTTTTTAAGGCATACTGTCAGAGCTTCTACACTGGGAATCTGTGGATTAGTCACACTAAGAGGTCGCTGGATAGTCTGTGTACAGTATAATAATATCTTCAGGATGATGTTGGGGCTGCCTCGTTTCTGTAGTGCGTCAGGGATGTTCGCGCTATATCATACTGACGGCTTTTATGCCCATTCTAGAAATGGAGGATAAGTGAATTGAGAACACATACCTATATTACATTGCAGATTACTCTAATCTTTTGACTAGAAGGCTGACTTTCTAGAATGGGTCCCGACTGCTACAATTTATCTTGTATTTCAAATAATGTTAAAAAAAATGAACTCCTGTACTATTATAATTTACCTATCTTTTTTAGTCGAGTACCCGTTTGCACTAAACTTCTTAGAGAGCCTAAAGACTATTATGTAAGGTCTAAATTGTCATTTTTGCAAAGATTTAACGCTTATAAGCATCGCCTTAGCAACTGGCGATTCTTAAGTTAAGTACTCGTAAGTGCAATCGCGTACAAAGACTTTCTTGTTTGAGGGCTTTATCAAGAATACTCAAAAAAGCAGTCGGGTTTTTTAGTTTTTTAAATTACCGTCTTTTTTCCAACTGCCTCGTTGGTGACTGCCTCGTTGGTCTAGTGGTCGCAAGCGCTACTGCTGAGCATGAGGTCCCGGGTTCGATCCCCAGGTCGGGCAAAGTGTTATTGAGTTTTTCTATCTGAAATTTCTCAGTAGCAGCCCGGAGTCTGGATTTGCGCCCGATTGATGGCAATATGCTCGCCCCCTATTACATGGGACTCAAAACATAACTGGCGAAATGTGGGTGTACTACCAGGTACACCTCTGCCTAGCCCTTCGGGGATTACAGGCGTGACGTTATGTATGTATGTATGTCTTTTTTCTATTGTGGTTCCTATGGATTGTAAATATACGAAATAAAGAATATTTTATTTTATTTTATATTTGTGTCTCGTCTGCGTATTCCGGACTTACTTAAACACGTATTTCCGCTTGTTACCAACCAAATAATCAGATAAAATTAACGATTACCACTACAATAATTGATGGTGAACCCTGATATCGACAAAACCTTTCTAAAAATCACATCAGCCGACCAATCACCTAGAAGTTCCCGAAAGCGTTTTTCCAAAATATTTTCCATTACCATTAATCAGTTCACAAGTTGAATACGAAGTTACTTCACTAATATAATTTATCTATGTCACGATTTTCAGGAGGGACAAACAAAGTTATTGACACCGTGACTTCCGGCGGATGATTGATTACATTCAACTTTAACGGTATAGGTATTCATTTGACGTTTTGATTGGTGTTTTCATGCGAAATTACAATTTGTGTGTGGTGGGGAGGGGGATTCAAGATACAACCTCTGCGTAGCATGAACACATTGAACACCGAAGAAACGGCCTTTGTCTACAGACGAATCGGCAAAGTGACAGATTATACAGACATGAACCTCAATCTGTCAAATTTCTTTCAATACACCTGCCTGCGTAGCATGAACACTTAATTTCTTTTCTTCCGAGACACGACAAAGACCGTTTCTTCGGTATTCATGCTACACAGGCAGAAGGCCGTATCCTGTAATTTAAAACGTCAAAGCCTTAGTTAGGTAGGACCAAACTTACAGTTTTTTTTTATCTTGATTACAGTTTATTATGTAGGTAGTTTATTTTTTAAAAAGTGTTTTATCAAAATGACGCACTTTCGAAACACATCTAGTATGGTGGTGTTATAACAGTTTAGGTACATTTGTCATTGTACAGAGGTCAGCCAACCTACCCTAATGTGTCAAAGTTCTTTGATAGTTTTTCAACTTTACGAATATTAAAAACAATTAAAGGTTTATTTAAAAAAAAGTTTCGAAATTTATTAACAGACAAGTGTTAGTATAATATAATATGACTTTTTGAATGATAGTATTTGACATTTTGTATTCTTAATATATACCTATATTAAGAATACAAAATGTCAAAATACTATATTATTTTATTTTATTTCTTATTTTGTATGTACATTACCTGACATTTATTATTTCTATTCAATTTGTGTGACTTCTACTGACTTGTTTATTTTGTACTTACTATGTATAATTTTTCTTTTCTGTTTGTTGTAAATTTTATAAATTTGTACGCCTTACAAGTGAAACATGTACATACGTACGTTTTTTTTTAATGTAACATCCTGCATGCTTAACTAGCATGTATACACATGTTTACACAAATAAAATGATCCTTATCTTTATCTTTCAATTGGGAAAATTTTGGGGCTGCTTAATGTGCAGCGTGTGTATGTACATCAGTTTTGTGAATTATAATAAAAATGATGAAGTTACGAAGCACCTACAGCTTTTTATGCTATGTTTTGTGCATTTTAAATGTTAAATTATTTTAATTGCCGTCCACTGTTTTTTTTTAACAAACACTATACATCTGACTTCTATGATAACAACACTAAAAGAAACTCCGAAGTTACAGTCTCCTTTGAAGACTTTATCGTCTGAGGACCATGCAGTATTAAGAGTAAGGGCGAGACTCCACCAAAGCAGAGACGAGAAGAGATGTGTTTTACAACCAATCAGCTTGCATCATTTTGACCACTCAGTGCTTAGCTTCAGCGCAATACAATATCCTATTGGTTAATTACAAGACATCTCTCGTCTCCGCTTTGGTGGAGTCTCGCCCTAAGAAATGGTCTCTTAAGGAAAGAACCACACAGATTTGAGTGGATCTTTCCAGTCAGTGCATGCATATCAGTGATTGTAAGCTCAACTCGTAAATATATTCCTTGTATAAATATTTTTTTATTTGCTGTAAGTACTTCCCCATTTTCTACATCTGAATAGAAAAGAAAAGAAAGAAGGAAAGAAAATATATTTATTTGGGACACGCACAGGAATTTAACATTAAAAAACTAAAAATAACATATTAAATAAAAATTAAAACAAAAGACCTGTGCGAGGCCAAAAAGGCCTATCTCAGCACGATGTCACGATACTTAAAGAAAAGCAATAAATACCGCAGCGCTGTTATTCTGATAGGGCCTACTGCAATGCCATGAATACATTAATGTACAATAGCCCACAAAGAGGCATAAATTATATATAAATAAATAAGAATATAAATAATAAGAATATAAAATGACAGATGCAACAGATGAAAATATCCAAAATTAAAAACGAAATTAATTCTCCTACGCATCCCTCACGTTCCAGCTACTGGATAGGTATGTAACCATCACAGAGCATGAAACTATGCTTACTTACATAGTCTGTGGTCTGTGACGAAGGACGCGGGCGCAACCAACCGGAGAGCCGGCTGGCTGACACTTGACAGTTAAACTTGTAATAATAACTTAGGCGTTTTGCATTAATTGTCACAATATTATTAGAATTGTTAAAATATTACAGAAAAAAAGTTGATTGGCAATATCATGGTTAATAAAGCAATAATACTACTTTATAGAAATGTGTAATTGTGTGTGTGTGTGAATCTCATTAGTCTATCACTCTCTAGGTATCATTAACTACCTAACCAATTATGTTAATATACGTGTCATATTATTATAATACCAGTGTTTAACTTGGATTGAAAGCCTGTCAGACGTTCACAAGACCCCAACCCAGTTACTGGGTACAATACCCCTCAGTTAACCTGATTGTTGGGCTTCTGAATACCCGTAACGACTGTCAAAGTTATTTTTAGTCATGTCCACCACCATTGTCTTATACAATTTACGAGTCAGTGCTATTTAGATAAATAAATATTCCACAACTTTTATACAACGCCATTTATTCCCAAACTAAGCAGAGCTAGTGCTGTGAGTACTAGACAACTGATATACATACATATTATAGATAAATTACTCCCGGACACAGAACAAATGAGCGTGCTTTCTCAAGTATTTGTCCTGGGTGGGAATCGATCCCACGATCTCCAGCATGGCAGTCAGAGCCACTAACCACTAGACCAACCGGCCAGTCTATGAAATACGAGCATCCACTCCAAATCCACTTTGTTCAAAGATAAGGATTTTTGGAAATTAAATCCTGAACACTTACCCAGATTGTACAACTTCCTTAAACAAAATTGTGGCGGGGATTTATAAGCATACAAGTGTAGGGGATTTTTGTGTTGACGAGGGTTCCGGGAAATCTAATTGAACGTTGTACCTATATTTTTGGGTGTACGATATAACTTTGTACCAACGAATGGTTGTGACATTAATAAGAGATGTTCTGCCAACAATGAGGAGTCCTGGGGGATGCCGCAGGGATGACGGTGCTAAATGATGCTTGTTGTTGCCCTGATATGGGGCTTTATTTTGTGAAAAATGTTTGGGGATTCGTCTTTTAGACTTATTGTGACTTTAAAATAATTCAAGGCAGGATGATTTATGTAATATAAAAATACAAACCTAAATAGAACCAGCACGCTACTATCCCACTGTACCTTCTTAGACAGAAGATTAAAAGAATTAATCAGCACGCTTGCTTAAGATAAGTACACAAGTTCAGAGTTTCATGTTAATTATGAGTCTTATTTGTAATCAAATTTTCTTACAATGCATGTTTTGGCAACACCAATGTCTGTATTGTCTCCGATCAATATTTAAAGTATGTATTTATGTTTTTTTTTACCACAATATATTATAACAAAATATTATACAGGGTTATTTTTCAATGACCGGCCATTGAAAAATAACCCTGTTTATGTCACCAAATGGTGCACATTTTTTAATTTTCTTATTTATCGGAATTACCTACATTATGTTTCACAAAGTCTACGAAGTCACATTGGTATTTGTCTTAATTTAAACCTAAATCGGTAAGTAATTATGTATTAAATGACCTAAAGAGGATCTTTTTTTATCTTATTAAGTTCTGAAACATTCAAAAACATAGCACAAAATAAAAATAGATATAGTAATTACACTAGGAAAATAAAGTAACAAAGTCAAATGAGGATAGAAACCCATAAATACTCATTACAATAATTTACAAGCCGCAAAAAGTTATTTGTCATAAATGATTTGTAACGAATTAATCATCCTAATAAGATATGAATGGCCACAAATAGAATCTCACTTCATTATGGAACTCATTATTGTGCAATAATTAGTTTGGACTTTTTAAATAATAAAATCGAAAGCTTTTAAAGGTTCGATTCAATCGGTATTAATAGGGCGATTAGAGGAGATGAATAAGTGATAGGAGGAAGCGGCAGCGGACAACTACATTACCTACTATCTTATTGCAAGATATTTTTTTACAAAACTTTAATGTCTAGAATATGTAACTAAGTTTGATCAGGTTCATGACCACTCCACATAATATTTATGAAATTTTAAGTGAACCACGAATTGCAACTGGATAGTCTCCAATTCGGCTAAAAGTTTCGACTACAAAATGAAGGGAATGTCATAAAAATCTAGGTACAGACGCCAGCACATCAACCTACCCTAAACTGTCAAATGTTCCCAATCGAACATGAACCTTATTTTGTTTTAATAGGTTTTCAACTTTATGTTGAAAACCTATTAAAGTTTGACATATTGGGGTAGGTTGATGTGCTGGTGTTTGTACATGAATTATAAAATAAATAAAAAAAATATATATATATATATAAAGTAAATACAGTTATATGTAGTTTGGTTTTTGTTTTTTTTTGTATGAAGTCACCAAGCTACTACTTTTTTTTTGCATTTCACAACCTAATTCTTGGTAAATTGACTGGCTGTTTGACTTTACGCCAAAAGTTTTAGAAGCGGACAAAACCGCAGTGTAGTACATCACATAATTAATCTACAATGTTTTCACGCAAGCAAAATATTTTTGTTAAGCAAAGTTATATGTGCATATGAAAGTTGAACTCAGCAGCCCGTACCCGCTCCCGCTCCGCTCAACACCAACGCCATGTCTTATTCCATCACGCACAGAAGTAATTTGAACGGTTTTTTTCGTGCGTGCTGCCCAAGTAATTGTTAGTATTAATTCGCCTCCCCACACCGCACGCGATCCAAATATTGTTATAGGCACTTAAATTTATTCCCTAGCAGAATATCAGCTGGTTTAATGGCACTTACGGGCAGGGCTGATGCTGGGGAGGATTTACCATTCATGGTAAAGGAAATAAAGGTTTTACGGGCATGTGAAAGAGCGAAGGAAGTTATCGTTCAGCAATGAATACTTGAATTGGGTGGAATACTTTAACTACTTGGCGAACACGGTTAGATGACAATTTTTGAATAGAGTTGAAAAGATCTGTTTCGAGGAAAAATTGAAACATGTTTTTAACAAATAGATTTGCAATGCTTGTCTGCTAAAAAGCGTTTATTTAAACAATTCCCCACAATTTTATTTCTCTTGTAACGTGGGTGCGTTTATATTAAATAATAATATTATAATAAATAATAATACCAGCCTGTTACTGTTCCACTGCAGAGCAAAGGCTTTCTCTCACATAGAAAAGGCACGAGCATTGATCACCACGCTTGCTCAAGGCGGATTGGTAATTTCAAACTTATATCAACTATACGTCTAGGTTTCCTTACGATGTTTTCCTTCACCGATATCTATGATGTAAAAGATAAACTTAGAAAGTACATATGAATTGCAAAAGTCGCATTTGTTCTTGCCCGGATGTGAACCACAACCTCGTGCATGAGAGGTAGGCGCCTTAACGAAAGGCGCCTGTAAATGTGAAACTTTCGAGTCTAGCAACAGCTACATCCGAATCAAATTTCAACCATTCGATTCATTTAAAGTTACCCCGTGAAAACAGAAGTAAAGAGAACTGTGCCTAGCATTAAATATGACAGCTCAACTTACCTTCACTTCATCTACAGTTTCACTGGGTCACTTTTACAAAATAGCACTGCTGTAGACTATGCAAATACTTTTCCAAGGCTGGAATTAAATCAGTAACACGCAGCATAGCAGCCAACTTAACTGTCAAGCGTGTGATTCTGTTGTCTGTGCGATAACTTGAGAGCAATCTATAGTCGTATAAGATTTAAAGTTTTAATTGTGTGACGATATTGTGCTTACACTATTTGAAATGAGCAAAATAGTGAAGTCCCAATTTGAACCTAAACCTAAAAATACAAACTACAAGAACGAAACATAAAACTAAACAAAATCCCGAACGTGCGTGAACCGCTCAACCGTAAGTCATGAACATGTTTATATGTAAAAGGGTCACCCAAGGTCAGGCTAGGTCTCTGGTTAAGTTAGGACTAAGTAGTGATGCTACACTGGATGCTAAAATAGGATATGAGCTAAAACTTTATGAGCGAATCGGCACAGTCGTTGAGTTTTGTGGCTTAAGTGAACACTTTTGTGAAATTGGAGAGGGTTTCGGTTTTAGTATAAGGTATTTTTTGTTGTTCTCTGAATCTGCTATTTATTAGGGTTGCGTAAGAATTTACTTATATGAATTACCGTTATACATTGGGTAAGATGAAATGGCCAATGTATGGATGATGTGAGAAAAGTAAATAATATGGCCAAACTGGTATTCGAACTATGGCATGGTTTGGTATTATTTTTTGAGTCGTAGTTCTTCTTCAGTTAAGCTAAAATATAGGTACTTTAAATCCTCAAAAGACTATCTCAGAGACGTATGGTGTTAATATGACATGATCATGCCAAGTTTCAGATTGTTTCGATGTTTCTTTTCAGATAAGTTGACCTGGAAACACTTCGTTTAGTGTAAGTAAAAATGACGTGTAAAAGTTTAATCTGATTATCAAAATAAACTATAAGTTTAATTTACTGTGAAAAAGATACATATTTCAAATGAATCCTACGTATTCCAATCATAGCAATTGTCACTCGAACGACCAATTTCTTCAGACTTAAACCAATTGGTAATGATAATGATTGTTTACTAATCGCACCTCCAGTGCGACAAAGGCGTAAGTAAGAATACGTCACTTTTTTTTTATTGCAGTTTCGTATAGCGCAGATAAAGATACACCATTCTTAATTTTTCCGTTAAGATCTGATGAAAAATTAAGCCATTATACCAAAAAAAACATTAGTCGCGTCACATAAGTTTTACATTTTTTCAGATAAAAAGTCCACAATCCTACTTAACTACATTAAATTTGACAAAAAATATATTTATTCTTACTTACGTATTTGTTTCCCTATAACAGGCTGAAATTAGTAAGCGTACTTTCTAATACGACTTGGTTTTAATGACATATATAAAACAAAATAAAGCAAAAAAGGCGTAAGTAGTGTTTACCCTCTGCATTTTATGATGGTCTAAACGACATAACCACGATCGGTTACAGTGTCCAAATAAATTTATAAAACGATGATTAGAGTAAACAGTACTACATTTGAGAATTTGATTTAATTAAGTAAGGAAAACGTGTGTAAAACTTAAAATATTAATTATCTTTAATACACGACAATTTCATTTATCTGAAATATCGTTGAAAAAAAGCTGGAATTTTTTTGCTATTTAATGGTATATAACAAAAGATCATAAGATCAAATACTAAATAGATATACCAGACCAATCAGTTTTTTTGCTCTCCTGTAAAGTTAGCATTTTCTTCTTACGCCTTTGTCGCACTGGGGGTGCGAATTGTAATAAATACCAGTTAAGTCAGACTCGCAGATTAAAGGTGCCGTACGGGCAAGGGCGAGCAAAATATGTCAAAAAAATCAAGCTATAACTTTTCATTTTTTACATTTGTTGCAGTGACAACAGAAATACACACTGTGTAAAAAATTCAACTGTCTATCTATTAAACAGACAGACGAAACGACAGAAAAGGATTAGTAACAAGGCCTTGTCATCCTTTATTACAAAACCCTAAAAAATAACGTGTAGAAACAAACCAGGACCACTGCCTAATAACAATAATGAAAGAGGCTACACAAGGCTTGCGTGTTCTACATAATAATATTATACTTTTTATTTCTAGCCAACTTTATTGGCTATACAATTATACGCACCGTTTTATCTTTGCATGCCACATGTCAGACTCGAATTTGTTACTTGTGTAACCATCTATCAAGGTAGGGTTTATTAATAAATGTCTTGTGAAGTCTAATTTGTGTGTGTCTAGAATGAGGTGTAGGGAGCATCTACGTTTGACTGACCTGCTGGTCTAGTGGGTAATGGCCCTGACAGCTATACCGGAGGTCATGGCTTCCCACCCAAGACAAATGGTTGTGTGATGAGCACGATAATTTGTTCTGTGTCTGGGTGTAATTAATCTATAATATTATTTTGCACGTATTTAGAAGCCCACCAGCCCTGCTTAAGCGATGTGAAATAATTATTTATTTATAATCAAGGTGTTCAGTTTTTTGGATGGCATGGCTCATAATATACTACAACCAATTGTTAATTTTGTTAAGTTTCTCTGTAACTGAACCGTAACTATTTTGTTATGTAAGTAAAAAAATGGCTTTGAACCAAAACTGTTTTTTTTTTAATATTGTAGGCACGCGTTTGACCACTATCTCACCTGATGGTAAGCGATGATGTGGTCGACGATGTAGCACGCTTGCCTAGAAGCAACCTGTTTACTCTTGACTTGAAGACCCCCAGGTTGTAGCTATCAGGAAACACCGAATCCGGCAGGGAATTCCACTCTTTAGCTGTTCGAACAATGAATGTATATTATTTAAAGTAATAAAAGACTGATAGCCAATGATGAGGTACTAATCAGCAAAGTTCTTTCCCAAATATGTTGCGTAGGTTTCCAGTTTACCTGGATGCCGCAAAATGATAAACTGGTATTCACTCCTGGAACCAACTAGATATTGTGCTTTTTGAGACCAGAAGATTTTAAAATGGTTTAAAATGTTTGGTCGCCTTTCCACGAACTGACGTCGGCAAACGTAAGTTAACCATTCTTATTCAGCAAAAAGGCCTCATTCTTCGAGTTGTGCAGCGTTTAATATTATACAGAATAGTAGACTTAACTAACCCAAACATATTATGACCAACAGCAATGAAAGAGAAAAGTCCCACACACATCATCCATCGACATTTATCATCGTGAAACAACCCAACCCCGGTGGTTACAACGGTCATTCAACCTCTACCACTGCCTCATCTACAGTTATGGACAACACGACCATTTACGTAACATTGGAATACATTGCGTGTCCTCTACAAACATGAGGAGACAATGCCGATACAAACGCATCCATGGACATCGGATAAAGGTTTTTATTGAAGCTGGTGTTGTTTTGTTTTTGTAGGCTTTGTCTAACACTGGTAGTACAATTTAGAATCGAATAGATGCATATAGTAGGCGCCGCTAACTGTTGTTGATGCATTTAGATTTGGTTTTGTATTTACGTAGTTTTGCATTTTTTTCCATAACAGCAAACATACGGTTTTGGTCATTATTTAGATCGTAAACTTTAAAAATAAAACGTAAATTCGTTACTATTGGCGTTATGTAATGTTAAATAGATCTATACTTTATAGTGGTAACCAATGATATTATAAGTAAAACGTATAGATAGGTTAGAAACGCTCAGCAAGCGACACGTTAAAATGTTGCTAACTAGCTACACTTGACCTCAGTATCTCGTCGCGCCGTCAACGGACGCGTGCGTGCGTTAGTGTACCGTTTTTAAAGATCGAATGTTGTTTAGGTAACCTATCTACACCTTTTTTACTTATAATATCATTGGTGGTAACCCAAAAACAGTCGCTAAACAAGCATGCTTAGTATTTGTCTCGGACTTGGAATGCGTCGTCTGAATAGTGGTCGCAAGCACTGAGCATTAAGTCCCGGGTTGGATCCCCGGAACGAGCAAAGCGTTAATGAGATTTCCCATTTAGAACTCCTCAGTAAGTATCAACTCGGAGCCAGGATCTTTGCTAGATTGTTAACAATAGGCTCGGACTTTATCACATGGGACTTAAACATAACTGGAGAAATAGGTGTAGGTACTACAGATATACTTCTGCCTAACCCTTTAAAGGGTTGCAGACGTGATGTTATAATATATTATGTTATTCATATCATATTGTTAAGTTCTAAACCCTACCTAACCCTTTAAAGGGTTGCAGACGTGATGTTATAATATATTATGTTATTCATAGGGTACGTATCATAATCCCGAAAGTCAAAATACCGATGATTGAAATACCGACGTACAAAAACCGAAATTTAAAATACCGAAAGTTTTAAATGCCGATAGTCGTTATATCGAAACACAAAATACCGATGTACAAATGCCCGAAAGGACGAAATCCCGAATGGACGAAATCCCGAAAGGACAAAATCCCGAATGGACGAAATACCGATGGACGAATTACCGATGGATGAAATCCCGAATGGATAAAATACCGAATGGACGAAATACAGAAATTGTCACCGTTTTCGAGAAAACGAAGGCGAGTGAGCGAAGCGAACGTATCGTGGCAGCGGCTGCTGAGCGCCAAATTTCCTCTTTTGCAAAGCAAGCATGCATAGAAGATTAGGTAGGTTTCCTAGTGAATAAAAAAATTATATCGTATAATCATAATATTACTCAATATAATTCAAGTAAAACAGTTACTCAAAATGGAAACGGCTAGGTTAGGTTAGGTTAGAACTGTGACCACGCAACGCGCGAAGGCGAGCGAGCGTAGCGAGCGTGCCGCGGCAGCGGCCGCCGAGCGCCAGATAAAATATCTTTGAGTTCTAATCTACCATGCATGCGTGCATTGCAAAAAAGGGGCATCTGGCGCTCGGCGGCCGCTGCCGCGGCACTGATTTACTTGAATAATAATGATTAATATTATGATTAAGCAGTATAAAAATTCACAAGGAAACCTAATCTACCATGCATGCTTGCTTTGCAAAAGAGGAAATTTGGCGCTCTGCGGCCGCTGCCGCGGTACTTCATTTTCTCGGAAACGGTGACAATTTCGGTATTTCGTCCATTCGGTATTTCATCCATTCGGGATTTTAACTTTCGGGCAAATGTACTTTCGGGATTTTGTACTTCGGGTTTCTAAGCTTCGGGATTTCAAACTTCGGGTTTTTAAACTTCGGGATTGTAAACTTTCGGGCAAATGAACTTTCGGGATTTTAAACTTTCGACCAAACATACATTCGGCGTTTCAATTTTCGGGATTCCGTCCATCGGTATTTTAAAATTCGGGATTATGATACGTACCCTATTCATATCATATTATTAAGTTCTAAACCCTATCATACATGTCTGTCTAAAAACGTATTGTAACTTTATTGGATAACACAAACTCGATAATACCTTTTTGCATCCCGGGGGTACAATGACTGCAACGTTATCTAAAATCGCCAATACGAACTAAATGGATCTATCAGTATGCTCACAAAACATATTGTAATTTAAAATTCAAATATTACGTATATATTGAAAGCCGAACTATGTATGTGTGTTGACCAAAAATATTCAATATTTACAATAGACTGGCAATCACGAACAAAATTTTGCTAATCTCTGGAAAAATGCCGACGAACGTCTACACGCGTTAGCCCTGAATAATACCTCACGAACTACGAACATCGTTTTGTTTGCAGTTCGGGAGCGGCTTTCCAGCGTCTCGCCCCTCACACCCCGCACGATTGCCCTGTCTAGACGGCTTCGTCGGACGACTGTAGGTTTTTAGACTGTAATAGTATCTTAAATCTATTTGGTGTCGACTGATAAGTTAAATGTTCCTCTTTAAATTTCTTTTCCCGACTGTATCTATGACCCTAATATAGCTGGGGAAAAGGCAGGCATCTGCCTAGCCTTTCCGAATGGTCAAAGTCAAAGTAAGTCATTTATTTCAATTATGCCATTTAAAGAGGCACTTTTAGACGTCTTTAAAAGTTAAATTAAATAATTATAGTGATTAGAGGACAGGCATATGCCTTGCCTTTCATAATCGTCAAAGTTAAGTCATTTATTTCAATTAGGCCCTCTAAAAGGCACTTTTGAACGTCAAAATTACAACTTAAATACAATAATAGTGATGCTAGTTGGCTCTTTCAAAAGATAGTAGGTACCACTAGTAAGTACGTTGGAGGTAAAATAAGTATTAACGAATTAGTTTTCTCAAACGTAACTTAAGTATTATTGTTAGCAAACTAAGCAGCTAATTGGAAAGTCCCATATTTCTTCTTGTTTCGACAGCCACTGTTTCGAAAATGGAAACACATTTACCAGGACATAAAGTACTTTGGAGTATCCTTTGTGTAGAAATGTTGTGTTTAGACCACAAAGCCTGAGCCTATCGAAAACAGTTTGCTCTCATGTTTACATCGGTCGCTTCCAATGATAGGTGAACCTGGGCACTTTGTGAAATCTATATCAATACCGTCGTGAGTGACGATTTTGGTGGTTTTTATTCCAAAAATTTGAAGTAAAATTAAAGATAACAAAAGAAAGAAAGGTCAAATGTTGAAGTGTTTATGTACAGACGCTAGCACATCAAGCTACCCAATTGAACTTTTAGACAAATTTTCCCATTTGAACGTGAACCTCAGTCTGTTTGCAATAAAGTTGAAAAACTATCAAATAAATTTGGCACATTCGGGTAGGCTGATGTGCTGGTGTCTATACCTATCATCACGCCTGTTTTCTCTAAAGGTTTAAGTAGAGGGTACCTTACCTATAATAAACCCAAAATTCGCCAGTCCCTCGTAATAGGGAGCAAATTCGTAACAAGAGTACACAATAGGTAATACAATGTGCATCGGAGTAAGCATTCAAATGTTGTATTTTTTACTAATTAATTTGAGTACGATTTCTATTGATGATTTTTATGTATCATACATTATTTCATGTCACATAGATACTTTAATATAGTTCTTTATCACATCGTCTTGGAAGACGAGTACTGTAAGATGTGGTACACTATTGGTGTGAATAAATAAATAAATTCAAACTTTACAACCAGAAGAAAATTCCAGATGGCAAACTCAACAACACTTTACCAGACCCGAAAATCGAACCCAAAGAAGGAGCAGTGACACAAGCGACTGCTAGAACAACGAGGCTGTCAGTAAGGCAGTGTTTATTAACGTGCTTTCTGATGCACGAAGACATTTCGGTGCATGGATGGTGAGTGGATTTTTAGAGGTATGAGGTGTTCAGGGTGTAAAGTTTCTCATCCGCCATTGAAAAGGGAGGATCTTCCGATTGGGTGATGTATCTGATGGGCTACTATTGCCCGACGGTTGTTGTTGGGATCTATACATTCAATCGCGCGGATAACTTTAACATCGCGATGTAGGATATCAGTCTTTAGTTCGTATGTGGCGAGATAGATGTCGCTACAGATTGACACCTAACCTCCGATCAACCTTGGCAAACTTTGTTTACCTTAAAAATAAACCCGTGCGGCTATTATTATTAAGTCTCAAGACGTGAGAGACTGTGATAAGTACTAAAACCTTAAACGTTAAAAAGGGTGTTATTTACTTGATTTTCTAAAAGAGGTTTTACGCATTTCCACCCCTCCTTATATCGTAAAAGTATGGAGCGCTATGTGATTACTTTGAGTGTAATGTTATGAGCGTACCTGAGCGCTCAATTGTACTTCAGTAACTGTTGGTATGCTGGGAAATCGTATGTTCATTATCTCTACTAACTTTGTTTTACAGTTTTGTAATAAACATTATTTTGGGGCGACCTCTTGATCAAAATAAAGGAGACAGAAACTGGTTTCATAACCAGAATTTTAACATTATTGTAAGCAATAATATTATAAGTAAAAAGGTGTCAATAGGTTATAAGCGCTCAGCAAGTGACACGTTAAAATGTGGCTAACTAGCCACACTTGACCTCAGTGTCGCGTCGCGCCGTCAACGGACGCGTGCGTGCGTTAGTGTGCCGATTTTGAAAATCGAACTTTCTTTAGGTAACCTATCTTTTTACTTATAATATCATTGATTGTAAGTGATTATGTTGAGCGTAATATTCATTAATCTCGTCAATATTACTCAATAATGATTACTTACCTATTAGAAGACCCTAACAGAGGCCCATGTACGGTATTAGACCTTTGACAACAGGTTAGGCACTTACCACAGGTTAAGAAGAAGAAGGAAACGCTCTAGAACGATATACACTGGCTCTAAAAAGGCAAAAAGCGCTCTTGTGTCAAAATCACCTCGTGGAAATGTAGGTAAAGTAAAGGTGAACTGAGTTGAACTGTCACTTAAGATCTAGGCATTGACAGTACACTTCACTCAAGTTTTCTATAAGTGATTACGACCGGCATGATTGTGGGTGTATGACCAGCCGGTCGATTCTGTAAAAGTCACCCTAACTTGTGTATTCTAATTGCTTACAAAATCGGTTTTGTTAAATATAAAATAACTGTTAAACACGCTGCGTACGCCCGTAGGTACAAATTGGAAACCGTTACATAAGTCACGGGACCTCCACAGCACATTGTGCTGATTTATTTGATAATTACAACAAAATTATGAACATTTAGGCAAGCTAAAATGATTTAATACTAATATTGTTACAAATGAGAAAATAAATATGCTGTGTAACTTATTGTTTATGCGTATATTACGATACTTTAATTAGACAATAAATATAATATAATATTCGATTAATCATTGACGGGCCTATTGGTCTAGTAGTTAGTGACCCTGACTGCTATGCCGGAGGTAGTGGGTTCGATTCCCACCCAGGAAAAATGTTTGAGTGATGAGCACGATCATTTGTTCTATGTCTGGGTGTAATTTATTTATAATAAGTATGTAATATATTTATTTGTTATATATTTATATAAGTATGTTTATCAGCTGTTTAGCAGTAACCCATAACACAAGCTCTCAAGCTTAATAGGACTAAATGGCGTTGAGTGAAAAGTTGTGGAATATTTATATTTATTTTATAACACTCATCATAGTACGTTTGACCACTATCTCACCTGGTGGTATGCGATGATGTGGTCGAAGATGAAGAACGCCTGGTTAGAAGTAACATAGGTTACTTGTAAACAGGCGTTCTTCATCGTCCTAGAAGCATCCTACAGGTCTTCAAGTCAAGTGTGGATAGTTACTCTTAAATTAAAGACCCCTACTAGGAAACTTAACATTTATACAGGGTGTTAAAAGAACGATCACATAGCCGATAATCACTCATGTCATTCTGTTCATATAATTAAGTAACTTTAACCAAAAATTAATGCTGGAAAAAATCTTTTTTTAACATAGATATTTAAAAAAAAGATGCTTTTTATTGCGCGCATTGCATAGCGCGACAACGCAACGCAACTTTCGATCAGTTGAGCGTGTGGCCACTCGCACTTGGTCTTTGACCCAACCGGCCCGCTTGTTTAGTATCCGTTGCATTTTTGAAACTTCAAATGCGTAATTTGTTTTGAAAAATTGATAATTTTGAAAATGATTGTTTGGAAGAAAGTTTGCGAATGATACTTGGAATACAATTTTGTAAAAAAAAACGAAAAAATATTGCACTTTGACCTTCAATATCTCCAAAGCCAGTGAATTCCCAGGTATGATCTAGAAGAAAAAACTATCCAAGTGATGGGTAGAATTAGTTTTCGTTTACGCTAAGGGTCTTTTTACACCCTGTATAGATCTGCAGTGCTATTCTGTCAAAATCACCGCGTGAAAGAATTGGTGAAGTAAAGGCAAATTGAGCTGTCATTCTATGCTCAAGCTAGATATTAGTTCACATCACTCAACTGTAATATTTCTGACAATGTTTTATCTTTTTGCACCACTTTTCATATATCCTATTTCAACTTAGTCAATTTACATTGGCTAAATGAATGAATCAAGTTTTCAAAAGATGGAAGGACTTTTACTGAATCAACCTGCTTGACTCAAGTTGTCCGTTGATGTATTTTCAACCCTATATTATGCTTTAATTTACATAAAACTAAAAATATATTTTTTTGTTTAACATCTTTTTATAGCTGAACTAGTGATGGAAGTGCCCTTTTAAGCAAGTAAATGTCTGTATTAGGACACTCCACTCTTCCGTAAATAAAATTTACATAATGTTCACACAAGAATTATTACTGCTTCTGACGACAGGGTTATGATTTTTCTTCTTCAAACAGGAAGTACAGACGCCAGCACGTCAAGTTATCCCAATGTGTCAAATTTTCCCAATTAAATATGAACCTTATTCTGATTGACATAAAGTTGAAAAACGATCAAAGAAATTTGACACATTGGGGTAACTTGACGTGCTGGCGTCTGTACTTTTGAGAAAATGTGAGGTACTTGTGCTTGTATAACTTGGCTTCTATGGAAGATGTCGCCAAGATTCCTGGACAAAAAAAAACACAGTTTTTTTATTGAACCCGGGGAGCGTATAATTATAACTCAATTTCTCAAAAAATGCTACTTATGCTTTTTCTTCTTAGGAGGGCAGAATAATGCAATTATAATTATTTCTAATTTAAAATTTATGCAATTTCGAGAAAATTTTGTATATTATGTTATGTGTGGAATGAACTAAAAATATTAATGACCTGGTGGTTGACGTGACACTCAACCCTAAAAATTCAAACAAATTATAATATCGAGACTGTCAAATACAATGTTTCCGCGTAAAGCCGCGCACGACGCGTAATTTGTACGGGCGCGCACGTCGTGTTCCGGAGTAATTATACTGATGTTAATTCAATTCTGTGGCCGGCTGTACACGCGAGGCAATTTTTACGCGCGCCCAAGACAACCTGCGTATAATTGGAGGGTACTGACTTGACACTTAGCATTTTGAGGGTTGGATTTATACGCGTGACATTTGTATTTTTGTGAAGGGGACGTTTTGGGGTTAAGGTGGTAATAGGTGCGCGTAACGAAGGTAAACATTTACATTAATTGAATTTGATTACTAAGTCGGTAAGGGGAATTTGTTTTCCTTACGGTAACTTGTCGGCTTGAAATATTTACGTTGTCTTGGCAGTAGATAGCTAGGTATTATTGTTTTTTGGGGTTTAGAACTAAAAAAGGTGACAACAGAACCCTTTTACTAAGTCTGTCTGTTAGTAAGCTATGACTCATAAACCGTAATAGATACAATAGACAGTTGAAATTTAACAGAATGTGTATTTCTACATACTTAGCATCTGCCTAGCCTTTTCCCAACTATGTTGGGGTCAGCTTCCAGTTTAACCGGATGCAGCTGAATACCACAACACTGCAGCACTCCGACTCACTGGAGCATATATGCAGCATCACCCCGACTCACTGGGGCATCAGCAGCAACACCCCGACTCACTGGGGCGTCACCGCAGACAGTTCCGACCCACTGTGAACTATGCAGCATCTGGTTCCGACTCACTGGAACACCTCACTGGCCTGGCAAGCACTCCAAGACTCAACCTGCTATCGACCTCCGGTCTCGGAGGGGAGTGATGTAGCGACATCTATCTCGCCACATACGAACTATCCTACATCGCGCTATTAAAGTTATCCGCGTAGTTTGTACGTATACAAGTTCCCGACAACAACAGTCGGGCAGTAGTTAGCCCACCAGACACAACACCCGTCTGGTCGGAGGATCCCACCTTTTCAATGGTGGATGAGGAACTTTACACCCTGTTCCTCATACCTCCAAACTCGTATATTAGCGCAATAACACCAGAATTAAAGTAAGCGCCCATACAAGTATCTACTGATGTTTTGACATTTTACAAAAAATACTCAATTTTGATTTGTGTTCCTACTGGTATTAAAACAACATTGTAAATGGTTATGCGATGGTACGGGACCCTTCGTATCCAACTTGCTTTTGACCAGTTTTTAGTTCCTGGTAAGTTTAGTTAACGTCTCTCCATTAAGCAAGATAGAACAATAAAGTATGATATAGGCTAACATACAATCTTGGACAAAAGCCCATCTGGCAGAAATTGGTGATCTCCTGGCACTTGTAAAACTAAGGGATTTGCTGATGCGTGCCAACTTTGCAGACTGTACTTAATTATGTTTTCGATTTTCATTATTGTGTTAATTTCTTTATATATAAATTTAATTCATCTGCAGCGTGTGTTCGTAATTGAACTCCTCATAATTGGCTGGCCTAATTTGATAGATATTTTTTGTGCGTGTTCAAGAAGATTCAAGAATGGTTTGCATTTACAAATGGACTTGATAGCTGGTGCTTCGGTCGAGTTCAACAACAATGTTTGTACGTATGTCTGTTGTGTCCGTTAGTTTCTTTTGATTTAAAAAGCAATCTAGAAACGTTTAGTCGACGCTTCTGACTTAAGAGTTGGTCTTTACTTTGACCAAGGGTTAATAATAATATTATTAAAAGAAAGCTTAAATATTTACCCACTCACATTCACACTTTTACAGAAAGCCGTAATTCTAAACACATGTAGAATAGTGAGGAAGTTTTTGTCAATAGAATAAACAAATCACCGCCAGGGTTGTTTGGCCAAAAGCCCGCAACCTTGACGTATTCCCCAGAAATGGGAGAGACCGAAATCGAAACACAAAAATAATAATAATAATAATTTGAAGGTTTTCTGATGTTTTGTAATAGTTTTACGTTTTGGGAAAGGAAACTAGAATTTTAATTTTGTATTTAATGTTGTCGTTCAAAAGAACGTTTTTATTGACCTAATTGAAATAACTGAATCACCTTTTTTGTAAAAAAAAGCTTGCTAGCAATGTGGGCTACACGTTACTAGTCTTGTTACCCCTACAACATGGCTAAATACGTTCTGCCTGGAGTGGGTTCACGTCAATAGCAATGGTTGGGAATCGAACTCAGGACCTATCGATTGCCAGTCCGACGCCTTAGCCATTGGGTTTTTGCTTTGAATTACCTATATGATTAAAATTTCTGCATTTCTTTTTTCTATTTATAAATGGAACTTGCCTTGTTCAACCTGCCTCTTAAAATCAAAACAAACCAACCAATACATTATCCAATTCACAAAATTATATGTTAAGCTCAATATTTTCTAAACAACCAACTGTACCTAAGTAACGAACACATTTTTAACGAATGGTTAGTTGTTCGCGTGCCGCCCGATGTGCCGTCCGATTCAATTTGATTGGCTACAATTAGGGGCGGCCTATGTTGAAAATAAAAGAAAAATACTACAATAGGGCACTGGGTTATTTTGTTGCTTTTTGTGGTGAAGCATGAAAATATGTGAAATTTTTAAAACGCGGGAGCTTTATATTTGTCGACAGTCATTTGACTAAAATTCTTAGTTTTAGTATTCTTATTGTGCTTTATTATTAATTAGCCGACGACACGCAGTTTCACCAGCGTATTTCATATTCCCGTGGGAATACAGGAATAAAAATTAGCCCATGTTACCCGGGGATAGTGTAGCTTTCCAACGGTTAAATAATTTTTCAAATCGGTATTTTTGAGTTTATTCATTACAAATATAATGGTGTCTGTTATTTTAGTTCGATTGAGATGGGATTAAGGCGTAAATCAAAACATAATTGAGTTTCTCTATAATAAAAAGAAACGACATTTAATGTTATAATTTTACACAAAATAATATTCAACGTAAATCGTCAGTTTGAAGGCTGACATTATTTCTAGACCTGTCAGTCTGTCATTAATAAAAATAATAAATTAAAGAGAATAAATTCTCTTTACATCACCCCCCTTGGGAAAGATAACATAAATTAAATATTATTACAATTCATTATAAAATCTAATTTAACATACATAGGTATTTATTTCAAGTATCTAAGTCAAACTTAGGAGCTGGAGTCAATTTCGAGATGTGGAAAAAGTTTGACTCCGATTTATTATAACCCGTGTCGATCCTGTAAATCGTGTTTGACAACTTTTGCACGATTCTGTAAGGTCCGATTCTCAACTCGTCAAGCTTTTTTCTATTAAGCTTGTTTCCATTGTCCACAAACACCATATCACCTACTTTGAAGTCGAAGTGCTTACGATTTTTGTCGTAAAGTTTCTTGTTGTAAATGTGTGACTGAATTGTATTTTCCAGAGCCTTTTTTCTGTCTGGAATCAAATCGGTTTCAGTTTTCTTTGACTTTAGCTCATCTGGCAAAATCGTAACATTGGTACCGTTTAGTAGATACGTAGGAGCGTATCCGGTGACAGTATGCTCCGTTTCGTTAAATTTTTTTACACAATTATGTGCTATGGTGGTCCATGCCAGTTTGGTATCTTTTTCGTTTATCTTGCATCTTATTTTATTTACCAATGTTTGATTCAGTCTCTCAATCAACCCATTTGAAAAGGGTGAATTTACTGCAGTGAAGACTAGTCGAATATTTTTATCATCCAAAAACTTTTTGAACTCCTTCGAATTAATACCTGGATATTGATCTGAAAGTATCATGCCAATATCTCCAGTCTCAGCAGTGTTCTTCACTAGTTTAATGAAATCATTCGCATTTTGAGTCTTTGACGTTAAAATAAATGCGTATCTTGTGAAATGATCTGATAACAGGTGCAAGTACCTTTTTGTGGAACGGGATCCCCCAAAACCTCCAATTGTATCGATAGAACATATCTCAAAAGGTTTCGTAGGCGGACCCAAGTGTGACATCATTCCGTATTTGTTTTGTCCTCTGGTTTTGTTTTTTATACATACTATACATTCTTTACAGATTTTATATATGTTCTTTGTTAAGTTTTCTGCTGTATATAATGAACTTACTGTTCTTCGCATTTGATTTATTCCTATGTGACCCAGATCCGAATGTATTCTTTTAACGAATTCCATACTAAATTTTTCTGAGAGAATTATCTTATCTTTTTTATTTCCTTTTTTATAATAAACTTTTTGTTGTAATTTTAGCTTTTCTTTCCTGGATTGTATATATTCATTTCTTTCTTGATCTTGTAAAATGTCTTTTAGTTGTATTAAATTGACTACTTTCAATTGTTCTTCCAGATTTTCATTGGGCTCTAACACTGGATTCCTGCTAAGGCAATCAGCTTCCAAATTGTATCTTCCTGGAGAGTATTTTATTTTAAAGTCATATTGTGAAAGGTAGTACGTTAGATCTCCTAGTTCTTCATCAGTTCTTGACTTTATGTTCATATTCTCCAAAGGTTTGTGATCAGAGAAAACAATGAATTTTCTACCTATCAACAGATGTTGCCAATACTTAACACATTCTTTTATTGCTAGGCACTCCAAGTATATGGCCTTCTTCCTTTTTTGTACTTCATTCAATTTCTTTGAGAAATATGCTACAGGTTTTTCTTCCTTGTTTTCTTGCAGTTGTTTCAAGACGGCCCCCACTCCTATTATGCTGGCATCTGTGTATATATGTATTGGTAATTTTGGGTCATAAATTGTTAATATAGGCTGAGAACATAATATTTGTTTCATTTCATCAAATGATTCTTGACACGCTTTAGTCCAAATAAAAGTTTGCCCTTTCTTCAAAAGGTTATGTAATGGATCAAGTTTTATTGCTATTTTTGGTACATATTTATGATAAAAATTTATTTTTCCTAAGAACTGCCTCACATTTTTTGTTGTTTTAGGGGTTGGAAAATTCTTAATTGATATCAAGTTATCTTTTAATGGTCGAACTGAATTATTCTGTATTATATGACCAAGATATTTTACAGAGTCAGCGGCAAATGTGCATTTTGTGAATTTTAGTCTAAATCCTTCACTTTTGATGGCTTGAAACAGCTGTGATAGATGTCTGACATGATCCGAGAATGATTTTGAAAATATTAGAATGTCATCTATGAAATTAACTGTGAACTCTGAGAGTTTGTGTTTTCTTATTATATTACACATTATTCGTTGAAAAATTGCTGGCGAGGTTTTGAGACCAAAAGGCAAACAAGTCCATTGATAATGACCTTCTTGTGTGACAAATGCTGTTTTTTGTCTATCACTAACACGTAGAGGTATTGACCAAAATGCTGAGTTTATATCCAGTGTGGTGAAAAACTTGCAATCTCTTGTTTTGATCATTAGGTCCTCAATAAGAGGAAATGGTTGGGATTGTGGAACAACAATTTTACTAAGGTCTCGAAAATCTATGCACAACCTTGACCTTTTATTTTCGTCTCTTTTGTAAGCCAGTGTCACTGGTGCCGCAAATGGGCTATATGATTCCTCAATCATATTTTTTTTTAATAATTGTGCGATCTGTTGTTCAATCTCCTTTCTATCTTCAATGGTACAGCGGTACGGTCTTTTACTGCAATATTTTTCTTCTAATAGATCAATGTGTGCTTCATAATCCTTTACCGTGCCGATATCATATTTATCGTTTGCAAAAATTGATTTATTGTTTTTTATTAAGTTATCAATTATTGCTTGTTTTTCGTGGTCTAAATGGTTTATCCAAATATGGAAATTTTCTATGTTAAAATATTCATTAAAGTTTATAAGGTTTTTTCTATTAGTTTCTGAGTTTTCATATTTTATTTCTTTTGGAAGAGGTTCATTTTTAAGCTCTTTATTTTTCATTCCCTTAGAAATGCTGTCCATATGTAACCTTTTTGTTTCCTTAGAATAATTTTCATTTTTCATTGACTTCATTTTGTCCATTTCCTTAGAAATAGTGTTCGTCTCTGAATTTTTAATTTCATTTCTATGTATTGGAACTTTTTGACTAATAACTAAATTTTCATCCTGAATTAAATTGAACTTTTTTATACAGTCCAGTCCAATTAAAAAATCATAATCAAAATTTTCTTGATCTATTACAAAGACATCAGTTTTTTCTTCTATATCAAAAATGTTTACATTGAGTGTTATAATACCAATTGCCTTTTTAACGCCATTAATTGTTTTTAAATTAGTGTTATTAGAATAACCCTTTGATTTTCGCTCAAATTTTAATAATCTTGAATTTATCAAAGAAACATTTGAGCCAGAATCATATATTCCAAATACTTCAAGGTTTTTATTCAGTACTAATCTTACTTTAATTAATGGCGGCACCATTAGTTTTTTGGATCTTCACACTGCAGTTCACATTCCAATTCTGAATTATTAATATGTTTGATTTGTTTCTTTTCATTTTCTTTAACTTTAAACCAACATGATTCTTCTGAGTGATAACGTACTCCTTTCTTTTGTTTGTCACAAATACTACAGTTTTGCATCTTTTCTTTGAGTACTTTAGTATCATCTTTTCTGTTCAGAAACTTTTTCTTCATGACCAAATGTTCCAATTTGCCAACTTCATTGAAAAGATCTTTTGTTTCTAAAACCTCTTCTTTGTTTATTCTATCTGTTATAAAGTCCGGCAACCCAGCAGCAATTAGGTCAACCAAAGTCCCTTGATCTATCATCGGTCGTACTTCAAGCAGAAGTTTTTCCTTTTTAATGGAATAATCCAATAATGATCCTAACTGATATTTGAAAGCTATGGCATATTTACTGCTAGACCAACCCTTATTTGCGTAGGTTTCTATAAAGTTTGTTTTCCATTCCGACCATTTTGATTGCAAACTAAGCTTGATCATCATGGAAGCATACCAATCCGTGCATGATTTTTCTAGGAATAATCTGAATGTTTCTATTTTCTCTTCGTCTTCTACTATGTCAAATCTTGTACATTCTTTTTCAAAAACCTCTATCCATCGACATGCACTAACATTTTTGCCATCAAATTTATCTAATACAAATCTCTCTGCTAATTTTTTTAAACTTTGTTTTTCCCTGCTTTGTTGATTTTCTACTAATTTTTCCAAAATTTTTACCATATGGTCTTCTGAATTGCTTTTATTTTTTAAAGCCAATTGTTCTTCTGTAACTTCCTCTAGGTATTGGTCTTCAAATATCATATTGTCATCTTCATCAAAGTATGTTTTTACCATTTCTGGCGTTAATTTTATCCAAACACTTCGAGTCTGGTGTCTTTTTTTTATCGTATTTCGTAATATATTGTACACTTTAGACGAGTAAATATACTTATGAAGTGTAGCTGCTTCATACTCCTCTGGAATCAGGAAAACTTTCTCGTCTTGTGTAATAATTGTAGTTACGGCGATAAAGTTAGATTTTCCATCTTTCGTTGGTTTCGATTTAAAAACAAATTTCAGTTTTTCCATTTTCACGAAATGTCGTTTTATAATGGTGTCTGTTATTTTAGTTCGATTGAGATGGGATTAAGGCGTAAATCAAAACATAATTGAGTTTCTCTATAATAAAAAGAAACGACATTTAATGTTATAATTTTACACAAAATAATATTCAACGTAAATCGTCAGTTTGAAGGCTGACATTATTTCTAGACCTGTCAGTCTGTCATTAATAAAAATAATAAATTAAAGAGAATAAATTCTCTTTACACAAATATACACACAAAAATACAAATTTTAATAATATAAGTGTAGATGTATAATCATATCTTTAATGGTCGTATAAGATGATGATGTAGAAACTTAAAGATATACTCATCCAAGAGTTCAATGTTACCCAAAAATTTGAAACTATATGGACTACTTTATAATCTCTTTTACGCTCTTTTACTTCTCTTTCCTACAAATTAGGCTTTGCCCGGGGTCCATAATTCATAAATACGATATAAATATGTAACACAATATGGTCATCCAATATCAACTTTATTTATTCTTAGTTTTAAAATTAAAATATAAATTTTTATTTACAAATAATATGGCTTTCTATTGGTAGATGATATTTCAAAATAGGTTTGATTGATCCAAACATAACTTTACCTCTTTATAAAGTTAGTATAGGGACAAAAAAAATAGTTTGCTTTAAGTTCTACTTACAATAATTATTAGGAGATATCGTATAAAATACAAGAAATTAAAGTTAGAAATCCTGATAAAAGGGTAAGTATACAAATCTCACTGACGCAAAAACCAGATTTGAACAGAAAAAAAACCAATGTTTGCACAAAACATTTTCAAAACGAAACTCTCACCAAGCCTTATAAGATGAACTGTTTGCTATTTCTCGAAGCAAAGTGCAACATCTGGTACAACACAAATCGCTTCACTATGCAGCTCGTAAAGGAAGCACCCTGTATAGCCATTGTAGTTCATCGTTATGACCTTAGCAACGTATTGCAACAAGGCACCAGTCGACAGAAGAATATCTACGTCGTACAGTAGCTTCTGAACTTTGTCCACCGCGCAACCTGGCACACCCCTGATTTGTTAGATACAAAATATTCTTGTAGATTCCGCAGCTTGCGAGGAAAGATGGCTTCTTTTTAACCGACTTCAAAAAAGGAGGAGGTTCTCAAAACGATTGTTTTTTTTTTTTTAGGGTTTGTTACCTCAGTACCTACTCCGTCATTTATGGACCGATTTTTAAAATTCTTTTTTTGTTTGATAGGGTATACTAACAGATTGGTCCCATTTGTATCAAAACTCATACCTGATGAGGGATCTTCGAGGAATTGAGGGAACTCTTTAAAAAATATAGGCACACATGCACCGATTTCAACATTTTTGGTAACAAATCAAGCATTTTCATTTAGAAAGTATCATTTGGTGATGAAGAAGACAGGCAACGGAACTCTTCAACGCATAACAGCAAATTATTCGCGATTGCTATAGTCAGATGTCTATGCTGAGCTTTTGTATTTCCACAACATAACATTACGCCATTCTATTTTAAAAGGGGCCTCAGAGATGTACAGATTAATGTTTAGAGATACAACTTCTTTAGCAATTGTTATCCAATTTCAATGATTCTTTCAAGTTTTGAAAGACTTTCTTTACATACAAAGGAACTAAAAAGTCCAAAATAAAAACTTTAGCTTTGGTGGTTTTGTTTTGTTCATTATTGGCCACCGACTTCCGAAACTGGAGTTATTTTTCACCTGTTAGTTTTTTTTTAAGAAGTCGGTTGTTTTTTTTGTAAAAAAGTTTTTTCAAAAAAAGAACGTAGGTGCACAGGTGTAAATGCACTTAAATGTTAAAAAATCAAAAATATAAGAAAGTTTATAAAAAAATCAGCAGTTTCATACATACATTTCGGTCGAGTAACTTTTGTTGTGTGTCTAACTAATGATAGCAGATCATGAATATTAAGATATACATATACCAGCAAAACTGAGACATGGTAGAATTCAAAATATCTGCATTTACTCCGTATTCATGAATCTTAACAAGTCTAGTCAATAGTGGTGCACCCAGCGTTGCTCATTAAAACTTGTCGCCGGGCTAATAACTTGCATATCCGGGTAAAGGTGCTTTTATAAAGAGAGGCTACCTAGATTTCCAGTAGGTAGACTCAAAACTGAAGTATTTTCAATGCCTAGAAAATACTTCAGTATCGAGACTTCACAATCAAGACATACATAAAGTTTTTGAAAAGAAATACTCTGTAACGGCTGCTTTTTATATTGGTGTATATTGAAGCACTGTTTGCACGGCTACGCCCAGATAATATCATATTTTCTTTTTACCAACTGGGTTTTAACCTGTTGTCAAAATACAGGGTGGAAGCGACAACGATTTACAACCTAATACTGCTAATACCATGACCTTAGCACCTACATCTTATTCCCCAACGTTAAGGTACAAGTTGGAGATGGTCCGCAGACTGCAACCGCAAACTGCACGGGTATCAATGAAATTGAGGCCAGCCGCGGCACGCAGCCTGCGGACGCGGTGTTGCCGCGCTTGGAATCAATTTCGTAGAGATTCATAAAAAAACCGTGCAGTTTGCGGTCTGTGGCCCATCTCGGACTTATACAAGAGCCAGCACATCAGGCTAGGGTAGCCTGATCTGTAAAATTTTCCCATTTGAACATGATCCTAACTCTGTTTGATATAAAGTTGAAAAACTATCAAACAAATTTGACACATCAGGGGTAGCTTGAAATTTTCGTAAAAATATTACAGCCACTTTTAGCGGGTCAACTAGTAGGCGAGTCGGTTATAAAAAATAAGCCCTAAGATGTCTTGAGGATTTTTGAACTTTGAACTTTTATTTGCGGATTTGGTACTGTCTGCCTAATACCAATACGATGTCTAATTAAAATAGTATTTACAGTAGCTGTTTGCAGCAGAATACTCGTAGAGTAATGAAGTGGTAAACAATAGCACTATTGTTTACCAATCAATTACTCTACGAGTATTCTGTAACGAATATCTATTTCTGTGCATTCACCCTTACCCAATACGGATAAGTTTCCTTTAAGTTATGTTCAGCTGTGGTTTTCCGTGAGTATGTTGAATGGAGCAGCGGTAAGTAAGCTGGGGTGTGCTTGAATAAACATAGGTAGTTATACATCTACGAACCATGTTTATTATGAAGCTATTAAAACGTTGGCTTAAGAAGTTTAAGATGCGTTGCCTGTTTTTCTTGCAGCCTCTTTATAGTTTATCTCAAGTTCTGACTGATATTTTAGTTTACTTTATACAACATTATTTTGCTCTTTCTATTGGTAAAAGGTACGAAATAACATAATTAAGTGCTGTGTTGGTTATTAACGGGTAAGTGATTTCATACTGGTAGTTATAGGACAACTTATAGCGTCATATTTGAATAATTTGAATAATTTGCATTTATTTTATAGTTATAGAATAGAATAGAATAGAATAGATTTTATTATCTCACCACAAATTACAATATAGAGTTTCATTAGCCAATAGATACAATTTTATATTTAATTTGTGGAAGACTGGTGCCTAAACTAAGTTTTTTTTAAAACCTGTAAGTCAGGTCACCAGGCCCCCTAACAATTTTAAAATTACTTAAGTAGAGTTTCTGAAGACGTTTTGTTTACAGTCAAAATATAATAATAAAAAAATATTCTGATTACTTAACAAAATTACTTTTATATAATTGTGTCTTAAAACGAATTTCATTATAATAAAAAATAAATTAAAATTAAGAATCACGCAGTGAACTGTACGTATGTATAGTGTACTGTGTGTATGACTTACTCAGACCCATTTCAGTCTCGCAGACTTACCATCATCGTTAGGAATATCTGCTTAGAAGCGTGTTACGATATTACGAAATCCATTTGTAAATAAATTGCCAATATGCTGTGTCGCTATGAAGCAAACCTTGAGTTTGGATTTCTAAGTCTCGGAGCAATAAGTTCTTAATCAGTTAAAAAATACTGGAAATAAGGGTGGCCCTAAATTGCTGTCAACTAGACCCAAATTCGAATTCCTGGCTGCTACTGAAAAAGTCCAGGTGGAAAATCTAAGAACACTTCACCCGACCTGCAAATCGAACCTAAAGCCCAATGCTTAGCAGTAGCGCTTGCAACCACTAGACGAACAATCCAGATACGAGTGAATATCATATACAATTGAATACTTAGTCTTTCAACCAGGTAGTACTATCCTTACTGTTCAAAATCGAATCGTCCTGCCCGCTCAGGCACTTTACGTGCATTTCCGTCACGTAACAAGTTTCGACGTGTTCGCGTGACGTCACTGGCCCGCGGCGCGGTGCCACTACATCCGTGACGTTTGTGGGACTGTTGAGAGAGAGGATATTCTGAGGAACGATTGTAGGACGATATTGTTGTAGTAACTGCCACCTGTCGGGGTTGCGGATTATTTTCGAAAGAGTCACCGCAGTCCAGAAATCCAAAGGGCATCAGGAGAAATACGGATGTGTTTTAGTCAGTAAGAGTCTGACACTACCTTTTGCTTCACCGAGAGCGGGAGGAGTTATTTGATGATTTCCTATCCTTATTACACCGCTGCCCCGCTGCCCTTCCAACATTCTCAGCCGAGGTCTTTAGCACACATCATACGAGTACCACTAATCGGATGCAACTGAGTTACAAGGATTACAATAACCCTAGGTAAGACTGGTGGTTAAAATCTGTTGAGCTTCTGCCAATCTGTAGCTATTGGCTAATATATTCAAACGACAGCCAGAACCAACAGCATTAAGTGCTTTCCGTGGCATGGAAACACTTCTTCTTATTTCTCTGAACAGTGAGATTTCAAGATATTTATGCTCCTAACAGGACGGTGGCGGCGGCGGCCGCCGCCACCGTCCATTTTTCCACATGAGTAATTATGATTTTCTGATTGGACAAAATCTCAAGAATTTCCTACGAAAATCAGGCTATCTGGCAGAATTTCTCAATATTTCATTTGTTAACTCTATACTACACGCACCTGACCTCTCTGAAGGACATCGCCAATAATAAAGAAACGCTCAGCAGTGGCGCTTAAAATGACTTGACCAGGAAGTAACAATAACTTCACCCCCACATATCTTCACATTCAACAACAAACAGCTTGTAACCGCTCCTCAGAATACCACAGCAGATGCTTCTGTGTGCCCTCCACCTTCTTTAAGTAAACTTCCGGCGCGGGGCCCCGTGCACCGGAAAGAGCAGTCAGGCTACAAAGCGGAGCAATATTGCTCCACCTAGCTCTATGGTCGAGGAGGATTCAGTTGTAGTGTTTTGTACCGTTGTGTTCTATTATAATTATTGTTATTGTTCCGTTAAAAGGATTCCTGGTAGTCGGAAGGAAATGTGATGTTTAATTAAATTAATATCTTTTGTCTTAAAGTAGATAGGCGTCACATGTCTTTGTGAATAGTTGTTAATAATAATTACAGATTGTTACTGTGCCGTTCTACTGTTGTTTTTTTTACCGCACTTTATGAATATGGGTCTACAGTGGAAAGTTGGAAATACGTTCAAAATGCCATTTATATAGTACAGACGCCAGCACATCAAGTTACCCCAATGTGCCAAATTTCTTTGATCGTTTTTCAACTTTATGTCATACAGAATAAGGTTCATATTAAACTGGAAAAATTTGACACATTGGGGTAACTTGATGTGCTGGCGTCTGTACAATAAAATGATTGAGTCATTATGTGAACCAATTTGGTACCCTATTTGTTTAGATTAACTGAACTCAACAGCCACAACAATAAGTCTAGACATGATAAACATCGCTAATTTCTAGGTGTTTTAATAATAAGGCTTTTGTCTCATTACAAGCACGAGCGGAATCTGAAAAACGCTTATGGTAATAAGTACCAAAACAAGTAAAGCTCTTTCAGACTACGCTACTATATTGTGATATTATATAGTATTGCAAATTATTTATATTATAATATAGCATGGCATGAATTGAGCACACACTCAATTTTATAGCGTATAGTGTCGGTAATAATGTATGGTGCGCGATATTGTTGTGCTATGAACTATAATGCTAAATGCTATTATATTATAGCATAGTCTGAAAAGAAATATAAAGTAGAAATTAGTCGTATTCGTTAACAGTGATGATAGAAAGCCGATCGTTTAATGAGATTAGGTCGGTAATAACAATGAAATCAATAAACTACTAAAAGGCTACAACAAAAACCTACTACATTGTAGGATATATAAATTTGTATGATTTAAACATAACTTTCTAAGGACAATCCTACTACACCTCTGAGTCTGCAATGCCTGAAAGCTAGAATCAACAGTGGTGACTGCTAGAAAAACGCCAAGTCAATGAAGCCAAAAGAGACCATGATATCTGAGTTTCTTCCGACATTTTTCTTAGGGATCAGTCGCTTAGGAAAAGCTAATTTACTTAAAAAAAATTTACATGTAAAAGTATCTGGGAAAATCTACTTACAGAAAGAAACAAACATCATTCAGCACATTTAATTTCATTAGTCCACTGAGTACTGGAGAAATCTGCATCATGGTTCATTGAGGTTTATCAAAAATATAGCAGACGTCTCGCGGTTTCACCCGCATTGGTCCCGTTCCCTTGGGAACATAGGGATAAAATGTAGCGTATGTGTTAATCCAGGGTGTCAGCTAACTCCATACAAAGTTGTATTAAAATCCATTTAGTAGTTTTTACGTGAAAGAACTAATTTATAATATTAGTAGGAAGGATGAACCAGTTACTACCAGCAAAACAGAACAAAAAGCAAAGCCTGCTCCCGCTCCCGCTCCTCCTAAGTAACCTGTCAGCTCCAATAAAACCCACTTCTCACTAAACAATCCACAGGCTAATCAGTATTCAGGCAACTCGACATTAACCCATAAAGTTGGCTCATTTGTACCAGCATAAAGAACTGAATGGCCTGGTAAAAGCTAACGACTATAGTTAACAAGGAGAAAAAATAACAGGAGCTGAAAAGAAAATCACAACTAAAACGAAATACCTAGTAGTACTATAAAAGTATTCGAGTTCCGAGAGATAATGAAAAAAGTTGGTCAAATGATCACCCTCCTTCCGGCCGAACAGGGGCGCGAGTTTGCAATGTCCGGAGTTAGTATGCGTTGAGACGGTGTAGGGTTTAAATGTGCTGATTTGTATTTTGTTTTACTAAAATAAATTGAAATAATTGTTTCGATAATAAATTTTATAAATTCTGATTAGTCATAAAAGAGTACAATCGTGGGTATAGCAAAGCATAAACATTTTAATGAATAGAATACGCAGACTGGTGCCTCAATGAAGCTTGTTTCGTCCTTTTTGTTCTATCTTTATCTTATTACGAAACAAGCAAAGTACGAGAAATTAGTACAGCAATGTTTATGAACTTGTTATACGCATTGACAACGATCACTAATGTCAAAATAAAATTAATTTCATTTTTTTTTTGACATTCAATCCCCACCCTTTTCTAAATCTGTATGAGATGTTAATTCCCTCATTATTCTTAGGTTATTTATAAAAAACGTAAAGAAAAGCACCAAAATCACATTGATTTGAAAAAATGCATTGTTGATGTTGACCGTGACTTTTAGATTTCGTATATTCACAAAAAGTGACTTTGACTAAAAACGAATGCATTAAGTCAAACTTTATAATTTTATTCTGCTAACCAATAAATAGCAGTTTAACAATATAATATCAATGGCGATGCATGGTAAGCTGCAGGTAGTTAAGGCTCTGAAAAAAAAAGACTTACATAAATAGTGTTTGTAAATACGCGTCCCCACTCCTCCACTCGTGATTCCTTACAACTTCGAAGAGATAATTACTTCCTAGATGTAAAAACTGGCGTCTTTTATACTTGAGACAAGAAAAAAAGTATTTTTTTTATTCCCTTAATAACGAGAACCTGATTTAAGTGGATAGTTGGCTAATGTTTAACGATACACTTAGCTAGTCTGAGAATTTAATATTTTTACTTTTGTCTGGAAAATTACGTTTTTTGATATGGTTCGTGTGATGACCAGTGATGGTCAAGAGCAAGTAAGTTATGGGTTCATTCGGGTACCTACATATTATGTGACTTTTTAATTCAGACGTTTTTCTAAGTTCATATCAGTCATCACCAAGGATATTTAAGATACTAATAGAGAAGATATGCAAAAAAAGGATATAAAAAAACTGTGACTCCTAATCTAATAAAACCATCTAGCATAATATAGCAATAGTGGAGCGGCAGCGAAGTATACTAAGTTATTCTCGTCGACTTTTGTCTACTAAGACACAAGTATCGGATCGGGGGCACGGCAGTGGCCCTGCCAAGTCGAGCGCGAAGCAAACACTGCCGCACCATCTTTTACTGGAACCATTTCGCCTCATTTTCGGGCCCCTATTTGAGAACCTCTGGATGAGACCAGAATGCAGAAATTTTCGTCATCCAGTTAGCTATAATTATATACTTAAAACCCAAAATTTCCAGTCTGTAGGTCATTTAGTTCCGAAGTTAAGCGAAAGCAAAGTTTTGCATTTATGACACTCACTCACTCATGATCATCCATCACCATCAATACGCAGCTTTATCAAGCCTACAATTGACTGGTTATTGATTCAACGTTTTCCAAGTGGCAATTTTCCATCGTCAATGAGTAGTGGTTCTGGTGACAGATTGGTGCAATGGTGTACCTGGTTTTGTACCCTTGTGTACCTTTCAACGGCCAAGTAACACAACACTAACTATAATAATAAAGAAATCGCAGTAAGGAACCTTAGACTTGGCACGACTTTGTCTAGATTTCATAACTTTTTAGAGATAAACAAGCAGCTCCAAGCTCCATCGAGACTTGGCTAGTTTTTTTACAGAATGTTTTTGGTGGGTTAAAATTTAGTTCTTGATGCACAGTCTATAGTAAGAATTGAATGTTTTTGGTCTTCACTGATATTAGTATGGAAA
Source organism: Euplexia lucipara (assembly GCA_921972225.1). Taxonomy (NCBI): domain Eukaryota; kingdom Metazoa; phylum Arthropoda; class Insecta; order Lepidoptera; family Noctuidae; genus Euplexia; species Euplexia lucipara. The sequence goes on from OV179161.1 coordinate 19,765,947, forward strand.
AATAGTGCGAGGACGGTTGGAATTATAGTCTATGAATAATATATTATTTTAAAGAGGAAGGAGCTTATGTAGATGAAGTATAAGAGCCTCACGGCTTGACGAGGTTGGTCCGTGGATGGCTACCCATTCATTACATGTCAAACTCTTGCGTGCCACGGAAAGAAAGTCAAGCCGTTGGTCCCGGCTTCATTTGTAGATCTTTGACTGCCGCTACGGGTAGTCAGAAGCCCGAAAGTCTGACAACCAGTTTAACCAAGACGTATCGTGCTACCCAGTAACTGGGTTGTGCCATGAAACTGGACTGGGTTAGACTGGCTGTAATTGCTCCAAGTAAAATACTAATATTCAATTGCATCTGCTTAAACTAAAAGCGGCCGACCCCAACTTAGATGATGGTTATTTTAAAATCGTCAACCTGCCTTGATTCAGCTGGTCTCGTGCAAGTTGGTAGATATAATAAAACTTTACGTGTACCATATCCACTTAGAAATATAATACTGTATCTTGGTTTGAACCCACGACCTACAAACTCCTAAGTAGGGACCACGACGCCTATGAGGCCACTCATCACAAACAAGTTACGTCTAAAATAAATATCTAAACGTACCTTATGATTAGGTTTCATGTATTATTGAGCTCATGAACTTAAGGACCAAATCTAAACCCCACTATACCATTCCCTTCTTCAGGTCTATTATAAAACATCGTAAAATTTTATGGTGCGTATTCTGGTAATTAATTGATTCAGTAAACTGTATAAAGGAACTCTAAAACACTGAATTCCAAAATAAAATGGAGCAGCTAAAGTTAGGCTATTCGTTTCAACCGGGCGTGCGGTTATCCGGGTCTGGCGGAGCAAATCACGCGGAAACATACCGGGTTCTGATAGGACCAAATTAAATATAGGTCGGAATTTCAAACTGGCGTACCTCTTGCTACTGTTTTACGTATATTTTTTTGCGGAATTATCGTGTTTATTATTCGAAAACTTTTATTAAAAAAAATACATTCGACTTAATGAAAAATAGTTTTAAATTGCTACAAAGTATTTTTTTTTTTTGCTTAAATTGATGTTTTTTTTTGCAGTTATGTTGGTATTAAAACCAAATTACTAGATCGTTGTCGATTAAAATGATAAAGGACTATCTCTAAAGTAACCTACCAAACCAAAACTTCTCCTTTTGAAGTTGACTGCTATGCCGGAGGTCGTGAGCTCGATTCCTATCTAAGACAAATATTTGTGCAATAAGCATGATGATGTGTCCTGTTTGGGGTGTAATTCATCTAGGTGAAATAACTAGCTTCCCCGATAAACTTTTTGAAAAATTAACACACAAAATTTCATAAGAATCAGTCAAGTCATTTCGAAGGACTTAGGTAACAAACAATCAAATGTGACACGATATTTTTATAAATTAAAGATTGTATTCGCGATTTCAATAAACTTTCCCAAAGAAACTTTTTTTTAATAACACAATAACTTAAAACACAATAAAATAACAAAAACGCTATTTGAAATTCCCGCGCGCGCGCCTGTGATCGATCACAGTAGGCACGAATCGGCACGATCTATCAGCTGTAGTGTTGGGAATTTATCCGGATAAATACTCAAAATGGATAAATACTCATAAATATCCGTTTTTACTCGAGTATTTATCCAAAACGGCGGATAAATATTATACACGATTTTAGTAAGGGAAATTTTATATTTCTACGAAGAAAAGGATGAAATTAAGTGAAATTCTAAAACTTATCAAGAACTTTTAAAAAAACAAGCCTGTCTAACCTATGATTACACACAATAATAAAAAAATTGGGTAATACTTTCCTTTATGGGTCATTGATTTATGGATCGGAGAGGGGCTGGGGAGAGGGAGGGGGAGATGAGCTACCCCCCTGTTGGATTTCCACACCGCGGAGCCCCATGGTTATGGAGAAATTCATTGTTAAAGTTTGAGGTTAGGTTAAAACACTAATTTCCATTATTTTCACTCTAATTTCCATATATTTATGGGCCGGGGAGGGCGAGGGTGGCAGGGGCCTAAATCCTGTACCATTTCCAACCCGCGGAACCCCAAGGTTATGGAGATATACGTATTTTAAAATTTAAAAGTTAACATTTTGAAATTAGTTTCGGGTATTTTTCGGATAAGTTGAATAAAGCACAAGGAATATTATTATTCTTATACCCTTACCTGCCAAGATGTCGCCGGAACCGCTTGGCGGGGCTCCAACTTCTGGGTGGTTTAAAAAAATAACCACGAAGGAGGTGGAGAGGGGTCTGTGTTTGCTCACTCACTACGACCCCGCTACTTTTATTTTTTTTTAGTGGTGGAAAATCCTCATGGATGGCCCCCGCCCCGGGGTCTGTCAGACTTACTGTTACTTACTTTGTTTTGTGCACTTGTGGCATGTGCCAAATAAATATGTTTTCTTTCTTTTCTTTTCTTTCTTTCTTTCTTTACTGACTAAAAACCACCCCGTGTTCCTTCTCACACCTGCGCCGGGGGTCACGGGAACAGGAGATACTTCCGCGACTCCCGACTGACTGCGACCCGAGGGCCTCGCCAAGTCAGCGAGGGGAGTGAGGTGTTGGGGCGCGCGTAAACTCGACGCGCCGCCACCTCGGATCCATGTACATGGGGGCGGCGGACGTCCCGTGTCCGTCGCCCCTGAACCCATTCAGGGGGGCTGGAAGAGGGCGTTGTCCGCCATCTGCCTGCGCCCGGTACGTCTGCTGCGGGCCGGGTGAGTGGAGTTGCTCTCCCTCTCACTTTCCGCAGCCTCCATCTGCGAGACGACCGTTTCGCAGAAGGACACCACCGTGTCCCAGGACTCGACGCTGCCGGCCATCCTCTCGACCACGGCCGGCAGCGACAAGTCACTGCCTACTCCAGAGACGAGGGCACGGCACGGCTCCTCTCAAGTGGCACACTTTGCCAGCGTATGCCACGCCGTGTCCTCCCGACATTCGACAAAGTGGTGATACCGGGCGTGTTATTTTCAATTTATATGGAAACTTTAAAAAAATGTGTTTCTCTTTATTATTTTATTTTAACTGGGAGTCTCCGCAACTTAAAAATTGTAAAAAAACCTTCTGTTTATGAGTACTATCTACAAAAAAAAATGGACTTCCAACTATATGGCCCATAAAATAAAGTATAGCCCAAGCACGTGTAATTTTGCATAGATTTTATTACGTCTATGCAGAGGAGTCGTCGGAGGAACTTGTGGCTAAATTATAACAGCCGCATGGGTTGATCGAAGGTTAAACTACGCTTGACGTGGTCGGTCCGTGGATGGATGACCATTTATTATATACCAAGACTCATCCGTGCCTCGGAAAGCACGTTAAGCCGTTGGTCCCAGCTGTCATTTGTAGATCTTTGACAGCCGTTAATTGTGGTCAGAAGTCCAAAGTCTGACAACCAGTTTAACCAAGGGGTATCATGTTACCCAGTTCACTGCCTTGCCTTGCCACTGGGTTGTTTAGGTCTGACAGACAGCTCCATGTAAAACACTGGTATTCAGCTGCATCCGGTGAAACTGGAAGCCGACCCCAACATAGTTGGGAAAAGGCTAGGCAGATGATGACGTCTATGCAGAGTTTAATAAAATTGGTGAAAACTTCACATTTCAGTGCGTAATGAGCTAGCAAGAGTGTGCTGTGCAGTTTAGAGGCACAACTGTTGGCAAAAATGTTGTTAAACTTTTTTACTAAGTTAGTTTAGTACTGCGCACAACACTATTAATTTGCTGGCTCATGACGCACTGAGATTTCAAAACACTCAAAACAAGGGACTCTTCAGTCTTTTGTAGGTTTCTAGCGTTATCAACAATAATAAAACTACACTTTTCTATTTATTTTTAGTAGTTCACTTATCCGCCGATTTTATTAAGTGTTTAAACCTTTAACAAAGAAAGGTTCAGCTTTTAAAACATACCTTGAAACGCTATAATCCAACTTCAAAATCACTTAAATGTCTCATAAAACTAGAACACTATCACCTCATAATAATTATTTTGTTGTTAAAAACGCACACGCGCGTGCGCTCTCTAAGACACATACCTGGGCACAGCGCAGGCGCGGTGGTGTGAGGGGAAAGGTAATAAAACAAAAGGAATGGGACAAAAGGAGGCCGGGATATAGTGCGGTGCGGTTAGAAACACGTTGCTTCGTCTTTACAATCAGAACTTGAAAAGTAATAATGTATTAAGTATTTTCGAAAGCCTTAATAGTAAAACTAGCCTATCAATATAAAAAAAAACATGCAAAATAATAAATATCCATCATTTTGGGTAAATATCGGATAAAAATGAGTAAAAACGAGTATTTATCCACTTCGGATAAATACTCGAGTATTTATCCTTCGAGTAATTATCCTTTGCCCATCACTAATCAGCTGATATTCTGACCTCGGGAAGGGCAAAATCTACTAGTAGTAGTAGCGTCACACGCTCCCCCGCTACCCCCACCGCTCCCGTTGTGCAGTACTGACGTAATTGAATTAATTGAAAGTTAATGAGTATAAAAAAAAGGTTCTGTGGGAAAGTTATTCGTATTCATGAGTACAATCACGTGTTTAAGTATCGGTCACTACTTAATTACCAGTCACCCTTTATATATCAGTCGGTACTCAGTATCAGTTAGTGATCGGAGTGCACCAACAAATAAGCTTAATACAGTTAAAATATTCGATGCACCAAAGTGCTTGAACTTGATTCTATTAAAATTTCGCATGGAAGTTATGAAATGTGTGCTAAAATTAAAACGGGAATTTTCGCACAGAATATTGTGTAACGTGGTTCACAACACATAGATAGGCAAAATTATCAGGTTTTGAAAACTACTTTTGCGATAACAGTTTAAGTGAATCATATTATAAGTTTTAAAATTTAATTATAAAGAGGAAATAATAATAATAATAATAAATATTCTACTACTTATCACACAACGCCATTTAGTCCCAAGCTAAGCTTGAGAGCTTGTGTTATGGGTACTAAACAACCGATAAACATACATATATATTTCTAAATACATACATATTATAGATAAATTACACCCAGACACAGAACTAATGATTGTGCTCATCACACAAACATTTGTCCTGGGTGGGAATCGAACCCACGACCTGCGGCATAGCAGTCAGGGTCACTAACTACTAGACCAACAGGCCCGTCGAAAAGGAAAGGCAGGAAAGGTTTGATTGTTTGTTTGTTTAAATTGATATATATTGATACGGCGTAACACGGTACCACTTGAAAACATCACGTGATTCTAATTTTGATGAGTTGGTGGTGGTGCAAACTGCTTATACTTTTTAGTTTTTTTTTAATTATATCTACTAACAGCTTGGGTTTCGAGATCTCTATGTAGACATCTCGAAATATTTGGTTGACGCTTCCTGTGACGCAATGGCTGACTACTTTGGACAGAAGTTTAGTATTGCCATCAACGTGCCAACGCCAATAGTTATCAGCGATGCACATTCGATTTCCCAATTATTTACTTCACTATAGGTACTTTGGAAGTATCTGTAAATATATACCATTATTTTTTTGAAGTAAATAAAATACAATTATACTCTTATACTGTTCCAATGACTCATGTTGTTAAGAGTGACAAATGTTTAGTCCATAAACTCATAAGTTCATAAGCAAGCTGAGTGCTCAGTGTTTGCAGCACCAACAAGTACCACTTGTGAAGAATTTTAATGCACAAAAAAACGACTGCATTACTTGGCAACAAAAGGGTTAAAACAATTTTCTAAAATAAAATCCAGCTATTTGTTGTGACCCGCCGTGCGGCTACGGGGTCTAACCATAGAATAAAAACGGGTTGAGAAACCTGAATCAGATTTTGTCTTAAATGCCTGCAGTAACGTAAGAACCGAAAAGAAAATACCGTAAGGAAACCTGGATTCATTGTTAAAATGAGATTAAAATCTCAACATTTAGCCTTTAGCAAACGTAATCAATGCTCGTGAAGACCTTTGCCCTGCAGTAGAATAGTAACGTTACGAAAGTAGTATTCCAAGTTAAGCTTACGATTACTGACAAATGCTTGCACTAAATGATCTGGTCTTTTCATATCTGTATGGTTCTTTCCTGAAAAGACCATTTCAGACACTAATCTGCATGGTCCTTAAATGATTTGACTTAGATAACGTCTGGATATTAGAAGAGACTATGACATCTAAGTTTCTTTCGGTGTTTCTTCTCAGAGTAGTCAGTTACAACACCTTCTAGCTAAAAAAATACGTGTAAAAGTGTTTGTATGAACCTATTTACAGAAATAAATATCAATACTCAATACTTTATCATCGTTTAAAGAGCCTGGTTCTGAAATCTAACGAGTTTCGCTTCTGCCCTGTTTTGTTGTTCTATGGTCTAAGCGACCAAATCGCGTGGAAACCGAGCGACAGTTATTGGACCCGATGACCGGCTGAATTAAGTTCCATTGCGTTTGGTCGAACCGTTTACGAGTCAACGTGTACGGTTCCACGAACATTATTCGGTATATGTAGGGTTGAACTGATTTTAATGGACTTTGGTTTTGAATTTAGGATTTTCAATTCTCAATGCTTTATGACGTCATTACCATCGTCAGCTTTTTAGTTGATTTTATATGGCTTTTTCCCAAGAGTGTTGAGTTCGGCTTCAATCTGGATGATGTTGAATATCAGTATTTAACAAGGTGTAGGCGAGTCAGTTTATTCTCTATTTTACGGTATTCAACCCAATGACATTTGAAATGAACTTGAGATAGAAATTATGTTTTTTTCTAAGTTAAAAGTCGAAATAATACAATAGAAAATAATCATTGAAATTAGGGAAATTCGACGAAATTTCTACAATATGTTCAGTAAAGACTAGAATTATGTGTTGAACTCACCGTATCATCAGGTATAATAATAATAATAACAATAATATTTATTAAAGTTCATAAAGTTTTGTAGTACATGAGGGATTTACAAAGTATGCATTTATAATTACATGTAGTAGGTACAACAAAGCTGGATGATTCACTGCTCTCCTAGCTAGATTGCTGAGCAATCTGTGTTTAGGGGAGACAGTTTCGACTCCCTATTTGAGTATCACAATAATCATGTATTATACTTTCGGCGATAATAATATTAACAAAACAAAAAACAAAAAAAACCAAAATCGAAATCTTAACATTAAATAAAAATAAAATAAACCAAATTAGATTGAGATTGAGTAGTGCTGGTGTGATAATTCGAGTCGATCAGGTTGTGCATTGATATCTCATCCTGCCTGTATTAGGGGTTTACCTGTTTTTTTTAGATTTGATTGTTGCTAAGGTACACCCTAATAACCCCTACATTTTTACCAGTGATGTTTTAAACCATGTGATAGAAGATGAGCCTCCTGACACTTACCGACTCCGTGAAACCTTGGGGCAACTAACGAGAAGGTTCCTATTAGAATTAGGTAATTGAATCTAAGACCTAATGCTATTATGCCTAGTGTCATATTACTACTAACATCATATGGATTTTATCTGAAACAAATATAAGAATAGAATACTCTTAATTGTACACCATAATAACTTACAAATTATAAGTTTAAGGGCTACTTAGGGTGATACAATGCGTGGCCTTATCGCTAAAAGCGATCTCTTACAGACAACTTTTGGATTGACTTGATAGTGAAGGAGAAAAGATGAGTAGAGAGTTTGTGGTGTACTATTTACATAAATTTATACCATACATGACTCTTTGAAACATTTTAAATTTAAATTTTAATGCTTTACAACCGCGCTTGGAAACGCTAGACCGACAAAGCAGTGCTAGTTCAGCCGCTAGCTTTTAAGATATAGTACAAAATTTGTTATTCTGACTAAAATCAGAAACATCTATCTGCGTAATCACTTTAAAATTACACCCATGTTGACTCTAAAAACAAACTTCCATGCATTTGCAGAACAAACAAATTTAAATACTAATACCACTAATGACCGCGCTCGGAACGATCAAAAAACATGAAAAAAAAAGTATTTTCAATTACAACACAATTCGGATATCAAAGAGAATGGTAGAATGGTATAAAACGATATACAAAATAATTGCGGATGCGCTCTCCGTTACCGGCAAATGGGAGAATTCACATCCGCCGGATGTAGGCACCGGCGGAAGTTTACTTAGCCCGCGCGAAACCGACGGCGGCCGCGTCACCCCCGGTTATGTTCGGAGGCTGATCTCCGCGACGCGATTGTAAGATGCGACTTTTAAAATTTTTAATGAGGTTCATGATTGGGAGTCGGATTAAAAAGGCGTTAGCAGTACACCACTAGGTGATAGCCTGGTGTGATCGGCGGATGGCTAAATTATGAGTCTCGAGTTCGAACCCAAGGCACGCACCTCCAACTTTTCGGATTCATGTGCGTATTGTATAAATAAATTATCACTTGCTTGCAAAAACAGTGAAAGAAAGGAAAAGAAAGAAAGAAAAATATTTATTTGACATCAGACATTAAAACATGATTATTGTGTGTATGTACACAATAATCATGAAACAATTGAAAATATTATACAATAGTAGGTACACATTATGCGCTGTGAGCCTCACGGTTGCGCCAAAAAGGTCCATTTCAGCAGCGGCAGCAGCAACAGTGAACGAAATCGGCATGCGTGAGAGATATTTCTTGAGAGCATGTGATGCCAAGTCAAAGGCCCATGGGTGGCATTAAAACCAGAGTTTTAATCAGATCCTGGTGGCAGAATACTATGTCAGTCACTAACCACGCGATAAGAAGAAACTCAAGGTTTTGGGTTCAGGTTGCAGTACTAGTAAATGCCAATGGAAGTCCAACTTTAGTTCTAAACTAGCGGACATCACGCGGTTTTACCCAAGAAGTTCCAGTTCCCGAGGGAATACAAGTAATCTATGTCACCAGGGTATAGTGTAGCTTCTCAACGGTGAAATAATTTTTCAAAACGTAGTTTTTAAGTTCATTGTACAGACGCCAGCACATCAAGTTACCCCAATGTGTCAAATTTCTTTGATCGTTTTTCAACTTTATGTCAAACAGAATAAGGTTCCAATTCAATTGGGGAAATTTGACAAATTGGGGTAACTTGATGTGCTGGTCTCTGTACAAAAATATAATCTTTCCTCTGTATAATATTAGTTTGGAAATAGATAAATTAATTCACTAACACACACACACTACTACTACAACACTCACTCTCTACTTAATTCACTTTATATTCGTAACTTACTTACGTATTTTTGGAGTATGTCACTAAATAACAACAGCCGGGTCAGCAGGGTCTGTCAAAAATTAAGGCACGTTTGCCGAGGTCGGTTCCTGGATGGGTGACCATTACTTAAAAAGACTTCTCCGTGCCTCAGAAACCACGTGAAGCCGTTGGTCCTCATTTGCAGATCTCTAACAGTCATCGGTGATGATAGCTTAGCTTAGAGTTAATTAACACCTAGGCTAGTGTTTTTTTATGAATTTGGTTGTTTTCTTTTTGTAAAAAGTTTTGTTATCGTTGAATTTTACTAGACTTATAACTAAAGTAAGAAAGAAAATAAGTTTATTGGCAACAACTGGATACACGCACAGTAAAAAGGTAATAATACAAAAAAATAAATGGCATGTCTCACGGCTACGGAAAATCATTATAGTGGTAATGCCAGAAAGATGCCTAGTTGCTGACCCTGATTTTGAAGTGCATTTTTTTGTGGACAAGTGACGGATAAGTAACAATTATCAATAACTACCTTAATTTAGTCCAACTATATCTATTTCACTCATTTATGTACTGGTAACACAATCATTACACGAAAGTATATACCGGTGTGTATCATAATTAATGCAAATTGGAGCTGACAGCATTACGCTAACAGATTCATGTATTTACATGGTAATGTGAGCTTGTCATCCTACCGTTTAGTGGCCATCAACTGTGAAGGGTTGATTTTGATCTATACTAGATAGGATCTCTCTTGAGATGACTAGTGAATGTTAAAGATAAACGAGCAGCTTTAAGCGGTTTTTCAATACATATTTGTAAACTTGTCTTAACTGACTTTGTATTTCACACTCTGATCAATAAACTCAAACTTTTGAACTAAAACCTTCAAACTTACCGTAAAGATTCCTCCTATGCTAAGTAAGAAAAGAGATGGCAATGACGCCAGCGGGTACGCTTCTAGACGACAGCAATACGGATGATTTTTTAGACGCCCTTTTGAAACAGTTGTACCTAGACATTTACATATATAATTATGTTTAAGTAAGATGAAAGAGTTAGAAGTTTTTGTGTTTAGTTGGTAGTGAAGTGTTAGTGTTTAATTGGTCAGAGTAAAACAAGTTTCATATCGTAACTTTGGGTTACCTACTACAGACTACAAAACAAACGTCTAAACTGAGGATCAATTTAAAAAGAAACAACGTGGCACATTCAAAATCAAAACCAATTAAGATAATAACTGCACAACAAAAAGCTTGACAATCAAACATTAAAAACACTGCGACCAGTCGTGTTATCAGAACCGACCCTTATCCCTCTGTGGTGGTTGCGTGCGCCCACCAGTTACTGCAAAGCGAAACACACAAAAGAAACGATAAGGCTCCGACATTAAGGCCATCCCTCTTACGATGTATAGAAATTAAGCCCGTAGGCCTACCGGCTGCGAAGATAAATGTACCCACTCGGAGATCGCATGGACTCAGCTAATGTTTAGACGTGGAGTAAAATTAAGTGGGTTACAAAAGGTGCCTGCAACTTTAGATGGAGTGAAATACAGTTTAGTTCTGCAGCATTTGAACAGCTTTTATGAGTGGAAACTGTCCTTACTAAAAGTTCAGAGCACCCTTAGTATTCGGACCGGTATATTTTTTTCTGTTTAATTTCAGTTATCACAGGTCAACCAGTTTGTTATCGGCCTCCAAATTAGGCATACAATTATAATGGACTAAGCGACTACAGACTACGGGCACCCTGTTGTACGGACCATTTTCTTTGGGCTCAGCTGGTGGGACAGCAGCACGGAACAGGTGGATTGAGTCAAGATTATTAACGAAATAATGTAAAGCAGACTGTTTCGAGCAAGAGTCGGAATAGGAGATAAGTAATCAGTAAAAATCACTCCAAATGGTGAAATAAAAACAAAAAGAGTTGTCATTTCATAGTAATGCTAAGTATTAAAAGTTCACTTTACTGCAGTTTTCACGGGGTGACTTAAACTAAATAAAATTGATTTGCAGAACAGAAAAAGGTGGTCTGTGCCGGGGTTTGCCAAGATACCTAATTTGTACAGACGCCAGCACATCAAACTACCCCAAACTGTCAAATTTTCCCAATTGAACATGAACCTTATTTATCTATTTGTTATAGTTGAAACGGTATCAAAGAAATTTGACACAAATGGCCTCTGTACTACTTTACCGAAAGTGGAATTTTTAACTGTGGTCCTGGTCATAGATTGGTCATTTACTGTCTCGTAAAATCACTTGTATTTAATGATTATGTTTAGCCAAGTAGATATACTGTCAGAAAAAAAATATAAATTGTGTAATGAACTTTATTACATTTAAAAAAGGCCTGTTATAGATAGTTTTTAGCGATAAGGCCGCCCATTGTAAAACCCAAAGTAGCTCTTTAATTGATTTTAGTAAGTTTTAAAGCTGTACTATACAGATTATATATCGACGGTTGTAAGGCTAATTGGTCTAAGCGACATTTTTTGTGATATTGAGTTATATACATATTTGGAATCAGCAGATTTTTCTCCATCGTTTGAGCCAGGTTTCAATTTTTTTAACCACTTTTTTGGCGCTTAGCACCCCCAGCAAAATAGGCCTCATTTTTAAGCTCATTGATCTATACGACGCAAAATAAGGCAGAGGACACGATGACTAAAGCTCTTTTGAATTTTCGAACTTTTATAACGTGTGTCGATTAAGGCATTTGGCTTTTTCGCCAAAGTTGTGTGTGTTGTCGTTTGGCCTATTTTAATTGATCCAAAATAATAAGCTATGTCGTTTGGCCTATTTTGCAGTCAACTACATTGAATAAACCTCGTCGTTTGAACCCTTTTCAAATCAAATAAGATCCTTTTAATTATTTATTTCTTTGCCAACAAGAGTAGGGTTATAGATGTTAATACAGACAAAATCCTACTTGCATTGCCGTCACATGCAAACATTTACACTTAATATTATATTGCATCCTAGTACCATGCTGATTAACAATAATTATTACAAAAATATTAAATGTTGTAACCATTTTATTTCTCAATGTCAAGGAGTATCCAGCAGTCAATAATTTTAATGTCAGATAATAATGTAAATAATATAATGATGTAATAATGTAAATAGTGAGATACAAATAAAATAAATAAAAATCCTATATAATGATTAATTATGAGTTTCAAAATCGATCAAGTCAAAAGTCATTGATAAATCAGGCTGAGGATTAGCACTTTTTTAACAACATCAACATGATACAGTCATCCAAAAAGCCCGCCTTTTGCCACTTCCTAGTGTTTTTGCGGGTAAGAAGTGGCAGAACAAAATACCCAGCAACACGTCTGCCTGATAAGTTAGAAGAACTTGAATTTATACAGTTCCTTCAATTAGATAACACTATAAATCAATTATTTTATATTAATAGTTTTTGCTTCTAGTTAGATAGCACACGCCAAATACAAAATACTAGTAATAATCGATGTGAAGGAATCCAAAGGAAACGCACAGATGTTATTGGCCATAAGGATTCCCTTTTAGATATTCTTTCACACTGCACTGTAGTACATCTTAAATATGTGCAAGTGGTCAATGCCTGTAATACAACGAGGCAATTTATTATAAAATCTTGGAAGTCATGGAATATACACTGGTGCCCATCAAACCGCTTCTGGGTGTAGCCTAAATTTTATTTGTATATTTTACACATCTGGTTTTTTTTTTTTTTTTTTTGTGGTCCACATAGTCAAACGGGTTAATCCATGTATAATGCACAAACTAGTACCTTTTCCCAACACTTTTGGTTACTTTTTCAAGAAAGTTGTAAATCGCTATGATAAAAAAAGTAGTAGTTGTTAATCTTTTTATTATAAATCCTGTTACGCCTTTGATATCCACAGAGTTATAAATCCCTCAAAAATAAAAATAGCAATAAATATTGAATTGTTTAGTGAACATGATGGTTATAAATTATGGATTACTTTTATTCTGTTATTAATGTATGTCATTGGTTTGACTTAGTTAATGACACACTGAATAAAATTTTGAGCTATGCCAATTTTTTTTTATTGTTTTCTTTTCTACAATAAATGCGCGATATAGGTCTTTGGAGTGTTCATGTTGCTCTTGTTAATAAACAATTTGCATTAAACGATATCAGTTAATATTTAAATATGTCTGTTGAACCATTCAGTTTCTTCTTTTTTCTTTATAATACCTTGTTCCAAGACACATTAGATCAATATTTTGAATGATTTCACTACACAAAAATGTAAAAAATATTACAAGACACTGTCTAAAACTGTATTAAGTAGCATACCCACCTTAAAAATATCTTATGGACGTTGCTGAAAAGTGATGGCCTAAGCATCAATATTTACTACATAACTACCAAATGTGGGCACCTGCATCAAACTACTTCACTGTGGTGCAACACCGTCATGTTGCTTAGGTTCATTGTGCGTATTTAACTGTCAATTGATTTGGTGCTAAGTTCATTTGGTCTCATATTATTTGATTCTAAGTTGATGCTTGAGCCAGTTTACCTTCAGCTCTTTATTTACGGCAGGCATTTGAATCATTTTGCTTTTCTCAAAAAATAACCAAATTTGATGCATTTTGGGCTAACCGACACAAAATTTCTAAAATAATACACGTTTATCATCAGTAATAATTGTAAAAACTTCCTTATTTAATTAGGGATATACTGTATTAAATAAATAAAAGTCTATCAAGTAGTTGATTTTTTATGATTTTTTTTCCAAAATAAAAACTTTAAACCGTCCTCCTGCAAGTTTTACAAAATGTCGCTTAGACCAAATGGCCTTGCAACCGTCGATATTTTATTACATCTGATTGATTGATTACTAAGAAACTCTCAGTACTAAACACCGTAGGTACATAATTACACCTTATAGTTATTTGCTTCGTTGTAGCATCACTTCACGGTTGTAGTTGTTTTAGAATTTCCGAAATGCTAGTTCACTTGCTAGAGTGAAAGGCTCTTAACATTGAATTAGAAAAGATAGATCTTAATAAACTAGTGCGCTTCACCACCAGGCAAGGACTGGTCTATAATATTAAAAAAAAACCTAGAAGAGTTTTAAAGAACTTCAATTATAATGTACAATGTTTTGGGTTTCTTTTCACTACATCCCGTAACATAACATAAATACATATTTCTGCAAACACGAAACTCTTTCGTAGATTTCGAAGGTTACAACCATAAAATACGCTTTCAAGTACCTACTATCCTACTGACAGGCTCCCCATTTTCAATAAGAAACACACAAGCTCAAGGCCGAGGCCAAACGACGAAGGCCGAAAAACTCTTACAAACGCTTAAACATTAATAGAAAACAAGAAAATACAGAGAAAAAGATGGCATGGTCGGAAATTAAGGGGCGGGCCGCAGACGCGAACCATTTGTCCGTCTGTCCGTTACACTTAACTCGGGAACCTCATTCGCTTAACACTCACCTGGGGATCTCTAGGAGAATGGTACGGGATGATAGTTTGGGTGGGCCCGAAGAAAAATATGGTAAGCTTAAGATGTCTTATCTTATTGGTATCTACTAAAAATAAGAAATTGTTAGGTTCGCAATAATTTCTCGAAGGCATCTGACAAAGCTGTCCATTTGCTAAACTGCACAACTGCAAACTTTTAAACTGCATAGCTTGCAATTTTGCTTCGTCATAGTCATAGTAGTTTATTGATTCTTACAAGTCAATTACAGATTAATTACATTGCAGATAACAAATTATTGAAAATACCTCATGCTAGCAGTGTAGCGCTTACGACCACAATATACCAACAAGGCAGTGAACAAAATAATCTCGTCAACTATTTACGACCTCTTTCAGACAAGTCCGAAATATCGACCCGTAGGTTTCCACTTCTAATACAAGCCCTTCCCCGGCCTCTTAGCTTAGATGAGATTAGATTAAACGTTTGGCTCTTAACAATACAAGAGGGACAACATTTTTGCTTCAAGCTCTTTTTAGGGACCGAACAGAACTGTTTTTTGGTAAATTGGTGTACAAAGAATTGAATAATGTATCCAGTTTTATTGTTCAGAGCAGGATTACTTGTTCTTATTCGAGTTTATTCAAGAGATTTGACTACACGAAATAAGACATTTGTATGTGAGGTAAATGTATGTCTTGTTGTTCTTGCTTTGTTTTTGGTTGGAATTTTCATTAATTTTATCAAGGTATATTGTTTGTACTTAACTCCAGTAAATAATTTAATTACTTTTTGATCTCAAAACATGTGTCAATAAGACTTTTTATCTTCAAGATTGGTAGCGGCTAATTAATTCAGGGTGCATCCGCGCAAATATCATACACTGACACCGAAACCTCATTATCTGCCTAGTTTTTTCCAACTATGTGGGGTTCAAATCCTTTTTTTCTAATTCGGGGAGTAAAGTCTTCCTGGGTGTCTTACTGACTGAAACTACCTCGGTGTTTCGTCTCACCTGCATCAGGGGTCGCGATAAAGGACGATTCTTCTGAAATATAATCGCCTCTTAGACCAACCAAATACTAACAGTAACAATTTAGATGGCGCGACTACCTATTTGACAAACTAGCAATTAGACTTTCCATGATAAAACTCACTGTCAGACTTTCTTGCTTTAGAATACCCACAACATCTGTCAAAAAACTTCGAATGGCAATCAGGTGCTTTACAAAATTTTCATAATTCAAAAAACAAACAGCAAACACAAGTGGTGATACGTACCGGGGTAAGCACACCCACTATAAATCTCTTGTATTACGAATGGGTACATAAAAATTCATTGCTTTCCTTCGATTTATCCGAACAGTTTTCTTTTCATTGTAAGAGTATTATTTTATGCACCCCCAGTGAGCGGGGATGCTTAGATTGTGTTAACGTGGAATGGAGTATCTTGTCTTGTTTTCATGCTCTTTGTAATTCAATTTACAACGGAAGAAAAATATATCTGTTCCTATTGATCGCTCCAGATTATTGTCTGGACTAAGTTTGGTCGACTGCCCAGTCTCAGTTTGAGTAACACAATTCTTTTGGTTGAAAAACTTAGTTAAGCTTTCTAATCAATATTTTTTTAAACTTGATGTCTTACGGAATAACCGCACTTGATATCGAAATTAATAATAATCGCCCGGAGCCACCAGCTACAACCAGTTTAACCGAGGGGTATCGTGATACCCAGTTACTGGTTGAAGCTGCATCCAGTTATACTAGAATCTGACCCCAACGTAGTTAGGAAAAGGCAAGGCAGATGATGAATCGCATTTGACATAGCATTGATGGATGAATATTGTGAAAGATATAAAGAAAGGGATAGGTAACTAGCTAATTTCAAGAGATGGTAGAATAGAGAAATATAATAGAAGAAGATATGCTAAGCCGACCACAAATAAATTAGTATAAGGGCAGAATATTATAGTAAAGACTATTTAAAAATAAATACCTATGTGTGCAAATGACATAAAGTTTTGAATAAGTTATTTTATTCTTCTAAATCTGCCATGTAAGGACATCCACGAAATTTTCTGGTGATTTTCTCTAAAAGGATGAGGTGTGTAGTACTTGCAATCAGTGTGTGTAACCTGTTGTACACACGCCAGCACGTCAAGTTACCCCAATGTGTCAAATTTCTTTGATCGTTTTTCAACTTTATGTCAAACAGATTAAGGTTCATAATTAATTGGGATAATTTGACACATTGGGTTAACTTGATGTGCTGGCGTCTGTACCTTTAGCACGAGCGCTTGACGCAAACGTAAAGTCACAATCACGATTTTAAAATTGAAATTACATGTCTAATTTATATTATTATATCATTACTTTAGTTTTTAACGAAGCAAAAAAAGTATGGAAGTATCGTAGTTTCTGCCTACCTTCTTGGGTAAAAAGCATGAGTTTATGTTTGTACCTATGTATGACGTGAGTTTTTTCATGGTGAAATTATTTGTACTGGCCACATTAATTTAAATCTAAATGCTGCAGGGTAGTAGTATTGTGTAAATTAAAATCGTACAGGAGTTCCGCTTATGTCAAGAAAATTAACCTAAGCTAAGCAAAGTTTGTATTTCTCCTATTTCGTACCATGTAGCTATATTTAAGACGTATTCCTGTTCTCCAATACAAACTCTCATCCTCCCTTTACATACTCTAAGTATGGCTCGCTTTTTACTACCGATTGGAAATGAGTTACAGTTGAGCAGAGCTATGGATTCCATCTCTGTACTGCAGGCTATGATACAGAATATATGGAAGGGGAATTATGGCGCCTTACTCCTGCAGATACCAAAGTAGAGAAAGCAACATTTGAGGTAATATGTATGTGGGTTTATTTGTTCTCAGAGCAGGAAAGAAAAGGCCGTTTTACCGATATTGAGATTAATTAGTAGGGGGTAGAGGAATTGGTAGGTAGGTAAGACCACCACGATGGCATAGAAGTCCCAAGCGCTTATGATGTGCAAGAGGTTTTTGGTGCGATTCTCGAGATGGGTAGGGTCCTATTTGGTCGCATGTAGTGTCAAGTAAGACTTAAAAAAAACTTTTTGCTTTACATAGTTTAACTCTTGAGGTTTATTACGTACCTACCTTAAGTGAAACTGCGGGGCACAGTTAATATAAAACAGTAGGAAGTGGCGAAGAGTGGGCTTTTTGGGGGACTTATGTAATTTTGACGTTCAAAAAGTGCTGATCCTCAGCCTAATTTGAATAAATGACTTTTGATTTTGATTTTGAATATTGTATGTGCAGATAATAATATCTACTGCAGTAATTAATTTTTTTTTCTGTCGTATCCTCTTTATATCGTAGTTATGAATACTTATTGAAATTCCCCTCTCATTTTTCTCGGAAGCGAAATACGTGCAACGTTTTGGCAAGAAAATGGCGATTTGGCAACGTCTGCTGCAATACTCATATGAAGAGATGATCTCAGAGAGTTAAGGGGTGCGTAAGTTTTAAGGAAACAGCCGATTGTCTGGAGATAGACAATGAGTCAGGTTCAACCAGTTTCTGGAAATAAATAATCGAAAACATTCGCTTTAATTCGTTGGTTAAATCACACTAGGATTTCCCTAGCTGTTTGGTAACTGGACATAAATCCAGACTCTAGACTGTTGTGGTGTTCTGCTACTTTAATAGCCTATTGCTGAATATTTTTTAAACAGTGTAATAATTTTATTATGCCTTTGTATTAATTACGTAGAATTTTCGATTAAACCCATCGAGTGTACTGCTGGATGGGTTAGATAGGAACCATGTTTTTAAAATAGTAAAAAAAAATGAGAACAAGCCAACAAATGACTGATGACTGGCCTGTTGGTCTAGTAGTTAGTGACCCTGACTGCTAAGCCGGAGGTCGTGGGTTCAAATCCCACCAAGGACAAATGTTTGTCTGATTAACACGATCATTTGTTCTGTGTCTGAGTGTAATTTATCTGTAATATGTATGAATTTAGAAATATATAACGATGTTTATCAGCTGTTTGGTACCCATAACACAAGCTCTCAAGCTTAGCTTGGGACTAAATGGCGTTGTGTGAAAGTTGTGGAATATTATTATATAATATAGCAATATAGGTCTCTTTTAACCGACTTCAACGAGTCTTGATAGACTTTCTTAACATACGAAGAAACTAAGAATTGCAAAACAGAAACTTTTTACAAAAAAAAACACTAACAGGTGAAAAATAATTTCCAAACCACAGACTTCCGAAACTGGAATTATTTTTCACCTGTTAGTGTGCACTCCCTACTTTGATGACAACTGAGATATTACAAAAAAATGGTATTTCACTTTAAGTGGACTTCTAGTTTCGGTGACTATAAGATGGGTCAATCAGTACGGTGCGCTTCGTCACATTTGTGCGAGTGCGCATGCGATCATCCTTGATACACTCTGATGATAACCAATACGAAACTAGCTGTTTGACAGTATATCGTTAAAAACTTTGTCCAGTGATCATCACTATTTACAGTCAACGAAGGTAAATAGCCGTGCAGAACGTAATTTTTTTTTAATGTTATACCACAGTCTAAAAACATACAGTCGTCCGACGAAGCTGTCTAGACAGGGCAATCGTGCGGAGAATGAGGGGCGAGACGCGGGAAAACTGCTCCCGCACTGCGAACAAACCGATGTTCGTAGTGTGGGAGGTATTATTCAAGTCTAACGCGTGTAGAAGTTGTCGGCATTTTTTCAGAGATCAAAGGCGTCGTCCTACTGTATTAATATGTATGCTGTGGTTATACACAATAAACATCTTTAGTTTATCGTAGACATTACTGACATGAAAGAAAACATCGTGAAAAAACTGAACGTGACCATGATAAACTCAATGATACTAATATTAAATCCTTTTTAACCGACTTCAGGAGGAGGTTCTCAATTCGATTGGTATTTTTTTTTTTTTTTTATGTATGTACATCGATTACTCCGAGATTAATGATCCGATTTACGTGATTCTTTTTTTGTTCGATGCGGAATACCTGCCATTTGGTCCCATAAAAATATAACATAGTTTGACCAGGAAATTTTCATTTTATGAACAATTTTATAAAAAAATAATTTATTTTCGAACAGTTGTTGTTTATTTGTTTGATTGTATTATGTGAATATGTGTTGTAGAAATGGATAATAATGAATCATCTAGGTATAAAAACATAAAAAAACTAAAAAATGTTAAATAAAAACATTTTTCAACAAAAAAATACAACCGACTTCAAAAAACACTAACCGGTGTAAAATAACTCTAAATTCGGAAGTCGGTGGCCAATCATGAATGAGACAAAACCACCAAAGCCACAGACTTCCTAATTTAGAGTTATTTTACACCGGTTAGTGTTTTTTGAAGTCGGTTGTATTTTTTACCTGTTATTTTTTGCTTGCAAGCAAAGTCAATACCGACCGCAATATTTCAACTAGCATCGACCACCGCGGCGGCCATTGTGTCTCAATCGACCGCTCAATTTGCATAATAACTGTTATTTTGTACGCGCCATGATGTTAACCCCACACTTTACTATGGAGGTATTTTCAAGGAGTTGTTAAGATTATTAGGTCAGATTATTGGTGACTATGAGCGCATGGTTTTATAGTGGTCCTGGTGTTATTTTCTGCTGTGTAATGAGGGTTGAATTTGGTCGTATAATGTATGGTTTTAAAGGAACTTGTTATTTTTAGTTCTGGTCATACGAACATACACAGTTCGGGAGTCAAAATGTTTAAATGTTGAGCTACATAATAACGCAAAGCTAGGCTTTTTAACTTTATAGATATTGTTACAACAGTCATGATTTCTATTGATTTATTCAGTCAAAAAGATTGTAAATAAGTCAATGAAAAAAATTAAAATTATAAAAAGATTAGGATAGGTAGAACTGGATAAACGCTAATGTAAAGCGCTAATGTCTGCAAAAAACTAGTCTGGTTAGAAAAAAAACTAATCCTTCTTAAGAAAGGTATAGAATATTTATTTCCTAAACATCACGCTACGACCTACAGCGGGTGAGGCTGCAGCGCCACAACAAGAATGTGCAGTACATTCCTATTTTATAAGTTTCAATTATTTTATCTTTTTAAACTTTTTTTACGTGTTTAGGTAATGTCTAGAGATTAATGGTCGTGTCTTTGCATCGTAGTGGGATAAAAAAATAGGCTGGTTTATTTCACATCATCCTCATCCATTTCATATTCTTAATTCTTATCCCTATTGCAATTTTACACTTTACATTTTGTTCTGACTTCCCGATAGAATGTTAATGGAAGCTATCGTTGCCTCGCCGCCGGCCAATCATTAGAGTGATCATATTTCTTAAGTGTAGGGCAATCTCCTTGAAATTATAACTGCCTGCACTATCTTCATTAGAGTGATCATATTTCTTAAGTGTAGGGCAATCTCCTTGAAATTATAACTGCCTGCACTATCTTCATTAGAGTGATCATATTTCTTAAGTGTAGGGCAATCTCCTTGAAATTATAACTGCCTGCACTATCTTCATTAGAGTGATCATATTTCTTAAGTGTAGGGCAATCTCCTTGAAATTATAACTGCCTGCACTATCTTCATTAGAGTGATCATATTTCTTAAGTGTAGGGCAATCTCGTTGAAATTATAACTGCCTGCACTATCTTCATTAGAGTGATCATATTCCCTAAGTGTAGGGCAATCTCCTTGAAATTATAACTGCCTGCACTATCTTCATTAGAGTGATCATATTCCCTAAGTGTAGGGCAATCTCGTTGAAATTATAACTGCCTGCACTATCTTCATTAGAGTGATCATATTCCCTAAGTGTAGGGCAATCTCCTTGAAATTATAACTGCCTGCACTATCTTCATTAGAGTGATCATATTCCCTAAGTGTAGGGCAATCTCCTTGAAATTATAACTGCCTGCACTATCTTCATTAGAGTGATCATATTCCCTAAGTGTAGGGCAATCTCCTTGAAATTATAACTGCCTGCACTATCTTGAAGTGTTGCAAAGCGTGTCATGAATAACTTTAGTAAATTGCGGACTGATTAATTGATAACAATGGTTTATTTGCATTTCAATGACGTAACATAATGCTTTAGTTTGCCGAAGGATTAGGCAGAGGTGTAGAATGTTGATATCATTGTGTATATCTTATCACACTTCTGTACTAAATAATATTAATATATTTTGACTGGCCTGTTGGTCTAGTAGTTAGTGACCCTGACTGCTATGCCGGAGGTCGTGGGTTCGATTCCCACCCAGGACAAATGTTTGTGTGATGAGCACGAACATTTGTTCTGTGTCTGGGTGTAATTTATCTATAATATGTAGGTATGTATTTAGAAATATATAAGTATGTTTCAGCTGTTTAGTACCCATAATACAAGCTCTCAAGCTTAACTTGGGACTAAATGGCGTTGTGTGAAAAAGTTGTGGAATATTTTTTTTTTTTTTTAATATGTTTCATAGAAATCTTATGTTCTAGTATAATATTGATTTATTTATTCCATTTTTAAATCCATTTTTTCTTATTGACGTTATTTATACTGTAAATACATCATTGACATCGGTAACGGAAAACATCATGAGGACCTTATAGTTAATATAAGTTGGAAATTGCCAATCCGCTTTTAACAAACGTAGTGATCAATGCTTGTGCCTTCTCCGTATGAGAAGGAGCCTTTGCCCTGCAGCGGGACAGTGAACAGGCTGGTATTATTATTATACTTATACGAATCTAAAGTCTAGAGTCTAGGTGTAATTTTTTTCATCACCACTGCTCTCAAAAACGTTGAAGAAAAACATTGTGCGGAAACCGGCATGTCCTGGAACCAAAAATTCAAAGATCGATGTGAAATTTATTTTGTCACTAAACATAAAAAGAGGTTTGAAGGTGCATTTAACTTTCAGAAATCAATTTACGAAATTGAAAATGACGTCAGCGTTTCAATAATCGTATTATTCTGTCTTGATTTTATAGAAGACCAGGAAAACTAAGTAAATTGTACACTAACTAATGCCCGCGACTACGCCCGCATGGATGTCGGTTTTCGCGTCCAGCTCCCAGACGGCTTTATTCTTTACCTCTAACGAAAATCATTGTAAATTATATACCTACTAAAAACTCTCGAAAGAACCACTCTATCCATTGTGAAAACAGCATCGTATTATTTATTGAGTTTATCGCGAACAGATTGACAGACGGCCGTAAGATGTAAACGGACCCCATACACGGGGGTGTATGGGGTCCGTTTACATCTTAACACTTTGAACGCCACGCCGGTCACCAATGACCGGTGAACAATAAAATTTCTATTGTGTCTGGAAGTCTGACAATCAAGGGGTTAAGGACCCAAGCCAACCTTACCTGCTAGTGGTGCACCCTGCTGTCCAACGGACGAGGCTCTGGCGAACTTGGTTTCCCTCTTGTAGGGTTGTGGGGGTCAGACGGCTGGTCGCCCGACGTAAAGCCAACTTCAGTCAAATACTTTTATGGACAGGGACAAGTTAAGGAAGGGTACTCGGGCTAGGGCGTCGCCGCACAACGACGCGCAGGCACATCGCCCTAAACCTGCGATAAGTGGGCTAGGGCTACCGTGTCAAGTACGAGCACGGCTAAAGAAGTTAGTACCCAAAAGAAAGTTCCGCTTTGCCACCTGGAACATTGGCTCCCTAACCGGACGTTGCAGAGAACTCGCGGACGTACTTGCGAAGCGTCGGGTCCAGTGCGCCTTCCTTCAGGAGACACGCTGGAAGGGGAATAAGTCCCGCGACATCGGGCAGGGGTACCGGCTAATGTACACCGGATCACCATCGGGCAGGAACGGAGTGGCCGTAGTGCTGTCTAAGGATCTTCAGGATGGACTCCTTGAAGTAGATCGATACAGCGACCGGTTGATGCGAGTTAAGGTGCTGATTGAAGGGTCGGTAACGAACCTAATCAGCGCCTATGCCCCTCAAACTGGCTGCTGTGAGTCTGAAAAGGAGGCATTCTGGGATGAGTTCGAAGATGTTTTACGCGCTATTCCGAATTCTGAAGGTGTTTTGGTTGGGGGGGATCTCAACGGTCACGTAGGTCAGTCTGCTGGAGAGCACGGACGTGTTCACGGTGGTTTTGGTTATGGTCAACTAAATGCAGAGGGAGTCAGCATACTCAGGACCTGCGCTGTGTCTGACCTAGCCATCGCGAACACATTCTTTCAGAAGAAGCCCCAGCATCTTATTACGTACCGTAGTGGTGCCTACTCAACCCAAATAGACTACCTGCTGGTGCGACGGTGCCACATTGGCAAGGTTACCAACTGCAAAGTCATCCCAGGCGAAAGCCTAACGGCTCAACACCGCCTCCTTGTCCTGGACTTTGCGGTCGTGCCAACAAAGAAAGTAATCAAGAAACGCAAACCCCGCACCAAGTGGTGGTTGCTTAATGGTCCTAAACAGTCGGACTTCATCGCGGAAGTCGAGCATCTCGAGGTTAGTGCTCCGCATGAGTCCGCTCAAGTGATCTGGAGTAGAATCCATTCAGCAATCACCGCTGCGGGTAAGCGCGTCCTTGGCACTTCTCGTGGTGGCCGCACCATAGACAAGGAGACGTGGTGGTGGGATGACGGGGTGCAGGGGGCGACTCGGAAGAAGAAGGGGTTATTTAAACAATGGCAAGAGTCCAACTCTCCGTTGCTGTAGCCAGAGCTCGCAGAAAAAGTCTGTTGCCCTTATACGACAAGCTAGAAACTGCGGAGGGGCAAAAGCTTATTTTTAAGCTGGCGAGTGCCCGGGAAAAAGCTACACGAGACATTAGCAAATGTCTCTGTGTAAGGGACGCCCAGGGTAAGCTGCTCTACGATGCACCCCTTGTTAAGGAGAGATGGTGCACATACTTTGCGGAGCTGTCTAACAAACAGCATCCCCATAACCTTCCTCCCGAACCGCCTGCTAACCTTGGACTTATTTCCCCTATTTCACCCAACGAAACCCGCATTGCTCTTTGGCGCATGAAGAACCGGAAATCGATCGGACCTGATAATGTGCCAATTGAAGTGTGGAAGGCGATGGGCCCACATGGTGTGGACCTTCTGACGGATCTTTTTAACCGCATCCTGATCACCAAGGAAATGCCGAACCAGTGGCGATATAGCCTCATTATTCCTGTTTTCAAAGGCAAAGGTAGCGTACAGGATTGTAGTAACTACCGCGGTATCAAAATCATGTGCCACACCATGAAGCTCTTCGAGCGCATCATTGACACACGGCTCCGTAGCGAGTGCACTGTCTCTGAGTGTCAATATGGCTTCCGGGCGGGTAACAGTACCATGGACGCAGTGTTTGCCTTACGGACTCTGGCTGAGGCTTACAGAGAGAGAAGGAGAGCTCTGCATATGGCCTTTTTAGACCTGCAGAAGGCCTTCGACTGTATACCTCGGCAATCCATTTGGTGGGCACTTCGCTTCAGGGGCGTTCCCGAAGTCTATATTGACATTATCAGAGACATGTACCGCGATTCCGTGTCCTCTGTCCAGACCGCTGTTGGCGAATCCAATGGCTTTCCAATATCTGTTGGCGTTCACCAAGGCTCGGCTCTTAGCCCGTTCTTGTTTAACGTAGTGCTCGATGTAGTTACGGCAAACATCCAAGATCAGCCTCCATGGCTAATGATGTATGCCGATGACATTGCCCTCGTTAATCAGAACATATCACATCTTGAGCGCAAAGTCAATATTTGGAAGGATACGCTGGAAAACGGTGGTCTGAGACTAAATGTGGCGAAGACTGAGTACATGTCCTATGGCAGCACGGATTCAAATACCATCCGAATAGGTTCGGACCTGATCTCTAAGTCCGATAAGTTCAGGTACCTTGGATCCGTGCTGCACGAGTCTGGCAACGTGGATTACGATGTCCAAGCACGTATAGGCGCAGCTTGGGCGAAGTGGCGCGAGGTAACGGGCGTTGTATGCGACCGCAAAATGCCTCCGAAGCTCAAGGGGCAGATATATAAATGCATCATACGGCCTGTCCTCCTGTACGGCGGCGAATGTTGGCCAGCATTAAGTAGACACACCCAGGAACTCCGCGTCACGGAGATGAAGATGCTTAGGTGGATGAGCGGCGTAACGCGATCCGATCGCATACGCAACTCATTCATCCGGGGTAGCCTTGGTGTCCGCGACGTGGGAGAAAAACTACAAGAGTGTCGTCTCCGATGGTATGGACACATCATGCGCCGCCCTATCGAGTACGTTGGTCAGAGATGCATGTATATGGCTGTCCTTGGGGCTAGGCCCCGTGGTCGCCCTCGCAAACGCTGGCTGGACGTCGTCAAGTCCGACATGAGAGCCAATGGCCTGACCGAAAAGGATGTTGAAGATCGGGCAAAGTGGAAGAAGCTCAGTCGGAAGGCGGACCCTGGCAATAGCCGGGATTAACGCCAGGTGGAAGAAGAAGAAGAGATTGACAGACGGCCGCGTCGCAAGCGCAGAACCACCGTTGTGGGCACTGTGGACATGCCAACAACCCTTATTGTGGTCAGACATAACAAAATAATCGTGCTCATCATACAAACATTTGTATTGGGTGGGAGTTGAACCCTCAACCTCCGGCATAGTAGTCAGGACTCAGGAGTAGGACTACTCACCACTCAGATCAACAGGTCAGTCAAAGAAATACTTTATGTATGAATGTTATACCAATCGAATTAAATTATTATCTTCTGCTACTTCAAATACCACTACTTCTTCTTATCTCGTATTATAAGTGACAAACAAACACGCAGCGCAGTAGTTCAGTTCAAAATTATGAATTTTGTATCTTTCAAAACCAATGCATTTCAGTAAGGTAGTTAGGTTAGGTAGTTAGGTTAGCTATAGGTAGGTATGGTAAGTTAGGTTAGGTTATATATATATGTTGTCATTCTAATTCTATCTAATAAATAATATGTAGTACTTTCTAACTAAAAAGTAGTAGTACTTATTATGGTTTTGTCATCATCTTATAACAACCACGTATATTGTATATCTAATATGTGAAATTCTCAATGTCACAGGTTTTTAACTAAACTCCTTCCGAAACGGCTTTACCGATTCTTCTAAAATTTTATGCGTATATTAAGTAGGGCTGCGAATGATGATGTAAACTTTACAAAAACTAAATGAAACAAAAAAAAAGATTCTACGACGGAGCGAA
This sequence comes from Euplexia lucipara, assembly GCA_921972225.1. Taxonomy (NCBI): domain Eukaryota; kingdom Metazoa; phylum Arthropoda; class Insecta; order Lepidoptera; family Noctuidae; genus Euplexia; species Euplexia lucipara. The sequence continues at coordinate 19,792,836 of OV179161.1, forward strand.
CTTTGCCGGGACAGCTAAGTAGTTGCAGATAAAAACAAAAACAGTTTAATAAAATCATTCCCTGTTCACTAATAATCACATTCACGAACAGTGTAGGTGCCCATACTCCAATATTTATAGCATGCGCAAGCGCACTTGTCGGGTAAATTGCGCCGCTTATGGTAATATGAACCGCGATTCACACCTGATAGGTTGCGAAGATGGGAACGTGCCTTTGGGGTATATTTTATAAGATATTCTGAAATTGTACGCTTGCCTTTGTTCATAAACGTCATTTAAATGAAATGGTATTTTAGTAGAACCTTGCTACGATATTAGTTTTGTGAGGAAAACTAAACCTAGAAGTTTGAAATTGACAATCTACCTTGAGTGAGCGCGTTGATCATTGTTCGTGCCTTCTGTGTATAAAGAACAGGCCTTTTAGCCTTTAGCATTTATTGTGTGAAATAGGTACGGCATTTTGTTTGAATAATATAAATTTCTATTATAAACACTAGCTTACCCCTGGATTGCTTTGTGCAACTGTGGTTCAAAGCGAAAAAAAAATTTAAAATGAATTTAATCGCTATTGCAACGGTATAGAGTCCAAATGTTAAGTGTTTAAACCAAAGACAGGTACACTGTCACGCAAAATCTGTGGAACGGAATTTGATGAAACTGGAAAATACTAAAGAGTACTTTTTAGTATCCTTTTTTAATTACAGATCACCACACCACCTAAACTACTAAATAAACTACCTGTGTATATTAAGTGTGTCTATTTAGAGCGTCTATTTAGTGTTAAGCGTTAAGTTAAAATACATTTTTTTCCAATTGACTTTCGAACGACAAATTTAACAGTTACATAAAATAAAATACTAAAAGTACCTAGTTTTGTATAGAGAAAAATAGGGTACAAATAGATTATCACTGTTTCAAAATAGACTTTTGTGATAAATAAAGACCAATATGACTACTTAGATGATGTACCTACAGACGCCATGATATCGAGCTACTCAAAATTGACAAATTTTCCCAATTGAACATGAAACTCTTTTATTTGTAGTACATTTGTTGTTATTTGTAATAGAGCTTGATCTGCTGGCCTCTGTACCAAAAATAAAAATTACTTTTCTGCATACGTTTGCAGCAAAACCAATCGATCTCCATAACAATTGTCTTCCTCTAACCATCCACCTCTTCCCTCTCAAAAAAAAGGATTCACTAATCAAAACTTCAGAAAACATCTTCAAGAAAGGAAGGGGCAATCAAAAGAAAATTAGCGTGGCCACCTCCTTACGATTTCAAATGGAAAAACTTGGCCTTTGGTACGGAACCAATTTGTGGTCGCAAGGGACACACTAGGATTAATTAGAACCACCAAGTTTGTTCCACTGTTCCACCCTTATGATTGGGGGCTGTGTAATGTGGACCTGACTTAAATAAACCATCGGGTTTTTTGGTTAAATACTCCCTCGTTGGTCTATGGGGAGCTGTGTGGTTGGATTTCTTTGTGGAGGGAAGTTCTTGGGATAAAGACATGCTTATTTATTTGTATAAAACATGTGTATACATATAAACGCAAATGTGTATAAAAATGTGAAAACTGTTAAGTTTCAATAATATGTTTGTCGTATTTGGCGTACAAAAAAAAATACAGACATTTAAAATATAAAAGCATTGAATGAAAAAAGAAACAACTACATTAAATTATAAAACAATAAAATTGGAAAGCATCGTTTAAAAAATATTTAACACAGTAGTAACATTTTTGAGTTAGTAACTTCTTCAAATCTCTTTTGAAAAAGATTGCATTATTCATATTTTTCAAATTCTCTGAAATTTTATTATAATTATATGTACAGACGCCAGCACGTCAAGTTACCCCAATGTGTCAAATGTTCCCAATTGAATATGAACCTTATTCTATTTTACATAAAGTTGAAAAACGATCAAAGAAATTTGACACATTGGGGTAACTTGATGTGCTGGCGTCTGTACAAAAACATAGTACACTGGGTTTTTTTGTGAACTTTTAGGGAATCGTAGTATCGGTATAACTAAGTGAATCTAATTGTGACAGCATTATACCGTTGCATCTCTCAAAATAAAGTCGAAAATAAACGTACCTAGTTTTACTAGCATTGATGCCCTCGGATTGGTAAAATATTCTTTATTTTCAGCTCTATTTCAACCACTACAAAGTTGATAATTGTTTACCAGTAAAAATCGCGCTGCGCTGCCGCAGATGTGCACTGGCCCTTAAGCTTTGTTGAATACAGAACCATAAAAACAATGCCACTATTGTTGTTATTTATAAAATCGACCTATTTTAAACCAAAAAAGTTTGTCGTATGTCCCAGCAACGTATAGGTAACTAGTTGAATGTAAGCCTCGAACGAGTTTGGACAAGTTTTTGTCGGTCGCTAGTCGTATGCACTTTTGTATGTTTGCTGGAAAAGTTGTCAATACTGAATTCTGTTTTGGATAGAAGGGTTCACCTAGATTTTGGTTGTTTGCATCAATAAATTATAAAAAATTACGAGGTTGGTATGTGGATGCGGTGAATATATTACATATTAATACTCCTTCACGTTAAGCCGTGTTGGTACCGACTATTCTTAGTACACATAAGACAGTCGTTACAAATAGTCAGAAGTCCAAAAATCTAAAAACAAGTCTAACCTAGGGTATAGTGTTACCACAGTCTAAAAACATACAGTCGTCCGACGAAGCTGTCTAGACAAGGCGTGCGGAGTGTGAGGGGCGAGACGCGGGAAAGCCGCTCCCGCACTACGAACAAAACGATGTTCGTAGTGCGGGAGGTAATATTCAAGTCTAACGCGTGTAGAAGTTGTCGGCATTTTTCCAGAGATCAAAGGCGTCGTCCTACTGTATTAATATTTATACTGTGGTGTTACCCTGTAACTGGGCTGTAGCGGTCAGACAAGCAGTCGCTCCATGTAAAACACTGGTAAATAAAGCCCCGTATTCATGGTAAACATTTGTTTAGCAACAAAGTTGAATCAACGTGTTGCGGAAATTCTGTCAACATGTTGCTAGCAACACTGCGTGTTGCAGAGTTTGTTAACAGCTCTCGCTCGATGTGTTGCGGTGTTTACGCTCATCGAGCGTGAACACCGCAACACGTTGATTCAACTTTGTTGCTAAACAAATGTTTACCATGAATACGGGGCATAACTGTATTCTGTAAACCATGTCAGAGGCCCAAGAGCGGCTTAAATTCTGAAACGTGGTTAGTCCCTAAACACACAACAAAAGAAGACGAAGCTGCATTCGGTTAAACTAGAAGCCGACCCCAACAAAGATTGAAAAAAGCTACATAAATAAAATAAAATAAAATAAATTAATTAATTAATTAAATCCACAACTTTCACACAACGCCATATTATAGTCCCATGGTAACTGGAGCTTGTGTTATAGGTACTAAACAACTCATGAAAATACTTTTCTAAATACCTATTAAAGATAAATTACATCCAGACACAGAACTAATGATCGTGCTCATATCAACATTTGTTCTGGGTGGGAATCAAACCCACGACCTCCTGCATAGCAGTCAGGGCCACTGACTTCTAGACTAACAGGCCAGTCAGGTGATGAGGATGATAATGCAGTATTTAATTAAAGTGCCAAAATCAGATCAGCCATTAAAAACTACTATTACCAAGCCTCAATAATTTACATCCCAAAGGACATCAAAGACAGAACAAGTTGGTACCCAAACAGGTTCTTCATTATAACTCCAACCAACCCGATCAGACTAATAACAAAGTTTTATGAAGACAACACACACTTACAAACAAACTGACACGCGGCCAAATCCACATAGGTGAACTGAATACGAGATTTATTGATTCCCGGACGTACAAAATGAGGAACATGGTCATTAAACGATTAAGGACAAAAGGTCAGCTCCGCACAGCGTCTAAAATATCATCATTTGCATAGTATAGTATTTTCCTAAGGGTGTTTCTATACGGTGCAAGTAGCTTGCGCAAATTGAGGCACTTGCGCATTGTTGTATGCATCGAAAACTTTATCCTGTAAAAGCATGTGCGGGTATAGCGACTCGAGCATGTACTTACCAAAGCGAGCCACCCGCGCAACTAAATCGCGTACTCAGTGGTGCGCACGCCGGTCACTTGCCCGTGTAGCTCTTGACCAAGAGAAAAAAACTTGTACGTACTGCTTGCGCAAGTAGCCCAGGTCTTTACTTGCTTAGTTATTTTATAAAAGTTATTTGTAAAATTACAAGCGAGTAACTTAAACAAGAAGCTTGCACATATTAATCGCGCGTGTAACCCGCATTTTTACTTGCTCCAGCTACATGCACCGTGTAGATGCACCCTAAACTTCATTTTTATCCTGACCTGACTAAAATAAACGAACATACAGAAAAAATACAAAACAAAACAATAGAACCATTTTGTTTGTGTCTGTTTTTTTTTCTCTGACCAAGATAATATTGTGTGGACTTCAATAACGCTTTTCCACACCCGGCAATCGAATCCTTGACCTTATGCCACCTGCAAACCATTAGATCAATGAGGACCCCTTAGAAGAACACCAACCAGGATATTGAAATGAAATGAGAAATGAAATAATATTTATTTCTGTAAGTAGATCTTTCCAGATAATTTTACATGTAATTTTTTTTAAAATAAATGGCACTAAATGGTATTTCCAAAGTGACTGATCCCTGAGAAGAAATGCCGAAAGAAACTCAGGGGTCATGGTCTCTTTTAAAGTCCATACATAAGATGGTATTAATTTATTATGCGAGTCTTACGATGCAGAGCAAAGTCTGGAAAAGCCTTTTGAAGAAAGAATCAATTCAGCGTTGACCTGTCCCGACAGATAGCATTAAATAAATATATTTAATTCTTGTGTCACAGTGTTAGTTACAAAACTCCTCCGAAATGGCTTAATAAACAGGAGGAGTCGTTTGACCGCTCGCTGTCTTTGTAGGTAGTTGATTTTTTCCGTCTTTCTAGTGTTAATCTATCCTTATAACATTTTGTGTGTAAATTCAGTAGGTCTGAGAATAGGTCAAAAACATACCTATAAAAAATAAATAAAACTAATAAATTGATTCTAAAGCGGATCGGAGTTTGCCGGGCAGCTAGTGACATTACGTTATGCATGTACCAGTGCGTGCGTTTCAATTGGCGTATTACTGAATAGCCTTTTGAACTTATCTACTTAGTGGCATTGGCTGCTTCCGACCAATACGTTTCCAATTACTACAGACAACTTCTGAGAGCGTCCAACGAGGATTTTCCTAAGTTGAGACGCGACTTGCTCTGCTAGTTTTGTTTTAATGACTGTGGAGTTGGAGAGTAGATCAGGCGGTCGAGTTTCATCGAAAGCTGCAGTGCTATTTTGTATAGCTCTCTGTGCAAATGCAGGTGAAGTGAGCTGTCATCGTATCATATCATTGAGCCAGGAATTGACAGATCAATTCACGCTTACTTTACCAAACTGTTTCGATAAACTGTTCAGACGCATTTTCACGTAAACATAATATGTATGTATGTATATGCCGCAGGTTTTTCATAAAATTAGGTTTTTGATCAAAAACTCAGGTTTTTGATGAAAAACCGGAAGATGACATTCTAAACTCAATTTCATCAAAAACCTGTTACTATCCAGAATTTTGATCAAAAACCTAAACGAGTTTGGGTTTATGATCAATCTAATAATAGATCCCTATCCATTTACATAAAAATTTAAGACATACTTTATAGGTAACAATTGTATGTTAAAAATTGAACCGGCATTTTACTTAGAGCAGCCGCAAGGAACACAATTTTTGTTTTGTAATTCCTATTTAAAAAAAAATACTTTTTTTTTCTTCGTTTATGTGTCTGTCTTTGTGACCGAGTTGTTTGACTTAACTACGGAGCTGACTTCGATGCGATCACCATAATTCAAAGGAATCTATTCATTGAAGTTAAGAAGCAAAATAATGTATTAGATTTAAGTAATAATAATATCTTTGTAGTTTTAGGTAATACAACAACATTTTCGATAACATTATTAAACCTGTGTTACAAAGAGACAAGGCAAACTTCATCACAAGAAACCATTACCAAAGAAACTTAACACCAAATATAATAAAAATCGAAGGCTTTGCCGCAGCCAAGGGCAATGACGTCACCGGAAATCTCCACTCCCCGCCCGCCCTGGTCCGGACAAACTTCCTGTACGAGCGACGCCCGGAAACCGGATGTAGTATCCCATTCGGAAAAACTCGACGACCAAGTCTGAGTCTATTAAATAGTTCTTGTAGACATTCTCCTATTGGATTAGATGATGTTGAACTGTTTTATGTGCTTATGAAGGAAAGTGTGCTGACAATCAATTACATTTTTTCTTGTAAATGGCTAGTGGCTACTACTGGAGTGTGACTTCACCAGAATTTAAGAATATCTTACCTCTCTCCTAACACGTCTTAATATAACAGTTCGTTACTTTGCAAACGACGGCGGTGGTTCAAATCCAGGTAAGCACCAATGTGACTTTTTCAATTCATATGTACTCTCTAAGTTTAATGGTAAGGAAACCTGGACTTAGTTTAAAATAAATCACCGCTAATTCACCTTGAGTAGGCGTAGTTATCAAAGCTCGTGCCTCCTCTATATGAGAAGTGACCTTTGTATTGCACAGCAACAGACTAGTATTATTTTTTTGAAAAAAGTTACATTTAAAGTCACTTGGCTCGGATTTGAACCTCCTACATAATGATTGTGCTCATCACGCAATTGAAATTGTCTTGGGAATCGCACCCATGACCCCGGCATGGCAGCAGTCAGACTAGCAGGCCAGTCACATCAGTAGCATCAGCCATCTGCATTATATCGTGTTATAATAATATTGAATCTCCATGTACAACATCTGCTCAGCCTAAATTTAGAATCTTATGTTATGTTATTATAATTGAGTTCCTAATGACAACGCAATATGAGCGTAATAATGACATCACTTAATGATACAATTTGCTTCAAATTAAATTCGGCATAACATTGAAGATAATGTAATATTATTGTTATGATATTGATATTAAGATGGTTTGATTGGCGCAGAGGCTGAGCAAGTGGCTGCCTTGGATTTGATTCCTATCATCATCTGCCTAGTCTTTTCCCAACTATGTTGCGGTCGGCTTCCAGCTGAATACCAGTGTTTTACATGGAGCTGTCAGACCTCCACAAACCAGTAACTGGGAAACACGAAACCGTTGTCAGACTTTCGGGCTTCTGACTGCAAGTAACGACTGTCAAAGATCTGCAAATGAAAGCCGGGAACAACGGCTTAACGTGCTTTCCGAGGCACGGAGGAGTCTTGGTATGGAGTGGAATTTATGGTCACCTATCTAAGAACTGTCCTTGTAAAGCATAGCTTAACCTTCAATCGACCCGTTCGGATGTTATAATTTAGCCGCAACCTCCTCCTCGTTTGTTTCCCGCACCGTTTATATATTTTAATTCATTAAACCCCAAGCGGACGCCGGCGTCCACGCTGTCATTGTCTTTCTATTGTGTCTCTTATTGATAACATTGAAGGGACTTACCAGGTTGTGTCTTTCTGTTTTGTATGCGAGTTTCAATGTTTGTAATCGCACACCAGCGACAACAACGAAATTCCAGGTCTGGGGCAACGAGTAAAATTACTTCTTTTTCCTTTTAACCCTTGCCCCGGACCTGGAATTTTTCCATGATTTACAGTGCGAGCTAGTTTTAACTGTTGCCAATATTTTTATCATATATTTCGTTTTCTTTTACTTATGTAATGTTTGTGTCAACTTGTGACCACTTGCGACCACTTAGCGTTATATAACGCTTGTGACTCAGTTAATTAAATCAAAATTTAACCAATATCTTTCAACACAATGAGGTTTATCATTACTAACAATCCAATAACACGATGTGTACGTAAGATCCATTTTAGTGTGACAACCCCAAATGTAATTAATAGTGATTTTATGGCGGCCATGTTTGTACAGTCATAAACTGTGATTAGATCAGCGATTGTGTTAGCGACAATTCGTGAATGATTATTATGTGTTTTGTTGACGGTGTGATTAATTTGGATCAAACAGGAATGTAAACTTGGAAACTGTACTAGCTTCAGTGCAATCCAGTAGATTAAAGGCCCCAGTAAAGGCCCTACTGCAAACACTTGACGTAAACGTGACGTAAATTCAATTTAATTTTGAATCGAATATGCTGCTTAACATTTTGGTATAAACACTAAGCCCATAGATGTGCATAAAGTCTTATAAGTAAACAAATTTTAAGTGCAAAACGAGTATTCTCCATGTATATTTATTTAAATTTACGTTATGTTAACATAAAACTGTCTGAAGAATTATAGATTTATAGGACTGTTTGATGCCAAAATAATATAAATAAATAAATAAATAAAACATTCTATCTGACCGGTATTGTGGAGACTGGAGTATTTCTAAGCCAGCCATTCAATATTCCACATCATTAACAGATAATTCTAGACCGTCTATTGAAGTCAAAATGAAGGCAATCCACGTCAAATGAAAATAGTTGACGTCATTCACCCTGCTAGATGGGTCTGAACATTCCATAACTTCGATCAATCGCAGTTTAGTTTTCAACTTTAGAGTGGTAAAAAGTAGTTTAAGTTTATGTACCGTACTGTAAATTCAGTGAAGACAATTGCAATGTACCTACATAAATAAAACATTAAAATTTAGCTAATAAACAAATTGCCATACCAATAGAATTCATTTAAAAATACTAATAATGATAACGACAACCCCGCAGGGCAGCTTGTGGCGAGCTGTTGGGCAGTAGTGACCCCACGGACGAGATGTCTTGTTCCTCATCTCTAGCTTGCCTTAATTGGCCGGCCAGAGTGAACTCCGACGAGGAACGGAGCTCCCACCTCTTTCTTGCCTTAGCTGGCCAGTTAGAGTGGAGATTCGCAAGAGCAAACGTGCTCGGCGGAAGGTAGCATTCCAGGAAGGTGCTGGCAGGGATCTTTACCGTACTTCCGACATTGTCCTGATAGCCGTGGAATGCCGCTCCACTCCAATAGCACCTCAGGACATGTTGTTCTCATGTCGCTACGTCACTATGTGCTAGTGGCCGTTTTAGAGGGCCCATTATTGAGTGTGAAAGTCACCCCCTGCCATTTAATCCGTGTAAATATATAACATTGGTAAGGCAGGGGTCATAGTCCTTCATAGTGTTAGGCATCCAGTCCATTTTGGACACCCTAACCTAAGAGTTCCGTTCCGTTTACTAGTGTTTTAAGTTATTTAAAAAAAAACAGTTATAAATGTCTATGTAAATAAAATATTTAGAAAATCCCATTCCAAGTCAAAATTTACAGTAGCAGCCCGGATGATGACAATAGGCTCGTGGGATTAAAACATAGCTGGCAGAATGGAGAACAACTCTGTCTACCCCTTAAAGAATCAAAGCGTAACATTGTGTTCTTTCTTAAATAAATGTGTGATTTTTATTCCGCATACTTAAAAAGGAAGATTCCACCGAAAAACGAAAAGAGAAACCGAGAAAAATCTAAAAAGTCGTACACCATTCGTCATTGTCAGACAAACGTCAAATTAATACAGAAAGGAGTGATGGAATCTAGGTATTGATTAGGTTCAGCATCATCCATCATTGCCCGTTTATTGGCATGTCAAAATTGTACCGTCTGAGGATCTGTCTTAACTGGGACGTTGTTGTAACTGTTGTATTGTTAGGTCATTTGATGCGAATTTGGTCTTTAAAATAGGTAAAATGTGACTAAGTTTAACTTTTCCTTTTGTCAAAGCATTTTCTATTTATTTTATTTGTTATTTACATTACAACACGCCTGTAAGATCCAAAGCTATTGGAAAGTTCCGATTTAATAGAGGGCTTGGCTATTGCCATCAATCGAGCATGAATTCAGGCTCTGGGCTGCTACTAAAAAAAACTAGATGGTTAAAAACAATAACGCTCTGCCCGACCCGTGGCAACAACGCAGGACCTTATTATTATTATCATTATTTCCATTTATTTTTTGTACATACATATAAATTATATTTTTAAATATTGATACAAAAAAGATATAAAAACATTTAAAAATATAAAAAATAGTAGGCCACCGATGGCGGGAGCAGGGTCCAAGCTACCGGTGGTTAGGGTCTCAGAGACAGGAACCTCCTCACAATGCGAGCCGTATCGAGGAGTACTGCCTTCTGTATCAGGCCTTTGATCCAACCGCGTAACGAAAGCCTCGACAGATGGTCGTCGAGGCTTTTGGCAATAAGGCCATTCGCCGTCACAACAATCGGCACAATGACAGCAGAATCCACATGCCACATGTCGACAATCTCGTGGGCTAAGTCAAGATATTTTATTTGTTTATCTTTTTCAGCTTTCACGAGATTTTCGTCATGTGGGATGGTAATATCAACTATCATTACGCGGCGCGCTAATCGGTCTATCACTACTATATCTGGCTTATTGGCGACAATAGTCCTGTCAGTAATGATAGACCGATCCCAGTACAACGTGACATGGTCATTTTCGAGAACTGGGTCGGGCACATACCTGTAGTACGGTACCTCAGTGTCCACAAGCTGGTATCTCAAAGCAAGTTGCTGGTGAATAATCCTGGCTACTTGGTTATGCCTGTGCAAGTATTCGCCGTTAGCCAGACGAGAACAACCAGAGATTATATGTCTGATAGATTCACCAGGGCGGTGACATGCCCGACACACGTCAACCGTCCCGTCTTTCATAATATATCTCCGGTAGTTGTTCGTTAGGATAACTTCGTCCATAATTGCACATACAAAACCTTCAGTTTCCCCGAAAAGGTCACCAAAACGTAGCCAGGATACCGACGCTAGTAAATCTACATCGGGCCCATGAAGAGCCCGGTAGAAGCGGCCGTGAAGCTCTTTGCTTTGCCATACCCGTCTGCGGTCATCTGTACTAAGCACTACAGGTTTGCGCCAGTTCTCGTTAGCCATGGAAAGCGGGGTGAGCCCTTTGTCCACGGCGACCACATCTCGGTGCATACCCACCTCGGTTTTTAAAAAATATTCCCTGAGGCTGTACACTTCGCGGTTGTGGAGAGTCTTAGCATTTAGAAAACCTCGACCCCCACACTTCCGCGGAATGTACAACCTCATAACCGAAGAACGTGGGTGATGCATCCGATTTGCGGTCAGCAATGTACGGACTCTCCTATCTAGGGTGTCCAGTTCAGTTTGAGTCCATTTAAGTATGCCGAAAGAGTACATCAAAACCGGCATGACCCAACCGTTGAAGGCGCGCACCTTGTTTCCACCTGAAAGAAGACTGTTTAGCACTTTCTTCAGGCGACCAAAGAAACGCTGCCTCAACGATTGCTTCATGTCAGTAATATTGATACCTAACGCTTCCGACATACCTAAATATTTATAGCTCTCGGATGAGGAGAGGGATCTAAGGTGTATGGAATCCGAGAGTTGAATTCCCTGGGATTCCATAATCTCCCCTCGCTTTACATGCATGACAGCGCATTTGTCCACACCAAATTCCATCCTGATGGCGCTACTGAAAGTTTCAGTTACCCTCAGTAGCTCCATCAGTCGCAAATTGTTGGGGGCAAATAGTTTTAGGTCATCCATGTAAAGCAGGTGAGATATGACCTGACCATCTCTTCTCAGTCGATAGCCTAGACCTGAATCCTCCAGCAATGTGCTTAAAGGATTCAGGGCTAAGCAGAACCATAAGGGACTCAAACTGTCACCCTGAAATATTCCCCGCTTAATCCAAATAGGTTCATCATTCCCCTGGATTTGTCGACATCCTGGATAGCGAAGGACCGTCCTCCACTGCCTCATACAAGATTCAAGGAAGGTGCGTAGAGTTGTATCTATTTTGTACAACTCCAGCACCCTCACGAGCCATGAATGTGGCACGGAGTCGTAGGCCTTCTTGTAATCTATCCAACATGTCGACAGATCCTTGTGGGATCGACGAACCTGTTGGCTTATGGCCATGTCTATGAGGAGTAGCTCCTTAGTGCCACGGGACCCATTCCTACACCCATTTTGAGAAGCAGACATAATAGAATTACTGTCTATATGTTCTGTAATTTTAGTTCTCAAAATGGATGTAAGAAGTTTATATACCGTCGACAAGCATGTGATCGGTCTATAATTCTTGGGTTCCGTGGCACTACCTGACTTATGGAGCAGGTGAGTAACACCAGTTGTTAGAAACTGTGGCAGCGACCCAGACTCCAAGGATGACTGGAACTGCGACGCCAAGCGCGAGTGTGAACTACCTAACCATTTTAGCCAAAAATTTTGCAGTCCGTCCGGTCCCGGTGATTTCCAATTAGGTAACGGACGAACTGCTTTGGCTATGTCTGAAGGACAGATGTTAATTTTTTCCATTTCCGGTATAGTTTCACACGTGCGCTCGACATCACACATCCAGCGAGCCTCAACATGACGGACGGGCTCCGACCAGATGCTACGCCAGAATGCACTCGTGGCGGCATCATCCGGACGGCGTACGTCCGTCACATTTTGTTCAGGTCGCTCCCAAGCTCTGTATACCCACCTCTCATCGCTCTGGAACATGCGATTCTGTGAGTACCGGTCAACCCGCCGTTTATACCGTCGAATACGGTTTGCCCATGCACAAACTTTTTGCTTCAGGAAGTCGATGCGCTCTGTGGCACGGGACATGTATTCGCGAGGACTGATTTCAGTCCCCGAGAACGCCCGCTTCACAAAGCGCATCACTCGTGGCCGTGTATTGCCCTCCCTGAAGCAGTATAGTTTGCCAATGAGTACCCTGGCCCCATCGATACGGCCCTCAATCCTGCCCTGCCAGGCTGGTACAGCTGGCTTCGGTCGGATAGCTACGTCAACATTTGGGAACTTGACGTTAGCTAAACGACATGCTGCAACAGCCGCGCAATACAGGATTGAGTGCGTATCAATGAGGTCCTCGCTGCTTTTGAAGAAATCCTCAAGCAGCGAATCCAGGGCACACACCAGCGCCCTATTTTTTTTGTGCATCGGCAACCGCGGTAAACGCGGTCTAAATTCGGTTGGTGTTGACCTATACTCACGAAGCGCATCCTCCAGTGCTCTCCTCAGTTTGTTATTGCACTGGCTACTTACTGTGACAACCCTATCATCCACTTCGTCACTAATAGGATTGGACCGTGGTGGGGTTGCATTTACAGCTGGTACCACGGTCTGTGTCAAAGTCGAGACGACACGGTTGTTCAGTACGTCTGAGCGCAGCCTATCAAGCGCGGCTTCGTCCAACCTGTGGTTACGTTGGATAACCCGCACCTGATCCGACAGTCGTTGGGCCGAGACGTTTACGGTTGGTTCCAATTCCTGAAACAGAGACAGCATTCTAACACGGCACGCAGTGAGGTTAGTTCCCCCCTCTGTAGACCCGTAGTATGCGCGCATGACGTTCTCGTTCATAGACTGAGTCCATCTCATGCGCTGCACACAACCACCGATAGCGGGGACCTGGCTCGGGGCTGGTTGGCTCCTGGGTCCTAAGCTCTTCGGTGGCCGGCCTCTCCCCTGCCGACGTACAGGTGTTGGCGACGTCGGCGGGGAAAAATATTATATTATATATTATCATTATTATTATTACCTCATGTTTAGCAGTAGAGCCAGCAACCGTCACGTGAGCGATAATTATTATTATTACCTCATGTTTAGCAGTAGCGCCAGCAACCGTCACGTGAGCGAGGCAGTCAAATAGAAAAATAGACAGTCAATAAATGTATTTGATTTGATTTAAGTATGTTGTTAATTTAGAATTTCTTAGTAGCTATTTGATGTCTGGATTCGTGTCCAGTTGACATTAATAGATACACCCCTCGGAAGTTAAAAAATACATGTATATGGAACTACTTTAGTGAACATGTACATACTAGTATTTATTATAGTAGACATAATGTATATAAACAAGTGCCTTTGGCTATGTACTTTGAAGCCCTGATCGCTAAACTAGGTGTCTATAAATTAGAGATCAGTGTCCCAAAAAAACCATGTAGGAAGCCACTATTTGGTAGTCAAAAGCTATAATCAAGTATTTTACGCCATCAAATAGTTTGTGCGTCCGTAAGCGTGTGTATTTGTAATTGTGTGTGTGTATGTGTGCGTGTGTGTGTGTGTGTGTGTGTGTGTGTATGTGTATGTGTGTATGCATAACTCTTGCTATTTTCTTTTTGCACAACTTTACTAAAAAGCAGCTTTTGCCGAATTAGATCTTATATTTAGGTAATCTGTTAGTTTCAACTGTATGGAAATTTTCGCAGAAATGCACTGGTTAGAGTTCCCAGTCCGGTTACATAGATAATATTGTTATGTTGGTATAACTGCTAAATTCTACGTCCAATGAAATCTAATTTAAATGTTAAAACGTGTGTTATGTTTTTGCTCGACATTTTAATGTCAATTTAGAAATGCACATAATACATTTACCTGACATCAAGTTTGTTCGTTGATGAATGTAGGTTTCATTACAATAAGACGTTATTAATAATATGGCCAGTTCACTACATCACACACACACATACGCACACACACACACGATACTGCTTAAAAACATTAATTATTAATATAAGTCCCTAATCATTTATCGTCGCTCCAAAATTGACCTTCAACAGAAACTCCATCTTCCTTAATATCAACGTCACATTATTCTTATGCGATGTAGGTAGTTGGGAAGCTTTATTTATTCTTGCCATTACCTCAGCTGAGAAAGGGTCCAAGATTAATAAGAACTCAGCTAGTAATGGTACCTTTTTGTTTTATTGTACAAAGCAGTCTTGACGTGGCCCATTAGCCGGCCCGCCCATTCATTCGTCCCCTCATTCGTTCACTCGTTCGTTCAACGATCACCTGGGGACTAGGCTAGGTTCCAGATAATCGGAGGTATTACACAGTATTTCTTGTTTTGTTGCCTTTTTGGGTATTTTGGCCTAATTTTTGTTGTGTTCTTATGTTGGTTGTATGAGTTTTTGCCTGGTTTGGTAAGACGTATGGTAACATCTAGGCATTGTTTTTATTTAGGTACAGCCTAATGTTTTCAAGGTGCAATAGCCCAATTTGAGAGCAGCGGTGGCCCAGTGGTGGCAGCCCCGACTTACAAACAGTAAGTCGTGGGTTCGAACCCAGGCAGGCGCATAACTTTGAGTAACTTATTTCATCACCACTGCTCGTAAAAACGGTGAAGGAAAACATCGTGAGGAAACCGGCATGTCCTAGAACCAAAAATTCGAAGACATGTGACATCTACTTATTCGCACTGGGCCCGCGTGGTAGATTATAGTCCATACGCAAAATACGCGGTTTGACGTGGAGTTGCGAATACCAGCCCGGTATCTTTAATCGTTAATCTTTTTTTAATAGCCCAATGGCTATGCGTTGGACCGGTTAACGAGAAGTCGTGAGTTCAATCCCCACCCAGTGCACTATTGACGTGAACCCACTCCATGCTTGTGCCAAGCATATTTAGCTTAGTTGGAGGGGTTAACAAGACTACTGGTAAAATTCCAACAACAAAGCTAGTAAGTAAGCTTTTAAAAAAATGTAAAGAAAAATATTTGGTTTTGTTTGTAGGAATTTAACTCAAAAACTACTAAACCAATTTTAAAAAATATTCTACTATTAGTCAGCGATATTATTACCAAAGTAACATAAGAATTTTCGAAACTAGAAGGAGGTCGAGGCAATGTCAAAATTTAAAGAGAAAAGTACAAAATTCACGTGGGCGGAGTTACGTGCGAAATGCTAGTCAATTCTGATTCCCAAAAGGTGCATTAATTTGATAATCAGCGCCAGACAGCTGCATCTGTCTGACATTACCGCTGAAATGAGCCTTTTGGCGCAGCCGTGCGACGTGCCATTTATTTTTACTATTTTATTTTGTTATTTTCATGTTTAAACAGTGTGTGCATGTTTTAACCTGTCGCCAATGAATATCATTTCTTTCTTTCTATTTTCTTTCTTTCTTCCTTACTTTCTTTCCTTCTTTCTTTCTTTTTCTTTTTTTCTTTCTTTCTTTTTCTTTATCTCTTAATTTCTTTCTTTCTTTTTCATTCTCTCTCTCTTTCTTTCTTTCTTTTTTCTTTCTGTATTTCTTTCTTTATTTCTTACTTTTTTTCTGTTAAGGCTTAAAAATACTAGCATAATAGCCAGGAGCCTAGACCAGCTCCTAAGAAGGCTACCGTTAGTCAACAGCCTCTGCTTAGCTTGGGACTAGATGGCGTGGAAAGTTGGGCATGTTATTATTTTTAACCGACTTTCAAAAAAGGAGGAGGTTCTATGTTCGTGTGTATGTATTTTTTTTTTTTTTTTGTTTTATGTATGTTACCTGATTTCTCCCCCATTTGTGGACCGATTCTCGAAATTCTTTTTTTATTCGAAAGAGTATACTCCCGAGGTGGTCCCATTTTAATTTGGTGAAGATCTGGTGCTGATCTTCGGAGATATGCAACGGAACTCTTCAAAAATAGACGGCAAATCTGTCGTGATTGCTGAAATCGCTTGGATGTTTATTGTTTATACAACATCATGACGTATCATCACGCCTGGTATGCTCTGAGGGGTACGCAGATGTGTACAATATACCTAGATTCCGACAGTTAGGTATGTTAATTTTCATTTATTAGGGTTAAGTGGATAACCCTATTATCATGACATGTACTGTTACAATTAACAATATATATAGCAAATATTTGTATGGGAACCACTAAAAATGGAAAAATAAAAAACTTTTTTGCAAAAAAATTAAACCGACTTCAAAAAAAACACTAAACGGTGTAAAATAACTCTAAATTCGGAAGTCGGTGGCCCATCATGAATAAGACAAAACCACCAAAGCCACAGACTTCCTAATTTAGAGTTATTTTACACCGTTTAGTGTTTTTTTTGAAGTCGGTTTAATTTTTTTGCAAAAAAGTTTTTTATTATTTTACAAAACAAAAAAACGCAGATCAACCATACGTTGTCAATTTATATATTTTTTTAGAAGCGCTATTCGACAAAACTAGGTACATAAATACGAAGTTTGATGTATTTTTCAGGTTAAGCAGTGTGATGCCCAGAGGATGGGTTTGTTGGTTGTGTGCTGGTTGATGGCAACAGGCTTGCTTTCTATTACGTAGGCCTCCAGCATAAGTGATAAAGTGTGGTTGTACTATAAATAGACCGATAACCAGTCACTGGGAGAATGCAGTTGTAATACATTCTGTTTTAAGATTTAACTACCTAATCCAAATACAAACTCAAAAACAAAAGTCTCAGACCAAAAATTAGAAATATTTTATAACAAAAGTTTTCGGTCCTAAATACAAAACAAGTGAGGTTCGGCTCAATAAATTCTCAATCCAGTCCCTACTCTAATTAGGACGGTGGTGGTCGAATGGCGCGGCTACAGTGTAGACACAGCGCAGATAAGCTAATTGCCTATCTGGTTCGTTTTGGGCCGATACGATGCCGACGACGAGAGGAATCGAGTTTCGCTAGCATTTACAATGTTAAGTTATCGAGAATTGGTTTTGTATACCGATTTGTTATAACTGCGACATCTCGCCCTGTATTTTCTTTTTAGAAAAGTGGGTTGCACTTTACGGGTAGTCTTGTAAATCTCGCCAACTAAGCTTTTTAATATGTTTGTTTAAGGAGTGGGTTTAAGTCAATAGTGCAATGGTTGAGAATTGAACTCACGACCATCGTCAGGCCTACGCCTTAGTCATTGGGTTATTGCCGCTTGCTACATTTAAGTATGTTTTGTGATTTTTATAAATCTTAAAGGAATATGGTAGGTAATTAATTCTCTAACGTTTCCTAAGCAAATGCCCTGCAGTGGTTCAGTCTAATTTAATAAGTATTAGCAGACGTCCCGTGGTTTCACCCGCGTAAGTTCCGTTCCCTTGGGAATACAGGAATGAAAAGTAGCCTATGTGTTAATCCAGGGTGTCATCTAACTCCGCACCAAATTTTATTTAAATCCATTTAGGAGTTTCAACATGAAAGAGTAAAAAACATCCATCCATCCATTTATCCCATCCATACTCAGAAACTTTCGCGTTTATGATATTAGTAGGATTTGTAGATAAGAGTCCAACAGTAAAACACAAAGACCACCAAGATAAAAGTAGCTACAAAACTCGTCCCCGCAGAAATTACATGTAAAGCGAAAATCGAAAGTGGCAAAGATTAATTTTGGCGCAAAGTTAATCAACAAATGTAAGAGCGTGCGACCAGATGGCCTCCCAAAGGCTCGATGGGGTATCAAAATGCTATTTTACAATAATTTTAATCCACTAATTGGACACGCCGTGGTCTGCCCAGAAGGGATAATTAGCAAATTGGCTGATGATATTATTTTTAGTATTTGATAACGGTCGACCCTTAACGATATGGTGCAAGGCATGGATGAAGACACGAAAAGGAATAAGTAGTCAGTTTTGGAATTTCCTAGTGCTTTTGAAGTAAGTGATTTCGAAAAAAACAAAAGGCTCAGTCGCGGGTTATACTTGAACACAAGGGGTCTCGTAACATTGTATAAGATTAAAGATACAGCAATAATTAAGGTAAAGCAAAACAACGCCAAAAAAATTGTGTGTCATGTACCACTTAAATTTATATAAAATATCTTTTTTTTATTGATAGGCACGCGTTTTACCACTATTTATTACCTGATGGTAAGCGATGATGTGGTCGACGATGATGCACGCTTGCCTAGAAGCAACCTGTTCACTCTAGACTTGAAGACCCCTAGGTTGTAGCTATCAGGAAACACCGACTCCGGCAGGAAATTACACTCTTTAGCTGTCTGCTCATGTGCTCCCAAAGCGCTTAGTACGTTTCTACATTTTATTACAGACAAACAAATACACATTTTACGGTTTATGAGATACATCCCACTTGCAAACAGACGGACAAATGAGTGGTTTAGTAATAACTAAAACACTGCTAATTTTGTCTGTGTGTAATTTTGCATGACACCAATTTCGTATTCAAGTACAAAATACACACACGCAGCGAGACACATACACAATTAGTCAATCTCTATTAGCATTCCACAAATACACATTGTGTAATGCTAATAAAGTTCAAGTCCTGGAAAATCACAAAATTGCAACATCATCGATTACGACTTTGGGTCAACCAACACCTAGTATTTGATAATAACATAGTTCTCTTTGATCGTTGTAGCAAAGATAAATTTTCAATTATAGATCTCCTGATTCCATCCATTCACTCAACTGAGATATTGCAGGTTGGATGAATAGGTTACAGTCTAATTTTCCCGCAACCCTCCTTTGTTTTAAACCAGATAGGTCTGGCCATCTACCTCATTTTGAATTAAGCAATTCAGATATCGCTTATGATAATCCTCCCCCAATGTGTAAGGACTTTCGTGGATTAATTATATTTTATTAATTTTATGCAGATGTACCGGAGCCGTTATTTCTCTTGTTAACGATGTTTTAATTAACATAATGTGATAATCATGCCCGCATGTTAAAGGATCTTATGATAAAGTGATTATCGAGTTCTTTGTACTTGTTTTGTTTTGGTAAATCAGTAAAGGCAATGGAACAATAGGTATTGAATATTTGTTTATTCAACTCAAGATTTGAACATCATTATCATCATTTGCCTTTTCAAAACTATGATGGGTTATTTTTTCTGTGATTTTGTCCTCTAAAAAGAACAAACCTCATGTACCTAATATCGTCATATTGTTTGTTCATATTTGGAAGAGCGAAGTCATCTAATACAAGCATTTCCTTGTTTAAAAGGTAATCAATAATAAATGTGTGTTAAGCATTTTATGTAATTTTAAAACAATTTTTGGGCAAAAGGTGTCTGTCATGTTCACGTTATCATGTATCTGGGTTGTGGAGGTCACATAAACAGCAGCTCCATACCAAGTACCTACTGGTATTTAACTGCATCCAAATACATTGGAAGCCGGCCTCAATGCCATTGGCTTAAAGGTTTATAATTTCTGACTACCATTATCAAGGAAAATTATGTTTAATTCCTATCGTCATATTAGTCAATCTCCAAATCGGCACCCTTTGAACATCATAAATGTTTATGCTGGGAAGAAGAAGTGGTGAAAAAAACGTCCCAATCGTTTACCTTTAAGTATGGTACTGTTTGTTTTGACATTAGCACTACCTGCATCAAATAGCATAATTATAAAATTATAATTACTTTGTTTAATGTTTATTTCAAAGATACTGCAAACCGAAGTCTTAATAATAAAACCGTCAACGGAGAAAGGGATCTTTAATTACAAACCACTCTATCCATTCCCAATCCTACAATACCTACTGAGTGTAATCCCCGTCGTTACTTTCCCAAACAGAAATTCCCTAGCCACTTCACAGGACCTTACAATACAAACCTTCAATATTAAATTGAAATAATCTACCATCGACATCCAGCCATTGAATTCTGTACAAACGGTATTAAATTCGCTCGACCTTATTTCAGATAAGTCGTAAGGAATTTATCTGTCGTGAGCAAAAAGAGGAACACAAAAGCATACGATACCGACTCTTGAATTAATTTCCCTGCCCGCATTATGTTCAGATTTAACTTGGATGTACCCTAACTACAGTGGTACCTACTGTTGCGTTTAGATTGGATTTTTCCTGTAGCTTTTATAATTTTGTGAATCACTGTTCATTTGTATAAGAAAAGGAATGTAATCAAAGATGTCCTGCAGAGTGGGACGACAGTGTACATGTTTTTGTGATCCTATTTGCGTATTATTGGTTTTTGCGTTGGCGAGGCGATTTAATTAACAGAAAAAAAAATCTAGCAGATTCTAAAGTTACTGAAAAATATTTGTACGTAACGTTTTCGAACAAAAAACTTTCCTTTACTACTTAATATTACTTTACCTAGGCAAACATTGTACCGTCTTAGTAGAGTAATCATCATAATAGTATTTTTTTTTTTATTTATTAGTTCACGTTTTTTAACAATTTTTTTTATTTTAACATTTTTTTTAACAAACACCGACAAGAATTTCATATATTTGATAATTAAGTTGAAGAGTTTTTTTGCTGTTGAATGTTTGAACAGACAATAATTTCTATCTGATTAGAAAGAATATTTGTGCGCTTGACAGCCCATTTCTTGGGAAAAGTTATGGGCTCCTTAACATCACGTTTCAACCCCTCAAAGCGGAATAAACCGCAAGGTGTAGCTAGTCTCCAATAATGATGTTTACCGGTACAATAATCTTAGTATTTACTTTGCTTTAGCGGAGTTTGCTGATTAAATTGAACGCTAATTATGCCGCAAGCTCTCGAAGACACGCCACTAAGTTCTGCTCGCAACCATGCGTTTTCACTTAAATTAGGTATCGAAAAAGAATTAAAACTTATATTTTTAACCGACTTCAAAAAAAGGAGGAGGTTCTCAATTCGGATGTATTTTTCTTTTCAAATAAAGAGCTTAATTTAACGAGGTTGAGGACTGTCAAAAATAAAATAAAATCGTCTTTGGCAGTCCCTAACTACGTTAAATTTTAAAGGCCTTTTTATGTTTAAACCTTTTATTTATATTTCTTCCTTTGTTTTTATCTATGTAAGGTCTATGTACAAAGGAAATAATGTATACAGAAATAAATTTATTATAATATAAAAAAAATCTTCTTTTTCTTTTTATCTATAGACATATAAATCGACAAAATAATAAAACCTATTATTCATTTTCTGGCCAGTTTAGTTTAGAAAATTTAAGTGTACCGTTTGGTAAGTTTACGGGCTCATACAAAATTTAAAAGGGAGTTTTTTTTTCCTCTTTCCATAATACAATGCGTGACTACCATCTATTTAAATATTTACCGGATACATAACTTAAATCTTAATCGAGTTACACAGCTACACGAATGTCGTAGTTTGTTGTTCCCTTATCGACAAGATTGTACTATGTAATCTTGATAAAGGTAGATTATTTCATGTAATTTATATGCATTATATGCGAAGTGTGAAGGATTTTCTATGTATTCACTTGTTTATAAATACAAGATGAAATTTTGCTTATAATGAACACCTATTGGTATTCTTGTAGGAATTTTAGTTTAGACGCATTTTTTGGGTGGCTTCAGTAGAATAGATCTGGGAACCTAAAATATTATTAATTTAGTGAACACAAAAAAACATGGCCTATCACACAAAAACAATATTAAAAGATAACAAAAAACAAAATAAATAAAATTGGTACTTAATATCTGAAAACCTAGATATTATCTTGATAATCTATATCATTGCTCATAAAAATCTGTTCCACGTTAGATTTAAAATATTATTTCTGTGTGTTGTAATTAATTCGTCATTGGTTCTTTTTTGTATCCCAGCCGATGAAAGAAAGAACAAAAAGTATTTATTAAACTCGCACAAGACGAATCACAAAAAAATGGTACTTGTTAATAAAAAAAAAACAGAAATCACTTTACTTACAACAAATTACACTTTCATTCGAGATCCAGCGGTAAGCGTTCACCGCAGACCACCCACGTGGCCGCGATGCACGCCCGCGATAAATCTATCTCTCTATAAGTTCGCAACTGTCCATTGTGTGACGTCACGACTCATGGTGGCCCCGCCCCTTTAAGTGAAACCCTCGGATGACTTATAGTTATGGTCCTTTTTGTGGTAAATAAATGGTCCTCCTGTACGGAGGTGAACATCATGATTGATGCTGATTAATTTTTCTCGCTGTTTCGCGAAGCTTTTTGGAATTTCTTTCTGAGAAATGAAAGCGGGGAACGGAATGGGGTGTTCCTTGTTTTTTGCATTGTGTATGATGAAGAATCTGTTATGGCTGTGTTGAAATACTGTTGTTGGGAATGGAGTTTGGAATTGTGAAATGTAGTACAAGTAATATAAACCAGAAACTGTGCGGGTGTTGAATAACTTAGTTAAGTATTATTTTAGTCTTGACAATAGATTCAGTTTCTTTACCGCGTGAACTATAACATAATTAGAATCAAAATCAAAATCAAAATCAGAATCACAATCATGTATTCGTAAACATAGGTGCTAATTACAGACAAGATCTTAAAAATTAGTAAGTGCGCTATGTTTTGCCAATAGACATACAAATCATTTACAGAAAAAAATAATAGTATTAAATAAAAATTAAAATACGTCATGATATGAATATGAATGTGAATAAAATTTCAATAGTTATTTATAATTAATTTCATTTCATGTCGAGTTTTGTAGTCTGTTCAGAAGATTAGTGTTTAAATAAGATAAGTAAAAAAAATATATTATTAATAATGTCAAGTATAACTAATATGTCAAGTATAACTAATATGTCACCTATCTCAGGATAGCTGTTTTTTTTTTTTTTTCTCTCATGGTACATCGTCCTCACATATAATCTGATTATGTATACAAATATTGTAAAATCTATTTTAAAAGAGTAAGTATGGAGTTTCTTGCACATTCTTCTCCATACAAAACTACCTTTTGGAATATGCACACAGCCAAGGAGTGGAATTCCCTGCCTGCATCAGTGTTCCCGAGTTCATATGACCCCAATCTGTTTAAGTCGCGAGTTAATAGGCTTCTTATGGGTAAGCTCGTTCCATCGTCGACCTCATCTCTGACCGCAGGACAAGATTGAGGTCAAGAGTAGACCCATTATATATATAAAAAAAAAAAAAAAAAATGCAACTAGAATCATATTAATTTAATTTATTTGTAAGTATAACGTTCAAAAGTGCCTGTTTTCAGGCCTAATTGAAATAAATGATTTGACTTTGACTTTGACTATATTATGAAGTTACAAAGATTCGCCTTTAAGAAATTCTCCTAGAGTATAATAACATTTTTCAAGAAGTAACATATTAATTTATTTATAATACTTTATTCAAATCAAGCCTTTGAACTTAAATACTGCGGAATAGTTTATTTTATTTATTTATTAAGACTTTATGCACTAGTAAAAAAAACTGTTAATAAGCGGACTTAATGCCTTAGGCATTTTCTACCAGTCTACCTACCTTAAGATGATGCAGAGACAGAACATGGTAGGCGCTAGAAGGTAAGAAATACTTGAAAGTCAAATTGCTTTATTTTAAATTTTGTGACGTCAACATCAAGACATTGTATAAGAACCACCAACATTTACCAACCAGTTGATGGAAAACATTGGAAAGTAATATCGTAAAAACAGCCAGTATTCAAATATAGTCTTTTGTAGGTTCATAATTAGTTTGCTGACTTAATTAACAGTGCGGCTGCGGCAGCGCATTCCCCTTATATACTCGGTTGCGGTTTTGATTCGCGCGAAGGTAAATATGCTGTAATTATGACATTTCTATGTGTATTTGGGTGTCAAAACACTATGATATAGGGAGTTCCAGGTTATATTCGTAATTTTGGACTCACTAATCAATATATGAAATTTTGTGTGTTTAATTTTTTAGGTATGCGGTTTGATGCTGTTTTATGGGATGTTTTACAAAGCGAGGCTATAAAATACAAGCTGCACCACGGTTTGATCGAAGGTAACCTACGTTATTAGAAATACGACGTACGTCGTCGTCATCGTCGTACGTCTACGTTTTTTGCATCTCTGCTTACCATCAGGTGGGATTGCAGTCAAGCACTGGTTTATAATATTAATTCATAAAACCCCGTGAGGACACCGGTGTCCGCCTGTCATTGTCTTTCTATTGTGTCTCTAATTACCTCAGTTGAAAGATTAAAAAGAAAGAAAGAAAGAAAGAATAAATCTGTAGATGAGAGACAATATATATTATGTATTGAGAGCTTCTTCTGCTCTTATGGCTTTCATTTATAGATCTTTGACGGGTAGTTACAAAATCTATTGTTGAAAAATGAGTCTCTTCAAACAGAATCGGATTAAAAAATAATTAAGTGTTAGGAAGTCGAAGAAGCGAGTGCTTATCCGATTTTCTGAAAAACAATTGCATTACATAGAGAGGGTTTTTTTTTTAATTATTAATAGGCACGCGTTTGACCACTATCTCACAGTCTCTCTGCTCTCCACGTAAAATACCAAAACTTCAGCTGCGTCAAATAAGACTGGAAGACGGCCCTAACATAGTTTGGAAAAGGCTTGGCAGAGATGATTACCTATGGGTTGACTAACTTTATTGTGACCGCAACTCCACCGTGAAAGACATTCAATAAAATTTCCTGCGTACTCCAAAACAATAGCAGCAACAGTTGGGCCATGACGTCAAATAGGTAGACTTTATCGACAGTGCGATCTTCTTCCATTGTGTGTGCATAGTCTCTTCACGTTAATCCACTCCATTTCACCCCTATCCCATCACTTCCAAAACCATTTAACTCTAAAACTAATCTTGTAGAAAATGTAGCCATAAAACACCCATAAATAATTCCGACATAAAATATAAAGGATTTAAAGAAAATTTTCAATATCTGTCGAGATATTTATCGTTGCCCTTTCGATCCATTAGTCGGGGTGGGGGCCGGATCCGGTTTCCGGTATCGTTCCGGCGGAAGTTAGAACACATGGCTCCCTGAACCGGTCGATCGTAAAAAATATCTTATGAAAGATGTCGCGCGTTGATGTCCAGATTTAGAGAAATTTATTCAACCCTTGCTTGCGGTTCCAGGATTTATGATTTCTGGGCGATTTGGTTGAGGAATATTTATGTGGTTTTAGTTCTGAAAGCCTAGAGTTAAGGTGAATTAGGTTTTCGTCCCTATATAATTTAGTAGATAAGGTCTTGCTGCTTATGCCAGAAGAAAGAAAAAACATTAACTGTGAACAGATTGAAACACGCACAGTAAAAACATGGTAATTATATAAATAGAAATTAAAAGACACAAAAACGTTATGTCTCACGGCTGCGTCAAAAAGGTTTATTTAAGCGGTAATGCTAGACAGACTGATGCTGAGATTCTACCTGACGCTGATTATCAAATGCACCTTTTTGGTCAAGTGACGGAGAAACTGTGAATACCAATCCGGGAAGCTACCAATACCACTTAATCTTAATCTTAATATTTTGTAGATAAAAACATCGTAAGGAAAAACTTCTATCTAATATTAATTTGAAATCTCTAATGGTCAAATGGTTTCTGTATAAGAAGAGGTCTTGAAGTGTGTCAATATAATGCCCTGCTCCTCGCGATTGATCAAACTAAACTAAAAGAAACATGCAAAAGTAGGTGCAAAGTCAAAAATAGCATTAAATTAGAAACTTATGGGAACATACGATGTATTGTTACTCACTGACCCTTCGACACCAGTAAGGCTGTTTTGTGTTGGCGTAAATAAAAGTGTTTACAATCCTTGCAGTGAAGTGTATGCAATGAAAGTAAAAATATTATTTTTTAGTATTTGTAAGAGTATGTCTAGATGGTTTGGTCACGTTACGAGGATGAGTGAAAAGCAATCAAATAAGGCAGTTGTAAGTGGAAACGAAGGAAGAACATACACAGACTTTATTGGTGTTGTTCTTTGCATAAAGGTCAGACGTGTAGGTAATTAAAACCAGTGTAAGCAAAAAACCTTAATTATGCAAGTAAACTAATCAAAATAAGTGCGTAAGATTTGTGTGAGAAAGGTGCGAGTTCATGTAGATATGGAATATAATAGTTATTAAACAAAACACAGTGAATCTATATTTTTGTAAGAGATATCGTTGACGACTATTACTAGTATGAACTGTGTCACAGTCGTCAGCGTCTTTCACACTAATTGATTTAAAACGCAATGTATTGTTTACGGCAGGCTAACTGTAATTATGATGATTTGTGATTAACATTATACACCACTATTTTTTAATTAGTACAAATACTTAAAGGCCTTATTTTAGACGGTCTTCTCATTATATTTGTAAAGTATCTATTAATAATATTCATAAACAGCAAAGTTATTAGCGTTTGTTTATATCCCAAAAAGTCGCCCAATTTACGGAAATATTGTACAAGCTATTCATGACATGGTAGTATTCATTATTCGTCATCTCTCGCTCACGTTCGCGTGATCTCGATCAAGCATACCCCGCCTACAACAGCTGTTTTTGTTATTTAAGTTTAACTAAATAGTGGCATAGATAAAAAGTGAACTTCGTTTTTTTTTTACTTTTGATTAGGCAAATATGATCAGTAACAGGTACGGATACAGCCCATTTTTTTTTGTACTAATTTAAATATAGGAGTGTATAAAGTAAAACACATTAAAACTAAACATGCTAAAAATTAGAGTTTGAAAAGGAATCCGTTGCCTATATGTGTATGTGTTTTACTTAACCAATTCATATTAAATCATTATTCCTCTCTTCTACCAACATCTGACAATACACGGCAAAAATAATTTCCCAACGGCCATTTCTCGTCCCGCACACCACCCCTTACACTGATCTCATATTCATCTCACAACTCCACCCCCAACTTAAGGGTCCGTATCACTGGACGTACGAAGTTGTCGCGCCGTATGTCCCTAAACAACCCGCGAACTACCCAACAACTTATGAATTGTTCCGTTTACAATTGGCACCTGAAACTTTTTTGTTGGAGTTGGTTCAGGACACGAACACGTGATAAGGAGTTGGAAGTCTTGTTTGGTATTAGTTCTAAGTTCTAGAACTACATAATTGTGGACCAGAGTTAAGTTTAGTAACCTACTTTTGATTTGGTTCACTATAAGTACGAGGTTTGTCGTTGTAAACTTCATAAATTAATTAAGTGAGTTTTGAAAACTTAAACTTTATTGCTGGTACTATTAATTTTGTATAGTATAAAGTGAATGCATCGAAAAACAACTAAAAAGTTCCAAATATGACACTTTTAGTCATCTAAAATACAACTTTTCCACAGCAGTTTTGATTATAATTTACCTAAGTTTAATAAGTATCACCCATAGATATGAAAAAAATCTTTAAGATGAAAATGTTAAATTCGCATTTGAAATTTAAAAATCGTTAAGATTGACATAGCATTTATGTCAAACTAGTACTGGGTACTCAGATTTCAGTTCGGGGCATTCAATTCCCAAATAAACTTCAATATGTAACTATGTACCACCAACTTATTGCAGCAGACTGTGTAACAGAGTGACAGTAAATTTTATTCTCTAAATATAACCTCGTGTGCTTTATTTTGTTAACCCACATGCCATTAAAAACAAAATTTTGAATGACAGCCACCATGTAATTCTCAATTAAAAATCAATATAGTCAGAGTGACAATTTGAAACCAATAAAACATAATTTATTAGAATCCACCGGGCCGTTTAGGCTTCAAAGCGTTACAAAAAAATGGCGTAAAAAACTTTTTTGCAAAAAATAAAACCGACTTCAAAAAAACACTAAACGGTGTAAAATAACTCTAAATTCGGAAGTCTGTGGCTTTGGTGGGTTTGTCTTACTCATGATGGGCCACCGACTTCCGAATTTAGAGTTATTTTACACCGTATAGTGTTTTTTTGAAGTCGGTTTTATTTTTTGCAAAAAAGTTTTTATTTTTCCGTTTTTAGTTGTTACCATAAAATATTTGCCATGAATTTATTTTATATTGTTAATTGTTAACAATACATGTCATCATAATAAGGTTTTCCACTAATCCCTAATAAATTAAAATTAACATACCTAACTGACGAAATCTAGGTATATTGTACCCATCTGCGTACCCCTCAGAGCATACAGGCGTGATGATACGTCATTATGTTGTATAAACAATAAACATCCAAGCGATTCCAGCAATCACGACAGATTTACCGTTTATTTTTGAAGAGTTCCGTTGTTTATCTCCGAAGATCAGCACCAGATCTTCACTAAATTAAAATGGGACCACCTCAGGAGTATACTCTTTCAAATAAAAAATTTTGAGAATCGGTCCACAAATGGGGGAGAAATCAGGTAACATACATAAAAAAAAAAAAAAAAAAAAAAAAAAAAAAAACATACACACGAACATAGAACCTCCTCCTTTTTTGAAAGTCGGTTAAAAATGGACGCGTATGTACGCACATATCTTTAAGGACTATATTCATACAAATCAATAGTTTCTATTATTTGTAAGCTCGATTTATTGACATCGCTAATTGCGAATCCTTTTGCACGCCATGTTATGGCAGAATATACCGAAACGAAACTACTGTAACATCTTTCATGCCATATTCTGGCAAATGAATAGTTTTTATTTGATTTGATTTGATTTAAGAACATTTCCATCCTTCTATGGCAGTCCGATAAGGGCAAGTTCCGTATTTTTTCTTAAAAATACAGGAATTGTCCCTTTTTCATAGTTCTCACTTTATCCACTGGAACGTCCAACCTAAATACCTAAAAAGACCTGTCAAATCTGTCAAAAATACATCCAATTTATTTAAATTTTTGGCAAATATTTAAAATTGGAGTCGCTGAAATGAAATTGCGATTAGATTTGAACGTTTTTAATTGCGGAGATTGGTCTTCTGACATAATTCATTGTGTTATAGTTATATACCAAATATAGCTGAATTAACTTAATCTTAGTACTTATAACATTCTAACATCTTCCATCTATCAGTAAACACGTCCCATTCAAGGTTGATATCCTCGAGCGCATTGAGGATCGTCACGCACACATAGGGAGGTAGATCGAGCTACAGTTCAGTGCTACAAATAACTATCTATTGTTAAATTTACTTTCCAGAGCAAGCAATAATCAGCTTTATTGTAATCATGAAAACACCTGGCAGAAGGAAATATGTTAGCAATGCAATTAGTTTCATAAAGCCTTGCAATATGTCCTCAAAAACAAATTAGAAAGGTGTCATGTTCATGCTATTCCAAAGGATTAAGCTACCTATAATTATTGGCATAATGAATAACTTAGTTTCCGTATCACTGTCGAAAGACAGAAGGACAGTCTGTCTGTACACAAATCACGTCGGACATTCTAAACTAATTATACAGCCAGCATTGCCCGAGGACCACTGAAACGTGTTTTTGTTGTTATTAACAATGTACTGTACTAAGATGTAAGGCGCATGGAAGGGACAAACGGATATTGATTTGACTGGCCTATTGGTCTAGTAGTTAGTGACCCTGACTGCTATGCCGGAGGTCGTGGGTTCGATTCTCACCCAGGACAAATGATTGTGTCATGAGCACGATCATTTATTATGTGTCTGTGTGTAATTTATCCTATAATATGTATGTATTTAGAAATAAATAAGTATGTTTATCAGCTGTTTAGTACCCATAACACAAGCTCTCGAGCTTAACTTGGGACTATGGAAATGGCGGTGTGTGAAAAGTTGTGGAATATTTATTTATTTAATTTTCGACAAAATCATCCACGTGATAATGGGAAGAAGATCTAGAGACCTCCTTTAGAAGCCTACTGGCACAAGCATCTATATGTTTAAAAAGAGACGCCATAAACTGCATAATGTATAACATTTTTTATTTGATTTTGAGACAAAAATTGTAAAGAGTAGGTATGCTTATATGGTATCGTTACATTGAAATGGAAAATATAGAGCGTCTGACAAAGGGTTTTTGTAAGGCAGATGTAAGTAAGAACGCCAGAAGCGGACATCCTAAGATTATATATACTACACACACAGCTCATTGATAATGTTCTTCTTTAAGGTAACGTGCGTCTGCTACTTGCAACAACGATGTATGAATGTGAAAGAAAACAAAGGAAATTCATAAAGGAAACAATGCTCTCAAAATTCTATAAGATAATTACTTACTTATCAAACACAAAAATGTTAGCTAAGTGCTACAGTTTACGAACATTCAGTGTAATATTAAGTATTATAAATTCAACAACTTTTTATGCTTATTAAAATTAAAATCCAAAAATATGTGTTACTGTGCGGTAGTCACTTCTTTGTCTGCTTACCAACTGCATTGACGGAAGCGTATGTTTTGTCGCGTTCCAACTTTCGTCCGTACGCCGTATCTTTCTCGTGACGGCAACAATGAAACAAAGTTACCAACTTACATTTTCATACAATATCTGCAAGTAGGTAGTGTCGTCGTTGATGGACTTTTGGCTAAATTATATCAGTCTGGCAGGGGGTCTGTCTGTCTGTTTTGATAGGTATGTTAGAGGCCCTGACTGCTATGCCGGAGGTCGTGGGTTCGATTCCCACTCAGGACAACTGTTTGTGTGATGATCACGATCAATCGTTCTGTGTCTGGGTGTAATTTATCTATAATATGTATGTATTTAGAACTATATAAGCATGTTTATCAGCTGTTTAATGTACTCATAACACAAGTTCTGCTTAGCTTGGGACTAGATGGCGTTGTGTGAATAGTCGTGGAATGTTAGTCTTGCGGGCTGATAGAAGGTAGCTATAGGTACCCATCCATTTAATATTAAGACCTCTCAGTGCTTCGGAGAACACGCTAAGACGTGGTCTCTGCTGTTCTGACAGTCGAGTCGTTACAAAAAGCCAGAAATACGAAATTATGACAAATCGTCTCAACAAAGGACCCATATCAATGGTTTGTGGAGTTCAAATAAGCAATTGCTTTTTTTATAAATATATAATGGGTCTACTCTTGACCTCAATCTTGTCCTGTGGACAGAGAGAAGTGTGTGCAGTGCTTATGATATCATAATGAGCGTCTAGATGTCCTTTCCATCTTGCATACAAGTAACATAATTATAAACAGTCGAACCATTTCCATTCCAATGTATATCTGTAACCGACCAGCCGCTTACGTATTCGAACCCAAAACTATGTATTTGATGAAGTACAGACTAAGTTTAGTTTAGTTTTATAGGGTCGCTCCCAGCTCCAACTGTAATGTTAACTTAGTTTCATGTTAACAAAACAGATACTTCGCTCACGATTAAGTGCAACTTAGTGTAGTGACTATTGTGGTACTTTAGTGCCAAGTTAGTTTCATAATAGTTTACAGCTGAGAATTACTTATGCAGTTACCTAAGTGGCGGTGGGGGATTAGAAGCTTCTAGACTAGCTTATTATGTAGTAATCGTTTGATAAATTTAATAGGCAAACACATAGCGTTTTGTGTCTACAATATGAACACAGATAAGCAAAAAGACACGCACGTTGTAATGAATAAATCACTTACTTTTGACGATTATGTATGATTTTTTTTCGGAGTATAAGGTTATTTTGCTTTTAGAACTATGTATCTCAACTAGAATGACATCTTGACAAAGACCTAAGATGTCAAACTCGCTATAAATAGGTACGAAATCAAAATTTAGAAGCTTATAAAGGTACACAGGACCTGTTTTGTCGCTGATGCTGTATTAGATAACCAAGGACGCACAACAGTTCACTTCACAAACACACCAATTCTAGGGAATTGGTGTGTTTGTGAAGTGTTTGTGAAGTGAAATAAATTACTTAAATAGACAACCAAGCCACAAGTTACTTCATGGTGCACTTACAGTAAATAACTTTCCTTAGCATTATCATAAAGCACTTTTATATCCTAATTCGCACAATAACAGCACCCATCACATTAATAATCCACACTTCCTTAATAAAGGCGAAAGAGAAAAATTTACACGATGAAAAAATCGCACCAACAAAACGGGGAGCGTGTTAAAAATTTATTTTGAATGGCCATTCATTAAAAGGCATCCTGGACGGGGCTGTTGCGTCGGCGATAGCGATCGTGAAGAAATTACACTTCCTTCCTTATTGCCGGCGAGCGAAATACGGTAGTTTAAGGTAAAAGTGAAGAATTTATACTAACGACTCTCTATCAAGTGTTTTAAGTTGAATAATGAAATGGTTTGTCTTTTGTGACTTTATTTTTATGGTACTGCCAATACTGAAAAGATGTAGCGATTGTAGGTTCAAATACGAGTAAGTAAGAACGGGAGTTTTATGTACTTACTTTCTAAGTTATCTTGATGTTTGTGACGGCAATTTGGACTTAGAATTTAATAGACATATGTCTAAAAACGCTATTCCACCTTGAATACTTTTTGCTGTGCCCTACAGAGTCCGTAATTGTAGGTACTCTAACTTCTGCTTTAAGCCCATTGTAAGATCTCAACACATTATGGAACGCAAATAAATATAATATGAATATGGATAATTATGTACTCATGCTTTCTTCGTAATCATTTTCGTATCTGGATGGTAGTAATAAAATTACTTTTATAATCCACAAAGTAGACACAAACAATCACCATTAGTCTTGGGACAGGGAGGTATTTAATATCAAGAAAGTGTTAGTAGATTTTGTAAAACAGATGTTGATTAATCATTACAGCAGGTTAAGTAAAGGCTCAGTTACTTAACCATGTTAAGCCACCATGAAAGAAAGAAAGAAAGAAAGATTTATTTGTCAGAATATAGTACAATAGATGTTAACGTTATATAAAGTTTCTTATATTCTACCATTTCTGGTGTACACATTTTTAATCTTAAATAACTAATCTCTTAAGTAACTATATGCTTATGCATTACTTTTTTTACATTTTATTTTATTCTATATATTTCTGTCATCTAGGAATTCTTTTGTTGAATAATAACATTTGCTTATTAGGAATTCAAACAATTTCTTTTAAATTTGTTGAAATTAAGGCTCTTCAGGCAGTTTGGCAGCTTATTATAAATTCTTATAGCCATGTGTGTAAGTACCACTTAATAAGAAAACAAACTGTGCAATGTGCATCCAGTTAGACTGGAATTTGATCTCAACGTAGTTGGGAAAAGAGGGGACAGATGAAAAATCTTAAAATTAACCATCTAAACTAAAATTATAAAAAGGTATTTTCTGAAAATGCGAACTTGTAGGGGGTTCTCTCTGTGTTTATAGACGCCAGCACATCAATCTACCCCAAACTGTCAAATTTACACTTTTGAACATGAACCTTATTCTGTTTGACATAAAGTTGAAAACCTATCAAAGAAGTTTGACACATTGGGGTAGCTTGATGTGTTGGCGTCTGTACTAAACTGATTTTGAAAATTCTTTTACCATATAGAAAGCCACCATTTTTGTGAGTGTCATAAGCTATATTTTACTTTCAAAACTAAGAGGCGATGGAGGAGATTTAAATAGTAAATGCACGCGAACGAAGTCGCGAGCAATGTGCTGGTCGCCAATATACCAGTACCCACCAATGCAGCAAAATAGATAAAATATCAACAGTCACAAAAAAGCCCAAACCCAGTTAAAAAAAAACACTGCCCAGTAATGAAACAACAAAATAAAAAGATAACGAAACAAATGCAAATTTATCTAGTTTTAAATTGAAATAGCCGACTGCGTCCAAGAAAATTACTATTCGCTGTTTCAAATGAGAAATGTTCTACAGGAATACGCCATTTTTTTATTTCGGGTCGTTGATTTACTTTTTTACTCAATTATGTTGAAGGAACATTTTTCACGGGATTTTCGAAATCAATTTGGCATGGAAACAAAATAATAAGAATAATTTATGTAGAGACGGCGGTAACGAGTTTTTTGACGTACAAAATTTTTTTAACACCGAAGTGATGGTTTGTTCAAGCCTGGACAGCCAACTGTTCTTGTCTACACTGGGGAGACTTATCTATACTAATATTATAAAGAGACACATAACATACAAACATAACACAACATACAACACAACACACACACACACACACACACTTACATAACTGGCGAAATGTGGCTGTACTACCAGGTACACCTCTGCCTAGCCCTTCGTGGATTACAGGCGTGACGTTATGTATGTATGTATGTATGTATTAAAAAGAGGAAAGATTTGATTGTCTGTTTGTTTGCATTGAATAGGCTCCGAAACTACTGGACCAATTTGAAAAATCATTTAAATTTATTATTTTTTGTTACTTAATGTAGCTGTGCCCTTACAGTGTCCATAACAGCACTTTGGATAAAAGCCAAAAAAAAAGCCTTTTGTATTGTATTATATGGTATGCAAGTAAATGAACAGTATAGGCTGTTTAAAAAGATTTAAGAAGTAAACTGAGTGGCCAAATCTATCAAAAGTCTTTAAAAGGCCTCGTCAAGATAATCTATGAAAAGGTACACCACCTTCGAGTACCTACAATAAGTGCAAGAGCAAAATAATACCCCCAATTCGAGACCCAAGAGTTTCTTACCATCGAACAAATTCAGAGATATACCTACTAATTGTTCAGTATGAACAAGAAACCTAGAGAAACAATTGGGTTTTCCTATCAATGTTATTTCCGATTCTAGTGACAATAGGAATACCTATCCACACATTTCGCTAAAGTTTTGGCCTATTACGGTTCATGAAATCAGCTAGCCCTATCAAAGTAACGTAATTTTTCAAACTCCTACAAAAAAGTGGTTATATGGATGCAATATAACCGCTTTAACCGGTGCAAAATAAAACTCTTAAATACTAGCAAATTGCCAATCAACTAACCTATTTACACATTCTTTTAAAAACTTCCAATCAGAACTAATTGCACATCAGATGCCGATTTTTTCCTTTACCAAACTGAACGTATACAAACTGACTCGTAAATTCACACACGTTCCCAATAAGGACATTACAAGCCGCCCGAACCAGAGCAAACCGGTTCGGACCGGTGTGAACTGGATGAAGGACCACTAATTGGCGACGAAACGCATTTAGCGCTAACCACCGGCCATCGTTCGCACCTCCACACATTAATATGAGAAATACTTAATAAACGTCGTGCGATAAATAAAACTGCACTTTTATAACACCAGGTAATATTAATAGCCTTTACTTGAAAAAACGATAAAGATGGCTTGGTAGAAACGGATTAAATAGTCTTTGTCATTTCTAATTCGATTTATAAGTATCAAAACAGCAACGATGAAACTATTTAATACTTATTAGAATGCAAAGTAGATTAATTGACATACAAAGCCGAACAGCTGCAAATTGACGAATGAATTCATGTCTATTTCGAACCGGTTTGAACCAGTTTTTGTCGGTTAAAAGCGGATAATTGGCGACGAAACGCTTTATATGGCGCTAACCACTGGCATTAACGTTATTTCGCGTCTGGACATTTTAATGTGTGAAGTGCTTCATAAACTTCACACGACAAATTGTTCTGCACTTTATGTTGCAAAAATTAATGTTTAAGACTTTGTCAACTGACTGCTAAATCTGGTGAAGTCTAAAATTACTGCCATTCAAAGTGACATAAAATAAACTTTACACCGCTAAACAGAAACTAGTAACGGAATAATTGGAAAACTCAAATGGCGAAGAGTGTCCATCTAACTCAATTCCTATCGGTTTTCTTTGAGAGGAAAGAAATAGCAACTTTACTGATGTTGAATGATGGCAGCCAGACTAGAATTAAGCAAATAAAAAAATATGAGATGATCAGTAAGCAAAGTGGTTAACGATTGCTTCTCCAACAGCTCGTTTCGTATTGGCTATCATCAGTGTGTATAAAAAAATAATTTTGAGACTGAAATCAGGTAACATACATATAAAAAAAAATACATACACACGAACATAGAACCTCCTCCTTTTTTGAAGTCGGTTAAAAATATGATCACCAATGATCCTCAGGGATTTTGGCTATTTTTTCATTGCCAACTGGCGTTCAGTTGCACTTCGAACTTTTGTGACAACTGAGAATTTACGAAATAAATTTAAAATTTAAAAAACCCCCACCGCAAAAAAGTAAAACATTTAAAAAGTTAAAAATAACACTTTAGCCATGAAATTTTACGTAACGTCGGGGTACCGTTAAAATAAGTACCTACATACCTACAAGTACTAGGAACATTCCTTACGTAAGCGGTACCCCGACGTGAAGTAAAATTTCATGGCTAAAGTGTTATTTTTAGCTTTTTAAATGTTTTACTTTTTTGCGGTGGGGGTTTTTTAAATTTTAAATTTATTTCGTAAATTCTCAGTTGTCACAAAAGTTCGAAGTGCAACTGAACGCCAGTTGGCAATGAAAAAATAGCCAAAATCCCTGAGGATCATTGGTGATCATATTTTTAACCGACTTCAAAAAAGGAGGAGGTTCTATGTTCGTGTGTATGTATTTTTTTTTATATGTATGTTACCTGATTTCAGTCTCAAAATTATTTTTTTATTTAAAAGAGTGTACTCCTGAGGTGGTTCCATTTTAATTTGGTGAAGATCTAGTGCTGATCTTCGGAGATATACAACGGAACTCTTCAAAAATAGACGGCAAATCTATCGTGATTGCTGGAATCGCTTGGATGTTTATTGTTTATACAACATCATGACGTATCATCACTCTTGTATACTCTGAAGGGTACGCAGATGTGTATAATATGCCTAGATTTCGACAGTTAGGTATAGTTAGATATATATTAAGTTTCAATTATTAGGGATAAGTGGATAACCCTATTACCATGACATGTATTGTTAACAATTAACAATATAAAATAAATTCATGGCAAATATTTGTATGGGAACAACTAAAAATGGAAAAATAAAAAACTTTTTTGCAAAAAATAAAACCGACTTAAAAAAAAAACACTAACCGGTGTAAAATAACTCTAAATTCGGAAGTCGGTAGCTCATCATGAATAAGACAAAACCACCAAAGCCACAGATTTCTTAATTTAGAGTTATTTTACACCGGTTAGTGTTTTTTTTAAGTCGGTTTTATTTTTTGCAAAAAAGTTTTTTTTTCCACATCAATCAACCTAATTAACCATTCTTGTACTAGTTAGTTCATAACTCATGTTTCCCGGCAATAAATTTCTAATGCTGGCATAAATAATTTTCTCTCTCATACATCAAAGCAGTAATTTTTAATTACCACTAAACCTATTTTATAGCCTTGCTTGGCAAAGTAAAATATGTTTTGTAGTTATTTCTTGACATTTAATAAGTTTTGCCGCTATGTCGCTCCCATTCTATCCGTTGCCGAGTTAAAATATTATTGTAGTAAAAAAACGGTACATGAGCGAAACGACTAAAAGTAATTAGAACTTTCGGAAAACAATTATAATAATTTAAATACCAGCCTATTACTTTACCAGCTGTTCAGGGCACTTCTTCAGCAATATTATTGATGTATAGAGGCCAGCCATTACATCGAGCTACCCCGAACTTTCAAATTTTTCCAATTGAATGTGGACCTTATTATGTTTGAAATAAAGTTGAAAAACTATCAAACAAAAATTGACACATTAGGGTTGCTTGATGTGCTGGCCTCTATACCTGGCCTATATATAACCTGAAAAGTAACGCTGGCCTACCCGGATTTGAACTCAATAACTTGTGCATTAGAGGCGAGGCATTGGACCATTACGACATGAAGAAACATTTTTAATTATTGGCATAACATAATGTTTACATAATTATTTTACGATGCGGAGTAGTACACATGAGTCATTCTGATTTCATTATTGTATTACCCTTTTTTGCATTTTAATTTTGTTTAAGTGCTTGTAATTAGTTTCAGTTATACCTATACTTAGGTTTTTATTCCAGTTTTAATTTTAATCAAATAAATAATTAATTTAGCGATACGATCGGAAATTATAAAGTCACATGGAAATTTTCTTACGTTGACAACGACAGTATTGACATGTTTACCAACGACCCGTTAAAAAAGTCTCTCAATACCTTGATTAATTTCATTGGAAAAGTAAATCCCGTAAGATTGAATCTTCTTCGGAATTTACTTTCTCCATTTCCTTAACCAATTCCCAGTAGCAACCTTTTTCCTAATTAGATCCAGATTATCATCCAGTGACTAAACGTATAATGAGGGTAGTTTAACATAAAATACGAGCGCATTCATTGGTGGAACCTCCATTACCGCCTTGTCAGACCTGTTGATCCGATCGGCGTTATTGGAACCGATTTGCGGATCGGACCGATACGTTGTTATCGCCTCGGGCGCATAATTTGCGCTTTAATGTCACAAATGAAGGCGACCGCCATGTTTTTTTGTTGGTCCTATAATTTTCGATGAATTGATGTTTCGTAATTTCAGGTGAGAGTTTTGGATGGTATTAATTTATTGATTGGGGCGATAATGAATTGCTGGGCGTTCTTTTTTCCGTTATTTCCTTGTGGATGTTGATGGCTTATAATAATACTTAATAAATTGAGCGTTCAGGCTTCCTTATAAAGGTTGTCCGTTTTTTAAGTTTTCCAACTTTTTGCTGTCTTGAAAAGGTTGATAGAATGCTTTTTACTTGTAAGGAGTATCGAGTATTCAAACTTAAAAACATAGAAAAGTTAAATAGACAACAGATCGACATAGTTTTGGGTCAATTTATGCATACGTTTTGAAAATTATTATGTTACTATACGTTTTAGAAAGAAATTTTAAGCTCCATAAAAGCCTTGTTTTAAATCAAAAACTGTTTGTACTTTCAAGTAGATCGGGAATACTAAGTACCTAAACTTTATGTAACATACACGCAGCGCAGTAGCTTATTTTAAAATTATGTATTTTGTATCTTTTAAAATCAAGGCATTTCAGTAAGGTAGATAGGTTAGGTAGTTAGGTTAGCTATAGATAGGTATGGTAAGTTAGGTTAGGTTATATATATGTCGTGGTAAGCGATATTCTTGAATAATAAGTTGTGAAGTTGATTAACTTAGTACGGAGTCTATGGTGACCAGCGTGACGTTACTTGTCATTTGAAATGGCGCGAATGTATATTTGTTAATGTCACCTGGACAGCGTCATGCTGGTGTGTGGGAGCTGGGCAGAGCTCAGGTCGATTTGAGGCACCAACGAGGACACACATCCAGTATGAAACTGTCAGTTACCTATTTTGAGTAATGTTTTTACCCGACTTCAAAAAAAGAGGAGGTTCTATTGTTCGTGTGTATGTATTTTTTTGTTTTTTTTTTTTATGTTAGTTACCTGATTTTTCCCCCATTTGTGGACCGATTATCAAAATTATTTTTTTATTTGAAAGAATATACTCCTGAGGTGGTCCTATTTTAATTTGCTGGAGATCTGGTGCTGATCTTCGGAGACATACAATGGAACTCTTAAAAAAAGACGGCAAATCTGTCGTGAATGCTGGAATCGCTTGGATGTTTATGTGACTACGATTGTTAAGAGAGGTTATTACTGCAATGGAGATAGTTATTCTACGTTATGAACTCGGTACCACGAAACCCCCATCGGTGTCAGCTCATTAAATTCACTCTTTAATACAACTCAACTCCTAACCCAATTCCTTCAACCCCTGTACCAAACAGATTGTAATACCCACCGTGATCATCAAAATAACACATTTAAAATATTCATAGCCGAATCGGATAAGCTTAACCACATTAAACGACCATTTACCGTTCTGGGGTATACAGACTAAATGGATCGTTTAATATTTTCCATTTTGCGTCGCCATTATGTGATGTCGTCTGTCGTTATAATTTTGGGGGGTAGGTAGAGACGATTTATGTTTTGTTGATGTTGTTTTTGTGGTGTAGATGTAACTCGGAGTTCCCATTGTAAGGCTGGCCGGTAGGAAAAAGGGGCTATTTTTATGTGTGCCAAGGATTTGGGAGTGTTTTTTTTCGGCTATCTTTTTGTGGATTTGAATTGTCCAGTTTTTTTAGGCTTTCTATATTCCGTGTTGGTCTGGTGGTTGTAATTGTTTTGGCTGAGCATGAGATCGTGAGCAGATTCCTGGTGTGGACAAAGTGTTAATTAGGTTTTCAATTCGTAGGATGGCAATAGGCTTTTTTTCATTTGCACATTTTAGACAATAATCCGCATGGTTCTTACATGATCTAAACAAGATAATGTCTGGACTATAGCCGCTAAGTTTCTTACGGTGTTTCTTTCCAGAGTAGTCAGATAGTGAAACACCGACCTCACCTTACGATTTTCCGTAGAAATATGTTCATGCCTAGAAAGGTATGAACCTATTTCTACGGAAAATCGTTCACAATGGAAGCTGTACGGCTATGGAATGCTTTGCCTGTGTCAGTGAGGCAAGCTCAAACATTACAATCATTCAAAAATTTGCTTAAAAATTATTACCTCTCTCCTAACACGTCTTAATATAATTGTTCGTCACTCTGTAAATGGTTTGTATTTATGTATTTACTTTATTTATTTTTTTCTCTTGTTAATTATACTTATAATATATGTCTATTCAAATAGTCTTTTAAGGTATATATTTATGTAAATAGTACACCACACACTGCCTACTCATCTTTTCTCCTCCACTATCAAGTCCATCCAACGGTTGTCTGTAAGAGATCGCTTTTAGCGATAAGGCCGCCCATTGTATCACCGCTTGTAGCCCTTAAAATTATGATTTGTAAGTTTTTATGGTGTACAATAAAGAGTATTCTATTCTATTCTATTCTATTTACAGAAATAAATATCATTTCATCATTCCATTTCATTGTTTATAATTTTCACTAGCTTCAAAAACGATAAAGAAAAACACAGTTAAGTTAAGGCAGAGGTCCATAAAGAGGTGGAATAAAATCTCTAACACTAGACTGTATGCAAGACATTATTAGATTTATTATATATTTTTAAAAGACTTATTATTATATTACAAGGCAATATTTACAGTAATTCAAAGAATAACTATTTAAAAACTTTTGGCCATAATATTTATCATATTTTGATGTTATTTTTGATGCATTTATTGTAAAGACGCACATCATGTTACCTTATACTGTTAAATTTTCCCAATTGAACGTGAACCTTATTCTAGTTGTGATAAAGTTGAAAAACTATCAAAGAATTTTGACACAATAGCGTAGCTTGGTCTGCTGGCGTCTGTATAAAGTTAAAAAACAATGCAAATTGATATTTGAAATATGGTTGGAAAATCTGACGAACAATTTAAGTACGGGGGTTTGGAATCAGGTACCTACTACACGTAAACTTATGGCATTAGATTGTACATAGACATCCCTTTCACCTTTTATTAAAAAAACTCAAAAACATGCAAACATTTTCGTTTAAACATGACTTGAAAACCTCCAACTCTTCAGAGAATACAACAAAGTAAAGTATAACTCTGTCCAAGTGTATGACAACTGATAACAGTGAAGTCTGTGGCGCCCTCTCGCGGGGGCGAAGTAAGTTAGTGCACAAGTTTTCGTGAGGCGCCGATGTGAATGTGAATATTAAGATACGCTGGTTAAGTGTAGTTGGATTGCAGTAGATTTGGTGTTCAAAAGATTTTTTAATATATTTTATTATGCCTTTCATGTATATCGAGTATTAAGGTAAGTCCTTGCCTCTCATGCACGACGTTGTAGATTCTAATCCGGGAAGGTACAGATATGTCAAAGAAACTCAAGTCATTCAGGTGTTCTAATTAGTCCAGTCAAAGTACAGTTCAATGTCAAATCATTTATTTTTGTTGAATACACTGTTACAATGGTGTTATAAGAATTACATGTTTCAAGTGATTCTACCGTAAGGCATGCAAAAATGTATACCGTCATAGTTATTCATCAATTAATCAAAATAGACATTGGAATAAATAAAATAAGTTAGAAAAAAATAAAAAAAATGAGAAAATGAGTATCATTTTCTTCATGTATGGCTAATTAAGACACAAAGTGACTGAACTGAACTTTGTGAAACATCTTGCATTTATGTGTTTACTCATGTTTTAGCAAAATAAATAATCTTGTATCTTGTAAGACCATTCTTTGTCGAAAGAGTACTTAATCAATAAGACAAAAAAAAATACTTAAATATTGATATAATGTATACGTTCAAAACATACTTTAAGATAAGTTCCAATAAAAAACAACATAGACTTAATAATAATATTCCAAAACTTTCACACAACGCCTTCTAGTCCCAAGCTAAGCTAGGTACTAGATAACTGATAAACATACTTATATATTTTTAAATACATAGGTACAAATTATCGATAAATTATGTCCAGACACTTAACAAAATGATCTAGCTCATTACACAAATATTTTTGTCTTGGATGCGAATTGAACCCACTAACTCCGGCATAGCAGTCAGTAACTACTAGACCAACCGGCCAGTCCAGTCTCATATACAAAACTGTTTATTATAATAATTTCCAACACCATTATTCTGGTCTTAATATTTATATTTTCTCAAGAATTTTGGTAAACAAAACGTATATTACAGTGGATTGTTCTCGTAATACATCTTTTGTTCTTATAATCAAGATGGAATGAATGAGTCCCTGAGGCGTTAGTTACTTTATTAGAAAAAAGTCTAGACTGAGACTATGTGAAACACAGGCAAGGACGCCATTGCTCTTAATGTTTATTTTAAACCCCCGACGCATAAACGATG
This sequence comes from Euplexia lucipara, assembly GCA_921972225.1. Classification (NCBI taxonomy): domain Eukaryota; kingdom Metazoa; phylum Arthropoda; class Insecta; order Lepidoptera; family Noctuidae; genus Euplexia; species Euplexia lucipara. The sequence goes on from OV179161.1 coordinate 19,836,085, forward strand.
AGGTATTAAAGTTCGACGTGTCTATGTGAGTGTCTGTCTGTGGCATTTAACGTTATTGATTTTTAATAAATTCCTTTTTTTTATAATTTACTACCTAGGGACAGACGCCAGCTGCACATTAAGTTACCCCAGATCGTTTTTCAACTTTATGTCGAACATAATAAGGTTCATAAATTCAATTGGGAAAATTTTACACATTGGGGTAACTTGATGTGCTGGCGTCGGTACATGTGCTCTGTAGTTCAACCCGCTCCTAAAGATCGTGCGTTATGTCAAATGGTCTAGATACAGGTACTTGCAGTTAGGTCTAGTTGAAGACCATCTTCAGGCACCAGCGTCAGGCAATAGTTGTCTGGCATTTTTGCTGAACTGGACCTATTTGGCGCAGCCGCAAGGCACAACATTTCTTGTTCTGTTATTTAATTTCTTTGTTTTTTTTCTTTTGTGCTTTTATTAATATTATTCATCATCGTATCTGTGTTGTGCAAAATAAATGTTTTTTTTTTCTTTCAAACTAGTATGTTTATGACTGCCTCGGAAGTCTAGTGGTGCCTCGGGTCAGACAAAGCGTTATTGAGTTTTTCAATCTTGAATTTTGAAGGATACGTCCGCAGTCAAGATTTGGGCTTGAGTATGTCCGAACTCGCCCCTTCTTACATAAGACCTAAACGTAACTGGTAAAATGTGGGTAGACTTCAGATATAACTCTGCTTAACACGTTGGAGACAACAGGTGTGGTTTTATGTTATGTAAAACCTTCATCATGAGTTCATGATGAAGGTTTTACATAACATAATCTGAATTGAAGTCTAGTTAGACTTCAATTCAGATTAGGTATATTTTTTGTAAGACAAATAGGGAACAAACTGTTTAGTTTTATCACATTAGTACTGATTAACTAAACACAGAAACACAGGGTGAAAACAACCTGTCCTCAAACCAACTCCTAAACACAACATTATTTGGAAACCCAATTTCAATTTGTTGCTTCACACGCACATTCTTCAAAGGCAAACGCCGTTCACCACAAAACCACTATATACCCTATACCAACAAGTATTCTGAGGAAACTTTTGATATAAGCTTTACGTCTTTGCCTGCTGAATATTACATTAACTAACGGCGGTTTTTTTTTGTCATGGCGCACAATTTGCATGTTATGAGTTAGGCATGTCATGAACTGTGCTTTTGTTGCTAAGGGTAAGGACTGAGAAGGGAGGCAAAGCGGGTTGGCCAAAATAAAAAAAAATAGTCTAGTAGTGTGACCGGCGGACTGTCAAGTCTGCTGACTGGCGTGTTGGTCTAGAGGCTAGTGGCACTGACTGCTACGCCGAAGGTCAAGTGTTTGATTCCCACTCAAGACAAATGGTTGTGTGATGAGCGCGATCATATTTTCTGTCTGCAATGGGTGTAATTTATTATTATTATTATATAATATATTGGTGTGTGCTAGCTAGCATGTAGCAAATTATTTAATTTAAATGATTAAGTTTATTAATTATCAATGCTGTTTTAACATATCAGACAGACGTGTTGGGGAGTTTGTTCCGCCACTTCTTCTTCCCAGCAAAAACACTAGGAAGTGGCGAAGGGCGGGCGTTTTGGGGGACTGTCTTATGTAAGTAATTTGACGTTCAAAAAGTGCTGATCCTCAGCCTAATTTGAATAAATGACTTTTGATTTGATTGATTGATTATTTATAATACTATCTGCCCCGTTAAACTGCGTAACATATGAGTTTACATAGATATCATAGACTAAATAAAAACACAATCAGTTAATTTGTCTCTGCTTATTTTGGGGCGTTGTGTGAAAACTGAGGAATACAATTATAGTTAGAGTTTTAGTCATAGGTCTCGAGTTCGAACCGAAGGCACGCACCTTTGACTTTTTTGATTCACGAGCGTTTTGTTTAAAATCACTTGCTTTATAAATACACTTCTGACTAACCTTTCGGTGAATATTGTGTTACAGGGCTATCGTGTGCAATGGCACTTTATCAAGATAACTTAAACATAATACATTTAAAATTGCAGTAAATGAGTGAATGTAAACGAAGCAAAAGAAGTATGTAAGATGAATGTAAACGAAGCAAAAGAAGTATATAAAAATCGTAGCATATGGCGCTCTGCAGTTTCTGCCTACCCCCATGGGAAAAAGGCGTGAGTTTATGTATGTATGTATGTATGAGAGCTCTCGGGGTATTGAGCGAAATTGACTTAAGTCCGGTACTAGCATTGCTTATTGTATTGTATTGTATAACGGGCCGGTGTCCGCAACTCCACGCCAAAGCGCGTATTTTGCGTGCGGGTGGGAGACTATTCTATCCATCCCAATTCCCCGAGAAAGGCCAGTAGTGCCCCGATATTGCTGGCTATCTCGCGGAGAGTACCTGGGTTACCTAAGTACTTTGCCCTGTAGCATTGCTTTTGACTCGGCCGAGTTTTTTGTTTTTCAACATCCTTAATTCTGTTATATCTGTAAATATGTCTCAGTCAGGACAAAACCATGGGTTTTTTTATGACACAACGATGTGCGAAGTAGTTTGACATTTACAATTTGTATAGTAGGTAGGTACATAAACATTTAACTTTACAATACTTTTCATCTATGACATATCACATAGCGAAACGAACTTCAATCCTATCCAAATTCATGCATTGGAAAATATTATTATCATACTTTTATTTACTTTTAGATTGAGCGCCTATAAATTTTGTAAGGCAACCGATTGCTGGAGCGCGACTGACAAACGATAACATTGGTGCAGGAGCAACTCGCTTTCAAACGAAATTGAAATCGTAGCGATTCGTCCAAAGGCTATCAAAATATCCGAGCAATATACTTTGTACGTTTAAGTGGAATATCGACAATGTTACGTAAAAACTTGTGATAGAAGGAACTAGATAGATATCCAGTTTAAAATAGAAATATTAATAACAAATTACTAGGTTGTACAGACGCCAGCAAGTCAAGTTACCCCATTGTGTCAAATTTCTTTGATCGTTTTTCAACTTTATGTCATACAGAATAAGGCTCATATTAAATTGGGAAAATTTGACACATTGGGGTAACTTGACGTGCTGGCGTCTGTACCTACATAAAAATAGAATAGTATTACAACTATATTTCGCCGGTTTTGTACCTATCTAGTTTTTATTTTGATTTCAAGTGTTTAAAAGTTAAGTATTTAATAACTCATAACTCACTCGCTCTGTAGTTTCTGCCTACCCCCATGGGAAAAAGGCGTGAGTTTATGTATGTATGTATGTTTATATTTAATAACTGTTGTAAATAAAACCTTTGTGTATAAAAGACCTGTAAAAAAAATAAACAGACAGCCACTTCACCATCAAGTTAAATATCACATACAAGCAATGGGATTACGGATCCTAATTTTATACAATGCAATTACCACCGATCTATCCATATTATGCCAGTATGTAAATGACTTAATTTCATTTGATTTGAAATTGGCAGCCATTCCTAATCAAATTTTAATTGGATATATGATTACCCCAATTATCAATGGTTATTAGAATTATCAATAGCGATCAGCATTAATATTTTCTTTAGAAGTTTCTCTTTACATTTGCATTGGTGAAACAAAACATCGTGAGGAAACCAGAACTTATAGTTAGAAAAAAAATTGAGCTGAATTCAAAATTAACTCGTATTTATAGATATAAACGTAGGTACATAGCTAAGAGGCTTTGAGTAGGTGCCCCACATTAAAACCCTAATCTCTAAACTAAGTGCCCCTGTATCTTAGAGACTAGTATCCCACTGTAAACAATGTTATAAGCCACTAGTTTATAGTCTAAAACTACAATTAGTTACTTTACACCATGCAATAGAAGAAGTAAGCAATAGTAGAAGTATGACACGGTTTTGAGCAATGTTTATGCCTTATCCGAATTATAAGGGGCGTCACCCTGTGGTGGGACAGATAATGATAATTAAACCAGCCTGTGACTGTCCCACTGTAGGGCAAAGGTCTCTTTTCATACATAGGAAACTCAAGCATTGATCACCACGCTTCCTCAAGGCGGGTTGGCTATTTTAAACTTATACTCGTTTTATCTATCAGCCCAGGTTTCCTCTCGAAGTTTTCCTTAACGAACGCCAATGATAACTAAGATAAACTTAGAAAGTAAGATGAATTTAAAAAGTCACATTGATACTTGCCCGGATTTGAACCACAACCTCGTGCATGAACTTCTAGGAGCCTTAACCTCTAGTCCGTCACAACATACTCGAATGGTTTTAATATTTTTTATTATATTTATCAATAGTAGTCATCAAAAAACCTCACAAGCTTACGTAGCAAAGTGAACTAACTTCTACAAAATCAAACAAACGCACTACAGTCTCTCGTCTCCGACCATTACAACGACAACAGTACACAAATCTATCGGTTCCGGTAATTGAAATCCCATTAGTGTTGGTGATGAAAATGAAGCGTGCCCGGGGCGGAATCAGATGGCAAATAAAATGCGAATCGCCCTTTTGTCTGCCCCGGGCGGACGAGCAAGATTCAATTTGTCAGGAATCTGGAAATGGTTCAAGTTATAGATGATAGAGAGCGCAGCGCGAGGGAACAGCACCGCGGTTTTATTTGACTGGCCTGCTGGGCTTGGTTACAGGCCCTGACTGTGATGCTGGAGGTTTATGAGCGAGTTTACAGAATTAAATATCATTTATCATCATAGCACAAGCTTGGTTGTTGTTGTTTGGGACTAGATGGCGTTGTGTGAAAGTTGTGGAATATTATAATTACATTATTTTGTACTAGCTGGCCTGGCAAACATCGTACCGTCTTTTTATAAAAAAAAAATGTTCGAACTGTTTTCATACCTACTGAATATACACAAATTCTTTCCTTAAGAATATGTGAAGCTGTGCCACAGGTCTTTTGATTTGTATTTGTTGTTAAAGTTCTTGTGCATGTCAGAAACGAATGTATTTTTATCCTTTTTCTACTTTTCTTTCACATGCAGTATCTATGTATGATAGTTTGTAAGGTAAGGTTCTTAACTATGTTTGTATTAGCAGACATCCCGCGGTTTCACCCACGTAGGTTCCGTTCCCGTGGGAATACAGGGGTAAAAAGTAGCCTATGTGTTAATCTAGAGTATCGGCTAACTCCATACCAAATTTTATTAAAATCCATTCTGTAGTTTTAACGTGAAAGAGTAACAAACATCCATTCATCCATCTATACATACTCACAAGCTTTCGCGTGGGATTTTTGGTTAGGCCACCCATGAAGGTTTTACGCAACCTTATATTTCACAAATACACCACGCTAAAATGGAACTGGGCTGGATACATCAGCCGCATGTCAGACGATCAGCGGGCCAAACTCACAACCCAATGGGTTCCTTTACATGGCAAACGACATCGCGATAGGCCCAAGCGAAGATGGCGAGACGAGCTGGACTCCTTCGATAAGGACTGGTCCCAAAAAGCCCTTGACAGAGAGAGGTGGAAGGAAAGTAGGGAGGCCTTTGCGCTGCAGTGGGAAAACAGCAGGCTAGTAATAATAAAAATAATAAAATAATATTTCACAAATAGGTTGGAAAAATCAATGGGCTCTTCAGGGCCCATATTAAACAACTACTTGTTTGACTGGTCTTTGGTCTGGTAGTTAGTGGCCCTGACAGCTATGCCGGAGGTCGTGGGCTCGATTCCCACCCAGGACAAAAGTTTGTGTGATAAGCACGATCATTTGTTCTGTGTCTGGGTGTTATTTAACTACAATATGTATGTATTTAGAAATATATAAGTATGTTCAGCTGTTTAGTACCCATAACACAAGCTCTCAAGCTTAACCTTTCACACAACGCCATTTAGTCCCAACTAAATGGCGTTGTGTGAAAGTTGTGGAATATTTAATTATTTTTTTACTTGTGATTCTTAAAAAGTTTTAAGCCAAATTATCGCTTTTCTTTCTTTAATTCTTTCTAAAAAGCCAAAATCAAAAGCCTATTCTATTCTTACTGCGACACTGCTATCTGTCATAACTATTCTCGCTACCTCTCATCACTTTGCCCCACAAATTGGTGACACGGAGAGGACAGCCCCCGGGGGTCCAGGGTTTTTGTCGTCCGACACCTGCCCAAAAGATCCTGTTTCTTGTTTCTGAATTCTTATTGGAGACAACTGATAAGTTTTGCTTTTACTTTACACGATTTTGGAACTGATCAAGTGTCGATGGCGTAACAGTGTTCAGTGACATTGTTTTGATTGAAATATTATGTCCAGATCTACAGGTTGCTTAGCAATCATTCTTTTTTAATCAATTTATAAACACCTAATTCTTATCCTCCCTATACTCTGGCTTAAAGGTTATTTGGTCTATAGGTAGTAATTCTGGGTTTGTCTGTTTGAGTGTGTCACTGTAAGTGTTTGTAAACACACCCATGACATAGGAAAACTTCCTAATGTGAGGAAAAGTAAAACCAATACTTTTTTGGCATTATGTGAACAATAACACTATTCGTTATTAGCATGTAAATACAATGTTATTTACTCAAAGTAAGATTTAACTTGGGTTATGGGTACTGAACAACTGATATATATCCTTATTTCTAAGTATATGCATGATAAATTACACCCAGACACAGAACAAATGATCGTGCTCATCATACGAACATTTGTCCTGGGTGGGAATCTGGCATTAAGTCCGCCGTTGTACAGTGTATTTTACTAGTGCATAAAGTTGTAATAAATAAATAAATAAATCTGCCCCACGACCTCTGGTACAGCAGTCAGATCCACTAACTATGAATAGGTACCAGTGAGGAGACAAGACAGTGACAGGGTCAGTAGTGTAGTTTATATAGCGTAAAAAAACGATGTATCATTTCGGATGCATAGAGTATGTCTGTTTAAAAAAAAACGAAATAATAAATTTCCTCAGAAAATCGTCATTTCTAAACACCCTCCCAAACAGATTTGTGTCGCACACTGGCACACGGGTCACAGGAGAAATCTATTCGTCCTCAGAGTCACACGACACGGTACGACTTGTTCGAACACCGTGTTGAACACGCTGACTCGGGCCCGCTACTAACTTAGTCAGGGATTTACGGCCATTAGGCTGATAGCAAATCTTAGATGAGGGATTGAGAATCTGTAGTCTATATTCTACAGTAGGTATAAAAGATAACATAGAAGCAAGTACAGTTAAAACGTTTTTTTGTGATGTCAAAATAGCGGGTTTTCTTTTGGAAAATGCATTTAAGAAAGTACACCACGTTCAACATTTTTTTTTTCAAAACTGTCTTCTGTGTTTAGGGTAATCTCCGAAACGGGTAGACAAAACTTTACGGAACTTTAACGGCCAGATAGCTGTCGATGTTATAAGAGGTACTTAACTGCTTTTACTTTACAAACACAATAAATAGGTACCTTAATTCGGCATCTACAAAAGCTAGTATATAACATAAAACTGCCGGATTATACTCAAGCAGCATCATACTACTATTAAACCAATTTGAGAGCAAATTTGGGACTTATAATAAATTACAAAATGTACATTCATGACAACAACAAACCTGTTAGTAGTTCCAGCAGAGGTATACCTACTCTTAGTTCAGTAGGTAATATTCCAACAGTCACGTATAAATTCCATGTAAGTAAAGCATGGGAGTAAGCTAATTTTAATCAACTGGTTTCTATTCCACGGCTCCGGACAGCTATGGAGATTTTTAAGATGGAAGCCTTAACCCAAACATTCAATGCTTACCTACTAATAGACAGGACATTACGAACAAAACTTTGTGTCCTTTTGGACACAAGTCGAGTACTTTAGTTTAGTATCCTCCGCTGCCGCTCCAATATTTTTCTATATTATGCTATAGTTGGCGTTACTGAGACATGGAATCAAAGTTTCTTTATAACATTTCTTGAAAGAAGAAAAGAAAAAAAAACATTTATTTGGCACGACACAGGCACACGTTAATAATAAAAATAGGCACAAAAAAAATAACTAAAAAAAAAATAAACAATAGAAATATACAAAATGTCGTATCCTGTCTATCTCATCTAAAACTGTCGCCAGAGCAGAATCCCTAGTGTATCGTACTTTAAGGATGCTTAACGCCCTCCTGACTTCCAATCCTGGATGTGATCTGTTTGCCGATGAATGGAGTAGAATTATGTGTGTGTGTCTGATGTTTTTTGAGAGAAAGTATGCTAGGGTGTCCTCTATTATATGTTAGTAATTGAAAATTTTTAAATCCCTTTGTTAATTAATGTAATTGGTGTTACCGTTTTAATTAACAATAAATAAATAAATGGTATCTTAGATCTCCTAGAATTGAATTCAGAACTACAACACTAACAAGGGTAAAAGGTACGCAGAATATTAATTAGAAACGCAGCCTTTTCTATGAAAAAGTGACACGGTCACAGCCTGTAAGTAAACCTCGTACAATTTCCGTCTTTTGACGTTTACAACTTGCAACGCACGTTAGGCTAGGTAATTTATATAAGCTTTTTTAGATCAATGTGGAAGATAACTATAGTTAACTATGGTTGTCATTTTCACGCTATATAATTATGACCCGCCTCTCATGCCATGGTACTGGAGTTCCAATTTTGACAACAAACCAGTGGGACTTAAATTTATTAGCTGCAAAGTCAAGTCTTAAATACCTTTTATAATGCAGAAAATTTGTTAACTAAGCAAAGTATTGTAATAGGAATAAAACCATAATTTATAATTCGATAAGTTATTTACTAGGCGGTTTTCAGATAGTTTTAAGCATACCTTAAGTCAGATACCTTAACTGGCCTGTTGGTCTAGCAGTTAGTGACCCTGACTGCTATGCCGGAGGTCGTGGGTTCGATTCCCACCCAAGACAAATGTTTGTGTGATGAGCATGATCATTTGTTCTGTGTCTGGGTGTTATTTAACTACAATATGTATGTATTTAGAAATATATAAGTATGTTCAGCTGTTTAGTACCCATAACATAAGAACTTAAGCTTAACTTGGGACTAAATGGCGTTGTGTAAAAAAAAAAAAGCTGTGGAATCTTTAATTATTATATTTATTTATTATTTTATTATGTGAAACGCAGGTTTGTCCTTGTTTAGGTAAAATTCAAACCTTTCTAATATTGGGATATTATAAATTGCAAATAATCGCCTATTAATACATACTCATAATTTATATTCTTTTTTACATCAAATAACTTACTTCACTACAAGTTTAACAAAACTCAAACTGCAGATAATTCGAAATCATACATCAATATGACATTACTTTTTTCCTCATAATGCAATACTAAGTTAAATTTATTTTTGTACAAAAATACTACATACATGGCATAAATACTGATTGCACAGCAAATTCCTTATTTTGTTTGTAATAAAGTTGAAAAGCTAAGTTTGACATATTGGGTTAGCTTTATGTGCTGGCCTCCATACATCGATTACTTCAATAAACAGTTTGAATTAAGTAAAATGGTTAAAGACTAAAACTTGCCCAGGCAATGAATATCTATTTCTTATGATAATCATGGTCCGTTAAGCTCGGATGGGGTTCTCAACGTAACCTTTTGGTCAGCTGGTCAAAGAAAAGTGGGCAACAATGGACTTCCTTTGTAAAGAGTGAAACAGAACGTACGTTGATACAATACATTTTAGTCTTTAAGCTCGGGTTTGAATTGTATGCCCTGAATTTATTTAAGAATAGTTGTTTCTGATGTGCATCCTTAGGTACTAAAATGTAAGGCAGATCGAGTTGATATTAAAATATTTTTAAAATAGTTTCTGTTAGTTATAAATCAGTTCTGTACCCTGCACATAGAGCTTCCCCAATCGATAGTTTTCACCTTAATAATGCTTGCGTCTATGCTTAGACACAAACTCAACCATCAATTAAGTAAATTAAACTAAACTGAACTGCCGGTCGATTCAGTAAAAGTCACGCCGTGAAAACATGAGTGAAGTGAACTGCCAATGCCTTGCATAAGTATGGAATGACAGCTCAATTCGCCCTCACTACGCGTACGTTTACACGCGGTGATTTGATCAGAATCGCACCGCTGAACTAAATCCATAAGAGAAACGTAAAAACTCAACTCAATTCCCAAAGGACCAAATCAAATGGCAATCACAACTTCATCCCCATCGCCAAGCCATCCCTCTCCATGATAACGTCATTAGAAAATTATTTACCTACCAAACTTCCCCAGCACTAAATAATTTCACCTCCTATAAGGGTGGGCGTACACAATCAAACGAGGCGAACTCCCCTTCATTACGAGCCATACCCCATAAAAGTCACGGAGTTATTATACAAAATTACAGCACTATTATGATACTGTTGTAAAACTCACAGCTACAGTACATAACTGAGCCAATCTTGGTTTATAACCTATAAAGACGGCGGTATAAATTGATACTATAAATAGTTCGTGAACTAACTTGTTTCATGTATTTTATATTACTTTTAGTTCTGAAGCTGTCGACTATTTTTGATTCAGCGGGTAATCACCTGTCTAGCCTTTTCCTAACTATGATGAAGGAAGGAATCGTTTGTGCAGAGTGGAAAATAACAATTGCAAAAGTTTTTTCTAAACATTAATTTGTACGTCTCTGCCGGGCCCCTTTTAAAATAGACAGGCGTAATGTTATAATATGGAATTACATAAACCATGTACAGACAGACATATTACTGTAGCAATCACGAGTAATTTGCTGTTATGCGTTGAAGAGTTTTGTCGCCTGTCTTCTTCGTCAGTTTTCCTTCATCAAATGATACTTGCTAAATGAAAATGCTTGATTTGTTACCAAAAATAAAATAAAAAATCGGTACATGTGTATCTATATTATTTGAGGAGTTCCCTCAATGCCTTGAGGATCCGAGGTTTGATGGTTTGATACAAATGGGACCAACCTGGTAGTACACCCTATCAAATAAAAAAATAATGTTGAAAATCGGTCCATAAATGGCGGAGTAATAACGTAACAAACACAAAAAAAACATACCGTCGAATTGAGAACCTCCTCCTTTTTTGAAGTCGGTTAAAAATGGAAGTGCCTTGAAAAATACCATTATTTTTAAAATAAATAAAACTCCATTCACAGATGTCTCGACCAACTTACTTATTCTGGGATAAGTCGAACGAGTTAAAATTTCAAAATAAACACTCAGTGTTTTATTCTACTCGATAAGATGTCATGAAAGTCTTTTCCAAGTCATGGGATAGTATAGGCCAATAAAACATCAGAATAAAACATCTGTCAAGCAGAAAAAACCCCACAATACCTACATCACTTTAACTTAACCAAGTAAAGAAGTACTAACTTAATGTATTAAGTGGCAACGCGGAGAGATATTCCCCGGAAAGCTGTAACATTTTCAACCCGTTTCTGTCAACTAAGTAAGTAAGTAAGCCAAGTTGTCAACTGGGAAAAACGTTTACCTGTTTACGGTTTCTTTGTGGATTGAATGCGCATTCGAACTAGAGAATTTTCGGGTGATGTAAGTTGTAAGTTAGACATCATTCTTCTTAGCGTGTCGATGGCAAACAAAGACACTAAATTCTAAATTTTCATATGTTTAGCCCAGAATTCGGCTACCGCAACACCATCCACCGACGCAACCATAAGATCCTCACGTGTGCAGGTGACAGGGCACGCGGCGCAAGACAAAAGGTAGGCCATGGTCTGTGGAGAGGTACCGCACAGGCACTGAAGGTCGATGCTAGCTGCGAAACCCCACTTCAGGAGATTATCCTTGCTGCGGCCGACCTGGGTGCGGAGTCTGTTCAGAGTTTTCCAAGTCGGCCATTGCAATGTGTGCCCAGGTGGAAGTCTCTCTGATGGCTCGATCTCTCGCCAAAGGTCACATCTTAATGAGGTGCTGTTGGTAGTAGATAGATTCACGCATCCAAGAAAGACATCATTGACATCGGTGAAGGGAATCATAGCCAATCAACGTTGAAAAATTGGGGTGATCAATGCTCGTACCTTCTCTGTATGAGAGGAGGTCTTTGTCCTGCAGTGGGACAGTAACAAGCTAATATTTTTTTTTTGTTTAGAAAGAAAAGAAAGAAAGAAAAATATTTATTTGGCATCAGTCATCAAAACACACATACACACAATAATTTATAAAACAATAGAAGATATACAATAGTAGGTACACATCATGTGCTGTGTGCCTCGCGGCTGCGCCAAAAAGGTGTTTGTAAGTTGATTGTTGATAATTGTAGCATCTCATGCACGAGAGTAAGGTAAGTATTCATGTATTTTTATTTTAAGGTGCTTTTCAAGTTTCTTTTTAATTTTTATCACACAAACGTCTGTTGTCACGACGATAGACGATCTGGTGTCAGAGTTTTTATGCCATCTTTGGGCCTCTGACCTTAACATCCCATCAATAAATATCTCTCAAGCATGGTTGCCTCACCATATTTGTTGTTCTGAAGGAAAATAATGTGAGGAAAACTAGACCTATATGTATAATTATGCCTTCAGCAACTTGGTGTAAGTAAATAAAGGTTTGATTTGATCTGAGATAGTATAACTAAGACCGAGTTATAACAATTTAATATTTGACTAAGACATTCTCCGTTTCTATCTCCAAGGTAAAGGTTAAGCACTGTTAGCTGGCGTCGATCCATGGATTGGTTAGCGAGTCACGTACTTTTTGAAGTATGATAAGCACTCGGCCTCACCTGTCATTCGTAGATCTTTAACCATCTTTACGTTTAATTAGATGTTTGAAATTTTGACAACCGGTCTAGTTAGGAGGTATTGTGTTATCTATAGGTTATGGAAAATACTAGTAGGTATTCAGCTGCGTCTTGTTAGGCTAAAAATCAACCTCAAGACAGTGGGGAAAATGCTTCGCAGATGATCATTTAAGACTCTTAAATAAAGTTATATTTATCAGCTGTTTAGTACCCATAACAAAAGCTCTCAAGCTTAGCTTGGGACTAAATGGCGTTGTGTGATAAGTTGTGGAATATATGTATATTATTCTGGAATTATACTGTTTTCTTGCAAGTGCAGGTAAAGCCGTGCATGTACAAGTTATAAAATTCAATTATCGCTGCAGTATTCGTTCGCTGCTAGCGCGTGTTAAACTTTCAAGTAACTTCACTATTTAATTGCTTTTAATTACATACTTCTCTATGGCTCTAGCCGACCTATTCTGTAAAAAATCTCCACGCGATAAGCTAGGTGAAATGAGTGTATAGTAGACTGCTAGTCTCCAGCATTTGTATGGACTGATAACTCACTTCACATTTACGTGTGCCAAAATTAAAATTTGGCTATTAAACTTAGTAACGTAATGTTAAGTACCCAAACCAATTTACTTTTTTTTGTTATTTTGTGTAAATACGCTTAATAAATCAAATGGTAGTTCCTGTCTCAGACTGTTGCATGTAATGTACTCGTTTTGTTTCTGACTAGTTTTAAATTCTTTAATTGTAATCTGTGGAGAACGTAGTGGGTAGCATTGTTATTTAAAATGTTAAGCTTAAGATTTTATGACTTATTTGTACTGTGCTACTGTTTGTTTTTCCTAAAATAAAATAAAATAAAAATAAACATAAAAATAGAAATGTGTTTTATTTGCGAGTGAGTGCAGGTGATATTATATGTGTGATTTTGAGTGAAGATATGAAGGTTTAGTGCGATGATTTTTATCTAATAAACTTAGTTTCTGCATGAAAAACAGATAAACGTTAACTAGATTTTTTTAAAACTTCAGTTTATCAGTTTAAATCAGTCAATAATATAAATCAAAAACTTTTTTACAAAAAATAAAACCGACTTTAAAAATAACACAAAACGGTGTAAAATAACTCTAAATTAGGAAGTCTGTGGCTTTGGTACTTTTGTCTTATTCTTGATGGGCCACCGACTTCCGAATTTAGAGTTATTTTACACCGTTTAGTGTTATTTTTGAAGTCGGTTTTATTTTTTGTAAAAAAGTTTTTTATTTTTCCATTTTTAGTTGTTCCCATACAAACATTTGCCATGAATTCATTTTATATTGTTAATTTATTTATTTATTTTTTGAACAAAACACAATATAAGCTTACAGTTACTATGACCAAAACGCTTACATGCTAACAATTTCCACAATCCATTTAAAACAAAACATACATACATACATTTTAATTGTTAACAATACATGTCATTATAATAGGGTTATCCACCTAACCCTAACAAATGAAACTTAACATACCTAACTGTCGAAATCTAGGTATATTGAACACATCTGCCTACCCCTCTGAGCATACAGGCTTGATGATACGTCCTGATGTTGTATAAACAATAAACATCCAAGCGATTTCAGCAATCACGACAGGTTTGCCGTCTATTTTTGAAGAGTTCCATTCTATATCTTCGAAGATCAGCACCAGATCTTCACCAAATTAAAATGGGACCACCTCAGGAGTATACTATTTCGAAAAAAAAAAGAATTTTAAGAATCGGTGCACAAGTGGCGGAGAAATCAGGTAACATACATAAAAAAAAAAAATACATACACACGAACATAGAACCTCCTCCTTTTTTGAAGTCGGATAAAAATACGTAAAATTATAGTTATTTAAGAAAATAGGTACTTATGTTTAAAAAAAATACAAGTGTAAAGTAAAGTAAAGATTATGATTTAAATTACTTCAATTGGATGAAAATTACAATTGAACCGTTATGTATATCTAGCTTGAACTAGGCTTATGAAAAACCTGTGTTTCAGGCCATTGGTATGTGCAGACCGTAATAAAATTTCCGTATAAGTAGAAGTGTCTTTTTTATGCCCGTAATTATTTCGTTAAATATGACTGGTTGGGCTTGTAAGCTTACTTTCTATATTATTTACGGCTTATTCCCACCAACGCATCCCAATTCCAACCTCACCACAACAGCTTAACTCACAAAAACAAAACAACGAACATCCCTCAGGTATCACGACGATAATCAATAAACCATTCCGGCCAGTCGGAAACCACATTCATTATTCAGCGCTACAGCGATTGTATCAGCTGTGTAAAATTACACTTCCTTCCCCTAGTTACGTGGAGCGATCGCTTGAAGCGGTGCAGCGCTTCAGGTGTAAGGGCCCGTAACTCGTTCCTTTACGGGTTGTTGAGCAAACAGCGCGCTTTATAAAAGTTCGCAGAGTGTTGAAATGTGAAATCTTGCGATTTTTTCGCTGACTACATATTATTGGGGTCGATCAACAACATTGTATTTGATTTTCACCGGGTTTTGCGAATATTTGGTTACATTGCGAAAATACAAGTATTTTTTATTAATATTTTGTATGTGTCTTGATGGCCCAGAGTTTACAGCGCCTACCTCTCATGCACGAATTTGTAGTTCTAATCCGGGCAAGTACTAATGTAACTTTTTTTTTTAATTTATATGTAATTTCTAAGTTTATTTTAAGAATATCATTGACATCGGTGAAACAAAAACATCGTGAAGAAACTATGACTTATAGTTAATACATACAACACATCCATATATGAACTCACGCCTTTTTAATATAAGTTTGAAATGGCAATCCAAGAAAGGATTAACGAAGTTTTCCGGGGCATTAAGAATTAACATTTTCTACGCATGGTAATTATAGCAATAATTCCAATATTCTAACCGTGAATGACCTACAATCCTTTCAGCGAAGCAGTTTCCAAAGTTACCACAGTTATTCAAAAAACCATTAATCACCAGCGAAGCAAAAGAAGAAAATTTGTACAACCACATCTCATCAGTAATAAATAACTGTTGGATTTTTTTTGTTTATTTTAGTGGGAGCTATCTCGACGGAAAAGAAAAATGGCCGGAACGTGACGACTTAATCTGTCCAAACCCGGTACAGTGCGAGAAATGTGTAAATAATTTTTATTTGCGACACTTTTCTCACTCTAGAGGATTTTGGTGCTTATTTTCTGAATTTCTGTGACAATGTTAATGAACTGTGATTATGTAGTCTGGTAGAGTTAAGCCTTTAAATTAATAGATGAGAATGATAATAGAGTGGTATGAAGATTCGAATGACGTTGTTTTTGAATGTGTTTTCAAACAGGCGTATAACTCTTATTTTTTTCGAAAGATCGTGCGTCGCAATAACGTCATTCGATTTTTTCTTTCACTCCCAAATGAAACACAGTCAAGTTCTAAAAAAATAGTGAAATGAAATAAAATAAAATAATTTTCAATGCAAGTAGGATAAAAAAATCACTGTTACACGTATTTTTTTTTCTTCTGAACTAGCTGAAGTCGGCGTTTTTAACTGCCTCTGAGAAGAAACAAACTAAGGGATCGTCGTCTCTTTTATTGACATCATATCCTGAGAATATGAACTCTCTGGTAGGTACATCGGGAACCAACTCTATGAGGGTTCAAAATAACGACGAAACACTTCGAGAAAAGGTAGTGCCCTTGCGCTTCGCTTGGCTCGTCTTGGCGGGGGCACTACCGTGCCCCCAGATTAAGTGTTGTAATTTAAAACTGGTATCCAAATTCACAATATACTGAACTCAATGTATCAGGTTGAACGACAATACTATTTCCACCCTGTACAACAACCGCTTAAACATCCCCAAAAAAAAATAACACAAACAAAAAAAAAACAATCCGCACTAACATCTCTACTTCCAAAAGCTGAAGGAGCTCACATCCAATTCACTTTCAAGAGTCGTCAGTTCGTCCTCAGTTTGTCGGTTTCGTCCCAAACACTCGTTGCAATTTGCAACGAAAACACTCCTTTATAAGACCGAACTGCAGCAAAAGACTTATTCGGCTTCCTACGCATCCCATTCAAGGAGTTAAGCAAGGAAAAATCGGGGCTCGTTTTTTCTTCCAAGCTTTTCAAAGCTACTGTGAAAGGGGTTGTCAATATTTTGAGCGGTATGAATGGGCCTCTGTAGTGGATGTCAATGGAGGCTTAAGTGTGGAGCGCGGTTTTCCATTTGGTGTGATTTGTGTCGAGTTTTTTTAATGAGATGCCGGAGAATAGTTGATTGGTCGCTTATTCGTACGAGAAGAGAAAACTACTTACAGTGTGATTAACACAAATGCTGACTTTAAGTACTCTTTTTTTAATTGTGCTTATTTATTTTTAGGATTTTACTCATAAACTTCGTACTTCTAATAGGAAATGGTATTTGTTTATAAAATTTATCGTAATGCTACATGTGAGTTGTATATTCTATGCCTTGGAAACCTTTAAGAACTTAAAGGTTAAGGATTTGGTTTTGCTTAATAATCTTTTATCAGTGTAAAATTACAAATGGTCGAAATCAAACAAAATAATGCTGACAGGTTGCGAATGAAACTATCAGCGGAAAATATTATTATATATGATTTAACCCTTTAAAGGTCACTAGACTAAGAGTAACAGCAACACAAAACGTATAATATGTTGAAGTAATCTGCCACACAAGTATCCATATATTTACAAGTAACAAGGGATTAGGACAAGAAGATGATGTCATAAAGGAACTACGTAACCTTCCATTGACATATAAACTAACAAAGAACGAGTTGAGCTCGCCCAGCACCTGCAAGCGTTCTGGAGAATGATTTTAAACCTCTTGCAAAGTTAAATTTGATTTTAATCATCGTATAATTAATAAACACCTGTTGGTAAGATATACCTCTACATAACATAGACTTAAATCAAACTTCCTAAAAAAATTTCATAAAAACTTATCATCTTGATCAACAACCTGCTGATTTAATAGAGATAATATGACTTACAACGTTCAAATAAAGCCCTTCCATTAAATACAACCTCTTTATAATGGCTGGTACCTACAAGTGCTTTGTGAAATAAGCACCTGAAACAGCTGATTAACAGCCAATGTTCTAAGTCATAAAAGTTCCTTTTTTATCGTTTTATTTCTAGCCTCAGTTATTGCACAACTTATTACATGATGAGGCAAGATTTTGGAGGGACTGTTCTGTGTAACTTTGACGTTCAAAAAGTGCTGATTCTTAGTCTAATGTGATTTTTGAATAAGATTTTGACTTTTTTCAGAAAAAAAAATAAACACGTTTTGTGTCGACACCAGTGGCAACCACCCCGTATCGTGCCTTCCCTCTTTAGAGATAGCTCAAAGCTAATTAGATGCGGTGACAAGCGGAGGATAGCGTCATGAATGGCTACGTAACGGCGACGCGTCGCAGGCGTCTTTACAAAAGTTACGCCGATGTGTTTAGATCTATCTGATGGTGAAACGAGGAGTTTGTATGCATTGAGATTGTAGCTCGAAGGTGGGGAGTTCCCTATGTGTGGGGAAAAGGCCGAGAACTAGGAGGTTCGGGAAGATATGGAAGTGATTTTTTAATTGATTTTGAATTATTGTACCTACTGGTATTTTGGGTGATTATGCAAGTTTTGTCTTTGAATATAAGTTATTGTCGTTGATAAT
Organism: Euplexia lucipara; assembly: GCA_921972225.1. Lineage (NCBI taxonomy): Eukaryota > Metazoa > Arthropoda > Insecta > Lepidoptera > Noctuidae > Euplexia > Euplexia lucipara. The sequence goes on from OV179161.1 coordinate 19,854,504, forward strand.
AATTAATTTGTATGTTTACAGGGTAATATTTTTTTATATTTTATTAAAGTATCAAAGTATGATTAAAAACGACTTAGATCAGTGTACTTTAGATAAATGCATTAATCTAAAAAAATCCATTAAACAAGTAAACCAAACATTGGGTTACAAATTAATCGTTTGTAATTTGCAACCCAATGTGGTATAAAAAATGGAGAATTATTGTGTATAATTATGTCATATAATCAAAAAGACTGTTAACAGGTTATAATTATTTACTATACTTTTAATTATCTTAGGAAAAACATAGTTTTTTACAACACTACTGATTATAAACAAACACGCGTGTAGGTTAAGCAATGCTTGCCAAAGTAGGTTTAAATAATGGTTGATCCATTATATTCAAACACCCCTCCGTAACTTGAAAAACTCGTTATACTTACCCGGCTAATTTAGGACTTAAACAAGCTTTAAAAACACAAACTCTAACTCTCTTATCAGATGATCTTGAACACCACAGACATGCATTAGGCGAGCCAAACTCCGGCAGTCGGCCCCAATCACGTCAGGCCAAACTTGTCCCTTAATTAAATATCTAAACTTACCCAAGTAAGTCAAATTTAAGCGAGTTTCAAGCACCTATTCAGGTGTTGTCCATAATAAAAGCAAGTTGTACGTAACCGGGGCTTAACATAGAACACACCGGTGACGTTGTCTCTGGTTTAAGTTTAATGTTTGTGACGGTTACAACCCAACATTTGTTTGGAATCTGGATAGTTTAGGAAAGTGATGCTTTGGTTAGCCAAATAGAAGAAGTAAAAGATATACTAGTAATTTGTTGTACTAATAAGATGTACAACACTTACTATTTACTTGGCTGTATTTTTTATGATTTAAATAAAGTTATACTTATTATTTCATATGTGGGCTGCACTCTAAAACGCAAATAGTAGACTGTTCACGAAAGCCTGTTCAACTAAAATGGGACTGGGCAGGACATGTCTACCGCAAGCCTATAACAAAATGTGGGCTCGTAAAACCCAGGATTCGTGCCCTACAACAGAGAGACGACAGTCGCAGCAGACCACGGAGGACATGGCGGGACGACCGGGAGGTCTTCCTTGAGAATTGGAGAGATGTGGCGCAGAATTGCGACAGATGGAAGGAATGAAGAGAGGACTTTCTCCATCACGCTAAGTAGTGTAGAGTTGAGTCAATCTTAGGAAAAGGTTAGACAAGTAGTTTTATGTAAAACGTTAGTATTGAGCCGCTTTTGGTTAGACTGGAACCCTAATATAGTTGGATAAACTTTTTTACAAAAAATACAACTGACTTCAAAAAACACTAACCGGTGTAAAATAACTCTAAATTAGGAAGTCTGTGGCTTTGGTGGTTTTGTCTCATTCATGATTGGCCACCGACTTTCGAATTTAGAGTTATTAAAATTTTACACCGGTTAGTGTTTGTTGAAGTCGGTTGTATTTTTTGTAAAAAAGTTTTTATTTAACAATTTTTAGTTATTATTTTTACATACCTAGATGATAAATTATTATCCATTTCTACAACACATATTTACATATTACAATCAAACAAATAAACAACAACTGTTCGCGATGAAATCAAAAAGTAAAATTCATGAACAAAAATGTTCATAAAATGAAAACTACCAGACCAAACTATGTAGTTTTTTAATGAGACCAAAAAGAAACTAGTCCGCATCAAATTAAAAAAAGAATCACGTAAATCGGTACATAAATCTCAGCGTAATCGGTAAACATACAAACAAAAAAGCGTTCAACAATAAATTAAATTTTCATAAAATGAAAACTACGAGGTCAAACTATGTTATATTTTTATGGGACCAAATGGCAGCTATTCCGCATCGAACTCAAAAAGAATCACGTAAATCGGATCATTAATCTCGGAGTAATCGGTGTACATACATAAAAAAAAAAAAATACCGATCGAATTGAGAACCTCCTCCTGAAGTCGGAAAGACTAAGCAGATGATGCAGAAATTGAAGCTAAACATAATTAGCATTTTCAACTGAGTATTTCTTGCCTTAAACTGTCTTGGATCGCACGGAATACTTATTTATTTTTATAACTTTTACTAGCTGACCCGGCAGACTTCGTACTGCCCAAATAAATTGCAATAAAGTCCTGTGAAAATGATTTGCAATGTGACATTTTTTTTGTTCCTACATACCTATTTTATAGTCAGGGCAAAAAATTCTCCTGAACAGAACCGTCACCCTGGTGATAGGGCGTTGTGAATAAGAAATATAATTAAATAAAACATAAGTAATCTCTTTATTGTTAATCATGCGAATCATAATTATTAACAAAAATCATTTTTATTTTCATTGTAGTGCTTTATGATATACGATGTTTTTTGTTTGATTATCTGGCGCATAGACAAACAAATCTGATGGTAGTCGTTTAAAGTCAATCGGCACATCATTCGGAATCATTGAGATGCGCGGTATGAGAACGTCTTGTCCTTTATACTTTCCTTTCAGTATAGTTGCTTCCACACGTTGTTAAGTAATTTTTTTATCGCTAACCGTGTGCCGTTGCAAAGACGCGGTTGGTTGGTATTTCTCAACAATATAACTACCGATCACACCTTTAATTGAAGATTGTGAGGTGGCAATCCTGGCAAATCCAGCGAGTTTAAAAATTCTGGTGAATAGTTCACTACAAAATCTTGGTTAATAGCCGAATCAACTGATTTATATATCCTCGATTCGCCTGTAATTTGTTCTTGTATTTTTAAATTTAATTCATTGACATCTATGTGTTTTGCAGCCATTATAGCTCGTTCGCTCAACCAATCATGGTTCCTGTAATTTTGAGAAACATCTGGAAACACCTTCTGAATAAGTTCATCTTTTGAGCGAGTTTACTGACAAAAACTTTGAGGAATGTTAATGCAGCCAGTCAACATGTCTATAGGACTACCAATGTCAATGAGTTGTTTAGAGAATATGTTTCCAGATTGGTAATTTTGCAACTCGCCATGCATATTCTTGCTTAAATGAAGTACTTTGACATGTTTCCACAATTGGAGGACTTTAGACATGCATTGAGTTCATCAGCTGGTGTTGATCGGGAATCACTGGCAATGTTTGACGAAAATCTCCTGCTAATAAAACCATTTCACCACCAAATTGGTTATGATTGCTCTGTATATCTTTTAATGTGCAAATTGACTCTTTGACGTTAGGACCATACCTACATTGCATAAACAACAGTGAGTGCTTGTAATTCAATATGAACTTTACACAATAGCAATAGCTCATTTTAGTTAGAAAACGTTTGTATGGGAAAAAGAAAAGGGCTGTTTTTAGGGTTTTTCCGGCAATTATTCGACAATTTTTCTCGCCGTGTAAACCATCTTTGAACTTCAACGAAGATTTTAAAAAAAGATTGGCCAAATTGGTCCAGGCGTTGTTGTTGAGTTACGCGCTTACCAACACATTTTGCGATTAATTTATAGATTATTAATAATTAATTATACCTATTCCATAATATTAGTTACCTATTAATAAATAAATAATAAAGTTACTCGAGAATATATATTTTGATATCTGTAGTTCCCAGTGGGATCATATTGGAATGCCAAGCGATTGTATGATGCCAATGATCTTCGTGTGCTCACGCGTTGTCTCAATCGGGCATTTTCTCTTATTATATTTTGTCTTTCTTCGCTTAAGTTCTGTGAATACACTTGTTGCTGGCTTGCATGTCTTGTGCGGCGGCCGATGTTCGCACGTCGTCCTCTAGGCATTTTGGACAATGGACAGAGTGGTGAATTTAACCTCAAATGCATGATCGACATAATTTACACAGTTCAACTTACCACCTTAAAGACAAATGCCTGCTGTTGAATTTCAATAAAAATTTGCACAATACACGTGATTGATTTGATGGTTTCCAATTGAAATGTTAGGAAACGAATAACTTATTTTTTTTACTTTTTTATACAATTTCACAGTGAACACAATACCGTAAACCCGACTTATTTTTATTTGTATAGTAGAATTATTCGATTGTAAGACTATGATTTTGCTGAAATAAAATATTAAATTTAATAATTTTCAATATTTACTTCTTGCCTGACATTATGTCAGTTGTCAATCTGTCATTTACTTTTCTCTAATTTTGTGTCTTAGTTTTTCATAGTGACTATGAAGGTTGCATCTGATTTATGTTATTTGATTTATTTTTATTAGCTCTAATAATGTTATTTATTGTTATTTTTCCTGAATTTTCTTTACTATAAACCTCACGGAGCCCGAGACCTTTCCAACGAATGCAACACCGTGGAAATCAGTTTTTGCGTTCTGGAGTTATAGCGTCAGGAAGGAAAACCCGACTTATTTTTATATAGTAGATAACTTGAAAATGAGCCGAAATTATGATTATAAAACTGTATTTCACACAGCAGCTTAATGAAACCTTCACACGCTATTCAAGACGAAAAACTAATTACAGAGAAAAAATAAATCTTAAAAACATTTTGAACGCTTCCTCAAAACGCTGGATCCAATTGGTCGGCTAATCAATCTTAGTTCTTCTCCTAATTAGAGCCGAGTCCAACAAACTTCGTCATGAAAGAATCTGAGGAAAATTAAGGGCAAGCGAGTAGTGGGACCTTTGTACCGGGTTTTTTGACTGCAGAATAGTAAATGGTACGTTTTTCAATTAATGGGATTTCCTTTTATATATTATTATATAAAAAGGGTAATTAGAATTGAAAATTTAGAGGAATTCTCTTAAAGATAATGATCAATAGTTTTTTTTTTGTAAATATAATAATAATAATATTTCACAACTTTCAACCAACGCCATCTAGTCCCAAGCTAAGCAGAGATCTATTTTTTCAATCTCACATGCTATTTAAGAAAATAACTTGGTCATAATCGTCTGTAGACAGGGGTTTTGTTTATTTTGGTTTGCTGAACCCTAAAAAGATTTCCTTGATACCGACGACCTGCTGACTAGTGAACGTTGCGACGAATTAAGAAGCTCATATTTCTAATCTAGATCTCAGCTTATAAGTAATTTACTTAGTCATCACTTTTTTATTTTGTATCACTAATTTTTCATTTTTGCGGTGAGAAATGTTTTTCCACTTACTTACATAACATAACATAATAAGCCTAAGCCTAATGTTCTGCAGGAATGGCTCATATTCTATCACGCGGGGTTCGGGTTGATAGATTTACTTACATAATATTACATATTTATTTAAAATTGATTTTTGACAAAGACACAATGCATCTTGGCAGCACGTTTTTTGGTACGGTAATCATGGTCGTGGTGGTCACGGTGGTGGTTAGTTGGTGGTGGTTGCTTGGTGGTGGTGGTAGTCTGTATGTGTTTATTGTAGGTAAGGAAATCGTGAATAATCTGAGTTTTTCACTTAACATCGCCATTGCTCGCATATAGATTTGGATAATGTTTGCGTTTTTTTTTTCTCTTATTAACTGGCTGTCGTCGAACAAATTTGTGTGAACTAATCAATTGTATGTCGCAGTAATGCAACAATGAGCTGTTTTGTGTAGGTACCTAAGACAGTGACTTTTGTTTTTGTTTTGATTTGTAAAACTGCATTTCCTATTTTTGTATTTAACGCATGTCGTGGCAGCCTTTAATTAAAGCAACACTGGTAAATGTAAAAAAAATATGTAAAGCTTTTTTATTAGTTGTCCTTAAATAAATAAATTATTATCACGCTTATATTCTACGAATAGTTAGGTAGAGGTTTACCTTTACATGGAACACCCAAATTTCGCAAGATATGTTAAAGTTCCATGTTCCATGCAAGCATATTACAACCCAATAAATCGGGCAGAAATTCAGACACCGCGGTTGCTACTGAAATATTCTATCTGGAAAGACGCAATAACTCTGCCCGACCCCGAAAACCAACCCAGTATCTCAGTTTCAGCAGTACCAACAAGAGCATTCTGATGTTTTTACCGGCTGCTACTGCTATCCGAGGCAAGCAGGGTTTCTACAACTACGGATAGAAATTGCTAGTGAAAAAGCCTCCTATAACTTTGCCCGACTTCAAAATAGATACCAGGTTCCCACGCTTATTACCACAAGACCGATGGGGCAGTGAAAACCACGTGCTAAGACAATACCAAGAAGTGAAATCAAGCAATCAGGCGGATCGTTGGGTAGATGAAAAAGGAGCGAGTGGTAGCAGTGTTGGCAGCCAGCCGATAGCGGATGCTCGCTAAATCTGTTTACCAAGGAAACTCACTGGGACAACACTGGCTATCGAAGATTCTTTTGAAGTTTATTTTGCTTTAGAAATTTATTTAGACAAGCCAAGATGTCAGCAAATTCCGTTTAATTTCAGACAACATGAGGACAAGAAAATAGGGTTCGTGCTATGATGAAAGACTGAGTTAAAAATCTTCTTAGCGTGTGATTAGTGACTGACCAGTCAGAGTTTATGTCACTCATGGACTTGGCTACACACATACCGACGTGAAAAATCTCTCAGGCAGGTTCCATCACGTTGTTTTCCTTCACCTTTTTTAAAGCCAGTGATTATTTTACAATACGCACATGAATTTGAAAAGTCAGTGTTGGGCCTTGGGTACGAACGTGAGACCTATAATATAACTGTCAGCCGGTCACAATACTAAGCTATAATTGCTGGCGTTAATTAAATAACTGAAGTTGAAACTACGCACCTAATTACTAAAAAGCTTTTATTTCGCTACACTTGCGAATAGCTGACCAATATTCATAAGCTATTTTAAAAGAGCACCTTAGCACAGTCTAAAAACATACAGTCGTCCGACGATGTCTAGACAGGGCAATCGTGCGGGGTGTGAGGGGCGAGACGCGAGAAAGCCGCTCCCGCACTGCGAACAAACCGATGTTCGTAATGCGGGAGGTATTATTCAAGTCTAACGCGTGTAGAAGTTGTCGGCATTTTTTCAGAGATCAAAGACGTCGTCCTACTGTATTGATATTTATACTGTGACCTTAGTGTAGAATTTCTTACCCAATTTTCTCCATACAAAACAATTATCTGCATCCAAAACAATTTTCTCCATACAAAACTACTTTTAAGAGGATACAACAAAAATATTGTTTGTTCTATTTTATGTTGCAATCAATTTAGTCATTTGGGCTTTTGGTCAATAGAATTGGAAAAAAAATACTTATTCTTTGAAGTCTACATTCCGATCCTGTCCTGTCTGTCTTTGTCGCAGCAAAACCAACATCATAACTATTACCTTGGTTACTTTTAGCACTCAGTATAGTTTTGGTATAACATTATAATGCCCATGTGGCGTGTTTGAACTACATTTCATACAACCCCTATGTGTGTCAGTCTCCAAGCGTAATTTATTCATGAGTTTCTCTTATAAAACTTTAAGATAATTTTGAAATTTTCAGACTGCCATATTACTAACGTAACGTTATATTATGCTTATAAATAATGTTTTAAGTCTTATAAAGGTGGGGCATGAATTCAGTCTCTGCTTTGTCTTTGACTTGAAAAAAAAGGTGGAAGTTTTCAACTGAGTTGTATTTTTCTTTTGCGAATCTGGTTTAGAATAACTGTTTGTTTGAAAAACCTTTGTTTTGGAAAACGCGAAATTGACACACTGTTTCACTAAATAAACTACCGATCTTTGTACTAAAGCCAGTCAGCTTCTTGTAGTAATATTGATGACACACACAAAACAAATAGTAGCAGTGGTATTCTATAAAAATCACCCCGTGAAAATGTAGGTGAAGTGAAGGCGAATTGAGCTATCATTCCGTTGTAATGTTAAAAGTACAGTTCACTTCGCTTAAGTTTTCACTGGACGTGACTTCTACTGAATCGACAGACATTTTACTAATGAAACAGTAAAAAATACACTGGTCTGCAAAACTAAATATCACACTTTTAAAATTGGAATAACTTTTTAACTACAGAAGATATACTTTCAAAATATAAATATTCGAACAAGCACGTATTCAGTCTGCCAAACTGGCTGAAAACTGTAGTCAGAGCCCGAGGAGACAATACCAGTTATTGAAATTAAATAACATGTAAAATATACCTACTTACTTATAAATGTTACTTGAGTTTTTTGGCCAAAGCTAAAATATATATATTATAATGATGATATTTTTATCTTTTTGTAACTTAAAAATTATACTAACGTTTAGTTTAATAATGATAACATTTTATAAAAAACGTTTCTAATCTTTAACTTCTATACTTTAGAAAAAATGATATATTTTAAAATTAGAGAAGTTAGTCGTGAAGGCTAGTGTAGTTTAACCATATCTACTATTTTATGAGTAAATGTTAAAAACTTTTGTCGGTAGTGCTAAGTGTGACCCTGTCGTCTGCGTAATATTATGATGGATCGAGTTCAGAAAAGCTGCCATCCACTATGGCAAAGTGCTGAAAGTAATTAAGGATTTGTTTCAAAGAAGTCTTGACGGTAGACCGTAGATAAAGAATTACGTCAGTTAGATAATAGGCTGACTAATGACAAGTTTGCATAAATCGTGTCACATTTTTAAATGCTTTATGAGAACCGTACAAATAATATTTATTTTCATTCTTCTCAGTCTGTGGTTAGCGTTCTGTGACTACCCCTGTGGTCTGACTCTGCTTCACATGCCGTCAACTTTCATTTATTCAGTTGAAAAAAACCATTACATAATACATTGATTTAAGCTATCAAAACGCTTGGTGCTGCAAAATGGCGTACCTACAGTAGGGTGGGTCAAAAATTTTTTTTCTTGTTTTTTAAAAAGGCTCAGCGACAAAAAGGTGCACAAATGGTTTACTTAATTTATACTTAAATTTTTAAATCATTATTTTAAGTTTAATTACCTCCGGATTGTAAAAGAAATTTCTGAAAAAGTAGATTTTTGACGTCATGCTTTCCGATACTTTTTTCAAGTTATTGACACCTGATTTAATAGGCAATAGTTCTTAGAACGGTATACAAAGACGAGTTTTGGTTGGGTTCAAGTACAAGAGTAAGGAAGGGGGTGGGGGTGGAGTGTTCGGTGAGACAAGTAACGCGTGATTGACCTGTAAAACGTTAGTGTCACAAGTTGCGTTATAAAGTGCAGTATATAACTGCTTGTCGTAATCAAAAGAATCGAAAGCACTCGAAATAATTGAAAGTGTCTCTTATTTGGTGATTTATGTGATTTAAAACACAATATTTTGCCCATACTTGAAGAGCATATTTCTTTGATAAAAGAACCTGACTCGAAGCTTTTAGTTTACGTTACACCTGCTTCAGGCAAAATGCATAATCTGGACTAGACTAATATGACCTTTTCAAATTACGTGTTGGTGTTTTGTAACTTTATCTTACAGATCAGAAACATCACTGAAGGAAAACATCATTAAGGTTAAGTAGGAATTTAATGAATATTATTCTAAAATCCCAAACCCATACGCGGTAATTAAGGCATGTGCATTTTTTGTATGAAAAGAGTTCTTGGTTCATCAGCGGGATAGTAAGTAGTTTGTTTATTTAAATTATTTGCACTAGTAACAAAAAACTGTAGAAAGGTAGATTTAATGGCATTTTCCAGTCTACCTTAAGGCGAGACGGATCATAGTAGACTCAATGAGGTGAAAAAATCTGACTGAGTTACATATTTTTAACTATTTCATTAGATATTTAAATTCACCAAGACTACAAAGTTTCCCTTTATTAAATTTAATCTTTTTAAGCATTTTGTGGAAAAACAGAAGAGCAAAAAGATTTCCGAACAGCAAACATTTATTTAATTTCAAAGCAAACACAAATCCGAATTCGAGTTCCACTAGTAACACCGCCCAAGATTAGACAGAGTCGAGACAGTTTCATTTGGCGTGTCTGCATCGGAACAAGCCCTGAATAGCAAGGAGCCAGCTGTAACCGCTTTAAACTGGATCATCCGGACAAAATGGCCGCCGGGTTGTATTGAAGTCGCAACGAATCGTTTATGAGGAATCTGTTGTTTAGTTAATTAAGATTTTCTGCGGAAGATAGTTCCTTTTTTTCCAAAGGATTAATTTATGTATACAAAAACTAATTAAGGTGTTAATGTTGTGTATTAAAATAAATTAATTTTGTTATTTGAATATCAATTTTGGGTCAAGTAATGTAAGCACATAGGTATGTTTAATTTGTATTATATGTTGTACATTAAGTACAGTGCTAGTTTGATCTCATAGTATGCGTAATTAGTTAAAAATTATCAGCGTTACTTGCTCGATATAGTGCGGAACCTTTTGAATGTGAATGCAACTCGTACTTGGCCGATTATTCTAGGAAGACTTTCGTTACATAAACTTTTCTGAGTACAAAATATTGTAGACAGTTTATTTTATAAGTTTTATTATTGAAATTATTGCCTAATTTGCTTCATCGCCTTTTAAAAGGGCAACCAAAATTGTATTGAGCGTATTAAATGGCAGCTAGTCAGATGTTGTGGGTGAAATTTATTCAAGAAAACTTTTATTAGTAAAACATTATGTAACAACTTTAAAAAGTATTAAAGCAGCTCAAAATTTCTTACGATTCCCTTCTACACTAACAAGCTAGTAATATTAGTAGATATTTTTGAGAACTAACATTTAACCTAATTTATTACATGTAAAAATTTAGAAAAATTAAATAACTCTTTAGCTGGTACATTAGGTCAGAGCTTAAGTAATATTTATGACCCAAATGAGTTTTACGCTGAGTTCTTTTCTCTATTAAAAACGAAATTTAATGACGCTCTTCCACTTAAGACTAAAAGTATATACCCTAAGTTCTTATTTAGTGATTGGGCAACTCCAGGTATTCGTAAAAGCAGGGAAAAACTTTTTGAACTTTATGGCCTAAGGCAGCATGTGAATAATACGAACTTTCATCAGCATGTTGCTAAATATTCAAAAATATTCAAACGTGTTTGCAAAGTTTCTAAAGCTCTTTATATTAGCAATAAAATAAAATCAGCGGATGATAAAATAAAAACTACCTGGCAAATAATAAATAATGAAACAGGTAGGAAAAAACAGCACGACAATGATTATAATTTAGAAACTGCACATGGCCCAGTAAACTCAAATATAGAAGTCGCTCAAGAATTTGATAACTTTTTTGCTTCAATTCCCTTAAAAACTACGGAATCATTACACTCCTCATCCGCTCTTTCTTTTGCTTTAATTAAGGAGAATGTAAAGGCATGCCCCCTGGAGTTTCGTTTCCAATATACAAACCCTCAGGCTGTAATAAAAGCTTTTAAAGATCTTAAAATTAAGTCAACAGAAGATCTTTGGGGAATGTCTGTAAAAGTCTGTAGATCTATAATCGAAACAATTGCACCCTATTTAGCGTTCTTGTTTAATATCAGTGTAGACGAAGGAGTTTTCCCGGATCTCATGAAACATAGTAAAGTTGTTCCGTTGTTTAAATCTGGTGATAGTAAAGACCCCAATAACTATAGGCCTGTGTCAATTTTGCCAGTTCTCAGTAAGGTGTTTGAAAAGTTAATGCTAAATCAAATGTTACGTCACTTTAATAAAAATTCCATCTTTCATGAACATCAGTATGGTTTCACTAAGGGGCGCTGTACAACTGACGCCGGTGTTACCCTAATCAAAAACATTTTCAACGCCTGGGAGGAAGCACAAGATGCCATTGGAATCTTTTGTGACCTGTCGAAGGCGTTTGACTGCGTTAACCACGAAACACTACTGTTAAAACTAGATCACTATGGTATTAAGGATAAAGCTCTTAACTTAATAAGATCTTATCTGAAAGACAGACAGGTCAAAGTCCAGATTAACGGCGTAAACTCATCGGGGTCTGAATTGACAATGGGCGTGCCTCAAGGTTCAATTCTGGGTCCGTTCCTCTTTTTAGTATATATTAATGATTTGCCTCATTTAATTCAGAATCAACCGAAGATGGTGTTATTCGCAGATGACACATCTCTCATTTTTAAAGTAGACCGACGTTCTCAAAATCTTGACGACGTAAATAAATCTATTCTTCAGGTACAAAATTGGTTTACGGCAAACAATTTGGTACTTAATAACACAAAAACCAAATGTATTAGATTTACGTTACCAAACGTTAGAAGTAGCGAATGCGACATCATGTTGAATGGAGGAAAGCTCGAATATATTAATGAAACCGTTTTCCTAGGCATCACGCTAGACGAGAAGTTACAATGGGGACCGCATATAACATCTCTTGCGGGGCGGCTAAGCTCGGCTGCTTATGCGGTTAGAAAGATCAGGCAGTTGACAGACGTAGAAACCGCGCGTTTGGTCTATTTCAGCTACTTTCACAGCGTAATGTCGTATGGCATTTTGCTGTGGGGTCGGGCTGCTGACATTGATTCCATTTTTATTCTACAAAAGAGAGCTGTCAGAGCTATTTATAATCTACCGCGTCGAGAATCTTTAGGGGAATTATTTAAGAAAATTAATATTATGACAGTGCCTTGTCAATTCATTTACGAAAATATTATGCATGTAAGAAAAAACCCACATCTTTTTAGTAAAATAAGTGATAGACATAATTTTAATACTAGAAATAAAGATAAAATAGCTCAACCATTTTTCAGATTAGCTAAAGTACAGACATCTTTCATGGGGTACTGTGTTAAATGTTACAATAAAATACCTCTTGATATATTAAAACTAAATGAAAGGAAATTTAAAACTTATATTAAAAGTACACTTTGTAAACAGGCATATTACAAATTAGACGATTATATTCAAGATAATAATGCTTGGCAACATGCTGGTCGAGCTCCATAGGGCAATCAAGGAACTTGACAAAATCTTAACTTGCTTTATTTTTGCAACACTCACGCTATTCTGCTGTGTATTTTTTTTTTTTATTATTATTATTATTTATTTAATATTTTCTTGATTTGTTAAATATTAATCCGTGATTTTAATATTTGTAAATGTGAGAGTACCATGTATCTATCCACATAATTATGTACTTATCTACTAAAATGCTTAATCTATCTTAGCATAGTATGTTATTTTTTTATTTTTTATTTTATTTTACTTTGTTTAATCTAGGTACATCGTATTCACATATAATGTATTTTTTATTGTATACAAATATTGTAAAAACTATTTTAAAAGAGTAAGTATGGAGTTTCTTGCCCATTCTTCTCCATACAAAACTACCTTTTGGAAGGGGCAACTAGAATCATTAAATTTTACTTAACTTGTAAGTTTAACGTTCAAAAGTGCCTTTTAAATGGCCTAATTGAAATAAATGATTTGACTTTGACTTTGAACCACAGACTCAATTTGTCAAAAAACGCCTAATTTCCCTACAGTTTTGACAAGTTTTTAACATAAACAGTGGCTTTAAGATGAGATTGTGATCTAAATAAACTGTAAACTCCTGTTTTTCTAACATACCAGACAGGCGTATTGCTGGGGAGTTCCTCCACTTCTTCTTTCTCAATTACACTAGGAAATGGTGAAGGGCGGGTATTTTGAGGGACAGTGTTATGTAAATTTCTGGAGTGGTGACCACGTACTGGAAGACGTAGCGTTGGAAGGCCTCCTACAAGTTGGACCGACGACTTGGTGAGAGTCGCGGGTATCCGATGTGAGTTGCATAGGACCGGTCATTGAGGCGACAATTGGGGGAGGCATATGTCCAGACGTGGACGCTTATCGGCTGAAATGATGATGATAATATATTTTTCAACTACATAACAACAGCTTCTCGACAACACGGGTCTAGTGAGAAGACTCAAAAGGACTAAACCGTTTGAGAATGATAAGTGATAGTGAAATGTAGTGTTGTGTCAGTGTTACGTGCAACAATGCTTCAAACATTAGGCACATGAACGAAGTGCTTCCCCTTAACAGACTTTAAGATTACGTCAGTGGACAATTTCTTAGTTATAATTTTGTAAGAATTTAGGTAAAAGTAAAATTACTTGTTAGTCTGTAGACTAGATCGTAATTTCAGTAAAGTATTTAGATTTTTCTAATACTTTACAAATATGGAAAAAAAAAATGACGTGTGGCACTCAGAGACTAGCGCGGTAAAGCTATTGCATAGCATTTTTTATCAACTCCTCTCCTCTCTCCCTCCCCATTCCTCTCCTCCCCCCATCACCATTCCGCTCTTCCCCCTCTCCCCCTTCCCCCCATTCCCCCACACCTCCCACGCCCCTCCCATCACCCCTCACTCCCCTTCCCTCACCCCTCCCTCTGTTTCCCCTCCCTAACCCCTCCCGACCCCTGCCTCTACCTGTCCCCCTATCCCCGCCCCTCTCAACTCCTCCTTCCCCCTCCCCTCCCCCTCACTTCCCCCTCCCCCTCGATAGGGGGCGCGCCTATTTTGCCATCAATCGGGCACAAATCCTGACTCCGTAGCTGCTACTGAGAAATTCCACATAGAAAATTTAAATGCTTTGTTGACCCGGGGATCAAACCCGGGTCCCCACTAGACCAACGAGGCAGTCGAATTTTTCAACTACCCACATGATAAACCCATAAGACAAGAAGTGCTGCCACGAGAACAGAACATGCTTGTATTAATGTACGAGTAACTAAACCCGAGTTCTACAACTTTCAACAAACTAGTTATTTTCGTATTGGTTGGTATTATGAGAGTGTTAAGGGGTTGTTCCGTGGTTCAAAGTTAAATTAGCTGTACGGATTTAATGATATAATTTTACTTTCTGTTGTGTTGCTTTCGAGACTAACGTACTTACTTGAGCTCGTTTGGTGTGATCTGGCCCGCTGTTTATTCTATCAAAAGTTATTGTTGTGATTTTATTAAGGCACTAATAGCCCCATGACTAAGGCAATCGAGAGGTCGTGAGTTCGATTCCCACCCATTGCACTATTGACGTTAACACGCTCCAAACATAAGCGTATTAATCTTAGTAGGAGGAGTTAACGAGACTACAAGTAATGTACAACCCACATTGCAAGTAAAAACACGAGTATGTATTAAATTAAGAGTTTATTTTTAACGATGTCACGGGCAGAAACTAATTGTAATATATGTATATAAAAACCAATTGTTGTTCGATAGTCCGGCTAAATCTCAAAAACGGCTGGACCAATGTATCTGATTTTGGTGTTTAAATGTTTGTAAAGGCCAGAAAAGGTTTAAAAAGTGAGTAAACATGAAAATAAAACGTTTAGAATACAGTAAAATTATTATAATAATTTCGCTTTCCCTTAGAATTTATTCTTACTTGTTTACATTTGATGTTCGTCCCGTCGTTGGTACTGTAATAAGGATTTTGAATAGGCAACATTGAGATTATTGCATATAAAATATTGGGATTATTGCGTATTTAGATTTAAAAAAATACGAAAAGTAAAACTGATAAAATTTCGATTTTTTAAACCATAGCAACGGATCAACAGAATTATTTTTGGTCGTCAAAGTATGCGTCCGTACTGAAATTGTTTTTTTACTAAACTTAAAAAGAGGTTTTATGAAGCAAAAAACAGTCTTATATTTCAGAAATCAATTTACGTAATTAATCATGACGACAGGGATGAACTTCAATAATAATTCTTAAGTACTTTTTTACTGTTTGGATAAACTATATAAATCGTATGTAACATAGAGAAATGCAGTAGTTCAATTTAAAATTTTGAATTTAGTATTATTTTAATCAATGCATTACAGTAAGGTAGTTAGGTTAGGTAGTTAGGTTAGCTATATGATAGGTATGGTAAGTTAGGTTCGGTTATATATACATGTTGCCATTTTAATTCTATCGAACACAAAGTGTTTAAATAAGATCACATTAGTGACTCGCTTAATAAAAAATAGTAGTAAGTACTTTTGGTTTGAATCTATTTGTTGTCATCTTATTAAACGTCTATGTTAATCTAATATATAAAATTGTCGTGTCACAGTGTTTGTAACAAAACTTCTCCGAAACGGCTTGACCGATTCTTATGAAATTTTGTGAGTATATTCAGTAGTTCTAACAATAGGATGTAAACTAATAAAAACTCAATAAGACTAATAAATTGATTCTAAGGCAGAGCAAAGTTTGCCGGGACAACTAGTAATTAATATAAATCTGAAATGCCAAAAAAATACCGGTAATGCCGGAAATGCTTGTTCGAGTGTTTTGCTCTGTGAAGAAGCCTATTACTTTCAGGGTAAACCTGAAATAATAATATAGGCGTAATAGGCTGGTATTTAAAACTATAATTTATAAATAATTGTTCACAGAGGCAATTTTCGTAATTTTGAGAATATTCTATTTCTAATGTCAGTCTTAATCTAATAAAAATATCCACGTTTAATTTTCCTACATTATTGACAAATTTTTAACTTTAGATAGGCGCTTAGATGAGATTGCTACTACGTTTTAACGCTTTTAATTACGGGAATGAGCCTTCTAAATCCAAGCTACCACTGTTCGATTCATATCTAACCTTTGCAATTTTCGTTTCTTTGGGTAGACATCAATCAGTAAATCCTTCCATGTATCTCAACACAGCATACGCCTTAACACATTCGGAACCGACCGCCGAGTACTCGAAGTTATTCTTATTAAACTCGAGCAAACTTAATGGTCGATCTCGTTCGAGTATGGCAATATTTCAGCGGCCATTTGAACGTAAATCACGAAATGTGAAATAAAGTTTCAGGAGTTGGTGGGTAATAACTTTGTCAATGTGGAGTGGGATCTTGTGTGGGTTTTAATAAGAGGATATTTTGTTGTTGGGTCCGTTTTTATTTGACCTTTTAAGAAGAAATACAAGGTGTAACGGTTAAGTAGTAGACGTAATTGAAATAACTTTGATTCAGTTAATGTTTTTGTCTTTACTCCCGTAATTAAAAACGTTTCAATTGTAGTCGCAATCTCAACTCAGTGACAATCAAAGTTAAACAGTCAACCAAATACAAAGAAATAAGACGTACTATGGACAGATAAGACTGTTAAAAATGCGAACTTTCATTTGAATTGCTCCACACAAATATTTCCCATGTCTGTATTAGACACCATTGTTGACAACACCATATATACTATACTATTTAATAACAAGGGTCTACTACACACTTCTGCTGCATAATTAACTTCATAATAGCTGTAATCATTTAAGATATTAAACTTTCTACGGTTAGATAATTTATATTATCACAATTTTTGAAACATTGTGATTGTGACCAAAAGTAAATTAAGACCTCATTACAGTTTAAACAAACTTATCTATTAAAATCGTTTGGCAATACTAAAAGTATCTCTATCCACATAATATTCAATTTCCACTATCGTATTAAATGTATGCAAACAAATTTAAGCGGACTCACACACTCAAAGACTCGCGATAAAAGGCTAGAGGCGAGGTCATGGACCGCGTAGCGCCTCTACGAGTGTCGCTACGAACTGCTACGAGCTGCTACGATAGCTCTACGAGCGTAGACTGAAAATAGGATTGTATTGATTTATGGACCGAGTTTATTTGGCTTTATTTATTAAAGCAAAGAAGTTTTTTGTGTGTTTGGACAATTTATAGTGGAATGAAATGTATATTTTTTAGGAAAATATAGGCTATAGGCTAAAGAATACTTCTGTTAATATACCGTTCTCAGTGAAAGGCCTTGGCCTTGCCGTTTGCCTTTAAAAAATATCTCATAAAGTTTCCTCACGATTTCTTCCGTTGCCGTTTTGGAGCCAGTATTATACAATAAGCACATGAATCCGAAAAATCAGAGGTACATGCCTTAGGTTCGAACTTGAGACCAATGGTTTGGCAGTCCGCCGGTTACACCACTAGGCTTTGCATGAAAATCGATTTAAATACAACATAACATCATAACATCGCGCCTGTAAACTTCGTAGGGCTAGGTAGGTGTACCTGGTAGTACACCCACATTTCGCCAGTTATGTTTAAGCCCTTTATAATAGGGCGCGAGCTTATTGCCATCGCTCGGGCACAGATCCAAACTCCGGGCTGCTACTCAGAAATCAGAAATGGAAAAACTCAATAACACTTCCGGCCGACCCGGGGATTGAACCCAGGACCTCATGCTCAGCAGTCGTCAGCAGCGTTTACGACCACCGACCAACAAGGCAGTGGATTTGAATTTTTTATAAAAATCGTCACCATCCGCCATCCATAACTCGATACAGAAACAGCTATCATTCCAAACTTTTCCCGCTTCAAAGCAAACATAAAATTTACAACTACCCTTCAAAAAAACATCCGGAAAAACTTAGTCAGCACTTGAACTCAGATCGCGTGTCATTACCAGCCTAAAGTCCAAATCGTTACAGATTTGCATAATTGCATGACCAGGCCTGCGGGAGGGTTTCATAAAAAATATATTAAGGGACACCTGGTTTCCGCGTAACTTTTGCCTCTAAAAAATTATTTATATCAAACTTCTTTCATAAATCAGGATGAAGTTGTTTACAAAGTAATCTCGCGACCCGGCTCCTCCCGCGAATATTTTATATTACGTACTGTTGTATATAAAAATAAATGACACTTTTTAGTTTTTAACGTTTTGAAGGATATGTTTTTATGTTGCTGTACTTACCTGATGGTTAATTGGTGAAGTTTTTTTTTTAATTTCACTTCTTGGTAGCGCAAACTTTAAATTACCCACATTTATAACTTACTTCTGCCTCATTGATAATTGTCAATAGCACTATCACCGCGCAAGAGGTTCGGGATTCAGTTCCCGGGTTGGGCAAAGTATTTGGGTTTTGCCATCTGATTTGTGCCCGTTCGATGGCAAGAGTTTTGCCCTCTTTGATGTATGGTACATCTTTATTTTGCAAAAACAACTTTGCTCAGCCTATACAGGAGCGAGACGTTCTCTGATGTTAATGTTATTACTTTTCTAAATATCAGAAAAAGATTTATAAATTAATGGCCTGAAACATGTTGTCTTATACTTGAATCAGGATTTTGGTTTACAAAAGGGATGAATGGGTAGCGATTGCTGCTTGCTGCAGCTAAGATGCTTATTTGTTGCGAAAAGTATTAATCTGACAATATTTATTTCTAATATCAGCAATTAAATACTATACCTACATCAATCCCCTTCCATGTCTCCTTAAAAGCGGAGATAAGGATAGATTTATTTTGTGCAAAATTCTAATCTCCCAAACTTGAGATCACTGTTTTATTCAGGAGGCCATTTCTATCGAAAAATTTATGATTATTTGAAAAGTAATCGAGATATCTGTCGCCCGGGGGCTAACAAGGCACCTCCTTATTTGTCCCTAGGGATAAACTACCCACCTTACATATGAAATGTTTAAAGTTTTTCACAAAGCATTCGTTCAGAAGTTTTTTTTTACATAACTATATTGTTGAAGTCCCGAGTGTGAAAGCGTTTAGGTTCCTAAACTATTCTTTGGGTCTTTTGGGTAAATTTCTACAAGTTATTACCTGAATTTTGTTGGTAATACTAGACTTTATAGTTTGGGTTGTCTTTGAAACAATATTTATCCATTCGTAGGTCTGAAAGCTTTACTTAGTCGTAGTTGTTTAAGAAACGACTTTTTAGGCGAACATGTTTATTTTTTGGTTTTTGAATTTTGATCTTTGTTATTGATCAATAATAATCATTGATAACAAAAATGCTGTTATTTATTCAGTTAAGAGACGATTCTAAGCAACAATAGATAAATGACCCATTAATAATAAACTTTCACCGCCTCGTTTGTCGAGTGGTCGCAAGCGGTACCGCCGAGAAGAAGGTCGTGCGTTTGATTCCCGAGTCCAGCTAATTATATTTCAAGCATGTTTATATTAAGAAGCGGATAGAATCCATCAAAAATAGTATCAATTCAACCTATTGATGGCAATAGGCCCGCCCCTAGGATTTGTGACTTAATCACAACGAACGGTGAGAAGGAGACAGCCTCAAACTGGGACATTGGATATGTCCACTGCCACTGTGACATTTTTAACCGACTTCAAAAAAAGGAGGAGGTTCTCAATTCGACGGTATGTTTTTTTTTTTTTTTTTTTGTGTATTTGTTACGCGATTTCTCCCCCATTTGTGGACCGATTCTCAAAATTCTTTTTTTATGTGAAAGAGTATACTCCCGAGGTGGTCCCATTATAATTTGGCGAAGATCTGGTGCTGATCTTCGGAGATATACAATGGAACTCTTCAAAAATAGACGGCAAATCTGTCGTGATTGCTGGAATCGCTTGGATATTTATTGTTTATACAACATCATGACGTATCATCACGCCTGTATGCTCTGAGGGGTACGCAGATGTGTACAATATACCTAGATTTCGACAGTTAGGTATGTTAAGTTTAATTTATTAGGGATAAGTGGATAACCCTATTACCATGACATGTATTGTTAACAAATAACAATATAAAAATAAATTCATGGCAAATATTTGTATTGGAACAACTAAAAATGGAAAAATAAAAATCTTTTTTGCAAAAAATAAAACCGACTTAAAAAAAACACCAACCGGTGTAAAATAACTCTAAATTCTGAAGTCGGTGGCCCATCATGAAAAAGACAAAACCACCAAAGCCTTAAATTTATTTTTTAGTATGGTTATAAGTACCTACTCACTACGTATGGGCGACTATGTTCATAAAATTAATAAATGAATCTAAATCTGACTGAAATAGAAGTTTTTTATGTCAGTGGTGAAATGAGAATGTCCTATAGATACACCTTAGCCTACCCATCGCGGAGTAATAGGCTAAATGTTACGTTATCCGTACAGAATCACAATCAAAAGACCTACTCTTATAATTTAGTCAGTTTCACGTAAACAGAGGCCATTTCACCCAACGGTCTTAGATCAAACCACCAGTTCTAAGCAATTTAAGCCACCGACTTTCATTCGTAGGAACAACAAGCACATCCCTGGCAGTCACTGGAGCAGAGATATTTAACGTCAGCCCATAAAATAGTACAAGTGGTCAGGGGTCCTGCACCGCCCCTCTGTTTATAGCCGGGGAAATAATGGCTAAGAGAAATGGTCTCCTATTTTAAAGTCTGTATCTTTTGTCAATGGTAGCGTTTCTCACTAGTTTGAAAATCATTTTGCTAAACTTTAACGTTGGTTTCGTTGTAATCAGGTGGTAACTATTCATTAGAAAAAAACCACCTAAGCTACCAGACTTCCGAAATTAGAGTTATTTTACACCTATTTATTGATTTCAATACTAGGTACTGTGAGTTCCCTTCACGCTTACTTCACCTACTTTAATACCCTAGATGTAGCAAAACTATTAAGAAAAATATAATAAAAATAATTAAACCCTTTTTTGTATGTCGGTCGGTTCAAAAGTATTGATTTGACATGCACAAGAAATGTAACAACATAAACTTATATGTACAATATAAAAAACACGAGGCCCCGCTTTCAGCTCGATTCTACTCAACGAACCCCATAGTATTTATTTATTTATTTATTTTTAGGAAGGCTCAGACTAACAATCCAGTGAATTAAGAATATAATATTATAAAAATAGCTAATAACAAGCCTCCACATATAGTTAAACAAAAAAAAAACAAAAAGTCGATAAAAAAGACAGTGCAAATAGGTAAACAGGAAGGAAGGAGGAGCAGGAGGCAGGTGGTAGTATAGGAAGAAGGCTTATTTCGCATTCAATTCACCTACATTTTCACATAGTCAATTTTATACAATAATTAGGCAAAGGCAAATCGTAGTCAGTTCGAATTGTAAACTTTTTAAAATTTATATACGGTACGACATTATATACGGTATTATTGTCTCTGTATGAACAATTAAAGACGCTTGCGTTCACTCGATTGTAGTTAGGTACCATGTATCGTGTCGTAGTCTAATCTTACCATTACAACCTTAAACTCTCACATGACGTTAACATTTTTTTTAGTACCATGTAACTACATAGATCAACGTTGCAAAAAAACAATATTTATTTATTTAATACTTCAAGCACACAAATGTACACAGGCGGAATATTCTCGCAGTAACATCCATTATGATTTAGTCCTCGAGTCTAATATATAACAAGGTTATCTGCACAAGTTTCTTTCAAACACAAAGTACCTTCTAGAGTTTCTTTGGAATTATGTAAATATCTTATTTATGTAAACGAGTATCTAAATGTAGGCGTTATGAAAAAATAGAGTAATTTACTCGGCTGTGAGTGACGTTCATGTTGCGTCATACACGAATGAATTTTTAGGGTTGTCAAACTGTTTAGAAAATAATGAAGCTGGTTTCCTAAACCCTTTTTCTAGGGACATCTCACAGTTCAACCAAAGAGGTTGGTCACTGCTTAATCAGGCTTTCCCTTAGATGCTTAGTAAATTAAGACCACCAGCTAGAGTAAAAAAATAACAACACGCTAAGGGCTAAACCCCTTTGCGGTACGAGCGGCTTAAGGCGTCGCTGGGAGAAGACAGCAAACGAACAGACTGGATCGGATAGATTTCCTAAATCATACACGAAATCGATGTTTTAAACCAAAACATGTTAACATTATTCTGCTTTCGACTAGTGGCAATAAACGACTTTGTAATAATAAACACTTTGAAAAATGTGATCTTCTTTCTATAGATAGACTATACCAAATAGGTAGGTACCCATAATATGGTGTCCATACAAAAAATTACAGGTAAATTACTCTTTTCCTAAAATAGAGTTATTCTAGTTGAGTTTCGCTTACCTAGAAACATCTAGCTCAAATTACAACTGGACATGGAATTCCGCACTTTATTTGCAAAAATATATATTGCAACAGTAACTGTACATTCTACATCTACGATTATACAAACCGTATTAAGTTTTACCGTTAAGGGGTCCAATTATTTTACAGTACAACACCTTCATAAGACTCCGCCATTTTAATTTTGACTCAGTTACCTTTAACCACCACCCTTTCTTCCATTACCACCTAATTTAACCTCAATAACTTGCCAAAAATACAACACAGAATAAAATTGTGAAGCGTGTCAACCCTAAATTCGAGTGAAATGGCGCTTAATGCCCTCACGCGCTAGGGCTGTGCAGTTTATTTCCACGTGACGTTTTATGCGTTAATTAAAGTTTTTAAAGGGTGTACGCGTTGCGACTCGCCAATGTTTGAAGAGACTGGCCACTTTGATTTTCTGACTGTATTTTTTGTTTTTTTTAAGTATTAGTTACTTTTTGGAGCTTTATTTCAAAATTAGGTTTCGAATGGCATTTAATTTGACTATGTAAACTGATTTTCGTCACGTATCGGCAAGCGCAGCGTTGGACGTCTACCCACAAGGTGGACAGACAACCTGATTAAGGTCGCGAGAACGCGCTGGATGCGAGCCGCTTCCAACCAGTCTTATATAGATCTCCATATAGGGGAGGCCTATGTCCAGCAGTGGCCTTCCTATGGTTGACATGATGATGATGATGATGAACTGATTTTTAGCAAATTAAGGTTACGATTGCTTTTATCATACCTCCCTTTATCGTATAAAGCGCGATAACACCTCATAGTAAACTAAACTAGAATTTATTAAGATCTATGATAAAAAAAAAACACATTGTTACCAATTGCTCTGTAGTGAGACAAAACAGCGCTTATTATGAAGAAAATAAAAATTTGCAAATAGTATATGACGAGAGTCCTCCGACAGTTCATAAGTTTGTTCTCGTCTGCACTCCCACAGCAAAAAAAAACAAATAAACGTGATTGTCGTGATTGCCCAGAGGTTAAGGCACCTACCTCTCATGTATGAGGTTGTGGTTCAAATCCGGGCAAGTACCAATGTGACTTTTTCAATTCATATGTACTTTCTAAATTTATCTTAGACATCATTGACATCGGTGAAGGAAAACATCGTGAGGAAACCTGGACTTATAGTTAATATAAGTTTGAAATCGCCAATCCGCCTTGAGCAAGCGTGGTGATCAATGCTCGAGCCTTCTCTGTATGAGAAGAGGCCTTTGCCCTGCAGTGGGACAGTAACAGGCTGGTATTATTATTAAACGTGGCGACTACATTTATCCTAGACACTACAACCGCACCATTTCTCAGCCTCACAAAAAAAAACCTCAACCTAAATATCGAAACAAAACACCGGGGACAATTATAAAAAAAGCTGCAAAAAATATACAAAAAAAAAGACTCTCACTTGAGCAATGTTACATAATTATACAATGGAGTTTTTGCAAGTTGAGCACAGCGCGAGCGCTCGCTCGCAGCGTGTCAACAGTCGCGAACAATAAATGGCAGGGGGCGCTGAGAGCGTAATCACCGGCGCTACCGAGTGCCGGCCGAGAGTTACGTTTGCGTTTTGTTTTACTTTTAAAAAGTAATTTTTAATGTTTATTTATTTATTTACTTGTGGACCCGACAGACGTCAGTGTCCTGTCTGATCGTAGATTTCGAACCCGATGCTACCGGGTCCAATTGTGAATCTCAATACTCAATACTCAATACTTTATTGCATTCCATATTATGTACAGACGCCAGCACATCAAGTTACTCCAATGTGTCAAATTTTCCCAATTGAATATGAACCTTATTCTGTTTGACATAAAGTTGAAAACGATCAAAGAAATTTGACACATTGGGGTAACTTGATGTGCTGGCGTCTGTACATAGATGGTATAAAATATTGTCAAGATCAATATAGACCCTGTCGGGCACAGCAAAGTTAGGAGAGATGAAGGCTAAGTAACAACTCATGGAATTAATTATTATTATAGGTAGATCTAATATATGATGTATATGTATATTATTGTGAGGTAAATTATGTGAGATTCTAAACTATCCACGCACGGCCCAACACAAATAGCTACATACGACAAGAAAATAATTATTTTGGGTGTAGTCGTTCGTAAGTTACGTGCATACATACATTTTGGCGATTCTTTTTCATTATAATAGAGAAGAATAAAAAAAATTAATACTAGGTAATGGATCTCTGACAGTATTTACTAGTAGGTAGTAGGAACCCCGGAATTTTTATTAATATTTTTTTTTTTTCTGAGAACCAGTCGAGCCATGATTCGAACTCACAATAGTCAGGAAAATACTAGGAAGACAATTATATAGAAAGGGAAGTCTGAATACGTATTGAATGGTCACCCATCCACGGATAGACCTCAGTAAGCATAGCTTGACTTTCGAATGACCCTTGCGGCTGTTACAATTTAGTTAAGAAAAGGCTCAGTAGACTAGTGTGGTAAGGAGAGCCTTAATACGTAATGAACCCATCCACTGATCGACCTCGGGTAACTTAACTTCTCCTTCAAATGACCAATTCTCCCCCTACTACACGAAACTAAAATAAAATTTCGAAAATAACGACTGCGACATCAATTTTAAAACACTTAAAACTATATTCGAATAAAAACTCTATTTTTCACCAGCCATAATTTCGTATTAAAAGTCATAAAACAGCGATAAAGTGAAGCATCACTTCAGCCGGGTGTTGGGGCCACTTCACCCGGGAAATGATCTCCTCTCATTAGCAAGCCTCGAGCTTCGTTCATCCGATCACTTCATCTACGAAATGAAACAATTTTATTGTTTGTGGAGTTGCTGAAAACTTTCTATCTATACTTATACACTATAATAAAGAGGAAAGATTTTACTGTTTGTTCGTTTGCATTGAATAGGCTCCGAAACTACTAGACCGATATGAACAATTATTTTATTGTTGGGAAGCTACACTATCCCCAGGTGACATAGGTTAAACATAACACACACACATTCCAGACATACAAACACAACACTCTGAATACATCAACCCAATCACTAGTTCTAGTTCTTTTTTTGTGCAGTCTATTTCTCTGTGGAACGCTCTCCCCCAGGTAATCAGGATGGCAACCAACCGTTTATCTTTTAAGGTTAAGGTTCGCGAACATATTCGTAAGAAGTTGGCAGTAGTATCTTCACAGCGCTAATGTGTTTTCTTTTTTCTATCTCTTCGTAATTTAATTTTGATATATAGTATATTTATAGTGTACATATTTATGTATTTATACTCATAATATGTATTAGTATTCTTTGATTCCTTTTTTTTTTTCATTTTTAATTGCACCTACCACTCTTTTTCTCTGCATCACCTAATGGTTGACTGGTAGAAAATGCCTATGGCATTAAGTCCGCCTCTGTACATTAGTGTGCTTGAAGTATTAAATAAATAAATAAATAAATAAATAATAAATCACTATTACACACAATTTGAGCTCTGAGAGCACTTATTAACCTAACTTATAAATTATCCACAGATTCCGTAGACTAGATTCCTTTTTCTTTATTATTTTATATAAAAAAGTTTATAGTTAATACCATCAATGTATGGAAGAGCGGAGTCTCCTAATACAGGCTTTATTAGCTTATAATGAGTCTTCAATGACTACCATTTTTTTCATTTTCATATTCATATTATAGTTTATTTTAAAATATTGGTCTTGTAAACCAAAGTTAAGTTATTTACTTTAAAAACTTCAAAGAAAAAGAATTTCTTTATCAATAATCTGATAATAGATTAGTAATAACTGTTGCCCGTCAGAATGATATTTGTCCCCAAGGTAAAACATAACCTATGAATGCTGTTGCTAAATAAAAATATATAAACTGGAAGCAAAATATTAATTTGGTAAACATCCACAAACAAAGTTGAGTTGGACAAAGTTCAAACGAATAAAAAAAAGAAAACTATGAATACGTCATCTGTTCTACTATTTTTTTTTTACTAGCATACATGTCATGACCTACACAACTTGCCCCCTTAAAGTTAAATTTCCGTAATCAGATATTAAATCATTAATTCACAATTACATACATACATAAACTGACGTCGTTTTCCCATGTCGCTAGGCAAAAACTACAGAGCGCCATATGCTACGATTCTTACATACATCTTTTGCTTCGCTTACATTCTCATAAATGTTGTCATACACACACGCCGGTTGCGAGTAAAGTCTTTGTATGTCCTTCTAGGGCGTTCCCACTTTGCCTTGTTAATACCTTTCATTAGTCGCCTTTCACAATTAACTGGATTACAAATAGTAAATCTTGCTGACTTAAAAAAATACGAGTTTAAGAACAACCAGTCGATGTAGTTTATCTCATCGCGGTTATAAGTTTTCCCTATTTCAGCAACAAAGAAAATGACGTAATACAAATGGATATTTTCATATTAAATAATACAGAATTCGCTGCCGCTATATTGTATTTATGGTTCCCAGTGGCACCCTCTGGCGTTATTGTTTTAAACTGTTGACCCGACATCAAGTGGCAAGCGACGCCCCGACACTAGTGGTAGTGATGTAGTCGCGGATATTTTCAGATAACTTGAAGAACAAATATTTTAAAGAACACTTGTTTCTTTGTTAAAACGTAAAAGAAAGATACAAAAGATAAAAATCAATGGTTTGCAACAGAAGATGTACGTATTACTGGAAAACAAATAGACAAAATAGAATTAGTACATACCTTAGTAAAGTATTGTGCATACGCTTACCTGAAACCAAGAAATTATGTAATTAGTCTTGAAATGATGAGATTGTATCTTAAATTACATCTATGACATAAATATTCTCACAAAGCATGGTTTTTAAACACTAGCAGTGCATTTCTAAAAAAACTTCACGTGAAAATGTAGGTAAAGTGAAGATGAATTGAACCGTCATTCTGTTGTGTGTAACACTAACATAGTATACAAGCTAATTCTACTACTAATTCACTAACAATGTATGGACCCTGGGTCTCAAATAAAGATTTTTTAGTTTTTTATTTTATTTTTTTATTTCTTAAGCTTGGCATTGACAGTTCACTTCACTTATGTTTTTATGGGGTGAGTTTTACTAAATCGACGGGAAGGTATCTTTGCGCAAACGCTATCTAATTTAAACACTAACTGCATCGAGCTAAAACAAAAGAACAGAATTTATAAAAGAATTTCATTTATTGTTCTTGCTAGTAAATACTCCGAAAGCTTTAAATATCCACGCTGCGGATACCACTGTCACATCACTAGCAGAAACACGGCGCAGCACTTGAGAGTTATAACAATGTTATATGAAAAATGAACTTATGAATGCTATTTTTTTCCCTGACGCAATTTATATTATTATATTATGAGTTTACGAGTTGAAATTTTGTATGTTTTTTTTTGTGTGAAACTGTCGCGATTATGTTGTAATATTATATCATGCCTATAAATATCTATCCCCAAAAGTTAAGGCAGAGATGTATCTCATCATCTGCCTAGCCTCTTTCCAACTATGTTGGGGTCGGCTTCTAGTTTAACCGGATGCAGCTGAATACCAGTGTTCTTACATGGAGCGACTGCCTGTCAGACCTCCACAACCCAGTATCTGAGTAACATAAATTATGATACCCCTTTGGTTAAACTGGTTGTCAGACTTTCGAGCTTCTGACTACAAGTAACGACTGTCAAAGATCTACAAATGACAGCCGGGACCAAAGGCTTAACGTGCTTTTCGAGGCCCGGAGGAGTCTTGGTATGTAATAAATGGTCACCCATCCACGGACCGACCTCGTCAAGCGCAGCTTAACCTTCGATCGACGCATGCGGCTGTTATAATTTAGCCACAAGCTCCACAGAGAGACATGCAGAGATGTATCTATAGTAGGTATATACGCGCATTTTACCAGCTAAGTTCTATGTAATAGGGGTCGAGCCTATTACCACAGTCTAAAAACGTACAGTCGTCCGACGAAGCTGTCTAGACAGGGCAATCGTGCGGGGTGTGAGGGGCGAGACGCGGGAAAGCCGCTCCCGCACTGCGAACAAACCGATGTTCGTAGTGCGGGAGGTAGTATTCAAGTCTAACGCGTGTAGAAGTCTTCGGCATTTTTCCCGAGATCAAAGGCGTCGTCCTGCTGTATTAATATGTATACTGTGCTATTACTACCATAGGTGGAGGAAAAACATCGCTAAGGAACGTCAGTTTGAATTAGCCAATCCGCCTTGAGGAAGGTATCGTGATCAAATCTCGTGGCCTTTGCCCTACAGTGGGACATAATATTTTAGGGATTATTGTGGGCATTGTGGGGTATTATTATTATTAAGACCGAGTTTTGCCTATAACCTAGTTGAGCATATTATCTTAATGACGAGTTTAGATCAAAAACTCCCCACACAGTTCGCAATATCCTAGTATCATTTCTGTACCCGACCGCGCGTTCACCACTACTTCATAACACTCCGAAGTCCAACTTCCCCCCACATTATCTAAGCACATCTCAGTCGAAAGTGTAAAATGCAGAAAATAAAATGTTCCTTCTCCCAATATAGAATAGTGTATTGTAGTGTTCGGAACCGCTTCGGTACCGTGAAGTTGCCTTTTAGGGACCGGCATTTCCCACTCAATTTGAATTTATATTCGCGAATAAAACCGCTGGAAAACTTTAGTTTTACGTAGGAAATGTATTTTGAATATATCGGGGGATGTGCAGCAGATAATGCGCCCGTAGATTGTATTTTGAAAGTCTTTTTTTTGTTTTAAGTTTGGAGTTTTTATTTAGTGTATGTGCTTTGGTTTTGAAATTCAATTTATTTATTTATCCAACTAATGCACAAGTGAAAAAAAACTGTACAGTTTCCTTACTACAGTTACGAGTATAATACATTAGGCATCTTAAAGTGTGTTAAAGTCGTAGCTCGTCGCGTTTTTGTGCGTCTATCCTAATGAGAACGAGTCTACCTTATGCGGATGCAGAGAGAGAATATGGTGGGTGTAAAAACGTGCCATTGTACTTCTTCTAACAACTCCGTTAATTTTAAATACGCAAGAGAACTTTATTTTGGTCGATATTCAAATTGATTTGTGTTTTGTATTATTATGATTAAGTATAAATTTGAAACGTTTGTTTGGAATACGTTTTCACTTTTAAGTTATGTATACCGTGTCATGGCTTGATACCGTAAACACCTACATTGTGTATTTTCTCAAACTTATAATCTGGTTTATCTTTCTGTTCCATTACTCTCTTAAATGTTTGATTGTAGGTAAATGCATGAAAGTAATAATAATAAAATAATAAAATTTATTTTTCCATTTTACAATTTTTGTTCTTATTTGCTAAGTTGTAGTACACATACAGGTTTTCATTAAAATTGTAGTAAGCACTAAGTTTAGACCACTGACACCCAAGCTAAGAGTAAACTTGTGTTATGGGTGCCAGGGCTCTCTCTTAAGTTATGATTACAGGTACAAACAAATTAGTCTCGGAGTACAAATGCATGAAAGTGGCAATGCATTCAATTTTGGAGTTCACAGTTTCAGGTTTTCCTCAACTAATAATTGACTTTCAAAAAATGTTTCGAACAAATGATCACTTAACGTCATCAATGCCACTAGCATTAGTAAAAAAGATGATGTACAATGAATATAATCATGATACTGCTTTCTCCCCACCACAACCCCACTCCCTACCACTTCAAATCACCACTTGAACTGCTCACCCCCTCAAAATAAGCTTAGCATTACACTAAGAGCCCATTGTACCATAAATAGGCATCCAGTATTATCATGCTGCGATGGTTCGTCGCTACGTATCATACGGAATAAATTGGTTCAGAAGGTTAGTTTGACACAGAAGAAAATGTAAAAAGGTAAATTAAGAAAAACATTTCACGGTAAATAAATTACTAACAAGAAAATAAATAATCTCTCTCTGATGCATCAAATGTTTAGACAGCTATTAGCGGAAGTATGTTTATTTAACTACACAGCGAAGACTATACAATTATCCACTTAAAATAATTTCGCCACAGTTTCATCACTTAAATGGCGGCTCATTGTTAGTTCAGCTTGAATAATATTAACAACTTAAATTCTATGGAAAAAGTTATTTTCCTATTAAGAATTTAAACAACCACAATAAAAAAATAACTAAGCAGCATTTTTAGGCAATAGTTACCTACCATAAATCATGGCCACAAAAAACAACAAATTTTCATTATATTTTACCTTCGGCTTATATCTAGGTATCGGTCGAAATGTACACTTTTTGGACCGTGATAAAAATGTTCAAAGGATTAGATTTTTCAGAGAAACTGCACAGTCGGTTATTATAGGTATAGTGACTATTTGCTCATGGGTATTCGAAAACCGACCTAATCACTCGTAGGACAAGGCGGGCGTAAATGGATTATGCCGTGCATAACTTTCTCCTAGGACTTCTGCTCTTCCTTATGTAGTGCTTGCAGCACTCGAGCTGCGAGGATTAGTATTCCTCCGGCGTTCATTCTCCAAGCAAAATTCAGGGAACCGAGGCTGTTTTTCGATCTTTATTAAAAAGGCTCGCGTGCAATAAACAAGATACTGTTGTGCTTAGTTTAAGTTTTTGATTAGAAGTTAAGTTATTAAAAAACTTTGTGTTTTTTATTATCATTATCTGCCATTTTTTTGCCGTTGCCGCTTTGCAACTAGATATAATTTAACAAATGAAACGCATAAATGACCTCCACTGTCCCGGTAAATCCTGGTATTATGATACTCATTAAGACAGTTTCTCAGACTATCAGGCTGTTGACTATTCGCAAATTCATGTGTGTTATAGTAGCCGGGACTCACAGCTTTACATGCTTTTCGAGGCATAAAGTTTGAGTTTATATATTTCTCTTGGTCCATGATAAGATTATAACACCATAACAGCACGGATGTCTTCAAAGTCACTACTAGTCACAGATAATTGGCAAACCAGCGATTACTGTATTTGGTCGGCCTCCTCTTTGACTATTGCAGAAACTGTGAGTCGGTATTCATGACGTGATTAAAAAGAATAACTAGTCAGGATCAAAATTTGCATAAATAGATCAGATGCGCAGCTTAATGAGACGGAAAAATGCTTTTTCGTTTATGGGCGTATCAGTCAGAATTTAATGGTTTCCCTGAGTGTTTTCCGAATAATTTCGGAATATATGAGAAAAAAGATTATCGACATAGCCCAAAGAATAGCCTCACTGAAATGGACAGGACATATTAGACACGAGGGATCTGGAGTGGCGGAGGGCGTAGCGTTGGTAGGGTAGGATTTCCACAAAAGGGTCTTATAGAATAGTAAAGGTAGCGAAAATTCTCTAAATGCAAGAAGAACTGAATCAGTCAATGTTGTGACGCTTGAGACAGACTTTTTTTACAGTTTAAGGAAATATGGTAATGGAAACCCTATTTGCACAACTTAATACTACGCTTGTAATACTTACAGGATTAGTCAGCGGTGTACCCGTAGCATACCTTTCCTGTAGCGTACATTTCGCGACAACGAGCACGAGTCAGTTTCCATGAAGGTACCAGGCACAAATTAAGACTCGGGACTGGTACTGAGGAATTCCAGATGGAAGAACCCAATATTTCCCTTTAGAACCTCATGTTCAGTAGTCACGCTTGCGGCCATTAGAGCAAAGAGGCAGTGTGCTAGCTTTTTCCTACGTTTTAATATAATTGAATCCTCCAGTCTGTTTATAATACCAACAGAAAGCACACTCCACTCTTTACCATACAAA
Source organism: Euplexia lucipara (assembly GCA_921972225.1). Classification (NCBI taxonomy): domain Eukaryota; kingdom Metazoa; phylum Arthropoda; class Insecta; order Lepidoptera; family Noctuidae; genus Euplexia; species Euplexia lucipara. The sequence goes on from OV179161.1 coordinate 19,886,961, forward strand.
CAACATGAGGCGGTGAACCAAAATAATACCAAAAGGCAACCAGCGTAAAATTACAAAACTTAAACAGTAACGCTTTGCTGGTATAATCATGTTCAACGATTATTCCACAAAACGTTAATATTTTAAAAGTTTTGTGGGCAATTAGTGGAACCAGCTAGTTGGTAATTCAGCCGGAACGATGCTACCGTGCTGTGAACGAGCGGGGTGACGATATGGTGATGGGAGACGCGGTCGCGGGCAAGCTTACAATAGGAATAAATATATAAATACTAGCAGACCATGCATCCATCTATCCATACTCACAAACTTTCGCGTTTATAATATTAGTAGGATTCCACAACTTTTCACACAACGCCATCTAGTCCCAAGTTAAGCGCTTGTGTTATGGATACTAAATAGCCTGCTGATAAACATACTTTTGTATTTCTAAATACATACAAATTACAGCTGACGTCCCGTGGTTTCACCGCAAAAAAAATTAGTCATCTGTACTCCATTTACAAAAGCATTACACAGAAGTTAAAAAGGGTTGTTTTTGTAAGTATAATTAAGCATGTTACAATTACGATAGACGCAGAATTTATTATTGTAAACATTGCAACAATTAATATTGAGAAATTATGTGAATTTCATTTAGTTTAATTATTTCATTTTAGTTTTCAAGTCGTGGTAGCCCAGAGGTTAAGACGCCTACCTCTCATGCACGAGGTAGTGGTTCAAATCCGGGCAAGTACTAATGTGGCTTTTTCAATTTGTAACTACTTTCTAAATTTATCTTAGACATCATTGACATCGGTGAAGGAAAAACATCGTGAGGAAATCTGGACTTATAGTTAATATAAGTTAGAAATCGCCAATCCGCCTTGAGCAAGCGTGGTGATCAATGCTCGTGCCTTCTCTGTATGAGAAGAGGCCTTTGCCCTGCAGTGGGACAGTAACAGGCTGGTATTGTTATTACAGTTAAAAAATACAGTGCCAATGATAAAGACTTGAAAGAAGCAGGGATAAACAATACGTGGACACGTTCTTCGTTTTATTCTTCTAAATTTCAAATTATTTTCTCTAATCTTTAAAATAAAATGTTCTTCATTCCTGTTTCTGCGGGCTTCTTTTTTCTAATGCTATTATTATATAAATTGAGTATAGCTATCTATTTAGATGTGACGTACAGCTTTAGTGTGAGTGTTCACAAAAAAGGGTCATTTTAGGGCCACAAATTATGTATCTGATTATTTGATGTTTCTTTATATCAAACATTATACAAAATGTTACCCTATCCTGCCCGCCAAACCTGCGTCTGCATCCCAACACTCAGACCAATACATTTATACTTACCAAAAGAATGCCTGTCTATAAAGTAAGTAGTACTCTTTTTGTATACAATCGGGTCAAATATATATATTTTTTTTTATTTATTTACCATTTTACAAAAGAATCTTATAATCTATCTTAGTTTAAATAGCAACCAAAAACCACTATGGTTTAAACTAGTGCTATTAATCTATCTCAATATCGCAACAAATTATTGAGGTTTTATTTTATATGCGTATGTTACTGTCGATTAACAATTCATAAAAAACTATTAACTCCTACTACTACTATTTCAAGTACTACCAGTTATTTTAGTATTGTAAGCACCATAGACACACGTTAAACAGTAGGTCACTTTAAAATTATGCAATTAGTATCTTTCAAAATCAATGCATTTCAGTAAGGTAGTTAGGTTCGGTAGTTAGGTTCGCTATATGATAGGTATTATGAGTTAGGTTAGGTTATATATATGTATGTCGTCATTTTTATTTTATATAAGGCTTGTGAAACCACATTAGAGACTCGCTTAGTAGAAAAGTAGTAGTAAGTAGGAATTGGTAGATATTACTTATTGTTTTGTAGTCATCTTATTATTTATTTTAAGTAGTATTTTTAATAAAAGTGTGTGTATATTTTTAATAATATTGCGTGACGGAAATTTTAATAGAAAAGGGGATTTTATTTTGTTAAAGACTATACAATATCCTTATACCACAGTTTTAATTCCCTTTAAAATGGGCAACTAGAATATTAAGGGAATTTATGTTAAGTACTTACAATTTTTACCCTCAAAAGTGCAGACCTATCAAAGGTCTAAATTATTTTAATAAATTAAAATTACACTTTGGTACTGCAGATGCTAATTACCTGTTCAAATCACAAGCGAATATTAGCCGAAGCAGTCAGTGAAGCGGTAACTTTACTAATTTACACTACTGTTGTAATGCTCTAATTGGAACTTGGAATATTATAATATTCCAAGTTATTAATAATTATTAACCAACATTATTAATAGTACATGTTATTGGCTTTAATAGGCTTTTTAGATAACTATGTGATTTATGCTAATTTGAACTATTTACCTCAATAGAACAATAATGTATAAGTATAAACGTAGATGAAGCAAAAGGAGTATGTAAGGATAACAGTGAATATCACTTTATGAACGTCAATATTACATAAGGCAGTCCCCCCAACAGCCCACCCTTGTATGTATGAATGTACGAGAAACAAAATAAGTGTGTGTAAAAATCGTAGCACATGGCGCTCTGTAATTTCAGCCTACCCCCATGGGAAAAAAGCCTGAGTCTATGTATGTATTGTTGGATATTATGATGTCACAGTTGAATTTTCTAACTCATCAGACAGATGTGTTGCTGGGGAGTTTGTTCCGCCACTTCTTCTTCCCAGCAAAAACACTAGGAAGTGGCGAAGTGGTGGTAGGCTTTTTGGGGTCTGTCTTATGTAATTTCAACGTTCAAAAAGTGCTGACCCTCATCCTAATTTGAATATATGACTTTTGATTGATTGATTGATTGAATTCCACGCAGATAAAGTTGCAAGGAAAAGCTAATCATTATCATAAAAAATACAAAACCTCATAATCTAAAAAAGTAACCAAACATCGCCTACGCTGTACCCACAACACATCACCCGCTTATCGCTAACCCTAACACTAAGCCCACACCCTTACAACACGCGTTAAAAGGGCAACATCATCTGCAATGCAGATAAATATCATATTTCTTATTTAATTTAATTAATGAGAACAATTTTGTGACGTAAACGACTGACACTTGTAGCGACATCTATTCGAATATCGTTGAACTAGTTAATGAGTCGAGCTATGGGTGAATCTCCAAAACGGGCGTATTCGTGTGATCGCTCTGGTGCTTTTCAGATATTGATATTTAATGGTAATTATGTATCTCATTAAAAAGAATGATATTCAAATAGTACATTTCTATTATTGGCCTTCAATTTACACAAACGGTTATGGAAATATTTAAGTTCAAAAAATTTCGCGACCAGAGCAATCATAATTGGTGCCAGAGCGAGCATAAATAGTGAAATTAGTGAAACAAAAATAAATAAAATGATAAAATATTATTTATTTAGCCGTTTTAAGTTATGTTCAGTGTACGTGTAACAAGATTATTATATTACGTAAGAGAAATGTATTATTTTAGAAAAAGGTCAAGGCATATTATCAGTCATAAGTACTTCCTTAGTAAAAAAACAGAATACTTTGTATAAAATAATTGCTATTACCAATAAGATAAAAAAGAAAACTAACGTTTACAAAGAACAAAATAAAATTCTTAAAAATGAACAATTTATAAACGTAACTATTTGTAATCATAATACTTAGGACTTAGAATCATGACTAAAATAACAGTCTTTACAAGATATGTAAGAGATTTGTAATGATCATATTTTCCTTAACTAGGTTTATCTTTAGTGGAAAGTGAAGAATTATCATATTAATCAGATCAGAATATAGTTTTGTTTGAAAATTATAATGAAACAAATTTTAACATAAAGTAAAAAAATACAATTTTTATACGGCTTAGTTAATCAAGAAACTAAAAAATAAGGTTTATTTTAAGCTCAGATAATTGAATAGTACTCGGATTCGGAGTCGGGAAATCTTCTGCTGCAGCAATCTTTGTCAAGGTGTTATTGTTTTCCAACGAAGTTAGAACTACCTCGGAAATACTTGGAGTGCTTAATTAAAGTTTCATAGTCAATAGATTAGTCACTCATTGGTAGTACTGTGCCCCGAGCTTTTTTCCTTTGGTAACTCCCTCTTGACTTTACAAGCCATTGTGCGTCTTAGATATGGATCATTTTTTATTTTGGCCATTCTACGACGCTCAGCCAATTTCTTCCCAAGGCGTTTTTTCTTCAATACTCGTAGATAATTTATTTCGAGGCATGATTTAAACCTGCAACAATAGTTGCCATTAAATTTTAGAAAAGAAAGGGTTACAGTTGTGGTTAGCTAAATGCCATTACAATAATATCATCAAGGTAAAATACGTCAATATCTGTTTATGGGTTTAGGTTACCCAAAGAAACCCCCCAGGAATGGTTATAAATTAAAGGTCATATGTATAGTTCATCACTTGTCATTGTTACTACTACTTACAACAGATTTATAACGTACAATTAATGCAAAATATCATTGCTCTGTTCTTTTTGGACAGAGCAATCACAGCCATAGCGATAAAAAAAAGTCACAAAATCATAAGTATAGCCGAATTTAAAAGCAGTAGAAAGTTATGATTACGTCTCATAAAAAATATTATAACGATCACTTAATTCACATAACAGACACATTCCTAAGCTTGCTATTTAATTTAAATAACGTGCCATAGCAATAATAAAATACGAGAACCAAATCCAGAGCAATCATAAACTTACCTTCGTAATGTTGGAGTGCTGGTTCGTGGCACACAGGTTTCCTCCTCGGCGGTTAGACCACTGCCAGGGTTACCCCGCGGGAGGGGAATAGAGTGTCAATAACGCGTAACTAGGGATGAGCGCGATGTTTTACCTCAGCGCAGAGCGATGAGATAAAATGCCCGGTCTCGATTTGAAATTCAAATTGTGGCAAAAGTATTGATAATATAACTTAAAATATTTTATTACGATGAAGATTAACTATTTGTTATGTAATGTAAACAAGTTGTTTTATATGAACCTTCTTAATAAAAAGATAAAAAATATTTTATTCATTCAATCGGGAGTTGGGTCAACCCAGAGTGATCAGAATTTTAGGGTTTAAGATTTTTTTTTTTAATATTTAAAATAAACTTATTCATAATTTTAGCTTTGTACCATGTAGATTAGACACCAAACTGTATTTAAAAAAATATTTTATAAACGTTTTTCAATTTTAAAGTGGGTTTATCCAGCCCGACACGAAAAAAATGCCTCTGGAGATCTTCCCCTATCCGGAGTAACTTATCGTTTCTGATCGATATCGTGATGGAACCGTTAAGGTTGCATTCATTTATTGGTAACAAGCTGTGTGCACTGTGGCTTACTTTTATAAGGAAAACGCCCAAAAAATGCCTGAAATAGACAGAAACTACTAATAGTCCTTAATTCTATCAAGAATAAAATATATATAACGAAATGTATCTCAAGTTTGTTTACCTAGGGTGAAAATATAACGATAATTAAAATATTTATTTTGATATCCGTCATAGTCATTCTTAATCTTAGACTATATACCTCTAGACGTAGCCCAATTTACAGTGTCAAGTGTGGAAGTGAGACGCAATAATACAAAGTTCGTAGGAAAATTGAGACAAAGCATCGTATCTTCTGTCCCTTACGGCGTGCCGGATTTTTGCATGGCTAACTTTTGAAAGTTAGCCAAACAAAGTGCTGTCACTGTCACGTATATTATTATGCTCGATTTAATTTAAGTTTTCGGATGGTTTTTGCAATTTTTGTAATAGTTTAAGTCATTTAATGAGAAATAGACTCTATTAGATAAGTGTTTAGTGTATGGTGAATGCGCTACGATGGGAGGATGCAGTATAATAGGCTGTAAAAGCCGCTCAGAAAAGGCCAATAACAAAATCTCTTTTCATTCGTAAGTATTCAACACTGTTTGTGTTATTGTATGATTATTGAATTTATACATTTGTGCGCTTTCATTGTCATGGCTTTCAGACCAAAATATGGAAGATTTCTTGAAATAAACTTGATTTCTTATATCACATAACCTAGGAATACTTAAATACAGTGTTGCTACACGTTTCAAATCTTTTCCCTTAACTGTCAGGCCTAATGTTCAAAAGGTAGGCATAATAATCAAATAAATCTATGGTGGCTAAACACACAAATTTGTGGGCGAACCCTTATTTTTAAGTTTAAGTGAACATGTGTACGAACGAACAGAGCCCTTTCGACAATCATTAAGTTTTACTCTTGAAGGCAATCGCGTAGGTACTTAAAGATATTTGGAAGTAAGAATTCATTTTATAAATAAATGTTAAGTATAAACAAAAAATTAGATATTTTCAAAATAAGTTGGTTTTGTCTAAAGGACAATAGTTATTATACAGCAATGTCAATGTCACACTGGATGTCAGCCATACCTCAATATATTTTAATGATAAATAACACGCGAAAAAATAATGTAGTGTTCTTCTAAAGAGTTATTTCTATGTACACACATCAAGCTTCACCTGGTAGTAGTGTATTTTATTTGTGAGAATCAAGGTAAGATTGAAAGTAGGTATTTTACGTGAAATTATATTTTCTCACACATGGATACTTCTACACTCTTATTACCACGTTGAATACGTAAATTATAATTTACAATAGTGCTAAAATTGGAACCCGCAGCTAAGTAGAATTTTGGTCGTATTTTGGGACTTTTTTAAGGAATAGCAACACTGAACTTTTATATTGCTGTCGCATGTGCGGCCACGCGGTAGCTCGATCTAGAGGTATATTATCTAAGTTCTTAATTTATAATGGCGGTCAGTGTTTATTTGACACATTTGACATGAGTAATCGACATTCAGCCAAACAGAAATCGTCAAATAATCCTTAACGAACTATTTTATGGAATTATTGCATAGGTCTCATTCATTTAATATTATTCGGCCTATTAATACCGTAAATATAATTAAAATAGTATAAGCGTATGAATATTTATCAAAATAAAAAACTCGAATTATAAATCGTATCGTAGGCTGTATGCATCACATGTCCTTTGCCTTACTGACAATTTGACATGAATGCATTTTAATTTTTTCGATTCATGGTTTTGTTGATTTTTGCGTTTGCGACAACTGTGGCTATTTTTTAAGGATTTTGATTTTACTTCTGCACACGTTACCCATTTTTGAACACGACTTAGATTGGACCCGCCTTAACGTCAACTCGGCTTTTTGACGACGGATACGACTCTGCTGTTGTATTGGACTTGTGCACCGTGTACATTTAAGAATGGATAGAAACGTACACTGTATTCATTGCTATCTCGATATTGCAACGATGAGATGTAATCTCATATCAGTGCAAAATGATGAAGTACGTAGTAGGTATCCTTATCCTTGACTTAACCTATATTTTAGAAAAAATGTTTGGAACTGGCATCTACCAAGTTTTTTGATAATTATTGAAATTGTCATGGGTTCCCTACGATTTATAGTGCAATTTGGCGTATATTTCATTGTTGTTCATTTCAGGCATTTTTTTGTGTGGCCGATGGGCATTCCCCTTTCCGCAAGACCTAAACAATCAATCAATAACACAAAAAGTTTTTTTCAAATCTGACTGGCCGTTCAAGAGATTAGAACATTCAACCAAGCGAACTCTTCAGCCTTGTATTATTAGTTTAAATTACATTACCATAGCATACTTAACCTAATTCATTTTATTAAAAACCCTTCTTTTATATAAAATATCACCCAAGAACAAATAAGAAAAGTCTTTAAAAAAGAACAGAAAATAAAGTAACTTTTGAAATACTGTTTTAAATACTTCAATATGCACGTATCATCTTGAGCAAAATTTTAATAATTACGTGACTACATCGGAGGGTTTATCTGGTTTTTATCAAATTCAGAAACGGGGTGCACAACGAGTTTAAAACATTGAGCCCTATTTTAACACATTGAAAAGTGCACGCTATAGAAATTAAATAAGCGGAATTAAATGTAGGACAGTTAAGTTTATAACTAGTATTTTTGGGATAGGAGTAAAAATGTATAACAAACTTCCTAATGATGTAAAGACCAGTGTAACCTTAAACAGTTTAAAAAAAAAACTAAAGCAGTTCCTGATAAGTAAAGTCTACTATTCAATTAATGATTTTTTTAACGACAAAAATACTGACTGTGTAATGTAATTTGTATGACATCATAAATAACTTAATTTAAATGAATTCATAGAATAATCAAATTAACATGAAATAATTTAAAATGTATAAAATCAGTTTATTATTTAATTTGTGAAATTTCTGACTATGTGTATGGAACTTACATTAATGTATTGAATGATGACTTTAACACACAAACATAAACTGTAAAAATATTGTACACCTTAACGGTATACTGTAACAGCGCGCCTCTGTCTAATAATCATAAGAACTGATTTTTCACCTGTGACAAATAATAAATAAATTTGAATTTAAATTTGAGTTAACGATTGATATAATAAAAATGTCTAAAACATTTTCAACACTAAAAATCCGCATTGGTCATTAACACCGATAATTCGGTCCTTTATTAACGTTCTTAAAATCCGTTCACCCAAATAAAATCTGGCGTTGCACCTAGATTTAGCGTGAAATCAGCTGGTGTAGGGTCGTAAGTCAGACGGGGTAATGTGGCCATAAAGTACCACCCGCATCCCACCCGGAGATTAATCAAGAAAATAGTTTGTTCTAACTATGAAAATAGTTTGTGGGAATATGTCGTTGGCCTTTTTTAAATCGTTCCGTTCTCCTTTTGTTTGTTAAGAAAATAAATGGACGAATGAAATTCTGATGTACGGCTGTTTTGTTGAAAATGATACCGTGTGAGTTTATGAAGTGTTGAACGCTTTTGAAATCACCCTTTCGTGAAGGTTTTTTATGTTAAATAGTATGTTAAGGTGTATGAGTACTAAGATTTATAGTACATACATTAATGATCTATTAACAACAGTAGGTAAGCTCGGTCGCAATTTACTTGCAGGGGGATATGTGCAACCTTTATCTTAAAATAATATTGTATGAAAGGATGAAAAGCGACTAACGAAAGGTATTTACAAGGCAGATGTAAGTGGGAACGCCGGGAGGGGACGCCCTAGAAGAACATACATAGACCTTATTGGTGAGGTTCTTCAGAAAGGTCAGGTGCGTAGTACTCGCAACCGGCGTGTGTGTATGACAACATGTATGAATGTAAACGAAGCAAAAAAAGTATGTAAGAATCGTAGCATATGGCGCTCTGTAGTTTCTGCCTACCCCCATGGGAAAAAGGCGTGAGTTTATGTATGTATGTATAATATTGTATGCACTTACACTTTTCCCTATAACCATTCTAATTGATGACGAAAACTGAGTCTTTAATAGTAAAGTTTAAAAAAGTAAGCTGTCACGCCTGTCATACAGTAAGACAAGAAAATAATTACTGTGTTATTTCTTTTTGTGTACTAAAATTTTACTATAATGTTTACATTTTGTAGATATAACTCCAGAAGTGCCGTGCCTTTTCGCCTACTTTTTGCCGCGTGTTGACGATAGATAGCTTATCACCTTCTATAAGAATTTGGCTTTTGAATTCATAAAGAATTTACTAATGATTTTCAACGATTCATTAGTTTTAACAAACTATAGCTTTTGCATTGGTAATAAGATCGTATAAAGGTACTCGTAGATTAAAAAATCTCATGCACATAGCACGTTATGCTTTGTAAACAAACTTACACAAGTGAATTGCGTATCATTCTGAATCAAAAAAATAACCTAGAAACAAATTTAACAACAACGAAACATGAGTCTACACGACATACGACCAAACGACACACAAAAACTGTGAACCAAAAATATAAAACAGCCATCCAGGTGCCATTCTCATCACAATAAAAGTTGACGTGTTATCACGTCGTGTCGGGGGCACGTACCTCCGTGTCGTGTCACGCTCCTCGACACGTGAGGTACCAGTGACGTGTTACCGCTAAATTAGACAGCTCAGAACGTCCACTTGTAACAATGACGCGTGTTTAGACACACACGTACACGTAAAATCGTAGGCTCTATCCAAGTGTTGTACTTTCGCAGACGTCTGTCGCATATTGCATGTAGTTTTGTTTTTTTTATTTTTCTTAGTGAGTTTTCGTTTTAAACGAATTTCACTTATTTCGGACTAATTAGAAGTAGTTTCCACATTGTTGGTCTGGTGGCTGCAAGCGCTTCGGATGAGATAAAGGTCTCGAGTTGGGTTTGTAGGTCAAACAAGGCGTTATAGTGTTATTTCAACTGGAATCTGTAATTAGTAGCCGGAGTTATTTTATGCCCGGCTTATGGCAATAGACACTGGACTTTAGGACTTCAGTAGGTATAACTGGCAAAATGTAGGTTTATTTACCTACCCACTTATAATGATGTACCGATAAGTTAATGATCATTTTGTCTGCAAATTAGAGGCTTTTTTATTTTCATAATTAGGTATAATTATTTATTTTCCTATCAACAATTGTTACACTTTAAAGTTAAGCATTTTACACAAGCATTGTGTAAAATATTATGCGATAGACACAGCATGCGAAAACAGAATTAAAACTTCAATATGACATTGCAAATAGTGGAGACCAACGCTTACAATAACCAGCTAGTAATTAAATACTGCTTTTAGTAATGTATTCTAGAAGTAAAAAATATTTATAAAACATAATTTTCACCTGAAATAAGTGTAAACTATGTTAATTGATACTAATACTAAAAAAATAGTAAAAATTTCTAGCAGTGGACCTTTTGCATCAATCTATTCGACGTTCAAAACGTGCACGGTCCAGACGGCCGTGATCGGACCTTTACCTGTCGACTTTTATTTATTAGAACGACCATCGCATTCACACGGTTAAGTGTTACGTTGTGACTTTTAGAAATAACCCTGTTGGGTATCTATCGGTTGGATTCAGTAGTTATTGAGTTAGGATCTTGTTTTATCTTTGATGCTGTAGTGATGCTGTGTCATTGTTTTCTGACTTTGAATGGAGTGCGAGTGATGATATTATTATTTTTTTATCTTTTATTATAAAGAACTAGGTTCTTAATAATTAATTACAATCTAGCTTACAAGACTAATAAGCAATTTAAATCTAACCTATTTTTATACGTGATAATTATTTTAAACTTAAATTAGTGTTAATTTTACTTTACACAAGTCCGTTTCACTTTCTTAGAGTCTGTTATAATGATATAAGCACTTTGTTTTTGTGTTATATGTGTGTCATTGTTGTTCACACACACTTACACTTACACTTACTTACACACATACACTTTTTACACTACACTAACTCGAAAGGTTTTGTCCGTTTTAGCCTTCGCACTATGTTTGATTGGTCTAACAGCTGAATTGCTTCGATGTTCACGTGTCGGTGGAGTCGGCGTTCATGAGCTTCAGCCAATTTTTGGATCATGTTGGTGACGGGTTCCATTTTAAGGTCACGATGGAGGTCCTCATTTCTTATATACCAAAAATATAAAATGAATATTTATTTCTGTCAATACGTCCATACAAACACATCATTGTTTAACGAGGTGAGGTTGGCGTTTCACTATCTGACTACTCTGAGAAGAAACACTACTCTTTTTTAAAGTCCAGACATTATCTTGGTCAGAACATATGAACCATGCGGGTTAGTGTCTGTAATGGTCTTTTGAGTGGATAAATTACAAAGTCGTTCCCAAACTTTTGAACGCTTGTAATCCCCGAAGGGTTAGTACCAGTAGAACAACGACATTTCACCAGTAACGCTTAAGACCCATGTCATAGGAAGCGAGCCTATTACCAAAAATTGGGCACGAATCCAGATTCCGGAATGCTACTGAGATATTTCAGAAGGGAACACATAATAAGGCTTTGCCCTTATTGAACACCATAAAATTTACAAATTATAACTTTAAGGGCTACACAGGGTGATACAATGGGCGGCCTTATTGCTAAAAGCGATCTTTTACAGACAACCTAACCAAGAACCAACCTACTTTAAAAAAAATAAAAAATAAAATAAAATTCATTTATTTCGGGTAACTGGGCCCATAGAAGTCAAATTTCAAATTTTATAGCAATTTTCCTAATAATATAACATATAACATAATAGAATAAAATAATAGTAATAAAATTAATAGTAAATGTCAATAATTTAAAAATAAATAGGATATCATTAAAATTATAACATTAAAATTACGATACTTTAAAATACATACAAACACACACAAAGATTCCAAAAAATCTAAATTAAATAACATTCCAAATTAAAATAAAAAAAATAAAATTACAAATCTTTAAAATACATATAAAACACACACAAAGGTCAATAACGCCTGACAAACGGCCTAACCGGAACATGCCTGCTGCAGCAATGTAGCATATAGGGGCAGTCCAGCCTGTCAGCAATCATCGCTAGGATTGCGTTGGAGCTGGCCCGTACTCTGCGCACCAGAGATATGCTCCGCCTGCGCATAGTCGAATAAAAACAGGCAGTACGCTCCTCCGCGAACATACCTGAGGCGCTGCAGAACCGAGGCAGTCCCATCACAATCCTAAACGCATTATTATAGAGAACGCGTAGGTCGCTATAGCACTTCTTTGTGTAACGAGCCCACAGGCTGCAGGTGTAAAGGGATGTACAATACGCTTTAAAAAGTGTCACTTTCACCTTCCCTGAACACCTAGCAAACCTGCGGGCTATCATATTGGCTCGTATTGAGAGCGACCTCCGCTCTCTCTCTATATCCTCATTGTCATTTAAGTCAGGCGTAAGTACATGTCCCAAGTATTTAAATTTATTTACTCTCTCCAGAGGTGTCCCGTTTAGTTGAACAGACGGAACATTCTGGGGACTCACTGCACCGACCTCGAAAACCATGAACTGGCTTTTTGCCACATTATATCGCAGACCATGATCACGAGCATAGTCCTCACATATCTTTAACAACGTCCTCAGACCACATACCGACGCACTCAGCAACACCATGTCGTCCGCATAACTGAGATTATTCACAGACACTCCATCAATATGGCAGCCGACATGGCAGTTGCTGAGCGCGACGATCAGGTCATTCATATACACGTTGAAAAGCGTAGGAGATGTCAACCCGCCCTGCCTGACACCGCATTCAAGTTTGTATTGCTCTGACATCGCCCCCTCCCATCTCACACAATTCTTTTGATGCCCATACCAGAACCGAAATAGGCCAGTAATTTCATTCGGTAAGTTTATCTGGTTTAACTTGCTCCACAGGACATCGTATTGGACTAAATCAAAAGCCCTGGAGAGGTCCAGGAAGCATGCGTACACCGGCGTGTTCCTCTTTGTATAATAGTTGACGGTGTGCTTAATGCACAGTATCGCGCTCTCCGTTGATAGCTGCGGACGAAACCCGAACTGGTTGTCGTGAAGAGATACGTTATTGTTCAGCTGTACATTAAGCAGACCATCAAGTACTTTAGCCGCTATGGTAGCGAGAGAGATAGGCCTGTAGTTATTGATATCGGCTAAGTCACCCGTCTTATTTTTAACCACAGGCACTACCATGGTTTTCATAAAATCATCCGGCAAGTAGCAGTGACTTACACACAGGGAGTAAAACATTGCCAACACTCGCGAGATGTGAGGTCCAGCATGCAGGAAGTGCTCAATGCTGAGTCCATCATGACCCGGAGATTTTCCTCGAGTTATGTGCCTTATGACACTGGCTACCTCTTTCGCACTAAATCTTGATCCGACAGCCTGGTCACTCCTGTCAGCATTGAGCACCTCACCGTCTGGACCACGCGGCAAATTGACAGCAAAATGCTCTTTAAAACGATTAGCAATGCCCTTAGGATCACTCACCCCGCCGACGCTCGCAGGAACTCCAGGTCGGACGTTGATTTTGGCAGTGCTCTGCCAAAAACCACGGAAATCGCCTTCACGGTGCTTATCGGCGAGGGCATCCATTCTTATTTGATCTTGGTGATCTTGACACCACTTCAACCTTGATTTAAATGTCCGTCTGCTATCACACATATCATCATAGACAGAACCAGACCTAGGCCTACCGCACAAGTCCCATTCCATAAACTTAGACCTGGCGTCCCTATGAGCCCCGGCAACGTGTCTGTTCCACCCAATAACGCGTGAGCCCCTCGCACGCTTCCTGGACCCCCCACGGCCCGCCTCCGTTGATACCTTTGCCGCAGTGCAGAGGGCAGTGACGATGTCAGAGTACAGTCTATCTAGAATATGCCCGTGATCAGAATCATTACAATAATAATCAGCACAACAAGTAAATTCGACTGGGAAATCAATTAGTGCTAACAATCGATTACACTCGTACATGTACCTCGCGATCTGCTCGACACTTCGCTGACCCCATGTCACATTTTTGTCCGATTCTATCGTTTGCGATACCTTAGATGTCAATAAATTTAAATTACACTCAATTATGAGCGGTAAATGATCAGAAACCATAGAATCATATTTTATTCGTACACTAGTTACACATTGCCTAGCTGCTTGCGTCACTTTAATAGATAGTAGTACTCTGTAGTTTCTGCCATGGTGAAAAGGCGTGAGTTTATGTTCAGGTGCGTTTAGAAATCAATCATTTCCCAAAAAACCTGACAGTTATACACAAATCACTCACACATCTAATTTGATAATCCATTGCGGAGTATACAGTGGTGGACGCGTCGTAAATCTGTATCGAACGCGGGAAGGTCACGTTTTTTATTCGATATTAATCAATTTCGGATCGCTATAGGGTATATGTGTGCTATATGTAGGCGGTCGCGTGTAACCAAAATTGTTTTCTGGAAATAGGAATTGTAACGTGTTGTTGTTGTTAATTCTTAATAAGGGTAGAATTGTGCGTGTTTTATGTTTACATATCACGTCCTACTAATATTAGAAACGCGAAAGTTTATTAGTATGGATAGAAGGATGGATGGATGGATGGATGAATGGATGGATGGATGGATGGATGGATGGATGGATGGATGGATGGATGGATGGATGGATGGATGGATGGATGGATGGATGGATGGATGGATGGATGGATGCATGGATGCATGGATGGAAGCATGGATGGATTGATGGATGGATGGATGAATGGATGTTTGTTACTCTTTCACTTCACGTAAAAACTACTGAATGGATTTTAATATAAAGTATGGATTTAGCTGACAGCCTGGATTAACACATGTGTTACTTTTTATTTATTTATTTATTTATTATCCCTGTATTCCCACGGGAACGGGACCTACGTGGGTGAAACCGCAGGACGTCTGTTAGTACTTACATAAATCAGCCTGTAATATTCCCACTTCTGAAACACACAACAAAGGAGGTCACAGGAAAGTTTAGGTGCGTAGTATCTACTCGCAACCGGCGTGTGTGTATGACAACATGTATGAATGTAAACGAAGCAAAAGAAGTATGTAAGAATCGTAGCATATGGCACTCTGTAGTTTCTGCCTACCCCCATGGGAAAAAGGCGTGAGTTTATGTATGTATGTATGGGTGGGTCTTGTAGAGTCAATGAGTGGTGGTTTTCTATAGATATAAGTACACCCAAATTTTGTCAGTTATGTTTGAAATCCAAACAGTAAAAAAAAATAACTTAAGTGTTATTTTGTGATTTTGTAAGAAGCTTATTATAATAAAACAAACAAAAAAAAACAATTGCAGCCGCACGGATCGATCAAAAGTAAGGCTACGCTTGACGAGGTTAGTCCGTAGATGGGTGACTATTCATAACATAACAAGAGTTCTCCGCGCCTCGGAAAGCACGTTAAGCAGTTGGCTTCACGAATAGTCAGATGCTCAAAAATCTGACAACTAGTTTAACCAAGGGGTATCGTGTTACCTGCTGGGTTGTAGACTTGTGGAGGTCCGACAGGCAGCTTCCAGTTAAACTGGAAGCTTAACCCCAACAAAGTTGGGCAAGGCTGGGCAGATGATGTCTTTTGTATCGACTGGCCTGTTGGTCTAGTTGTTAGTGACCCTGACTGCTATGCCGGAGGTCGTGGGTTCGATTCCCACCCAGGACAAATGTTTGTATGTTGAGCAGTATCATTTGTTCTGTGTCTGGGTGTAATTATCTATAATATGTTTGTATTTAGAAATATATAATTAAGTTGTTGCAGCTGTTTAGTACCCATAACACAAGCTCTCAAGCTTAACTTGGGACTAAATGGCGTTGTGTGAAAAGTTGCGGAATATTTATTATTGTAGAACTATATGTAATTAGTACAACACTAACTACCCACGTTATTGTTTCTCTATCTTAAAGTTGTTTATTGAAAATATTATTTCTAAGTTTTTATAGTGTACAATTTTATTCTATTTTATCATTTGGCTTAACATTCCCAACAGATAGTGTTGAAGAAAAGCTCTTCTTGACCCGAACAGGCCTATTACTTATCTTGATAACAGCTTCCTAACTACCCCTCTTAAAGGGCACTCCGGCCCTCAATGGCAATTTTTCCTTTGACCACAATAGTGTGGTTGTAACCGGCGGAGTATTAAGGGGCACATACATCAATTCGCGATAAAAGATCGGTTATCTTCGGCCTACTTCGTATGCTGGTCGCGAGCCGTTCTGAATGAAACCGGCCGTCCGGCAGGGCTGCCGAATAGACGGGGTTCGTGAGCTAAGCCTGGTTTTGCAGATTTCAAAATTTGATCTAGGTATTTTCTTTTGCCAAGGCATGGTTTTGAATTGAATGACCAGAATTTCCTAAATGTTACTATTACGTATCAAAAACATCGAACCGTCTTCGCCTACATTTCATGTACATCATTTCAGTGTCTACAGTTTGTCTTTTTAGATTGCTAATTTATTTCCTCCCGAACAAGACATTTCAGTTCGATATTATTTTTTTTGTGTAATGTCTTTTTGTGGTCCGCTCTTAAAAGGTGCCAACAAGACGAAAGACAAAGAAGTAGGTAGGAAATAGAGGAGACTATTGCGATGTCAAACAGTAGAGATATGAAACAAATATACACACATAAACTTCTTTTTTCCAATGGCGGTAAGCAGAAACTACAGAAAGCAACCTGCTATGATTCATACATACATACTTCTTAAGATATGCTATTGCCAATTAATTTAAGGCACACTGACCTTTAAATACTGGGATAAGGACAGGAGAAGAATGCAGACGGTAGTAAAAACAATACAATAGGTACACTTTGCCAAAATTCCAAAAAAAGCAACTGCTTAAAATATTCTATCGTAGGTACCATCCTTAAGTAAACCCTATTTCACACAAGCCCCGAAATTTCATAAAAGCAATTCCTTACCAGCCCTACAACTAATCCAACCATTCATCTGGCTTGAGGCTGATCGAAAGGTATGTACCTTAATCGCTCTATTGCAATTTATTTGTCTATTTCTTAGAAGATACAACCAATAGTGTGTGTTTGTGCTGAATCCATACGATTTTTCAATGCTTATTTGCTTTATTAGGGAGTACTGACTCTTATTCAGCGTTTGTTCATGGATAATACCTAGTAGTTTCGAATGCGAAACGTACCTACGCGTTCGTTCAGCTGAACGAACAAGTAAATAAGTGTATAAAGTCACAAAACTTTTCCACCACGCGATCTACTCCCAAACTAAGCAGAGCTTGTGCTATGGGCACGAGATAGCTGATAAACATACTAACGTATTTTTAAATACAGAAACAGAACAAATGATCACGCAACATTTGTCTTGGGCGGGAATCGAAGCCACACCAATCCAACCCAGTCAGAGCCAATAACTACTAAACCAACAGGCCATTCATCCTTACACAAAATACTTTAAACTTAAAGCACACAAATGTACAAAGGCAGACTTGATACCCATAGGCATTTTCTACCAGTCAATCGTAAACAAACAGTGGAAGATGCAATTCCGTAATAAAGGGAAAAGAAAAAAAAGAAAAAAAACATCTATCCACCTTATTATCTATCTTCACAGGGTGAGTCACCTACTGCCTACCCTATATTCGCATCACCTTCACGACGGTAGCGAAACGGCGAAGCCATACATTTTGACTGATATGTAGAATTTGTGAAGTTAGGGTCAGTAGGTTAGGCCGTGTAGATTCAGAAGCTTGGCTCTACATGAGATCTGATATCTTTTTCAGATTAATTATTAACTTTATCAATTTACATTTCATGTAAAATGTTGCCAAGACAGGTCGTCTTGTCAACATTTTACATGAAATGTAAATTAAATAAAAACCAGCAGATGTGCCAGACGGGTGCAGTCGAAGGTCTAAGTAGTGGCTGTAGGTCTGTACCGGTGACGCGCTCACGCCCTGCACCTATAGGTTCCGAAGTGTTCGGGTGAAGGCGGGCCTCGAAGATTACACGTCGATGAAGAGGAGATTGTTCGAAGGTTGAAATAATAACACTGGATAAGTCTTCGTAAGTGTTCAGGAAGTTATTATAGTTTTGGTGGGATTAATATTATAGATGGAAATAAAGTCTTGAAAATAGTATTTTAAATATAAAATCATTCATATTCACGTAAAATTTACGTCAAGTACTCGTGCTAGATACCCAGGAGCAGTTTACCCGCAGCCTTATTTACGTGGAAGTTTCTGTTTTAGATACTTTGGTACTTTAACTTACTTTAATCAAGGGAGTTAGGATTTAGCTAGTAAAAGTTTTAGTGACAGAGATTTAAAGTATTTTTAGACTTATCGAGGATATTGTTCTCGTCGTTCGTTAAAGTTTTGAAACAAGTAACTATTTTATGGCAAGGTGTGATTCTCTTAAAAAGCGTGAAAATGAAAGTGAAGTGAAGGCAAAGTGCGCTGTTATTTTATCTTAAAGCTTACACAACGTCATCTAGTCCCAAGCTCAGCAGAGCTTGTGTTATGGGTACTATACAACTGATAAACATACCTTCTTATATATTTCTAAATAGATATATTTTATAGATAAGATACACGCAGACACAGTCGTCTTGGGTTTGTAAAAAAATATGATTATAACAGTTGATTTTCGTTATCATTACAACTGGAAAAATTAAATACCTTTTTTCATAAAGAGATATAAGGAACAATTTTTATTACCACGCTTGTTAATTTCTTGTTAGCGACTCACACGTGAATAAAAGTTTCACCAAACTTACTTATTAGCTGTTTGTGAACAAAAAGGGCTGAAGCACATCAGCCTATTTTTCCGCTGCGCCTAAAACCGGCAACGTTTAACATTAATTACCACTGTGCTATCCACATTTCGTAGTATTATACCTGGGACATACTGCCAATACGGTTGTCGAGCATGGTAGTGTAGCAATTAATACATGGTGGTTTTTAACATTCTATAACAGCTCTAGTGTATGTTAGAGACCAATATTAAAAAAAGCAACTGGCATTTTTTATATCCGAAACTTCCTAAATATGGAAAGGAAACAGTGTTATTAACATTAGTGTTTCTAATTTTTTTGTTTTTTTTTTCTTTTTATACAAAATAATTACCTTACGTGAAATATGATGACGTCGCATTTCTTAACTTTGAATATGAATGATTGGTTTGAATGAAAAACCCCCACCGCAAAAAAGTAAAACATTTAAAAAGTTAAAAATAACACTTAAGCCATGAAATTTTACTTCACGTGCGGGTACCGCTTAAGTAAGTAATGTTCCTAGTACTTGTAGGTATGTAGGTAGGTACTTTTTTTAACGGTACCCCGACGTTACGTAAAATTTCATGGCTAAAGTGTTATTTTTAACTGTTTAAAATGTTTTACTTTTTTGAGGTAAGGGTTTTTAAATTTTTTAATTTAATTTTTATTTTAAAATTTTTAATGGCATTAATTTTGTGTTATAGAGTATACAGTTATGAGATTTTTCAGTGCATTGTATGTAGAGTCATATGCTGGTTAAAACGAATCCAAACACGACATATCTGCTATTATTTTGTCAAGAGTCTACCTACTGGTGTGTTGGATAGCCTGGCCGCAGCATCAGCTCATCCTGTTGTCATCAGGGCATTGTGTGCAGAATCAAATGCTGGTTAAAATGAATCCAAACACGACATATCTGCTGTTATTTTCCCAAGAGTGGATTAGTCTGCTAGATATCCTGGCTGCATCAGACCAAATACACCATAATGTTGCTTATTAATATAACACACATGGGTGTTTGAAATTTTAAGACGTCTAAAATAGCAACGGTAGCTAACACAAAAGAGCTGATAACCTTGAAACGGCTGAACCGATTTTGATGAATTATGTCTAAGAACCATCGCAAGAAACCCTGCTTTCAAATAAAAAAACCGCATCTAAATCGGTTCTCCCGTTTGGGCACTACGGTGCCAAAGACAGACAGACAGACAGACACTCACACATAGCGGTGAAACTTATAACACCCTTCTTTTTGCGTCGGGGGTTAAAAACGAATTATGTTGAGTATGATTCATTTTCAGTATCGATGAAACTTAGATCAATAATTTAAGATTGATGAAATCTTCGAAACTATTCATTTATGGACAGCGTATCGTAGAACTTTTTGTATTATAATGAAGCACTAGAGTGCGGCAATGCCTAAAGAAAGGCAATGCCTTTCTATTGTGTTTCTAATTGACACGATTGATAGGTTAATTATAGGCTCAAATTTCGTTGAGGTAGTGAAGCACTGACTACTTACTATAAGTCATGATTCAGCTTCCTTTGGTGGAGTTCATAATGTAATATTATGAATAAATTCCATCGGTGTGGTTTAAAAAGAAGAGAATAATTATGTAGTTACAAAAATCGAATTGTTAGCAGAAGTGTACCTAGGTCATCAATGTATGCAAAAAATCCTATGTAATGTGTGGACGTATGTATAATGCAATTCCAAATATTGTTAGAGAACTGCCTACAAAAAATTCAAAAGAAAACTAAAAATATAGCTGATAGACAAATGTTTTTATTCTATATCAGAACTGTTACTGAATGGAGTGTAGTTTGTGTTGTAAACAGATAATGTATCAAATATTAAGATTTAGTATGTACGGTCTACTTAAATATTTGCATGTCGCATACCGACAAAATGTATCCGGTACTGTTAATTTCTACTATCCATCACTATGTAACCTACATTTTATGCAAATAAATCCTATTCTATTCTATTCTATGATTTGGTCACTTTAAAAGGATAAATGAAAGGCGGAAAACGAAAGGTATTCGGCAGTTTAGAAGTGGAATCGCCGTGAGAGGACGCCCTAGTAGATGCTCTAACGAAGCAAAAGAAGTATGTTATAATCGTAGCATATGGTACTCTGTAGTTTCTGCCTACTCTTATAGGAAATAGGCGTGAGTTTGTGTATGTATGTATGTAAATTCAGTTGAATTTGGGGTCGCAATTCTTTTAATTTTCAACCCGAGCATGCTCGCTATCTTTCCCACCCGTACACAAGTCATATAAACCGTTGCCAATGCGGGCTCGGTGCAGCCCCTACAATTTATAGCGCACATTTAGCTCGCATACTTTACGCGTTGCCCTCTTAACGCAACACTACATTACGACTGCAATGCCCGATGTATCGCGATGTTAGGATGCTGCGGGTTTTAGGAAAATGCGTTAATAATGATTACTTTTTAAGTGGTTAATGTAGTGTCTCTACGTAATAGGAATGCTGGTTGGTTTAGTAGTCACAAGCATTGCAAAAGGATCGTCCGTTCTCACGACCCTTGGCGCAGGTGTAAGGTGGACCAGTCGGGGGTCGCGGAAGTATCTTCTTCGCAGGTGTGATTCGGAACACGGTTTTTAGTCAGTAAGAGACAGACCCCTCCGCCCTCCCCGGGGCGGAGGACATCCATGAGGATTTTAAACCCCCCAAAAGAAAGGTGTAAGATGAAACACTAAGGTGTTTTACAGTCAATAAAAGTCTGGCGGACCCCTTTGCGTCCCAAACCTCCGTTACAAGTCGATTTTAAACTTGTCGAAGTAAATACAAACGCGGAGGTACTATATGTATAATACATTGAACCTAAGGTGAGGTTTCGATACAACTCTCCACGTTATATAACAAGACATAACCTAAACTTAAATTATGACACTGTTATTTTAATTAACAACCGCGTAATTACAACACACGTGTTACAAATAAGTGGTATCTTATTTCAATTTACTGGCGGCCATTTTGTTTCGCGGCTATAAATAGACCGAAAGGAACGCTTTAAGGAAATTAGCAAAGAGATCGCCACGTGTATGGGTAGCCATATCTTCTTTTTGCGTACATATTATCATAAAGGTAATGAAATCATGGTAAGATTTTTGGTAAGGTAATTGTATTACATTTAATAAATAAAAAATAAAAATAAAAATGTTAATTGCAATTTCATTAGCCTATATAAATTGGAGATCACCTTTTAAGCAAGAAGATGCTTGTGTTAGGTGACTTTTGCTACTTTATTATGTGTATAATAAACGTTTATTTATTATTACTAAACTTAATATTATGGAGGAGCTCACAACTAAGTTATCCCTGTACGGCTGCACGGTCGATCTTCAATTTTTAAATTGTTTACTTTTACCAAGAGATGGCGTTGTCAGTTGAGTGACGATTTCTGAATATCGCTGTTAAGATTTTCCGAGACTTAACTAGGTTAAAATATTTTACTATGCCGCAGTGAGCACAATACACAAAATTCCAAATTTAAAGAATATCCAGTCATTTTACTATTATCTTCATCCTTTTTAACGTAAAGGGTCCTGCAGAAGTGACTGAGACTGTGAGTGAATGTTTTGACACCAACAAGCCAAAAGACGCCGAAAATATGAGTTATGTTGCTAAACTATACGAAACATTTTAACCGTATAGCAAAATTAATTATTATTTCAACGTTTTTCAGCAGCATAACTCATTTCATCACTCAATAAAGCTGAAATTTAGCGCTTTAAAAAGTCGAAAATTATATAGGTATGACAATCCCCAAAGCATCTGCCTTTAACCACTTCGTAGTATCCTACTCAAAACTCCCAAGCAACATCTCTGTCTGATCATTTGGAAGAACTTGAATCACGCTACTATTAATCAAAAAAACAATAAAGCCAACATTTGCAACTCAACAAAATCCTACAAAAAAAAACTAAACAAAAATAGAAGCCTCCAGGTATAACTGCCAGAATTCCTATTTATTTTCAAACGCGGCCCATTTGTTTAGTCCATAAAGTATTCATTAAGGTCCGCCGGAGTCCGGCTGACAAATGAATGTTCACCAGTACGCGACACCGGCTGCCTCCGCGTGAATTAACTAGTCAATATACGCCGGGCTAGCTTTTGCATAGTTTTGCGAAAAAAAAAAGGTTTTTTTTTATTTGTTTTTAGCGAGATTACTGTTGTAAGCTATTTAAGATTAAAAAGGTCATGAATACAATTTTAAATTGGTGTATTTCCAAGTACTGTTTGTCGTTTGTCACAATAGCACAGTACACTTCTGTGATATAGCAATTTTTACTAGCGTTATGAAAGATTCTCTTCGTTTACGTGTTGGCACCAAAAATAAATAAGAAAGAAAGAAAAGAAAATACATTTATTGGCAACAGTTGGAAACACGCACAGTAAAAAAAAAACATAATAACAAAAAAAAGACACAAAAATAGCATGACTCACGGCTGCGCCAAAAGGTTCATTTCAGCGGTAATGCCAGACAGATGCTGAGATGCTACCTGACGCTGATTTTCAAATGAACCTTTGGGGACAAGTGACGGACGAGTAACATTTATGAATATAATACATAATAAATAAATAATATTTTAAATTAATTATAAAAAATATTGATTAAATATCAATAATTATTAACAAATTATTATTTATTCAATTATTATTATTTTTTTATATTTTTTTTAAATACAGTAGTACACATAACATAATAATATATCTACAAATCCACACCTTTTCCCACGAGGTTTTAAAAAAAATATAGAACGCAACCAGCCACTATCCTTAATACCAACTTCTTTTTCTTTGTTTGCATTCATTCATTATTCTAGTTATACACAGACTCTGATGAACATCACCAATAAGGGAGTGCGTGTTTCTAGACTTACCTACCTTTCTCTAGTTTTCACCTACATCTGCCTTATTTCATCTTCAGTGCAAGACAAAACCACTTAAATATTTAAAATTAGTTACTTCATCTTCTAACAACTCACATCGTTGTCTTATCACATCATCGTTTTACTTTCATGTTTATTTAGTCACACCGAACAAACACTTCCATACATAAGTTTATTTTCATTCTTCTTCATTCGCCTCAAACAAGCCAAACGTTATTTTAAAACAAAACACACTGTCTCCGATTTTTAATCTGTGCTATTTATTTTAAAAACTAACACCACATTTCAACTAGACACTGAGTGTCAGTTGACTAACGTTCAGCGGGCACACCACACGTCATCGCCTCAAACTGACTGCAACATTCTGTGTCTAATGTGCTTTAAGCAAATATTGTGGGTTGAAAATTTTAGTTGCAGGGGTATTTTTGGGTAGGAACGATTGTTTGTCATAACTGTGGGCAAACAGAAAAGTAGGTATGACAAGTTTCGCCAGAGTTATGTACCTCTCGTTTAGGTTATATTTTATGCATTTTATGCATTAGAGGTGAGCCTATTTCTACCAAAGCAGCACAGATCCAGGCTTCGGACTGCGACTGATTCGATGACTCTAATGGCAGCCACTACCTAACTCATAGGGACCATGACCAAAGATGAGGTCTTTGGTTATGCCCAGTAGTAAGTAGTGTCTGCGACTACAAAACGTGGCAGTCACCAGAACGTACTATTGATGACGAATTCAATAATAAAATTATGAACTAAAATGTATATAAATAATGATATGTCAGTATGTCGTGATGGGTCAAAAGTTACAGCGCTCTCATGCAGAGGACTTAGGGCGAGGCTCCACCAAAGCGGAAACGAGAAGAGATGTGTTTTACAACCAATCAGCTTGCGTCATTTTGACCGCTCAGTTCTTAGCTTCAGCGCAATACAATATCCTATTGGTTAATTACGAGATATCTCCTCTCGTCTCCGCTTTGGAGTCTCGCCCTTATGGGTATTTGAGGTTGAAATCTCCAAGCTGCCGTGAGAAAATGTGGTACTAATTACTCGTTCCGTCTCTGCATGAAAAGAGGCCTTTGCCCCACAGTGAGCCAGAAACAGACTGGTAATATAAATAGATAAATTGTATTCTTTGTCAGTAACTTCAGGATACCAACTTGGTAAATTTTTTTTTTTGAAGGTGACGCAAATTGTCACAAGCCACAATAAAACAATTGGCATACCAATCAGGTACCGTACCGATGCCAACGTCACAATGTGGTAGGCTCCGGATTAATATCATCAATCTGCGGTAGTACGCGGTCAGCGCACCTGCCCTGTGACGTCATGTAGCGTCACTAACTTGTTAGGATCTGTCGGCAATTTGCGAAGGATTATGCTGAAATATCCGGTTTAGAGTTGAATAAATAAACGGGGCGGGCATGTTTTGTTGTTATTGTGATGGGATAGCAGTTTAGTGAGCCTTCCGGGCTTTTGACGAGGATTTCAATTATACATAGTGGAAGGAGGGGAATCGACACAAAACCTATCTGAAAATAACGTAAAAATAAGTAGAAACTTAATAAAAATTGCCGTCTTTTTAAAATAATCATTTGGATAGACCCCAGTGTTGTATTCGCAGTTATATGGAGGGATGTGTGAAGTCTTTTACTCAATTCATCAGGCACTTGCATAAATCATCAAAGTTTAATTTGTGACGTGGTTAGCAGTACGACACAACACTCCTTCTTTCATGAGACGGTGTTATTGGCTTTGTGTTGCTTATTAAGTTGTTAACTAAAATAAATAAATAAATAAAGCAGGACCAAAAATAGTTAGGTCCTGGGACGGAAATGTTGAAACTAAGCACTCAAATCAGACTGCTGTGTCAGCAGCTTTTATCAGCAATCGAAAAAACCTTCCTGATTGTATAAGCCAGATTGCATGTCGAATCGAATTCATAATATATATGTCAGCATATTCCTAAAACCTCAAAAGGACAACAATCAAAAAGGCATATGTGAAATCTCACTAAATGATTCTGTGGTGTGGGAGCAAACATACCTCAAAAATTTTGCTTGAAACCATCCGTGCTTACAGCACTAGAGCAACGATGCGGTACAATGCAATACAAAACACTAGGAATTCATTCAAAGCCAAACAAAACAGAAACTAATCCACAAAGCGGATTGGGCGCACAGACATATGATTGACGACAACAGCGCACCACATAACAGGCAAATAACAAAAGGTCTTCTTTTAGATGCTTACTTTTAGAGACATAGGCCGAAGAAACAAAATAATTGAAAAAGACATGATAAGAAAGCATGCTTCCCGCGCAACCTATCTGACCACTGACTTGTTTGGTACACTCTGGACAATAGGGTATATGCATGTATTTTTTTTATAATTTTAATTCACTGTTTACAACGTTTTAACATAGTAAAAAAATATAAACTTTAAAAATGCAGTAATGAAGCTTAAAAAATATTTAAAATACAGAATAAATTTGAGCGGTTTAAACGACGCCATTTTCGCGCGCCATTTCGATTACGTCATTTACTATGATCCTATTACTATTACTTAGGGTGTTTTCGTTCTTCTAACCATTTCACCATGAAAAAAGCTCAAAAACCAGTTTACCGGTATTGCTTGTACCCGAATGCAATAAACATTGTCAGATTGTGCTATAACAAAACCACTTTCAGTCATTTTCCTTAAATGTTAAATAACCTGACTATGAAGCTAAAATTACACTTGAACATTAAATTAGTTCACAACACACACGGCAATAATTATGTTTTCCAATAAAAAGTCCATTCCAATACTTAATGTCATACTTACACATTGATGTTTTGTAAACGTTGAGTTGTTGTCATAGTATTTGACGTCAATTTTCGTTATAACCAATGGTGATGCGTTTCACAAATTTGAATTTCCCGCGGTTAATTCGCACTTTTATTTTTAATTTTAAATAATTATAACGCTATTAAAAAGTAAAACAGCTTTTCATATTTGCTGCTATTAAAGATTCGGAAAAAAAATATTCGAACCATATTTAAATTACATGCACATTTTCTATTGACTCGGTCGACTGGCAAACTTTTTCACCACGATAACAAGTCAAAGTGTTATTTTTAGTGCCTACGTTTGCCGTTGACATGCTAAGAAAAGAAAACTAATTGAATGGATTTAAATATTATGCCATCAACATAAAGACCGAGAAACAGATTTCTAGAAAATTGACGAGAGACTATTCAAAAAGCATACCCTCTCAAAATAAAAAGAATATTTTCAGCACACATTACAAAGAAGTACTAACGTATTTAGAACCTCTTCCTTTTTTTAAGAAAGTCGGTCAATGATGCACGTTATAAGTAGGTAGAGACTAAAACTTCTGAATGTGCCTGTATTGGACCGTAAAGGATCCCGTGATTGACACTACAGGCTCAGCTCTACATCGCTTGCGGGGACAGACAGGCGACAGACTAGTTTTGTCTATGTCAGCCTCTAAAGTGAATACGTTTTATTGCTTTAAAATTTGTTTCAATTAAAGCCTTCACTGACTTTTTGCCATGGCTTTAAATCTATTTATTTACTTTGTTTGTTTTAAAAGTTTTTTTTACTTCTGTTTTTTTCCTTTAATTAGCAAAACGCCCATACAGACTCAGAGGATAAAACACTCACAACATCACGCTTAAATTCACTGAAAGGTTGGGCAGAGGTGTACAAAATCAAAAGTCATTTATACAAATTAGGCTGAGAATCAACACTTTTTGAACGTCAAGAAGTATACAAGACAGTCCCCCTAAAACGCCCGCCCGTCAACACTTCTAATGTTTTTGCTGAGAAGAAGAGTAACAACTGTCATAGACAGATATAAATGACAGAAGGGACCAACAGCTTTACGTGCTTTCCGAAGCACGGAGGAGTCTTGATATGTAATAAATGGTCACCCATCCACGGACTAACCTCGTCAAGCGTAGCTTAACTTTCGATCGAGCTGAGGCTGTTATTATTTAGCCACAAGCTCCTCAGCCTAACCTTTTTAAACTACATTACTGCATTTTTAAACATGTTTATATTTTTTTACTATGTTAAAACATTGTAAACAGTGAATTAAAAATATAAAAAAATACATGCATTATTGGGAAAATTCAACTAGCTATAAAAAAAAATACGTGTAAACTGATTTACATTTCCTACTTGGATAATACATAATTTCATTTCATTTGATTTCACTACGAGACCAATAAGGTATTTAAAAAGCTACCGTCTTGCTAAAGTCCATTAAAATCGTTTACGTCATAAATTCAATGCAATCGTAATTAAATTAAAACTTGCATCAGAATCATTCGGTAGCGAATTTTTTACATTCATCACTCAATATTGATCATTAATTTGGTCTCACGATAAATCATTTGCTCGTATTTGAGCGACATCATACGCGGTTCATATATTCATTTTCAATGTTTTACCGTCTGTCTGTAGTTTGATTTATTTGTTGTCAAATAATCTAATATATAAAATTCTCGTTTGTTGCAAAACAATTCATATGATTTTTTGAATGTATAATTTATTGTATATTCACTAGGCTCGAGAATAATACAAGTAAAAATGCGAAAGGAGGTTCCTGGGAGGAGCTAATCTAAGGTATGAATGAAGGTTTGTTCAGTAAGTTTGAGAACAGGACGTAAAATATGAAAACTAAAAAAAAATCTAAGTCGAAATGAGGTTTGCTGTTGCCACTAGTCCTCATTCAGACAATACTGTTATCGCTAAAGACAGTTCCTAACAGGCTGAAATTATTTTGCCTATTTTTTTTAGTGACTAACCTGGTGAGAGTTTTAATGCCGCCCATGGGCCTCTAACTTGGCATCACATGTCCTCGAAAAATATCTCTCAGGCATGCCGGTTTCCTCACGATGTTTTTTTTTCTTTTAGAAGCCAGTGACAATTAATCAACACGCACATGAACCCGAAAAGGAGGAACCTACGTGCTTTGGGTTTGAACTCGAGACCTATTATTTGGCAATCCGCCCGGTCACTCCACTAGGCTATCACTACTTTTAAAAACATGCTTTTTATGAACTCAATAAAGCCCAATGAAATACTACAGTCTCGAGTCTCGACAATCTCACCAAAAAAAATAGTCCTTTAAAATCAGAAATTCTACTGTCATTCACCATGTCCAATATGTCGTTCACAACGCGATAGCGCAACTGCATCGTCGTGATTTCATAAAAATTGCATCCAATATTCACTAGGTTGGAATCGTACGTCCAAAGTTAATGAATTTAATTTGATACGGAACCTCTTTTGTTTCCGCCGCGTGTGTTACCGGCTTAATTGTTGACTTTCAATTTGTGATGCTTTATTTATTGAACAACTTTATTTATGATAATTATGTACATTGTATACAAAATTACTACTCTATCTATACTGATAAGTGATAACTATTATGTAGGTACTGCATTTCAGAAAAAAATTAAAAAGAAAGATACACAAAATACACAAGGCAATCGGTGGTGGAAGATTTTGAAATATTGTTTGAAGTGGTTAGTGACTCTGACTGTACAGTCGTAGATTCAATCCCCTTCCTAGACAAATGTTTGAGTGATGAACACGATCATTATTTTTCAGTGCCTGGGTGAAATTCATCTATAACAAGTGTTTATTTAGAAGTATAATTATAAGTAGGTATATTTATCAGTTGTCTAGTACTCTAAGCACAAACTTTGTTTATTTACAAGTTTGGGATTATACTCTATCCGATTAGGTAGTTAACAAAAGGTTAACAATTTTGACATTGTATTTTTAGATAATAACACAGTTTAAAAATAAAATACAGCTGAAAACAAATTTAGATACGACAAAAACGATTACATGATCAATTAAACAATTTGTTTAAACAGTAGTTGTATAATTAATAAGCGCTTTAGTAAAAAGACTTGTTAAGATGGTTTACCTTTAGTTAACTACCTACTCGGATGGAGTATAGATGGTGTTCAGTTTGATTCCCGGGCCAGGCAATTAAAGTGGTGAAATTAAAGAGCTCGGAGTTTCATTTATGCCCAGTTGACGCTCACCATGTTTAATGGTATTTTAGAATACCAAGCAAAATTTGACTTTAACTGCCACACTGCCTAATTATTTTAGGAATGCAGGCGTGATGTTAACTAACTTATTAAGCACTTTTAGTTATTAATACTCAATTAAGTACATACGAAGTACGTAAGAATCATAGCAGTTTGTGCTCTGTAGTTTCTGCCTACCCCATAAGAAAAAGGCGTGACCTCAATATTTCTATTGACTATACTTACAATATTTGGTCTTATTTTTGCGTTTTAAGATCTTCCAATATTAAATCAGAGTTTAAGATTTTTTATACCGAATCTTAGATGATAACACTTGAAAGACATTCAACAATTCAAGTAGACCTTAATCAAACTGACATTGACTAATTAACCCGGACAGTAATACACGCAGTAGTAGCACTACGCAACATAAAAAAGGGTTACAAAGATAAATACAAACAATAAATTTCAAACACACTTTATCACATAGACAAATGCAAGTCGACAATCGTGGTGTTTACTCAACATGTGGGGCAAGCTGGGTCATTACATGGGCAAGGCGGGCAAGGAGGGCAAGCCGGGCAAGCCAGGTCAAACTGGGGCAAAGTGCAGGTGCCACGTCATATAATTTATACGCCGATTTGTCATTTGTCCAAACCACAGTGACCTTTGTGTTACGACAATGTGTGGTCAAGATTTGGGTGGTCTAAGTTAGTTGGAAAATAGACTTTATGGTAGGTTATATTTCAGTGGATTAGCGCTAAAATGGTGTGCCATGTGATGTGCAGGAATGAGGAATGTTGTGTGAGAAGCTTTGGGTATAAATATGGAGGGTAAAGTAGTTGAAGACCAAAGAAATGACAGATGGGTAGTGTGTCAAAATGATAGGGCTAGGAAGTATGACGACGGCAAATAAAAATGCAAGGAAAAAATATATACCCACCACACACATACAAAGTATATATTCAATAGTTTCTTTATCGAATCATCTACATACAAAAGTAGTAAGTATTATAATATGTACATGTAAAGGAAGATTTTTATAATACGTATGGAAAACCCGCGCATGAGTTCTCTTTATCATAATTTTCGTAAAGGGAATAATTTACACACTGGGTAGGTAAATAATTTATGTTTCAATGCCCTCACAGTATATTCTTTGCGGATGATATTGCAATTATTTTACAAACATTGTTAATATTACCACGAATCTATACACTAGGTTGCTAAAGAGTCTTGACAATAGTAATCCAGGACCTCTCGCATTTCAAAAAAAAAGTTTGCTAGTAATGTGGGTTGTACATTTACTAGTTATAGTCATGTTAACCCCTCCGACTAAGCTAAATATGCTTGAGTCTGGAGTGGGTTAACGTCAATTAAATAGTGCAATGGGTGGGGATCGAACTCACGAACTCTCGGTCGAAAGTTCGACGCTTTAGTCATTGGGTTATTACCGCTTAAAAGATCTTTATAAGTTGTTTTAGTCGCGTGACACAAATAAAATTAAAACAATGGCTCCTGCCTACTTTCTGTTGATCTTGTCTCATAAAACTGCTGCATTCCGCAATATTTTAAATTTACTACTATTTGATGCTAGAACGACCTGCTTTTTGTGCTGTTAGAACAGTTGAAATTATGAAATACTTTCAACACCTAATGCGTATTCAAAAGGAAACTGGTACGCAAACTGCCTGGCCTGCCTGCCAACCCTGGGTTTTCACGCAGTCAGCATTAGTAACTAAGTCAACTGCAGATGTCTTAGCAAATGAGTTAGCAGCATAACACTTTATTTTCAACCAACACAAATAAACTACACACAGTACCTACACTGCAGTCTATTTTTACAAGTATCTAACGCAAATAAACAACACTAACATACACTACACAGCAATGATATTATAAGTAAAAAGGTGCAGATAGGTTCTAAGCGCTCAGTAAGCGACACGTTAAAATGTGGCTAGCCAGCCACACTTGACCTCAGTGTCGCGTCGCGCCGTCAAGGACGCGTGCGTGTGTTAGTGTGCCGTTTTTGAATATCGAATGTTGTTTATGTGACCTACCCACTCCTTGTTACTTATAATAACATTGCGTTAAATGATAAATGATATTTATTTTAGTAAATATGGTTCACAAACACTCTTACATGTCATTTTTTTAACTAGTAGATGAGATTAAAGTTTCACTATCTGACTACTCTGAGAAAAAACACCGAAAGAAAATCAGAGATCATAGTCTCTTTTAAAGTCCAGACATTATCTTTGTCAAATCATGTAAGATCCATGCAGATTAGTGTCTGAGATTGTCTTTTGAGGAAAGAACCACACAGATTAGAGGATTCAAAAGAAAACTGGTACGTAAACTTACCCAGGGTTTTCACGCAGTCTGCATTGGTAACAAAGTCGACTTCAGATGTCTCAGCAAACGAGTCAGCAGCATTTAAACACTTTATTTTCAACCAACACAAATGAACTACACACAGTACACTCGCACTATTCTAGTAGTCTCATTTGAGCACTTATTTCTTGATATAGAAATACTGTTTTATTTATATAGTTCTAGACCGTATTTTAAGAATGTTTAGTAATTTATCTATTTCTAATTACATAAATCTGTAGTGTAAAAGCTAATAAGGCTATAACTGTTTGACAGCCGGCACACTGGTTGCGCCCGCGTTCTTTGATTCGTCATAGACCACAGACAATATGAGCGGGTAAGAGAGTTGTTTTGTTTTATTTTTATTTTATTATCGTCCAATATTTATTTTCTTTCTGTATTATTATTTTTATTTTCACACCACCAGCTCGATATTGCCAAATTACATATTATCATACCAATAGTAGATTATTAACCAAGGGCTGTATGACATCAATTGCATACGAGGTTTTTGGCGCCTGAGCGAAGAAGGCGCTAATTAACCCGAGTATGCAATTGATGCTTACGCCCGAGATAAATACTCTGCTTTACATATCGATTGTGAGGTAAGTAAACAACAAGACAGCAGGTTTCAATGAACATTTATTAAGAAGAAAAAAATTAATTATTTTCGCGATGCTTTCGCGCCTACTAGTAGACTGCCTTTTTTTTTCACGCACGCAAGCGCGTCAAATCTTGCTGGCCAGTTTGATTTTTAAATCGATTCCATCTAACATACGATGTGGAAACAAATAGTTCCATATTTAAAATAAAATCTTTATAAAATAAATTGTCTAGATTCCGATTCGAGTAATTAATCGATACCGAGAAAAAAAAAATAACTTTTTAAAAATATTCTTCGTGCAGTATGAGTATGACAGTTCTTTTTTCAAATTCCAAAACCTATGCTGTAATGATAGTCATACACCCCGGCATTCAGGGGTGTAAGGGTGTACTTACAGAGCAAGAGATATGTAATAGTAGATTATTAACCAAGGGCTGTATGCAATTGATGCTTACGCCCGAGATAAATACTCTGCTTTACATATCGATTGTGAGGTAAGTAAACAACAAGACAGCAGGTTTCAATGAACATTTATTAAGAAGAAAAAAATGTGTATTTAATTAAAATTAATTATTTTCGCGATGCTTTCGCGCCTACTAGTAGACTGCCTTTTTTTTTTCACGCACGCAAGCGCGTCAAATCTTGCTGGCTAGTTTGATTTTTAAATCGATTCCATCTAACATACGATGTGGAAACAAATAGTTCCATATTTAAAATAAAATCTTTATAAAATAAATTGTCTAGATTCCGATTCGAGTAATTAATCGATACCGAGAAAAAAAAAATAACTTTTTAAAAATATTCTTCGTGCAGTATGAGTATGACAGTTCTTTTTTCAAATTCCAAAACCTATGCTGTAATGATAGTCATACACCCCGGCATTCAGGGGTGTAAGGGTGTACTTACAGAGCAAGAGATATGTAAAGTAACTTACTTACTTACTTTTGGCTTTAGCCGGGGTGTAATGTTGGGCTGAATCTCATTATAACCCGCTGGGTTGTAATATTTTAATTTTTCATGGTTCTTATTGCAATGGCCTTAAAGTCTAATTTCGTAATAATAGATCAACAACTCGAAGGCCGGGCGCTGGCGCGGCGCCGCGAAGAACTTATTTGAAAATCGAACGTTTTCTAAAATCAAAGTGATGGCCACGGCAAGCTAAATAGAACACATTTGAAATTAAACAAAAGCCGCGAGTATTGTATTTGTAAGATGCTGCATTATACGTAATAACTGCAAAGATTTTATAATAAAATGCTAGAAAGGTGATGACAGAATCAAGAGTCAATCAACCAGTTTAGTTATTTAAGAAACCCGAAGAAAGATCCCGGGATATAAATAAAATTAAAATTAGAACATCTGCCATTTTGCTGCCCACCGTGGAAGCTTAAAATTTGCTACGTAAACGGCTTGCCACCTCTTTTTCGTACCATCGAATAAAATAGTTGATACTAAAAAAACATTAATTCCATATCCTAAACGAAACTGGACAGTAGACTTACCTGGAATCTGCACGCAGTTGATATTGGTGACTTCACATGATTTTAGCAACGAGTCGGTAGTTCCTTTTTCTTGCGAACAACAAACCACTACTACACTAAACAACACTTACAGTCGTACTTACAAAGATAAAGTAATATGTGCGTGCACCACATTTAAGACTCATTTCTTGACACACGTTATTTACTTTTACAGAAAATTTTAATATTATTGAATCTGATAAAGTTTTTCAATTCTTGCCGATTTATTGACAGCCGGCCACAACTCGTATGCACCCGCGTCCCTTTATTTTTTTTAGCATAGACGTTCACGACACAGATTAAAAATTATGTGCGAATCAAGAGCGTGCAATGTTTTATAAAATTGGGATTTTATAAAAATCTATATCGTAATAGAAGTGCAAAATTTTGGTGTTTATTTATTTACTTTATTTTATTAATAAAATACTATGTTATTATTGCTATTATTTTTATTTTTACATTAGAGTTGCCGTGAGTTTGTTCCTGGCATCACAGTGGGGCTTATCAAAATGACAGCGCGGTGTTTTTTTTTAATATTTTGCTTTGTTGGCTTCGCACAGGTCATAAATTATAGTGTCCGTAATGCCTCGTTTGTTTAATTTCTATTGCATTTTTAGATTAATTTTCAAATTTATTGTAATCAAATTGAAAATATATAAGTGTAATATCTTTTAGGTACTTACTGTTTTTATGACGTCTGTTCTCGATAAAAAAAACAGCCTATTGATTATTGTCGTTGTACTGGTAGTGTAATACCTCAACAGCACCATAACGTCTGCGTAGCTCACGAAGCAGACGTTATGGTGCTGTTGATTCCATCATTCAGTGCACTCTGGAAGTTGTTAGCTGTATGTGAATCCTATGCCCAACGTAATAAAGTCGCAATTAGTGGTTTTCCGTGCCAGGTTTGCATCGTTAGAAATTTTCCTCCAGTGACCTAACTTAATAAGCTGAACGCCATTACAGCGCGTTCCTCAGGTAAAGCGCCAAGGTCATGTGGTCAAGGAGGATTAATGTGATGATGCAGACTTGTACTATTGCATGCTATATATTCTTGGCCAAACGTGTGTTATTAAATATTATACAAGGTGTTTTTTTTTGATATCCCATAACTCTAGGGTTTTATTCTGTAGGTAAAAATAAACTAAAACTCCTAGAATAGATGGTCCAAAAATGCATAGTTTCGGAGATATTATCAATCATAATTAAATTATCAGTTGTTTAGTACCCGTAACACAAGCTCGGCTTAGCTTGGAACTAGATGGCGTTGTGTGAATAGTCGTGGAATAGTATTATTAATATTATTATTATTACCTAATTAGTTCAAAAATTGTCACCAGTACGACGAATCTTCTTTCTAACGTCACTTTTCTTTCACGTAAGGGTGTTTTACATTATTCATCATGACATTGTCGAATTATTTTGTATGATAGTAAAAAAAAGAAAGATGGAAAATTTCATATGCCCGTTGATTCTTTGATATGGTCTCAATCATACCCTAGAGTTATGGGATATAAAAAAAAACACGTTGTATAAGAACTTCATGTACTTACCATATTTGATGCAATAAATGAAATAAATAAATAATGTCACTCAGATTTGGACAGGGGGCTTTAGCGGTTCGGTGCAATACCTGGTTTGCACGTCATTTTAGTTGCAATGTGTATTGTGTAGGTAGGTCTGTGTACCTATTTGAGACCTACTATGTGTGCAGCTTGTGTGTGGTTGAGATATACGCAGAGGGCCTACATTGTCCTACACTTTGAATATAACAATGGATTTGGGATTTTACTGGGGCTTCCTAGCTTCTGTAGCGCCTCACGGATGTTCGCGGAAGCCCGTGTTACTGATTTTCATGGAATAATGAAGAAGAGGGTTTTGACGCGATGGATTTAGTTTTGGTTTTTAAAAATTCTGTGCGTATTTTAATTAAATATACTTTCATTATTTCTTTCTGTCTGGCAACTGATCGACTAAAAGGGCAGTCGAACTGTACAAAATTTTCATATTTTTTGTATCTTAACGGCACGGTTAGCGCAGAGGCTAAGTGAGCGATTTCAGTTTGATTCCCACACGGAACTAAAATTTGTATGGGCTACAGGTTCCTTTTTCGGGTCTAGCGGTTTTTGTATGTGAGTTTGAATGTTTACGTACCTAAGATACAGGAGAAAGTCCTATGGTGGCGCAACGCTTCTTTAATTGCATGTTTTACCCGTTGCTAATAAATAAATCTTTCTATCTTTTACATGCATACATAACCTGACGCTTTTTCACAGAGCGCCATATACTACGATTCTTAAATACTTACTTCGTTGGTTTCGTTAACATTCATACATGTTGTCATACATACTGGTTACGAGTACTACGCAGCTGACCTTTCCGAGGAACCTCACCAATAAGGTCTATGTATGTCATTCTAGGGCGCCCCCTCCCGGCGTTGCCATTTGCATCTTTGTTAAAAAAAAAACAACATGATATATGTGCGGCCATCATTATATTCTTTTTACTCAAGCCTATGTTTACCATATTCCAGTTATCATATTAGTGTACCATCAGCAACGTAGGATATAAAGCGAAGAACACACTAGGTGTCGGCTGGTAATTCGACTATTAATCACGCGACCGCGCGCCATGTGCAGTACTCACACTGCATCATAAATACTGGACGCTTTTAGTACGCACGAGACGAGTTCGATACGACTATGTTCAGAGTGAGATTTATAACGAAAAAAAGAAAGAAAAGACAGAAAAATGTGTTAGGTACAGCAAAATAAATACACAACTACATAAAATGCACAAGATAAATATTACTTTTCTCTTGATTTTGTATTGCTTTTTTATCCTTTATTAAATATAAATGATTTGACATTGACTTTGACTTTTAATTTGCTTCCAAATTATGATTCACAATGTAAGTTGTTGCATTTCATCGACCATTTAATGTTTTCGATTCCAGTTTAAGTTTAAATGTAAACTACCCAATCAGCGTTACTCCTGCCCAATTTCCGAAACTATTCCAAGGGTTTTAGCTAATTTCAATACATCGTGCAAATAAAAAGCTGTTACACATGTTTGTTTAACTAGAAACAATAAAGAAACTAAAGATTTGGTGGATTTTGGTAATATTTACATGTCGAAGTCACATGTCCAACTTTCCACAAACAACATTTACATAACATTAACGTAATGGGTGGTGGTGTATCTTAGTGCAGCCACATTTCCGCAGGGATCCTTCAAGTCCCATGTTATAGGGGGCTGGTACTTTGAAAATCCAGATGCTCAGCGGTTACCACCAATAAACCACAATGAATATCGTATTTATTTGTATTGTTTCTTTTATTGGTTCGACCTTTTTACTATTTGACATTTTGATAATGATGCAATGTTATTTTTTTTTTGTTGACTACTATTTATTTGTTTCTTTAACTTGTTTGACATCTTGTATTTGACATTTGTTGAAAGATTTAGGTAATGTACATACATACATACATACATACATAAACTCACGCCTTTTTCCCATGGGGGTAGGCAGAAACTACAGAGCGCCATATGCTACGATTCTTACATACTTCCTTTGCTTCGTTTACATTCATACATGTTGTCATACACACACGCCGGTTGCGAGTACTACGCACCTGACCTTTCTGAAGAACCTCACCAATAAGGTCTATGTATGTCCTTCTAGGGCGTCCCCTCCCGGCGTTCCCACTTACATCTGCCTTGTAAATACCTTTCGTTAGTCGCCTTTCATCCATCCTTTCAACGTGACCAAACCATCTAAGCATACTCTTTTCAATTTTTGTTACTACATCTTCTTTTAAACCACAACGTTGCTTTATATCATCATTCCTCAATCTGTCATTAATTGTTACACCACACATACTTCGCAAGGAACGCATTTCTACAGCATTTATTCTACTTTCATGTCTCTTTTGCCACACCCAACATTCACTTCCATACGTTAGTGTAGGCACCAGCACACCATTGTGAACAGCCAGTCGTGCCTTTTCGGACAAAGACTGGCTGGTCACAACGCCATGTATAGCGCCATTCACTTTATTTCCTGCATTCACTCTCCTTTCCACATCCGCATCAATCTTTCCATCCCTTGTAAACAGACTTCCCAGATATACAAAGTCATTCACTTGTTCTACACTCATATCGTTTATTTTCACATTGCACAACGACACGTTTTCGTCTCTTTCAAACACCATTACTTTCGTCTTATTCACATTAATGTTCATCCCTTTCATCTTATATGCTTCATTCATCTTGGTCACCATGTCTTGCAACTGTTCCGCTGACGATGCAAGAAGAACTTGATCGTCTGCGTAGAGGAGGCATTTGACAGGCAACTCATTCATCCTCAATCCACACTCACTCTCTTTTAAATCGGTCAGACAACTATCCATGTACAAGTTGAACAGCCAAGGTGACGCTACACAGCCCTGTCTAACTCCCCTAGAGATGTTAAACCAGTCTGTGTATGCCCCGTTTATCCTGACACAGGCACTGGAATCCCTATATAAAGATTTCAGTGCCCGTACCAAGCACCAGTCCACACCATACATGGATAGTGTCGACCACAGCTCATCCCTCCACACACTATCATAGGCCTTCTCCAAGTCAACGAAAGCACAGTAAACTTTCTTGTGCTTTGCCAGATATTTTTCGGCTATGCACCTCAAGGAGAAGATCTGATCCATACATCCCATTCCCTCTCTAAACCCTGCCTGCACGTCCCATAGTTTCTCATCTGTCAGTCTGATCACTCTTTTAATCAAAACCTTTGCATACAGTTTACCAACTACGCTTAAAAGGCTAATGCCGCGGTAGTTTTTACACTCCTGCTGTGAGCCTTTTCCTTTATACAGTGGCACGATTACAGCCTTGCACCAGTCATCTGGGACTCGGCCATATCTCCAACACATATTAAAGATCCGGCACAACAGGCTTGCTACTACCCCGTCACCGCCCTTCAGCATTTCAGCGGACAATCTATCATACCCTGCAGCTTTTCCAACTTTCATTTCTCTTAACGATCTTACGATCTCATCCATTCCTATTTCATTCTCTTCATCTACATCCGGGTTTGGGTTATCACCACTCTCCTCTGCCCAGTTACCCACTCCTTGCACACTATCCTGAAAACTAAATAAACTTTCAAAATATCCTTTCCAGCGTTCCAAGACATCACATTCTTCGCTTATCAAACAACCATCCTCTGCTCTTATAACATTCATACTCGAAGTCTTTGTCACTCCACGAGCCAATCTTACCTGTTTCCAAAACATCTTAACATTGGCCCTGAAGTTATCCGAGAACTTCCTGTTATACTCTACATCTTTTTCATCCTTCTTCTTTTTTACCACTTCTTTCACTCTCGCTTTGATTTCAGTGTAACTTTTCTTCACTCTCTCTAAATCATCTATTCTATTTATATTTGTTGCCAGATTCACTCTATTTTGGGCCTTACAGGCTAGCACGTTAAGCCAGGCCTCTTTCTTCTTTCTCACAACCTCTCTAACTTCACCATCTACCCAAGAATCATTCGTTTTACTACCACATTTCCTTCGTGCTAGGCCACATACTTTTGTAGCCGCTTGCACCATACTATCTTTCATAATATCCCATACTTCTTCTAAACTATAATCATTCATCTCATCAAATAATTTATCCGTCTCTTCTTTTACTTCCCTCTTATATTCCTCTTTTACTTTGACTTCTTGCAGTCTTTCTACTTTTATCCTTTCTAGAGCAGTCACAGGTACTCGAACTCGATGGCGCCAATGCTTGAACAAACCGTGCACCCGACACATTACCAGATGATGATCAGTACCTACATTAGCTCCCCGATAAGCTCTTGTATCCGTAACTTTACTCTTTAACCTTTCATCTACAATCACAAAATCTATCATACTTTTACTATCCTGCCTTTCCCACGTATACCTGTGAATCTTTCTATGATTAAACATAGTATTCATAACACACAATCTTTTTTCTGTACATATTTCTAATAAACTTAACCCATTCTCATTCACTCTATCATCTCCAAATGCACCTAATACTTGTTCATACCCATCTCTCTTCACACCAACCCAACCATTAAAGTCTCCAAGCATAACAATCTTCTCGTTTGCGGTACATCCTTTCATAACATCTCTTACACTGTCCCAAAATTCTTCTCTCTCCAAGGGGGAGCTTCCCATATCAGGTGCATAAACGCACAGGAAAAAGATACGGTTTAAGCCTACCTTGGTTCTCACCCAAAGAATTCTGGGACTAACGCAATCATAACCTTGTACACATTTCATCATTCTCTCAGAGAGAACAACTCCCACACCCTGACAGGCCCTACGTGTTTCTTTAACACCGGACCAGATCGCGGTCAGGGGACCGTGTATGGAGATGTCCACCCCTTTTCTTTTCGTCTCATTCAAACATAGCACATCTATCCTTTTGTCCTTCACTAACTCACAAACTTCATCCATCTTATCTTTTAGGCCTCCCTGAACATTCAGCGTAGCTAAACGACACTCCGCAGCTCGCTTTTCGCCCCGTGAGAACAACTGACGTGGTGTGTGGCGAGCGCCACCGCCGCCTTCGAGTTGATTTTGTTTTGTAATACTCATATAGTTCCCACGAATAGCTAGGGAAATAATCTGTCCACACTCTACAGAGCCCCGCATGTAGAGGTAAGGCTGAATTAGTGCCTGGGGACGCCTGGCCCCAGACAACAGGCACGCTTACGACTCGGCTCTCCCCTAGTCATGCAGCTCTCGGCACGGCAACCTTAGCTTGGGGGTGAGTCGTTGCCACCGCTCAGAGGAACACAATTGGACTCCGGCTGATTCCCTTAGTCGCCTTTTACGACACCCACGGGATGAGATGGGTTGGTTCTATTCTACTACCCGGATACCACGCGGGGATTTAGGTAATGTATTTTTTAATAATTGTTTATCAGCAAAATATTTAACCTGTTAATATGACTTGTAAGAATCCCTTAACAATAAAATACTATGGCAACTATGACTCTCTAAATAATATATTATTATTTCCATAACCAAAAATCGTGTACGATAAACGTCTTCTGTGAACCTTCATTTTTCACAAGCCACATGCATAGTTCACGAGGGAAATATTAGTAGGAAAAATGCTGAAGTTATATATTTATGTTCTACGTAGATGGGCGCGAATTAAAATTGTATGAGCTGAAAAACCGGCGGTGAAGGGATGAAATTAATGGGATGGGTTGTGCCGACGACATCTTCGGGTCTTGCGAACTTGTGAATATGAAGAAAGTTGTTGATTTATTGTTTTACTGGACTCGGTTAGATAAACGGGTTTTATTTTTGGTTGATTTGTTTTTTATGATAATGTGGTTGTGTGAAACTTTCA
Source organism: Euplexia lucipara (assembly GCA_921972225.1). NCBI lineage: Eukaryota > Metazoa > Arthropoda > Insecta > Lepidoptera > Noctuidae > Euplexia > Euplexia lucipara. The sequence continues at coordinate 19,929,001 of OV179161.1, forward strand.
ATGAGAAATAGAAAGTGATGTTTTATGCTTGCCTGTATTGTACGTTACCTATTTAAATTCGTGATGTTACATTACTGACCGACTCTGCATTGGAACTGTTTGCTTATAAATAGAAGACACTATTAAAATGTTTTGCAACTTTGTAAGAAGATTTTGACTGGCCTGTTGGTCTAGTTAAGTAGTTAGTGACCTTGACTGCTATGCCGGAGGTCGTGGGTTCAATTCCCACCCAGGACAAATGTTTGTGTGATGAGCACGATCGTTTTATTCTGTGTCTGGGTGTAATTTATCTATAATATGTATGTATTTAGAAGTATTTAAGTATGTTTATCAGCTATTTAGTACCCATAACACAAGCTCTTAGCTTAGCTTGGGACTAGATGGCGTTGTGTGAAAAGTTGTGGAATGTTTATTTATTTATTTATATTTATGATATGTAAAGGAATGATCATTTCATATAAATCCCCGTGCAGTAGTAAATATAAATTGTAGGTATTACTAGAGTGGCTTGTGGTTGATTGAAGGTTAAGCTATACTGGCTGAGGTTAGTCCGTGGATAGGTGTCCGTGTATTATGTCATTAAAAGACCTCTCCATGCCTCGAAAACCGCTTTAGTGTTACGGGTAGCCAGAAGCCCAAAAGTCTGACAATCACTTGAACCAACAACGGGTAACGTGTTACCCGATAATTGGGTCATGGAGATCAGAAAGCCAGAAGTTCAATAAATATTACTGGTATTCAGCTGCGTCCAACTAGACTGGAAGTTGATTCCAAAAAAAGGCTAGACTAAAAATAAATAAAAAAACACTACTGAGAAATGTTTTGTGTATTATCTCTCTTTGAGTTTTTTTTACTATACTATTTGCTTATTAAAGGGTAATTTCTACACTGGCGGTTAAGATAAACACACCGAGAAAATAAGTCTAACAAACAAAAAACATTTTTTTACAAAAAAATATTATTCGGTGGCTTAGACAATAAACTAAACAAAACCACCAAATTCACATACTTACTTCCGAAACTTTAGTTATTTTACACCTTTTAGTGTTTTAGAAACAGCTTGGTTTAATGTAGATTACCTATTTATTTTTCACCTTATTTTAGATATTACAAAATAATAATCATCTAAATCAATTTTGAAGAAATTCATGTATACCCTTTCAAACAAAAATACAATTAACTAAATCGGTCCGTTTAAAATATGACGGAGTTATTTTGGAGTTTTTAGTAAGTCAGTTAAAAAATGGTCTTACCAACAAAACCAAAATAAACTTGTTGTTCTATAAAAGTAAGTTATAATTATGTACGTTCATGTTTTCCAGTAGGTATAACAATTACAGACCTCCATTTTAAAATAAAAATGTAAGCTAAAATCACATGAATATTCCATCGCTAACATTTTAATCCGATAGCACAGAGTTATGATATAATCCCAGTCTGGGAAACTGTTGTTATATCTATGTTTATAGCTCCCACGTTTAGTTCAGTTAAAATAGTGCAAAACTAACAATAGTTTCAGTTGCATGCCTGTATGTACTTATGTATGTATGTGTGTGTGTTGTGTATCTGGGTCAAAGAATCGGGATTGCTAAACGAGGCGAAGCTGATAGATTTTTGTGCGGTGCGAGATTGTTTTATGGTGTTGTTTTGCGTGTATTTTTTTGGTGAATTTCACTAGCAGATTCTAAGTATGATGATCAAAGTAGTAAAATCGAAAAGTAATAAAAACACAGTGCTGTTGTCTTTTTATTTAAGTTGTCCCGTTATTTAGAAAGAAGATATTAGGTTTCTTGATATAAAATATCAACATTACAATAATTGCCTTATTGTATTTATTATTATTATTACTAGCCTGTGTTTTCCCACTGCAGGGCAAAGGCCTCCCTACTTTCCTTTATTGAATTTAAATTAAAATTAAATTAAATTCATTAATTTCAGGTAGGTACAATCCATATTATAAAAATAAACATAAACTTAATAAATAATAATAATAACATCGATAATATTAACCAAGTATATAGGGTGACTGGTAATTAGTGACCGATACTAAAAGACGTAATTGTATTCATGATTTCAATAAACTTTCCCAAAGAAACTCTTTTTTACACACAATAACTTAAAACACAATAAAATAACGAAAAAAAATACCCGCGTGCGCGCCTGCACAAATAGGCACGATCTATCAGCTGATAGTCTGACCTCGGGAAGAGCCAAATCTACTAGTAGCAGTAGTGTCACACGCTCCCTCGCCACCCCCACTGCTCCCGTTGTGCAGTACTGTCGTAATTAAATTAATTGAAAGTTAATTCAATTTTTCAAATTCAATTTATTCAAATTTATTTATTTTAGGACAACTAAAAAATCCAAAGGTTAGTATACAAACAACTTAAAAACTATTGTTAGTTCAAACACTTACAGATAGAAATAGACAATCACATACATCTAATCCTCTAAGTAGGTACACAAAATACATAAAATACCCCTGCGCTGAGACATCCCGCCGATTCCCGCCCCGTCAAGATAACCAATAGGGAGATACCTCCCTAGAGACCACCAAACGAGCGAAATGCCTCAACACAGGTGCACGTACATCCTCAGCTATCGTTTTCAGGATGCTGTTGTGACTCCCCCGTACCCTCCTCATAAGTGAGACGACTTTTTTCCGAATGACGGCATGAAAACCATCAGTCTGAGTCTGCGTGAACATCCCGGAGGCACTGCAGAAACGAGGAAGTCCCAACATCATCCTGAAAATGTTATTGTACTGGACGCGCAGAGTGTTCATGGATTTCTTTGTATGACTAACCCATAGACCACCCGTGTACATGCCCTGACAATATGCCTTAAATAGAGTGATCTTGACTTGCTCCGTACAGCGGGCGAATCTACGGGCCAGCATGTTGCCACGGACTGACAGAGCTCTGCGCTCCCTCTCTATGTCGACATCATCTTTAAGGTCGTCGGTAAGGTAATGTCCAAGGTACTTGAACTGCGCCACCCTATCTAAACTGTTACCATTCAAACTAATGGGTGGAACGGTTTGAGGACACTTACCGGCGGCCTTAAAGACCATGTACTGACTTTTCTTTACGTTGTAAATAAGACCATGTGACTCGGCATAGGCTTCACAAACTTTCAGCATCTCTCCGAGCGCCCCAACAGTGGGACTCAGCAGCACCATGTCATCCGCGTAGCTGATATTATTAACGCTAATACCACCCACCCGGCATCCAACACGCATGCTGCTGAGTTCCACTATGAGATCATTTACATAGAGGCTGAAAAGCTTTGGGGATGTTAACCCCCCCTGCCTCACGCCGCACTCCAGCCTGTACGACTCGGAAAGAGTGCCTGACCATTTGACACAGTTCGTCTGGTTATTGTACCAATATTTAAAAATATTTAACATCGCCACCGGCATATCACTGTCCTCCAGCTTCCTCCAAAGCACCTCGTAAGACACGAGGTCAAAGGCCTTGGAGAGATCCAGAAAACAGGCATACACCGGCGTCTTGCGATCTGTGTAGTACTGGACAGTGTGTTTGAGACTTAAGATTGCGCTCTCAGTAGATAGTCCGGGCCGAAACCCAAACTGCGCATCGTGTAGTTTTAGATACTTTTGCAAGCCAGAATCAAACAGACTGTCCAGCACCTTTGCTATCACGGTCGCGAGGGAGATCGGGCGGTAGTTTTCCTTATCTGAGATGTCACCTGTCCTGTTCTTCAATATGGGCACCACTGTGGTTTTCATTAGGTCAGCTGGAAGGTACGCATGACTGGTGCACATAGAAAATAACAGAGACAGGACCCTCGGGAGGTGCACTCCAGCATATTTCAGGTGTTCGACGCTGAGCCCGTCATGCCCAGGAGATTTGCCCTTAGTCATTCCTTTAATAAGAGCACTGATTTGGCTTGCTGGGAAACGCAACAAAGGCTCCTCTCCCAGGCTGCAGGGCGCAGTGCCAACATGCGCGGTAGGAGGACCGATCGGCGATAGAACTCTAAAATGGTTGCTAAACATATTAGCGATCTCACTCGGATCGCTTAAGCCGCTCACACTCACCGGGAGGCCAGGCTTAACATCCAATTTTTTGGTAGCTTTCCAAAACTGAGAAAAATTTTTAGTAGCTCGACACTTCGCTATCACATCCATTTTAAGTTGATCTTGGTTCTTTCGACACCACTTTAGCCTGCCTTTAAAAATGTTACGAGACTCGCGCATTTGGTCGTAAACTATGCCCACCGATGGTCGATTATGAAAAACCCACGCCTTATACTTAAGCCTGGCATCCCAATGAGCTTCCCTTACATGTTTGTTCCAGCCACACAGTACCTTTTTCCGACATTTAACATTTTTTCTACCCTTGGTTAGGATAGCCCCCCTTTTTAAGACCTGCACTATTCGGTCGTATAATGAGTCTATTATTAAATTGTGGGCACTAAAGTTACATGTCCCGTGGCTACAGTCAGTGAACTCAGAAGGAAAATCGATGGATCGCAACCCCTCCTGACATAAGTCATGATATTCACTAATTTGCGATTCATCTCTCTCCCCCCAGAGCACTGCATTCCTAGGCATGTCAGAGTTACATAGCTTTGGCCTAATCGTATCTAGATCGCATTCAATATATATGGGAAGATAGTCAGACACATATACGTCCTCTAATATACCAACATTTGTAATGGTTTGCCAAGCTGACAGGGAGACCACACAGTGATCTAGCCACCTCCTACTATCGTGATACTGGTCCACATAAGTGTACCTACCCGAATCGGAGCTTAGTCTCTTCACATCTGCACATACCCACGACCTATCCAAGCAATACCTTTCAAGCTCATCATAAAACAGTTCCTTGGGGTGGGCATTAAAATCACCCAACAAAAATACTGTTTCGATGTCACTACTCTCTTCAATGGCACTAATCTCACCTAACACCTCCGAGAAAATAGGCAAATTATCTGTGGACTTCACAGGCATGTACACGGAAAAGACTAAGATCGTACGCCCCCCGATTGTCGCCTTAATTGCAGTTAGTCGGGCACTACTACATTCTACAACAGAAACCATATCAAAAACTCCCTTTCTCCAGAGAATAGCCACCCCACCGTATGGTCTCCCTCTCAGTAGACCGGCTGATGTGTCCACAGCAGACTTTCCTGTATATTCAAACTCATACTAATACTCAACTAATACTTACGTATAAAAAAAAGTCTCTTTGGGAAATATATTTGTATTCATGAGTACAATCACGTGTTTAACTATCGGTCACTAATTACCAGTCACCCTATACATATAGTAGTCGCTTATGTGGGACACTGTATGTTACTTGTCTGTCACAGCAGTGCCTCACGTAAAGACAGTCCAATCTACTGGCTATCATGCTCAGAACGGCATTGGAGCTGGATGGCCCTCTGCATACAAGGGACGCGCAGCGCTTCCGCATGGTCGCATGGAAACAGTACCTGCAGCGCTGCATTTATTGACAGAATACTTTCTTTTTCTATCAGTCGAGTCGGTAATAGTCACCCCGGAACAGTCTTACCTGCATTTTGATTTTTGCAGAATAGCAGGACGTGCATCGTGTCGTTACAGGTAGTCTCTGTAGCTCGAAAGTCTGACCTGTTAAACCAATGGGTATCGTGTTACTCAATCGCTGAGTCGTGGAGGTTAGATAACCAGTCACTCCTTGTAAAACATAGTATTCAGCTGCAACCAGTTGGAAGCTGTAAATCGATCCCAACATAGCTGGTTAAAATGGCTAGACAGATGATGATGAATCTTATATACATTTTCCGATATTAAAAACCCTCAAACATCGCACATATTTCCATCGAACACTTAATGAAGACACCTCTAATTAACGATTAAGGTAACAACTTCACTGCATATCAAAATGGCGTGCTGATCCATTTAGCAGGAAAGCACACAGATTTGTCAAGCGAAGGTATGCAACGGCCCCAATTAGTGCCTCTGAGCTAACGAATGGGAATTCCGAAGAAGACCCACGCCGGCTAATAAGGTAACCTGACTACTTATGTTGCCGTTAAAGCCTTTGATTTTAAGGTTTATTATTAGTTTTGTAGCAAAATAGAGGGATGATCTTGTGGTTTAATAATAAGCCGCAAAAGTCGATCGAAGGTTGAGCTACGAGTATGCTTGCCCGTAAAAGCCCTAAAAAGCCCGAGTTAACAAATCATTTCATTCATTTCACATTTCATTTCATTCAAAGAAATCACGCTAGGTACAGACGGCAGCACGTCAAGTTACACAAATGTGTCAAAGTTCTTTGATCGTTTTTCAACTTTATGTCAACACACAATAAGGTTCATATTCAATTGGGAATATTTGACACATTGGGGTAACTTGATGTGCTGGCGTCTGTAGATACTTGAGGTTAGTTCAATGTGGGTACCTATATATTATTAGTTTTATGTTTATTAGGGTGTGTCAACTAATATGTAGCAAATTACACATGTAGTTTAAATGATTGATTTATAATGTCAAAAAATTACTTATACTGTATACATTTAAGTTCTTCCAGCTTAACAGACAGACGTGTTGCTGGGAAGTTTGTTCCGCCGCTTCTTCACACAAAAACACTAGGAAGTGGCGAAGGGCGGGCTTTGTAATTAAGTGGGGGACTGTCTAATGTACTTTTGACGTTACAAAAGTGCAGATTTTCAACTTGATTTGAATTTAGATTTTTTGTTTTACACAGCCATATATTATGTTCAATTTAGAAACGTAATTTCTGGTTTGGGCAACTTTTTCATTTTTACTACTCGTAGATTTACTTCTAAATGACTGCAACTTTGCCTTAATTTATCACCTAACAACATCCCAGTTTTATTCCACGAAACAAAAGCAAATCTCAGTGCAAGATACCATGCATTGCTCTAATTAAGTTTAAACAAAACATGAATCATTAAAAGCGTTGTAATGCGCGCTCCGGGGGTGAAGGCGCGGGTGAAGGGGGTGCGCATCCCCTCTTGATTTATACCCCGATTTGTCGTCGAGCCAAACCGCCCCTGATTCACCGCTGTAATGCCGTGTTTACTGATAAACACAGGAATTCCGAATGGCCGTTGTAAATGAGTTTTCATTAAGTGGCATATTTTTAGGGGGCGAAAAATGGTTGATTGGTTTCAAAAATTGTCTAAAAACTATTAAGATTCTCTGTTGCAGTTCGTATAGGATGGATTTGTAACCGATTGATGGCTATAAGCTCACCTCTATGACATACACAAACATGACGTCACGCCTGCAATCCCTGAAGGGCTAGGCAGAGGTGTAACTGAATACACCCATAGGGGTCGCACTTTACTACATTTACACCTCAATTTAACCACCAGTGGATCAAATCCACGATCTTATGTTCAGCAGTGTCTAGTGTTTTAAATCACTAGATAAGCAATAGTTAAATCAAATGGTTGAAAAGTTAGAAACACTTGATACGAACTGGTTAACCACTGTCCAACCAATATCTAAATTTTTGTGGAGTAAATGCAGCAATATTGTGTAGTAAATAAAAGTAAAATAAAGTATAATAAAAGTATTAATAGTAGTATTTAAAAGATTATGCTAAAATCAAGCTAAATTTATAAAACTTTCAACACCCAGCTTAGTAAAGCGTATTTACTGTTTAAATATATGTTGAGATTTCAGCACTGTATAAACTAAACCAGTTATTTAGGGGTGGCAAAATATTTACAAGCTTGAATTAAAAACGGATTCATTTTATGATTATATTTTTGCCCCGCTATACAAGATTTTCAAATGTTACCTTTATTATTTCTTCTTAATCCATGGAATTTAATAATACCAGCCTTTAAATTCTATTCACATTAAATTTGAAGTTCAGAGTGGCTTATGTGATGGTCATTCAGTGCTAGTCTAGTGGTTAATTTAAGTACTTATATTTATGACTAGCACTTTACTTGCAACTTTGTCAATGTGTATTTAGCACTTTAGAAACCCCTTCACCCCCTCTTAGTTTTGAAAATAAAATATAGCCTACGACAATTAAAAAAATGTGGCTTTCTATTGGTAAAAGAAATTTCAATATCGGTTCAGTAGATCCATAGATTACCCCCTACAACGACACAAACTTTACCTTTTTGTAATATTAGTATAGAAATATAGAAAAGTTTGGGTTACCTCACAAAGTTTTCCTTCACTAATGTCAATGATATCTAAGGGTGTTTCTACACGGTGCATGTAGCTGGAGCAAGTAAAGATGCGGTTTACACGCGTGAGTAATATGCGCAAGCTACTTGTTCAGGTTACTCACTTGTACTTGTACATAATGCATATAAATGGAGCAAGTGAAGAACTGGGCTACTTTTGCGCAAGCAGTACGGACAAGTTATTTGCTCGTGGTCAAGAGCTACATGCGCAAGTGTACGCCACGGTGTACGCGGGTTAGTTGCGCGGGTGACTCGCTTTGTTACATGCTCGAGTCGCTAGACCCGCACATATTTTTAAACGATAAAGTTTTCAATGCACACAACCTGCGCAATTACCTCAATATTCGCAAACTACTTGCACCGTGTTGAAACACCCTAAGATAAACTTATAAAGTACTTTACAAAAGATTTTATATCACAAATAAACGACACTACAGACTATTTAAACCCATCCATTCTTAGAAGCACTTGAGTGTATAAAATCCAGTAGTGTAACTCTTGGAGTGGGTAAGTCGGTCGTAAACCAGGAGTATGTACGTGACCGCAGGCGCCGTGGTAATATAACTCATGAAGGCAGATTGCAATGCTGTGTCTGTAAGTAGTGTTTAAAGTGTTATTACACCTGTGTTTGTTGCCAGATAAAATATTGTTGGTTTACACGGGCGATTGTCGGCGACTCAAAATCAAAAAATCAAAATCAAAAGTAAGGATCAGCACTTTTTGAACGTCAAAAAAACGACTGAAAGTTGATCGTGGATTGCAAACAATTGTTTTAGTGTAAGTAAAAAAAAAAAAGCCATACATAGTGTGTAGTCGCATATAATAGGTATCATAGGTAGGAGAAAGATGTAATACCTACGTAAAAAGGTTTCGTGTTTCTTTTGTTACGAAAAAATTGTAAATTCATAATTACTACTTACCTACCAGTAGTAGAATCCTTCACTCTTTTTTTGGTCCTATTTTCTTAAAAAGGAATACAAAGATTTCGCTCAGCGTATTAATACTCGTATATAGATTGTTTATTATTCAGTTGTGTTTTCAAAAGTTGGTCTATTAGTGTCATACAATTTTTGACACCACCAAACAAATGAAAAAGACAATAATATCTCATGAACATTACGTTTAACAGAGTGTTTATTTCTATCGTGATTCGATTCTTGGCTTAGGTAAGCTAGTCGAAATATCTGTCTATCCTGCTTAGTTGCTTTTTATAAATAAAACACGGTTTTTTGTAAGTAAAATAATTTATCTCAACCCGTCGCAGACTACAAGCAAACATCTTCCACTTAACTTCCCCTTCCACACCGTGCAATTATTTCGTATTTCAATTACCAACACGGTGTCATCAATAACAACATAATTATGCACACAACGAACACGACACTACCGTGTTGATGTCTAGTGGTGGCTCATTAAAATGAATTATATGAGTTAGTACACGACCGGGCCGTTGTAAATCATCGCTCACTTGTGCTAAACTTGTTCGTTTTATAGAATGGAGATTATTTATTGAGTGTTTAGGCTGGTGGCTGCGCAAATAAAATACAAGTAGTTTGAGTAAATTTGTCTCTTCTAATTTCAGACCATGTATGATTATGTACCAATTATTTGCCATGGTTAAAAATTACCACATGCTTTGGTAAATAAATGCGAACATAAAATTTAAATTCATCAGTTTTAGCAGTCGGTATATGGAATAAAATAAAGTAATACGCGAAGTTACTTTTTTTATTATTATTGATAGGCACGCGTTTGACCACTATCTCACCTGATGGTAAGCGATGATGTGGTCGACGATGAAGCACGCTTGCCTAGAAGCAACCTGTTCACTCTTGACTTGAAGACCCCTAGGTTGTAGCTATCAGGAAACAGCGACTCCGGCAGGGAATTCCACTCTTTAGCTGTTTGCACAATGAATGTGTTTCCAAAGCGTTTAGTACGTATGGTTGGGATAATATCTACCATGTACCGGTGGCGCAGCGCCGTACGTCTGGTGGTCCGATGATGAAAAGGGCTTGGTGGAATTAAATCGTACAATTCCGATGCACACTCTCCGAAATATAACCAATAGAAAACCGACAGGCTAGCAACTTGGCGTCGATGCTCAATTGAAGTTTTGACTCAACGAGTGCATCATTGCCGATGATCTTCTTGGCTCGTTTCTCAATAGACTCTTTTCTGAACAATTTTACCTGGATTAATTAATAATAATATAACACTACAATATACTGTAAGATGTTGCATGTTTTTGTATGTTTACTATGTTTAAGCAAATAAATAATCTTTGTCTTAACCACAATTTTCACAGAGCGCCATCTAATCCTATACTAAACAGAGTTTGTACTCGACAATTATATAAGGAAATACAAACATAATGTTAAATTGATTTTTTACACCCAGACACAGAACCAATTATTATTCTGCTTATCATAGAAACACAATTATGTCCTGGCTAGAAATCGAACCTACGACCTCTGGTATATCAGTCAGGACAACTAACCACTAGACCTACAGGCCAGTCAAAATTTAGTTTCATTTACAGTGTAAATCATACTAGAAGTGTTGCAAAGTTTGTTGTTGTGAAAGTTAGATTAGAATGTTCGGTTTAAGGTTTGATTGGAAGAGAGATTTAGATGGGTTTTTATTTTAAACATTGAGCTCGCGAAAAGGGCTCCCTGACTTCACCTGCGAGATAGTTTTCTTTAATTCTTCAATACAGAGTAACATTATTACAATGTGCCGCATGATCTGATATTCATTTATTATCGTCACTACAGCATAATTGGTGGCCACCTGTTCAACATCATAAATAGGAATTGCAACATCTACCCATTGACCAGGTTTAAATGTAAAAAGAGTGTTCATAGATAGCTACAAAACCTAGACAACGGGGACACTGAACATTTACTCAAAATTACCTCTTAGACACTCACTTGTACACATACAGGACTTTTAATCTCTTTTCTAGTAGCTATTCACATACACACCTTTAAACAGACACTCACATTTTTTTAAATCTACGTCTGCAATGTTCAATCTATATTTGTTTTTTTTTTAATTATTATTTTTGGTTTTTTTTTAACGGTTTTTACTTTTATTTTCTATTATTTTCTGTGACATTTAAACTGCTCCACCGACCCTGCCACTGTCTTCTCTCACCAATGTTTCATTGTTGTGTCATCACTACTGTTGGAACACACAAAACACAAGTTAGATCTTACTTTGAGTACCAGAGTCCAAAATACACTAAATCTATACAAACATAACATTGTCTTACTGATAGTGAGAAATGATATTGTTCACATTATGCAAAATAAAGTATTGTTTTTGTTATAATGTAGTTTATTAACATTGGACGAAATCGCAGGAGAAGCTAGTGTAAAATGAAGCTAAAATAATATATTATGCCAGTTCTGAATACAGAAAAATCTGCCGGCTACACAAACGTTCAGAAAAGGAACCGGCAAAATAATAAGGACCGTATCAAAAAACCTAACACACTGCAGTCTTTATACCGCACGGTGGGCCGAACTTAAAAACTCTGGACAAAAAACGCCGACCAACGCTAGTCGGTTTAACTGCCAATATCACTGTCATTTGTCTCTGGCCAGCTTTGCGAAACAAAAATTTATTTTGCTGTTCCCAGACCCTACTTTCGACTCCACTACCTACACAATAGAGGTAGAAATACATTTTTGTAAATGGTGTTTAATAAAATTGTACGCCAATAACAGGCTCTGTGACATGTACGTTTTGAAAGCGTTTCACTTTATGTCTATAATTGCGTTAGGCACTGAAATATTTTTGAGTGGTCATATTGAAGTTTTTGACTTAAATGGTTTAGTTTTTGTGCACTGTGCAAATAACAAAAGAGGTTTGTCATTGAAGTTTTTATATCCGTCAAAGCGAGTACATGGTTGACATTTTACGAGTGTTTCATGAAATATAAACTGGTGTAATGTTTTGTTAGTTTAAGCCCGAATGAAGGATATTTGTACAGAGTTTGGTAGCAATAAATTCACGGTGCATTGTTGGAAATTTTACTATCGACTGTTGTATGAAATATTTTTACTGTTTAATCCCGGTTGTGTAGTTTTGTGATTTGTTTTATTTTTAATATTTCCTTGTACCTATAAATAAAATGTAAACATGAAAGACGAGCAAGTACAGAGGCCAGCACATCAAGCTGAAAAAAATCTTTGGTAGTTTTTCAACTTTATTACAAAAGAATAAGGTTAATTTTTACTAAAACAAATTAGATAGTTTAGGATAGCTTAAAGTGTATCAAGTCATTCCTAAGTATAATCGAATACCTATAATCTTGAATTTTAAGTGTTTATATGCGAGAAACAAGTCTTATTGAACTGACCTTATTACCAAAATATGTCCAGTGTGATCAAAGCAATTTCAGAAGGAAACCTGATGTTTGAATTTCGTTAAAAGTGTTAAGATTAAAGCAAAATAAACATCAAATGAAAAGTACAATATAACGTTACGCAATTAATAAAAAATATAAGGATAAAGAATAAACTTTTTTACAGTTCATTTTTAATTAATGCTCCATCAATTATAATATTAACGTTACATTTTTCCTTAATGAGAACATTTCGTAACCATTTTATATCTTGTGAGGGAGATTATTATTGCAGAAATTATACTTCACGGGAGTATAATTTTATACTCTTTGGAAAATCTTTATTAACGTGCAATTTGTGTCACATTCATCAGATTTTTATTCTATAGGTTACATCTCACTATTCACTGCAAAAGGAAATCTTAGATAAAGGGGATCTTAGGCCAACAGCCATGTCTAAAAACCTAAGGCTTAGAACGTTTATTAAGATTTATTTTGGAAGGAAAGCACTAACTACCTACAACATACTGAACATGACTATTTAGTTAAATAGTCATGACGTGTAATATATATTTATGTAAATAGTACACCACAATCTACCTACCTGCTCATCTTTTCTTCTTCACTATGAAGTCCATCCAAAGGTTGTCCGTAAGAGATCGCTTTTAGCGATGATATTAAGGCCGCCCATTGTATCACCCTATGTAGCCCTTAAAGTTATAATTTGTATTTTTTTTTTGGTGAACAATAAAGAGTTTTCTATTCTTATAAATTATTAGATAGCAGCATTTTGTTAAAACTTGTTTTTTTTACAAACTACCCGAAAAGTCAAAAAGTCTTTATAGATTACGTCAGCGAGCGTTTAGTTCTGATGTTGGTAGAAAACAACCAACTTGATGTTAGTGCACAATTACTTGAACTGGTACACAAGCGTATTCACTCTTTAATTATTGTCATATGGTTTAATATGCTAAACATTACGTGCTAAAGTTGTTTACTAAACTGTTTTACATGCTACCAACCTGTATATACTACCTACCTTTATATGCTACGTGACTATCTTAATCTGCATTCTATTCAACTATGGTAAGTGACATCTGACATCACATCACATAGTGCTTTTAGGTAATCGGAAGTTTATCGTTTAACAGGTTAAAAGCAATTATTTTTAAATTCTTTATCTAAGATACATGTTAAAACAACTTCAAATGTTTCTTCTCATCACCATCTCTACGAAAACATTCAAACTACCTATACTTTTTAATTTCACAGTTTTAACCGCAACCCGTAATTGTTTTCCTTTGTCGCAAAGCAAAAACCGCAGTTTTCAATATCCACTGTCTCAGCTGAGCAATTCTCATAAGAATTTTCTATTTCGCAATCAAAATGGGAACAATTGTAGATTGTCAACCGTCGCTGTCAAAGTTGACAGTAGCTGTCACGCCGTTCAAAAGACAAGATGTTTCGAAATGTCCTCATCTTTTTTGCAATTCTCATTTATCGGATTTTATACCTACTTTATGCTCGCTTTTGTTTTTTTTTCTTGACATCTTTGGCTTATGAATCGTTTCGGGTTTTGTATTTGAAGAGGGGATGATAAAGTGGACAGTGGGTGTATTTATTAAAAAACTTCCTACGTATTTTGAATTTTTGTGATCTCTTTTTTTGCTTACGTTAATAAGGTTTTGTTTATTTATAGCAATAGAAAAGAGTATTGTGGATGTCATTTTGAAATTAAAAAAGTTTTCACCACGTAAGCAAAGTGCACAAGGCTTGTAAGTATGATCTGTCTTGATGTGATTTTGATCTTATATGGAGGAAATGCCTACCACTCCTCCATAACCCGTTTACTGTGTAATACGATACCCATTAATAAGACCATTTGTCTGATAATCGGGTTTTTGACTACCCGTAACGTCTGACAAAATCTACACATGACAGCTGGGACCTGTCAATTGTCACTTGTAAGTAGTAAGTACAGACGCCATCACATCAACCTACCCCAATGTGTCAAATTTCTTTGAACGGTTTTCAACTTTATTCTAAACACAATAAGACTCATGTTCAATTGAAAAAAGTTGACAGTTTGGGGTAGATTGATGTGCTGGCGTTGTGCTTTCTAAGGTACAGACGGCTACACATCAAGCTATACATTTCCAGTTTACGCTGACTTCGCAATGTAGGGAAATCCAATTCAATACGAGATCAGCTTCCACTGGAAATGCATAGCTTGATATGTAGCCGTGTGTACAGAGAGGCCATGTTTAAGAAAGCACATTCCTTAACAAAGAAGAGCTACCCGTGCGGTTCAATTAAAAACTTCGTAATACAATCCATACAGAAACAGTTATGGCTGCCTGCGATGACATAAAGAGCAAAAGTACACATATACATTATGCTCACGTATATTAAAACCATGGAAACATAAAGTACAATAAATACTCGTTTCCTCTCACAATCACAAATTTTCTCCCATTCAACTTTATAATCACAATACATGAATCAAGCTGTCGACGAGCGACGTATTATCTTCTAAACAGTAAATCCACAAAGTTTTTAACGGGAAAAGTAACCATTCCCGAACTCATTCTACATTATATTGCCGTAAACAAACGTGCCACATGTTGCAAAAGTACCTCATACTTTCCTCTAGTACTGGAAATAAATGACTTAAAATGGCCGTAACTCTTTTAGTCTGTGGCAGCATTGTACCGCGCCGGGTCCACAGCCTACATATTTTGTTACTAATTACATTTTTTTACGAGGGACTTTTTACAGCGATACTGAAAGGTACTTAAATAATGTTTTAACGTATATTGGTATTCGAACGTTCGCCGGTAATTATTGTGTTGCTGGAAATTTAGTGGTGTTCGGGAAACGGTTCTAAATTATCGCGAAATGTTGTGTCTGTATTCGGGTTAGCGAAATAATTTACTAATTTTATTTAGGTAAGCTATTTACATTGCTCCGCATGGTGTTTATTTATTATTGTGTATAATAGTTATTGCTTGTCTGTTTATTTGCTAATTTCGCTTGTTTTGACAAGGATTTTCGCAATGTTCTCATGATACTATTATATCTGTAACTGTTTTAAAATATTTATAAAGCCTATTATTAAAAACTTGACAAAGAAAAATTACTATACATATTAGTTACACTTAGTCAATACCCCACAGCCTACAAAGATACCAAAAAACCCAGTACACCAATTTTTTCGCCCATCCCTCCACCTTAATTTAAACTTACTTTAATTTGACGCCAATCTTGCAGCAACTTCAAAAACTGATTCTATTTACGTCATTTCAGTTTAATTAAGAAATTTATGAAACTTGTCCACGGTGTTCATTTTAAAACGTCGTAACTCTATTTCGCGATTGTTCGTCCAAGTAATTGCGAAGTCGGAACTATCCTGTATTTAGCCGAGGACGACGGTTTAACGCCTTTGCTAACTCGTTATGAATAGTAATTTTTGGGTGTACTGAATTTCGTAGTCTGTGTCTGTAATTATGTTTTTTTTGTAGCGAGTATTCTGTGTTAAGGAAGTTATTACTGTTTGCTTGCTATGGTAATTATTGTTTTCTTAGAAAATAACATCAGTGGGAGTTACTTCTTGTGTATTTTACTTTATAATGAGGACACAGAAATTAATTAATGTAATAATTATACTTTATACTACACTTAAATTAAATTCCAAAGAATATTAAGTATATGTATTGTTGGCCTTCAGGCACATATCCTAGTTATTTACTAATTATACCTTATATAAGTACTTAGATTTTTTTAATTCGCCATCAATCATTTTTTCTCCTATATTTTATAATAACATACCTCCTGTGTAGATAATCGTTTTCTGGTCTTCCTTATAATCTTTCATTTACACACCACAGAAATTTAATTTAAGACATTCAAGTATACAAGTCATTAACCTCGTTGGTCTAATGGTCGCCAGTCCTACTGCTGAACATGAGGTCCCAGGATGGATCCCCGAGTCGAGTAAACTGTTCTTGAGTTTTTTCATCTGGAAATTCTTACTTTCAGCCCGAAGTCTGGATTTGGGCCCGCTTGTAGTGGCAATCCGCTCGCCCCCTTGTGACATGAGACTTAGGTACAGACAGTTCTGCCTTATCTTCGGACGTAAAAAGTGTGAAGCTATGATTAAAAATTATCGTTATCTTTTACGTTTAACCGTTTGGATAAAAGTAAAATTAGACACATTCATACTCAAAACTGTAAATTTCAATTTTAATCAAAATATAATCCAAATTATCGTTAATTTTTTACGTGTTGTTTACACAATTACTCGTAAAAGCAAGAATACTCGAAGAAGTTACCCAAAATAAAATTGGACAACGTCTTAAGAGGGAAATTTTCGGTGTCCGACTTCCACTGCTGGCCAGTTTAACCCACTTAGCTGGATAGTTGGCTTAAGTTGGCTAATTCAATAACCTCAGATACGAACCGAATTAAGTGAGGAGTTAATTTTTAAAATGGCGGAAGGGTTTGGAGCGTCGCGTCGTCGTGCGAATTTTGTTCGTGAAATGAAATAACGTTGAAAAGGCGGAATGTTTTAATATTTGTGAAGGAATTTTAGGCAAACATTTACAGTTCTTAGCTGTTTACTAGTAGAAGTTTTGTTGGTTTATTTTCTAATAGAATTAAGTGTTTTAGTATTATTACATTAGCAGCATTTTACAGTCTCATTACGAAGGCCTCTTTTCATACAGGAAAGGCACTATCCACTAAAGCGGAGAGAGGCTGCGGATTAGAGAAACGGAGAAATATTTAAAACCAATAGGACTGCATAGAATTTTGGCTTCGTTTTAGTGGACTATCCTTTTCGTTAAATTTATCCGTTTCTCCGCTTCACAGCCTCGCTCCGCTACAGTGGACAAGCAGCCTTAATCACCATGCTCGCTCAAGGTAAGTTGGCAAATTTAGACTTAAATTGATTACAAGTCTAAGCTATGTCTAATAGAAAAAAGTATCTACATATGAATTATTATTAAAAGTCACATTTAAGTTTACCAGCATTTGAACCTCCAACGGTCAGTATGAGAGGTGATAACTTAAAAAACACTAAACGGTGTAAAATAACTCTAAATTCGGAAGTCTGTGGCTTTGGTGGGTTTGTCTTACTCATGATGGGCCACCGACTTCCGAATTTAGAGTTATTTTACACCGTTTAGTGTTTTTTTTGAAGTCGGTTTTATTTTTTGCAAAAAAGTTTTTTATTTTTCCATTTTTAGTTGTTACCATAAAAATATTTGCCATGAATTTATTTCATATTGTTAATATTGTTTACAATACATAATATGTCATCCTAATAGGGTTTTCCACTAATCCCTAATAAATTAAAATTAACATACCTAACTGACGAAATCTAGGTATATTGTACCCACCTGCGTACCCCTCAGAGCATACAGGCGTGATGATACGTCATTATGTTGTATAAACAATAAACATCCAAGCGATTCCAGCAATCACGACAGATTTGCCGTTTATTTTTGAAGAGTTCCGTTGTATATCTCCGAAGATCAGCACCGGATCTTCACCAAATTAAAATGGGACCACCTCAGGAGTATACTCTTTCAAATA
Organism: Euplexia lucipara; assembly: GCA_921972225.1. Lineage (NCBI taxonomy): Eukaryota > Metazoa > Arthropoda > Insecta > Lepidoptera > Noctuidae > Euplexia > Euplexia lucipara. Next base: position 19,947,137 of record OV179161.1, read on the forward strand.
AAAAAAGAATTTTGAGAATCGGTCCACAAATGGGGGAGAAATCAGGTAACGTACATAAAAAAAAAAAAAAAAAAAAATACATACACACGAACATAGAACCTCCTCCTTTTTTGAAAGTCGGTTAAAAATACTACACTGTTCAGATTGTAATATGACAAGATAGTATATAAAAATGAATAATTGTTTAATTGAAGTAACTTTTAAAAATGTCCAAAAATCTCCACGAAGCAATGCATTTTCAAAATACGAAACAAACCACAAAACGTACTTCTTCAACTTAGTTACAAGTAGCGCCATCTAGCAGTTCACGCCGCAACCTCTTCAAAGAACCACCAAACAAGGTTAGCTCGCGACGCCCCAATTGGATAGCGCTGCTGGTTTAATAACCAGCGAGCAAAAATTATGGATGAGGTATTTAATTAATTCAGAGACTATGGCAATGTGTGCTAATATCTTTTTCAAAACATAAATTATGAGCTAACCAGCTGATTACAAAAGATCTTTGGTGTTTTATTAATTAGGTTTACTATACGAAATTTAAAAGATACAGACTTATTTTCACCAATAATAGTGATGGTGTTAGACAATATTGCTGTTGTACATATTAGTATCGCCTTGTTTCAAACTATTAGGTACCTTCTCCAAAATACTGCCTATAATTTTATTATCTACTGTGTACGCTCTAACTTTTGAGCGGTGATGTGACTTTGTACAGTGGTGTTATTGGATGTTTGGTCTTTTAATCTTTAAAATAGCGAAAATATTTTAAGATAAAGAAGGTTCCTTTATATGTTTCATTAACGAGAGTACAAATGTGTTTCAATGAATAAGGAGCAAAGTTATTTCTGACATGAGTAATGTGGAGGTTAAACTAGATGATAATGATGATGATGATAGTTTATTCCGCAATTTTTAGTATAAAGGAGTGTTACTGTTTATGAGAAATTTTTGTTTGATTTAAAACCGAAATATTTTCACGATTATTTATTAATTCCTACTTTTCACGATTTATTTCAGTAAACACGATTGTCCTGTGCAACCACCAGACTTCCCTAAATTGTTTTAAAGCTTTGATAATGTAATCTAAATTCATTCATAAATTATTCAAAATTATTCAAATGAAAACTCATAAACACCAGATTATAACACTAACAAATTAAACAAAATGCAAATCTATCAGAAACAGCGTCACATAATCCGGTTGCAGCCGCCTTAGTCTGGTTATAACTGGTTCGCGCCGCTTTCATCCGGCTATAACCGCTCGAGCAAAGATTACAGGGTGCTTTACCAACTCGCGAGGGCTTATTAAGCATCTAGAGGCGAAAATGTAAATTAGCAGCGAAATTGCGAAGTGATGTTCGACTTAATGACACTCATTCGCTTTCTTGAGTGTGTTAAGTTCAGTCTGCAATCAGCTCGTGCGAATGTCTTTACGTTTTGCTAATAGCAGCCACTTCTGTTAACGTTTAAGTCTATGTACGCCGGGGAACAATGTTGTATTGCAGTAATGCGTTGTTGGTATTTTTACGTAGGATAATATGTGGGTGTAAACAGTTCGTTAGCTGTAAATATTTGTTAGTTTTTTTGTGAAAATTGTTTTATAAATACTCGAACTGTCGCGGCAAGCGTAGAGCAAGAGCTCGTATATTAAAAACTACGAACCAACGAGTGACTGAATTATTTCACTGGTATCAGGATGTGTAAAAATACATATAATTGATAGATATAATCACTTTATCAAGACCACATCTAATAGATAAACTCTAGAATACATCAATGAGATAACTTCTAGCATTAATACACATACAACTCGCACACTAAAAATAACCCATGGCAAAATTTCAAACACCTGTAAGCCCACAACTAAGTAAAACCGTGTACACACAACCCCTAACACCATAGACTAAAACCCAAACTTATTTTTCAGCCACTAGCGTTGACGGCAATTGAATTAGCGCCGAGTTCGTATGCCCTAGACGTTATGCCCCAGCCACACGTTACACGCTCTTAAGCAAACTTTGTAACGCTATTATCAACTTGCCACCACCGCTGCCATGTCAGATCGGTAATGGAACCTTCGGAATACAATCTCGTTGGACTCCGGGACTTGAGAACTACAGTTCCGCGAAATTGGACACGACTAACGTCCGTGAAGTTAGGGGGTAAACTCTTAGTGGGATAGTTTGTCGTGCCCGCATGCGGTTGCTTGCAGTGACCCATTGTGATCTCATCATCATCACCAACATTATTTAAAAGGGGAGTAAATAGGTTTTTAAAGGGTCGGCAACGCGCGTGTTACGCCTCTGGTGTCGCAAGTGTCCATAGGCTACTGGAACCGCTTACCATCAGGCGGGCCGTAAGCTTGTTTGCCACCGTCGCGTCGTCGTGGTATAAAAAAAAATAAAAACATAAGTTCAATTCATGCAAACCAAATTATCAGCGTGTAAGAGATGTTAAAAGTCAAAGTAAATAACTACAGATCATTATGAGAATCATAGATCATTTATCAAGAAGTAGCCATTAATGATTTTTTTTTAAATAAAACGTTGAACAATACTTTAAATTTCTCTTGTGTCATGGGTGTTTACGATCATTTAAACTCACAGCCACCACCAGACCAGGGGGTCGAGTCTGCTATTGTAATCGTGTCTCAATGACCGGTCAATGATCGATTTTTGACGTATAACAGAATAGAATAGAATAGAACGTCAAACTTATGACACATTTTCCATACAAAAACTGTCAAAGTTGTCAAATATTCGATCAATGACCGGTCACTGAGACACGATTGCAATAGCAGACTTGAGCCCCTGGAACAACTACCTGTATGCCACGCAAGGAATTCAACCCGAGCCACGCAACGAAATAACTAATCGATCAACCGTACTTTCAATGTTTAACATGATACTCAGTTTTACTAGCCAAATATCACAGAAAAAAAAATACCTTCAAAACATACATTTTACGTCATAGATCGTAAAGGGGCATGTCCATTTCTGTCCATGTTTTTCTCATATATGTAATTAATACTAAAAATATACTAACTCAAAAAAACAACAAGAAAAATGTTTAATGCATTCTAACATTTCCGTTCGGTGGGCAGTAAGTATTATAAAAGTAGGGGTTACATTCTTATATTAAAAAAGGCTCACTAATTTCTATGTGAACATGAAAAAATCAAAATCAAAAGTCATTTATTCAAATTAGGCTGAGGATCAGCACTTTTTGAACGTCGAAATTACATAAGACAGTCCCCCAAAAAGCCCACCCTTCGCCACTTCCTAGTGTTTTTGCTGGGAAGAAGAAGTGGCGGAACAAACTCCCCAGCAACACATCTGTCTGATAAGTTAGAAGAACTTGAATTTACACAGTACAATTAGTTATAATTACAAAATAATTAAAATAAGTTATTCACTACATGTTAGCTAGCACACTCAACATACAGAATACCAGTAATACCTATATAGCTACCGACAATAAAACTAACTTAACTCAAGCAAAAGCAACTGACTAATAAGAATCCTCCAGGTAAAAAGGGTGTGCCAGCTTGCATGTGCAGAGTTGGATTAAATCCATAGATCTGCAAGACAATGTAACAAAATGATAAACTAGAACTGTGGAAGTTAAATAAAACAAAAAAAAAATAGTTAAAGCAATAGCAAAACCAAAGCCATCAAGACGACCAGTTACCACAAGCAGCACCCGTTCACGAGCATAACGCAAAGATCAGCCATTACCCCCCTCGCCATATTAGAGGGAAGGTGAACAATATCCGTTGTTTTTTTTTCTGTGATGTCAATCCGGCTATCATTTGTTTTTTACATATGCACTTCGCCAATGTTTTCTTTTTACCACCTCTATTTAGAATCTACTCTCAGCCATAAATGGTTTATTAATACGCCCCTAAATTGCGAAAAACAATCCTTCAAAAACTCGACGCAACCCAATTTAAATTCACACGTAATCAGATTAAGGTGGCGGCAATACATCACGGAGCATATTTCTCTCATTCATTCATCAAAAGTTGTGGACAATCAATCTTGTGAGGACAATGACACCTCGTTACCAGTGTCATTGTTATATATCACAATTTGCTGGGAAATGATGGGAGCTCATTGACCATGCTGGCCATTTTGGGTAGTTGGACATTTTAATGGCGTTTGCATTGTACGACGGAGAATAGGAGGTGTTTTAGGCTTTGTGGCTTTAGAAGTGTGTGTGAAGTTATTGTGAGCGAGAGAGTGGGTATGTCAGAAGGTAAATTAAATAGAGATGCTTTTGGTATTCGATGTGTAGTTTTTCTGGCGCATAGTCAAGGCTTTTCGAGGGTTAATTGAGTCAGTTCTCTTAAGATCGTTATTACGTCACTATCTTGATATCCAATGTGTTTTTAGCCTTACTTCTTATTTTTATCGTGTGGTTAGTGACTTACCTGGTGTCAAAACTTTAATGCTGCCCAAGGGCCTCTGACTTGGCATCACATGCCCTCGAAAAATATCTCTCAGGCATGCCGGTTTCCTCACGATGTTTTCCTTCTCCGTTTTTGAGTAAGTGATTTATACAATACGCACATGAATTCGAACAGTCAGAGGTGCGTGCCTTGGGTTCGAACTCGAGACCTATGATTTGGCAATCCGCCGATCGCACCACTAGGCTATCACTTATTGCCAGCCTCGCTGTAGTATTACGATTCTGCACCCCTTTTTTAGTAATTCTTTAGTGATAGTTATTGTTTAAATATAACTTTTGCTATGCCTTTGAAGGGTCCACGACTTATTTAAGCTCTAAAGATTTTCCACTAAATATGAATAATATAATACTTTGAGAATCGCCACGATAAGTTTTTTTCTTTGGATTTATTTAAAAGTACTATCAAGAATCAGAAGTAATTTTTTTGCTATCAATGTGGGTAAAAAATAAGCTGTACATTGTAAAAAGTGTGATATAAGCACACAAATATACAGAGGCGGATATTAGACACCAAATCCAATACAGTTAAAGGTGCAATTGGGTATAATAAATAGATCACAAAAGTCTTATAAATAAGTAGGAAACAATATTAAGAAAATAAGAAAAGAAACACGCAAGCCGCCCTGTCGCTAGCCAAACAACAACGAGCCCCTAGCAACGGGGTTGCCAGATTTGTCGCCAACAGCGGACTTAAATGCCATAGGCATTTTCTACCAGTCACGTATAGGTCATGCAGAGACATACAATAACAACGGTAGGTGCAATTCCGCAAGTAATACAAATTAAAATACAAATAAAAATAAATAGATTAAAGCAATTTCCTAACAACTTTATATAAAAGCATACACCTTAACATTATGTTACACACATGACTATGTATCTGGTTTTACAAAACAAGGACAATGTTAAAGGTTTCATTGGAAAATCGCTCGACCCAACACAAGGCTAGCAGTAATCGCGTTAACTGGTAAACTGGACTGGAACATCGCCAGATTGAAATGATGTTACACTAGATTTGTTACCTTGGCTTTCAATGTGATTAGGCAACGTTGACTTTGTTCAAAAAAGTTGTTTATTGTGAGTTGGTCTTAGTTACTAATACTCTTTAATTTTAAGCTAGCCATGTATGATCGTGTATTGTAAAAACCATCGTTTTGTCAGCGTCTGGTGGTCGTAACAGCTGTTGTGCCAAGGTACCAGGTTCGATCCCCGGGTCGGGGGATTAAGCTTTTCATCTGGGATTTCTCAATAGCAGCTTGGAGCCTGAATCTGTGCCCATATGATGGCAATGGGATCGCTCACATAGGAGTCAAATACAACTAGCAAAATATAGGTGTTTTACAGGTCACTCACAACTACACACACACACACACATACATACTCACACAAATATTGTATGTTTATATGATAATATTTAAATATTGGGTATGAAGGCTCCAATCACTATTTTTGTTGTACAAGACTTATGTTTAAGAAATAAATGATTTTTGTTTTTTTTTATTATTTGATCTCTGCTTAACTCTCTGGGGATTACTGGCGTAATGTCATGTAGGTATTGTACAACATTTGTTTAATCAGGGTGTCCTAACTAACACATATTGTTTTTTTCTACCATGACTACGGATTAAAATGTAGGCCAAAACAACTACCTACACCACAAACTTACCAAGCCCATAAATACAAAAGTCAATATCCCAGCTTACCAGCGAACATCTTCCACTCCTGGGTTCGCTCAACACCCTCGGGATGGCTAACCCCAACATATCTTTAGACTAGACGAGACTGGGTAAATCGAAAAACTTTAAATGGGTCCAATTTCCAGCCCCCCGCCACCCCGCAGCCATGCCCCGCGAGACGTGGGGCAATTAAAAGAATTGCCCCGCTACGATTCAGTCCAACGACTAAAGTTGAAAATATAGTGGCGGATATTTTGGACGTAGACGTTGCAGATGACTTATTTATTTATATTTAATTTTTTGTATACAACTGTCTGGAATTTTAATATTGCGGACTTTGTTCTGAGCCCTTTCCTTTGCTCTTTGCATTTTTTTTTTTAACATACCAAATTTTATTTTCAAAACCTTAACTATATTAAACCAACACTAAAAAAAAAACATAACTAACCCTAAAAAAAAAATTACAAAGTATCAGAAAATTCCTCTGCATCGCTGCCATTCTTTGCATTGGTTTTAAAAGCGAGTCTTCTATCTGAGGCCATTTATTTCCCGGAAGACCAGTCTATTTTTAAGCGTAGATGACATTATAGACAATTAGAACTGCTTTTTGATTGATTAATCCCGTGACTCTATAAAGGGAGTAAGAGATCTTGATTATGTTAAGCACATACCTGATTAATAAATAGTTTCTTAAGACATTATTATTTTTGTCAATCCTGTTAGAGATGTCAAATAAGGGCATACCTAGAACTTTACCGTATTTTTATATTTATATTATTGTATCCATATTAAAAATAAGTAACAGTCGTGGGATACTACTACTTTTCATGTATATTGTTCTGAATAAAGATATTAATTAAAAACAATTTACATAATAAAAAGAAGTGAAGCTGAATAAAGTGTCTAAAAATCGTAGCAGGTGTCGTTCTATAGTTTCTGCCTACTCCATGGGAAGAAGGCGTGAGTTTAAATGTATGTATACGTAGGGGTATGGACCACCGTAATAAAATGAAAATATCTTGATAACTTCTTTATTAAAATATTTTGTAACTTCTTGTATGTACAAAACGTCTTTACTTCTTGACACCCGCTCGTCATCCTTTTTTCCTTCTTCCTTTTTCAAAATATTCAAATGCTTCCTCTTTCTCCTTCCCACATTCATACTCTTTCATTCATCCATCACTGCGTTCATATTTACTACATTCCATTAAATAATCATGCATTCAAAATTAACATCCCGTATATTTATATATCCATATTTATATCATAAATGAAAAAGTAACTCTGTTTTTTTGTCAACTTTTCACGACTAAAACGGATCAAATGCAATTTGCCAAGAAGATTAATCATATCCTGGAGACGGTCTAAGCTATCTTTGTCTATTGAAAACCATCAAAAATTCTAAAAGGCATGTAAAATATCTTCCCAGTCCATTATTAGGTGACACTTAGACGAGTCTTAAGTTAAAACTAAGAAGGTAACACAACAAAGTCCTAAGGCAATACCAAGTTTACCGGGACAGCTAGTTATGTATTAACAAAGGAATCGTTTCCAATGTTCTGTTATATTTGTTTTTACCTAAAAGAAAATCCTTCAAACCTAATTAAAACCCACCCAACAAGCAGCCACCTCCATAACTCATCGGTCTATTGAACACCTATTATTGCCTCCACTCGAAGCGCCACCGCGCCAAGACGTCGGCTCGAGCCATAAATCACACTCAATGGGGTTGTAACTCTACACTCTTGTTTACAGGTAATCAGATGCCAGCAGTCAAGGTTAATGACCTGTGCGTGTGTCATTATAATCCGTCAGTTTATTAGCTGATACATAAGGGAAGTAGATTGAGGATTTTTCGGACAAATATTTAGATAGACAAAAATATTTAGATAGATTGATAGATATAATATGTTTTAGTTAACACAAAAGACACAGACAAACACACAATACGAAATAAAAAGTGATAAAACAATGAGCGATGAATTATACAGTGTGCGGTGTGCATCTCAAGGCTGCACCAAATGGGAGGCCAGCTCAGCATGTGCCAGGTCAATGGCACTGATATTCTGTATTTCATAACAGCCTCTGGGCACGCTTGAAGGTTAAGCTGTACTAAATTTTGCTTTTACCTCTTTTTTTGTTAAATCTATGTTGTAAAGTTGGGAACGTTTTTAACCGACTTCAAAAAAAGGAGGAGGTACTCAATTCGGCTGTATTTTTTTTATTGGGTTTGTTACTCAGTACTCGGTAAACTAAATTATTTTTTTATTTGATAGGGTATACTTTCAGATTGGTCCCATTTGTGTCAAAACTCATATCTGATGAGGGATCCTTGAGGAATTGAATTCTTCAAAAAAACAAAGGTACACACTACCGACTTTTACGTTTTTAGTTGGTAACAAATCAAGCATTTTCATTTAGAAAGTATCATTTTGTGAAGAAAATTGATGAAGGCGACATGCGACGGAACTCTTCAACGCATAACAGCAAATTAATCGCGATTGCTGTGTAGTCAAATTCTATGCAGAGTTCTTGTATTTCCATAACAGAACATTACACACTTCTATTTGAAAAGGGGCCCGGCAGAGAATGATGTACAGATTAATGTTTAGAAAGAACTTCTTTAGCAATTGTTAACCAATTTCAATGATTCTTTGAAGTTTTAAAAGACCTTCTTTAAATACAAAGAAACTAAAAATTGCAGAAAAAAACTTTTTTACAATTAAAAACAACCTACTTCTCAAAAAAACACTAACAGGTGAAAAATAACTCCAGTTTCAGCAGTCGGTGGCCAATAATGAACAAAACAAAACCACCAAAGCCACAGACTTGTTTTTTTTAAGAAGTCGGTTGTTTTTTTTGTAAAAAAGTTTTTCACCAAAAATTTGCGTGTGAGTGAGGTTAGTAAGTTAAAAGGTACTAACAGTATTTGAAAAGCGGTGCTGCTAACTGGATGTAGCTGCATTTTACTGTTTTCACAACCTAGTGACTAAGTAATATGTACCCTTGATTAAACAGCTGGTCAGACTGTAGAGCTTCTGACCTCTTGTAACCACTGTTAAAAAGTAATATAATGTGTATTTAATGTATACATATAGTGCATAAATAAAGTTAAATTTTCATTGTAAATTCAGATTTCCAGCATTATAGTAATAAGAATGTGAGGTAACTACGTTTTAAACAAAAACATATGTTGTCACTTGTGATAATATGCTAGTCTAAAGTTTTGGGGCGTTAACCAGCACCAGCCAAATGCGAGGTTTTAGTTTTTTACCGCAAATGCAGCGTCCGCATTCAAAACGATGACCCGTATAATTCAAAGATATCCACGATGCGGCGCTTGTTCTTCTGCGTCGTTACACCAAGAATTACGTCTTAATGGGCTAGTTGAAACACCTCCAATTACAAAAAGAAAAAATAACACAAACTAGGTACTGTTGCCACAATCATTCTAAAGTTACTGGTTTTGCAACGAAATACGTATTTCGATCAAAATAATAGGATTTCTTGCTGCGTGCATGTGGACTCATTTTATCAGTCCGATTAATTGTTTAATTTTTTACCATTCTTAATTTGAATGAGTGTCTATCTCATTACGTCATGTCATTAATTTGTTATATGACATGAATGACTTTGTTTTGTTTTATCATCTTTACATTGTTACAATCGTTTTACAAAAATAAAAGCGAATTAAGAAAAAAACACTAAAATCACTAAAAGGGGGTGTGGCTTTGGTGGTTCTACCGACTACCAACTACAACGAGAACTTTTTTATTAAGTCGGTTGTATTTTTTGGTTATATGGATGACTTCCAGTTTTTTCGACATTAAAACCAAACTACTAAACTGTATCAATGAAATTCAAATTTTAATGGAACCACACGGAAACTGAAAACTCCATCTAATCTCTTTTTATCATGCCATAAATGATTAAGTAACTAACTATTTGGATTTTCATTTAATTTTCTTCCACATCTAAGAATGAGGATTTAAGAAAGAGATTCTTGCTCAATGAGTGCGGTTGCGATAAAGGAATACCTTCGGGACCTTGCCGCTAACACGGATCGGTAACTGCACGGGAATCGAGTGGAACCGAGTTGATTCGTTCATTTGCATTTGCATTATTATAAGAAGCGTATTTTATTGGCTTTTTTTGGTGGGTAATATTAAAGTTGTGATGGGTAAGGCTTGGCCTCTTGTGGACAACGTTATGCGTTCAAGTTTCAATTTATTTAATTCTTGTTTTATACTGTAAGCAATGTTTTTGCAACGTATCTACCATACACACACATACATAACATCACACCTGTCATAAATCAACATAACGCCATCCCCAAAGGGTCTGGTCGGGGTGTACCTTTAATACACCCACATTTCGTCAGTTTAAGCCTCATAGGACTTAAGTATGACTGACGAAGTGTGGGTGGTTGTGAGTTGTGTGCGTGGGTGCTAAAAATCAGGCACAAAAATCTAGACTCCGGGCTGCTACTGAGAAAATCCAGATGGTTCCAGATGTTTGGCAGGGAGTCCAATCGGCGACCATACAATCTCAAATACTATCATTTTGCAAACACATTAGAGACGCGTCCAAAACATGAGAAAAGAGCGAGCAGCTAGAGGGTGCTCCGTGCTGGGATGACCGTGTGAAAGGCCACCTATTCGACTAAGGGACCAGCCCCCCTAGCCAAGTTACAAACGATTCGTATCTATTCTCTTTCTGCAATCGAAATCCCTTTGTTTTGACCACGTGACTTAGCGAGACACGTTAAGTCACGTGGTCGCGTGGCGCTTTTCAAATACTGTAAGTACCTTTTAACTTGCTAACCTCACTCACACACTCATTTTCTCGTCAAAAACTTTCGCAACCTTACACCATAGACACAGCAAATTTTATAATAAACTGACATTAGCAATAAAAAGGTAAGAACAAAACTTAGCGTACTTAGCTTAAACTTAAATCGTTCCGAGAGGATGTTATAAAATGCAGAATATCAGCGCCAGGTACAGACGCCATGACGTCAAGTTATCCCAATGTGTCAACAGGGATTTGAGCCGTTCTCGATTGTAGAAAGAGAATAGATACGAATCGTTTGTAACTTGGCTAGGGGGCAGGTAATTTGCGCAGATACAAAACCGACAGAGATGGCGAAATATTGTAAGGCGCATCACATTGACTCTTTCTGATAACACAAATAAGAAGAGTACTTTTTAAGTTACTAATAAAATCCGCGCACATCGTAAAATCGGTCTTTGGATGGGTGGATATTCTTCATCTGAATATTGTAAAGAGGACAAGAAGGGGGAGAAGGTTGAAATTACAATAGTCGTAAGAGATGACGATTTGACGCCTTTAATTGATTGGTAATCATTGGCCTTTACTACTTACGTACTTTTACCAATAAGTAGGTATAATAATAAATAAATATTCCACAACTTTTTCACACAACGCCATTTAGTCCCAAGTTAAGCTTGAGAGCTTGTGTTATGGGTACTAAACAGCTGATAAACATACTTAATATATATTTCTAAATACATACATATTATAGATAAATTACACCCAGACACAGAACAAATGATCGATTCACCAATAAGTAGGTATGACGTCAAACCAACACGACTATTGGACTTATTTAAATATTTTGTTTTTAAGCCGTGTATACAATGATCAGTGTAATAAAAGCCTCCGCTCTAAACAAGACGGACCCAACAACGTGTTGTTTAGATTCTTAAGTAAACACTATTTAATGAAATTGTCTGACTTCAGCCCGAGGGTCGCAAGCAGAATAACAAAGCAATTTAAAACTCAATACTATTAGTGTAAAGGTATAGCTATGCTACCCTACCTTAAGCTGTTTTGTGATTGAAAAAGTATAAGAACATTTTCATTGAGATGATGACGTTGTATTGTATACTGAGGATATAATGACAGGACTACTAGGTGCCGTTGGTCAACACTGGTTAAAAGAGTTTATGTTAAGCATGAGGTCCTAAATTTGATTCCTAGGTCGAGCAATATTTTGAATCTGAGTAAACTATAGAAATACCATTAGACTAAGTCTCCGCAAAATTCAAGCGAGGTGTTTTTAGTGGCCACATAGGCGAGCCTTTTACCATCAGCCGGGCATTTGCTCATTATCTGCCTAGACTGATCCCAACTATATTGGGGTCGGCTTCCAGTATATCCAGAAGCAGCTGAATATTATTATTACATGTTTGTCTAACCTCCAAAACCCAGTTACTCGGTAACACGATACCCCTTGGTTGAACTAGAAGTTAGATTTTTAGGCTACTGTCTTCAAAGATCATAACGTCTGACAAAGATCTACAAATGATAGCCGGGACCAACGGTTTCACGTACTTTCCAAGGCACTGAGGAGTCTTGCTTAATCTTCGATCGACAAGTGAGGCATATCTTATTTTAGCCGCCTATGGCCTTTAACTATAAATTACTCTTAACTACGTGACAAAAAGTAGTAGTAGTACCAGTTTAAGTCAACTTGTACTATAGTCATGGTTTATAAGAAAAAAAAAAATTATTTATTTACATATTTATAAAAATCTCCCTTGCAACTATCCTTACAGGTTTTTCCAATGCGATAGTGCAGTCCTTAACAATCTACTTATAAGTACTACCTTATTACTCACTTTGACAAAGTAATTTGACTGGCCTGTTGGTCTAGTAGTTAGTGACCCTGACTGCTATGCCGGAGGTCGTGGGTTCGATTCCCACCCAGGACAAATGTTTGTGTGATGAGCACGATCATTTGTTCTGTGTCTGGGTGTTATTTATCTATAATATGTATGTATTTAGAAATATATAAGTATGTTTATCAGCTGTTTAGTACCCACAACACAAGCTCTGCTTAGCTTGGGACTAGATGACGTTGTGTGAAAGTTGTGGAATATTTATTATTTATTTATTTTATTAATTCAAACACATAAAACAAAAATAATAACAAACAGAAATAATTTAATTAATAATCTTTTATTTCTATATATTATCTTATAAGTTATTTAAGTTGGTTTTGGTGAAGGTAACAATTGTGTGCCTCCACCTTTACAAGTTTAACATAATGAGGGTCTCGATTGGTTATAAACTTGTCTAATTAATGTTATTTTATAACTTAGAAAATAATTCGTTTTTATAACACGTTGGTTGAAATTCAGAGAAGCGTTTAGGTTATAGCTTTAGAAGTCAAGTATTATGACATTCAAATAAATGCAGATGCTAGGTACTAAACCCATTACATTCTTATTTTTGTAAAGCAGAAATATGAACAAGAAAATGGGTAGCTAGGAATCCGTTAGAACTGCGTCTAAAACGATTATTTTATGAATGGGTGGTGTTCGGAACATTCACGAACGATGACGTCGGCGGAGGGGGCACAGCGGGTAGCGGGTGAAGAGGCGCTCGCGCAGACCATCTCCGTTTAAAGCCGCAGCCCCGGCGGCGCGGCGCCCCACTACACACTCGATCGTCTTCCACGAAGCATTGTATCGCTGTATTGTAATAAATCTTAAACCAGCACCTAATTAAAATATATTCATTGAAGTAACCTAAAGTCCTCATATTAACCTCAACAAATTGGTCCTTCGCACGAAAAAATTCAAGAAAAACGGCGTTTGCAGTGCAGAAAACATCGTGATTCGTGGCGCACACGTGTCTCCGTGAAGAAAAAAAAAACGTGTTCACGAATCTACGAGAACGAAGACCTGTGACTACGATCGGTCGCGGCCGCTTGACCGCTATTTTTTATCAAGGACAACATCGGGCGCGTCGTCGCATTCTTTGTGAATTAAACACCGCGTCGCTTGTTTAACTTCTGCATATAACTTAATCAACCTTTGTTTTAATTATGGAGGCCAAGATTAAAGAACTTGTTAAGAAACGTGCAAGCTGTAAGGCTAAGCTTACGCTCTTTAGCAATTACTTAAATGTAGTTGTTTCTTGTGCTAAATTAAGCGACTTACAAGTAACAGAACTAGAAACCAGACTTGATAAAATGGATTTGCTATTTAATGACTATGATAAAATACAGGGGGAGATCGAGGCGCTGCTGGAGGACCCCAGTGAGGCATTGGGAGATCGCGAAGCATTTCAAAACCAATATTTCTCTTTGGTGTCCTCGGCGCGCGAGCTGTCACGGCGTCATAGCGAGCGAAGAGCGAGCGTTTTGGTGAGTCCCGTACAAGTCTCAGATAATAACGACATCACACAGTCTAAACATAGTGTTGTGAAATTACCTCAGATCAGTTTACCGTATTTTGATGGAAGCTATCAGCATTGGCTGGAGTTTAGAGACACATTTGATTCATTAATTCACAAAAACACGTTGTTGGACAATATAAGTAAATTTCACTACCTTAGGTCCTCGTTGAAGGGCGCTGCTGCCTTAATTATTAGAAGTTTGGACTTTAACTCTGGTAACTATAGCATCGCCTGGGATCTATTGACGAAACGATATAACAATAATCGACTGTTGGTGAATAATCATGTTCAATCGTTATTTAATGTCGAGCAGATAGAAAAGGAGTCTAGTAAAGCAGTTCGTCATCTAGTCGATACAACTACAAAAAATCTGAGGGCTTTAACAATTTTAGGGCAACCAACGCAACACTGGGACACCTTGATTATTTATAGTGTAGCTCGTAAGTTAGATACTAAAACTTATGTTAATTGGGAGGAATTTAGAAATACATTATCCGAGGCACCTACGTTATCTCAATTTTTATCGTTTTTGAATAACAGGGCCGATGTATTAGAATCAGTTGAGGAATCTGACCTTAATAAAAACAAAACCTCAAACAATAAAACACAAAAACAAAAAAGTTTTGCAGTAACATCAAACAATAATAGTGTATCAAATAAAAGTTTGAGCTCAAATTGTCCAATGTGTAAACAAAGTCATGTTTTATTTAAATGTGATAGTTTCCGCAAGCTACCTTCAGAGGTACGTATTCAGAAGGCTAAAGAATATAATGTTTGCCTTAATTGTTTAAACCCGGGTCATGCCGAAAATAAATGTAAATTGTGGGCTCGGTGCAAGTACTGCCACTTCGTGCTGTTAGAACAGTGCGTACTTTTAGTATGAAATACAAGCAACATTTGCTGCATATTCAAAAAAACTGACTCATATTTTACCCGGGGATTGCACGCATGTTGATTATGGCGATTTCTGATGTCTCAGCAAGCGAGCCAGCAGCTTTTCAATTTCTGTTTTCTTTCTCGACAACACATTTTAAACACTTCACTAATCACACAATATACTATACACAAGTAACACAATTACATTCTGTACACCCGCACTTCACAAGTACATAGTCTCATATTACACATTTCTATAAAGTAGTATTATTGCTTTTTTAACCATGATATTGCCAATCAACTTTTAATCTGTAATATTTTAATAATTCTAATAATATTGTGACAATTAATACAAAACGCCAAAGTTATTAATACAAGTTTAACTGTCAAGTGTCAGCCAGCCGGCTCTCCGGTTGGTTGCGCCCGCGTCCTTCGTCACAGACCACAGACTATGTAAGTAAGCATAGTTTCATGCTCTGTGATGGTTACATACCTATCCAGTAGCTGGAACGTGAGGGATGCGTAGGAGAATTAATTTCGTTTTTAACTTTGGATATTTTCATCTGTTGCATCTGTCATTTTATATTCTTATTATTTATATTCTTATTTATTTATATATAATTTATGCCTCTTTGTGGGCTATTGTACATTAATGTATTCATGGTATTGCAGTAGGCCCTATCAGAATAACAGCGCTGCGGTATTTATTGCTTTTCTTTAAATATCGTGGCATCGTGCTGAGATAGGGGCCTTTTTGGCCTCGCACAGGTCTTTTGTTTTAATTTTTATTTAATATGTTATTTTTAGTTTTTTAATGTTAAATTCCTGTGCGTGTCCCAAATAAATATATTTTCTTTCTTTCTTCTTTCTTTCTTTCTTACTGTAAGGCTAAACATAACACGCTGTTACACTTAGACAATGATAGTGAGCCGCCGGCCAGTAATCAAACGACGGATAATGTTACTTTAACAGCCAAAACCATAACGAATACTACTTCTTCCACCGTATTGCTTTCCACAGCGCGGGTGAAGGTGCGAGACAGCAAGGGCGGTCATCACGTTGCGAGGGTGCTTTTGGACAATGGCAGCACCGCAAACTTCATTACTCAGGAACTGTGTGGTAAGCTGGGTTCCCTTAAACGTAACGTAAACTCCAAAATAACGGGTATTAACCAGCAAACTTGTAAAAGCACACAGTCTTGTTCTCTAATCTTAGAGTCTTACTCTGGTAATTATAAAACAACTATTGATTGTTTAGTATTACCAGAAATAACTAAATCATTACCATCGTCATTAATTGACGTAAGTACTATTCCACTGCCATCAGGCATCTGTCTAGCTGACCCTTACTATTATAAACCGTCAAGCGTAGACATCTTACTAGGTGCTGAACAGTTTTGGAATATTTCGGGTACTAACACCATCAATCTAGGCAAACGTCAACCAAGGTTATATGAATCTAAATTAGGATGGCTTATCTCTAGGTATATTGCGCAACCCAGTACATCCCGTGATCAACCAGTGTGTAATTTTGTTCAGGACATTAAAACTGAACTGATTCGGTTCTGGGAACTGGATTCTATATCTGAAAAACACACGTTGACAGCCGAGGAACGTGCATGTGAGGAACATTTTTTACGCACTACTACTCGTAGTAAAGACGGCCGTTTCATTGTAGAAATGCCTTTCAAACAGTCACCTGATACATTAGGTGACTCATATCAGATGGCGAAGGTTCGATTTCTTTCGCTAGAACGTAGGTTCGCTCGTGATCCCTCATTTAAAAATAGGTATATCAATTTTATGCGTGAGTACCTAGAACTAGGGCACATGTCTGACGATAATAATTCAAATAATAAAAGTTACTACTTACCCCATCACGGTGTTATGCGCGAGCAAAGTACCACAACTAAATTACGAGTTGTCTTTGACGCGTCAGCCGTGACAACTACGGGTATTTCTTTAAATCAATTACAAATGATTGGTCCCACTGTGCAGGACGATCTTTATTCAATTCTAATACGCTTTCGGCAACACAGATACGTAGTATCCGCGGATATTGAGAAAATGTACAGAGCTATAGAATTAAACGAATCTCAACGCTCTTTACAAAAAATCCTATTTCGATTCAATCAATATGAACCGCTAAAAACATATGTTCTTAACACAGTTACTTATGGCACTGCTTCGGCACCATATTTAGCGACTAAGTCACTCGTAAGTCTCGCTATACAGGCCTCAAATGACGACGTAAAACAAGCTATACAACGAGACATGTACGTTGACGATTATCTTGGTGGCTGCGACACTGAGTCCGGCACCATACAGCTATGCAAAGAGGTTAGCTCGATTCTCGCATCAGCTCAATTTAAATTAAGAAAATGGCAATCTAATAGCCCACAAGTGATGAAGGGTATATTATCATGTTTTGATCGTAATGACAATAACATACTCGACTTACATCGTAACCAATATTCTAATACTGCCAAGACATTAGGTGTAAACTGGGTTTGCAATTTAGACATATTAACCTTTTCTATCAATTTACCTCCAACTAATAAAATAACAAAACGTCAAATTTTGTCGAGTATTAGCCAAATCTTTGACCCATTAGGCCTAGTAGGGCCATGTGTCGTGTTGGCAAAGATAACAATGCAACAATTATGGTTAGAGAAATGTTCCTGGGATGACCCAGTTTCTCAAGACACACAAGAACGTTGGTTGTCGTTCATTGGTATGTTATCGTGTCTGAATAGTTTAAATATACCACGGCATGCATTTGATGTTAACTATAAATTAATTGAGTTGCACACCTTTACAGATGCATCTGAACGTGCGTATGGGGCATGCGTCTATGTTCGTTGCTTAAATAATGATGGTACAACGACCATTAATCTTTTAACTTCCAAAAACAAGGTCGCTCCCATTAAAAATACAACCATACCACGCCTTGAACTATGTGGAGCTTTATTAGGGTCAAGACTGTGTGCAAAAGTAGTAGCTGCACTAACTGTCAAAATAAATAAATTCTATTACTGGTGTGATTCCACGATAGTGTTATGTTGGTTATCTACATCACCAAACAAATTAAAACCTTTTGTTCGTAACCGTGTCAGTGAGATACAAGAAAGTACCGGGGAAAACTGTTGGAGATACGTATCGTCTAAAGAGAACCCAGCTGACTTAGTATCTCGCGGGCTGAGGGCCGATCAAATCGGCACTAGTTCATTGTGGTGGTCAGGCCCAGAGTTCTTAAGTTTCGGTGAAGATTGTTGGCCCAAAATTCCAAATACAGGGTCGAATTCTAACATACCTGAAGTTAAGGTTCATTTATTAGATAATTATCAATCAACTCAATCGGTAATCAGTCGTTTGATAAGTAATAAATCAAATATAAACAAATTAAAACGTATTATCGCTTATATAATTAGGTTTATTTTTAACTTAAAAAATCCTAATGACAGGTTGTGTGGTCATTTGTCATGTGATGAATTGCAGAAATCATGGATGGTTATGCTACGTATTAGTCAAATGGAAATGTTTCCTGACGAACACAAAACACTTAGTTCAAAAGGGCCATTATCAAAGAAAAATAGACTAGTCTCATTATCTCCATTTTTAGACAATCAGGGTATCATTCGGGTAGGTAGGTAGATTACGTAACGCCTACTACAGTTACGATATTAAACATCCCATATTGTTAGATAGTAAACATCACATTACTAAAATATTATTTCGTTGTGAACATGTGAAACTTATGCACGCAGGGCCACAACTCCTTTTGTCACACATTCGTCAAACTTACTGGCCTTTAGGTGGCAGAAATCTGTCAAAAAGTATATTCAGAGAATGTGTCAAATGTTTCAGACTTAGAACTCAGGTGGTGCAACCAGTCATGGGTCAGCTACCATGCACGAGGACACAGCTTGAATTTCCCTTTTATAATTGTAGTGTTGACTACGCCGGGCCAATGCTGATAGCCGACCGTAAAGGTAGAGGTACCAGACTTATTAAATGTTATATCTGTGTGTTTGTCTGTTTGGCAGTAAAGGCTGTCCATCTGGAACTTGTTACGGACCTTACCAAAGACGCTTACCTGGCCGCATTAAAGAGATTCGTGCTCGTCGGGGTAAACCACACAGCATCCTTTCAGATAATGGCACGGCGTTCGTAGGAGTTTTTAATGAGCTTGCACAATTCTTATCAAATTCAAACTTAGATTCAGACCTTGCAGAAGATGGCATAAAGTTTAGTTTTACACCTCCATATAGTCCACATTTCAATGGTATAACAGAGGCCGCTGTTAAATCTACAAAGAAACATTTAAAAACTATTGATCAGTCTTCCCACTTAACGTACGAAGAAATGAACACATACTTAGTCCAAATTGAGGCTATATTAAATTCCCGTCCCCTTGTTGCCCTTTCTTCGTCACCTGACGATTTTACCGCTCTCACCCCCTCTCACTTCTTGATTGGACGACCGCTAATATCCGTTTCTCAGCCACAGGTACATTCCATCAACATCAACCGATTGGATCGCTACAAAAGGATCGAGCATCTGCGACAACACTTCTGGAACCGATTTAGTCATGAATATGTTGTCATGTTACAGCAGAGAAACCGATGGCATACGTCCACAGGTGAACTTAAACTGAACCAATTAGTTCTCATCAGAGAGAAGACACAACCACCACTACGATGGTTAATGGGCCGTATTATCAAGGTATTCCCTGGCACTGACGGCGTCACGAGGGTAGCAGAGATCAAAACCAAGAAGGGCAAGATTACAAGGGCCTTCAACAACATATGTCCTTTGCCTATTGAAGACAACGTTTCAACCCGGGCAGGATGTTCGGAACATTCACGAACGATGACGTCGGCGGAGGGGGCACAGCGGGTAGCGGGTGAAGAGGCGCTCGCGCAGACCATCTCCGTTTAAAGCCGCAGCCCCGGCGGCGCGGCGCCCCACTACACACTCGATCGTCTTCCACGAAGCATTGTATCGCTGTATTGTAATAAATCTTAAACCAGCACCTAATTAAAATATATTCATTGAAGTAACCTAAAGTCCTCATATTAACCTCAACAGGTGGCATGCAAGTTGAGTCTTCATTTTTAATTAGTGCTTGAGTATATTGAACTTCTTTTAGTATTTGGTCAAAAATCAGGTTGACAAAAAATTAAGAATCAGCCGGCCGATTCAGTGAAATCACCCCGTGAGAACTTGAGTAAATTGAGCTGTCAATGCCTAGCATTGGTATAGACAGAATGACAGCTCAATTCGCCTTAACTTTAGTTACATTTCCACGCAGTGATCTTAACAAAATCGCACTGCAGGTGAACTTCTTTTTGGTGATTTTCGTTTACATCCGATTGCAAAAGTTGTTTATATTCAAAGTTTTAAATATTTTACACATTAAAAGTCATCCCGTTGAGGTTTAAAAGACATGCAACATTTTTTGAGTCACCAAATCAGAGAAAAAAATTACATACATTTATTAATCTGAGTGCACATTTTTAATTGTTGGTAGCCTTCCATTCAAGAGGGTTGTCCAATATTTTTATATTAAAACCGATCGAGGTCACAGTGCAGCAAATATACCGCAATAATAACTCTTCATTGTAATGCTGTCTTTACAAAAAAAAAACATTTTATTACACTTTAATTTCCCAGTGCAGTGAGTAATGAGAAATAGTAATTTATATTAGGATTGCTGCGCGTTGAATAAAACAACAAACAGATTGAAATATCTGAAGCTTTATGGGAGATGAAAATAATTTCATCCTTCAATCCTGGAATATTTTCTTTCACATTCATTCAATCAATATCAACATTACAGAGAACAATCCATACAGCTACATATAATTGACTGGCCTGTTGGTCTAGTAGTTAGTGACCCTGACTGCTATGCCGGAGGTTGTGGGTTCGATTCCCACCCAGGACAAATGTTTGTGTGATGAGCACGATCATTTGTTCTGTGTCTGGGTGTAATTTATCTATAATATGTATGTATTTAGAAATATATTAGTATGTTTATCAGCTGTTTAGTACCCATAACACAAGCTCTCAAGCTTAACTTGGGACTAAATGGCGTTGTGTGAAAAATTGTGGAATATTTTTTTTTTTTTTTTTGAAATGGATTTACCTATCTTATATTTTTTGACTGTCCTGTTGGTCTAGTAGTTAATGACCCTGACTGCAATGCCGAGACTTCTATGTGAGAAATATATAAGTATGTTTATCAGTTGTCTAGTACCCATAACACAAGCTCTGCTTAGCTTGGGACTAGACGACGTTGTGTGAAAAGTTGTGGAAAATTATCATTGTTAATATTTTTATAAGAACACAAACCCACTTGTCTATCTACGCCATAAGTGTGATTAAAATAGTAGGAACAAATAACCACAAAATCAATTTCAATTTGTAAACCGTAACTCAACCACATTTATTTCGATGAACATTAAGGCGTGTGCAATATTTATAATATTTTACATTGGTTTTTAATTTTATTTATTAAAATTTAATTGAATTAATTTATTTGTCAGAATATTATAGAAGTTTTAGTTATAATTTCCTTTCTCAATAGTCGTACACATCATAATCAGAATACATTTTACAGTCTTCGTTCCTCACTATTAATAAGGCACATTAAAAAAGTATGGGTATTAAATTAGTTTATTGGAATTAATTAATAACACGAAGATTTTTTTTTACACATGCATAATGTATTTTAGTACAAACTGTCGACTTATTGCTTGCTCGTTCGACTGCTTCAATGGTCTAGTCACAGTTGTAGTGATAATAATAATAATAATAATAAAGTATTTATTTCACAAAACATAGCATATTGCACTGTATACATTGTTGACAATAATATTTACATAAGATGCAATCTATTAGACTCTATCTTTTAAACTAGGACTAGCCTGTATCTTAAAAGATAGGGTATGATGAAGAGTTAATGAAGGAGTTTCTTAGATGGGTGTAGGGTTCAGTAAAGGGTGAGCGTTTTGGGGGATGTTTTATGCTAATTCTCAGCCTAGTTTGAATAAAGACTCATTTTTTTTTTCATATTTAGCCGTTATATTTGCGGCAGTCATTTGCAATCGTTAAGAGTCAACCAGTGTCACACTACCTAGGGTTGTGGAGGTTAAATAAAATTATCTACACAAACTGTAAACATTGTAACCAGATACATAGGAAGCCGACCCCAACATAGTTGAGAAACGCCAACAGATGCCAAATCACCTTTAAATTCTACAACAAAACAAACCTCTCTCCTAATTACAAAACCAGCTAACTGAACAGTAGTATAACAAATCTCAGACGGAACGTGTACCTACACAGAATCACCCGCTACACTAAGCCGGTTCAGTCGTCGAAGCAACAAAATGAGAATTTAATAACACTGTACAGTTCCGTCGTTACCTACACCCCACTGACTTCATTTGCATGGAAATACGGATTTGAGACGACACGACTAACGTGTAGGAGGTTTAATATAAAAATGTCGCTGGTTTTTTTCCGTGATTGTACTTTCTTGGCGTTTAGTTTACGTTTTTTAGGGTTCACTTTAAGATTTTTTTTATTAATTACAAATATTAATTTAATTTGATTTCAATTGATTTCATTTCATGTATCAGATAGACGTCACGCTTAGGAGTTTGTTTCGCCATTTCTTCTCCCTAGCAAAGACAGTAGGAAATGGTGAAAGGCAGGCGTTTTAGGGGACTGTCTGAAGTATTTTTTCCGTTCAAAAAGCGCTGATCCTCAGCTTAATTTGTTAACTTTTGATTTTGATTTTGAAATGTCATATCGTAATTTTAATGGAATCATTTCATTGACCGTTGGTCCATCTGTCAAAAAGTTAAAATAGGTCAAAACTCATTTACAAAATGAGTACAATAATATTAAATCATTTATTTGCGTAAATAAATGATTTAATATTATTAATAAAATTGATATCTTATTCTGCCTTTTATTTCGGCGTGCAATATTAAGCATAGCATTTTACATTAATCGTTAATTACAATTGTCATTAGGTACACATATAATTCCATTAAATTGTTTGTTGAATAAAAAAAATTAAAAATAGTATTGATTATGAATGAAAAATTATAAGTAAGATAGAAATCATAAATGTCAATAATAATCATGTCAAATAACATAATTTTAAACTAATATACGGACTTTCAATTTATAACCTAAAAACCCTACACTATAAAAACACTTTTCCCTATCTGTCCTTAATTTATACCCTGTTGCACTTACCTTGTTCCATCTCTGCACCACCTTAAGGTAGACTGGTAGAAAATGCCTAAGGCATTAATTCCACCTTTGTACAATTTTGTTTTACTTGTGCATTTAGTTTTGACAAATAAATAAATACGGAACCCTGATTCAGCAAGTCCGGATTGCTCATACCCATTTCTTTTTCGTTAATAATGTTAAATGAGGTCGGTGTTGAGATATTGAGTTTGTTAACTGGTTGTCAGAAAATGAGTGCTGGGGTTTTTCATAAACTTTTATCATTTGCAAAGCGTTTCTCACAATTAATTTATGTTTAAGTAACTCGTGCTTTTTGCTGGATGAGCTGTGGGACCGTAAAACATGGAGTTGTTGCCCAGCAACAGTAGCACTAGGCCGCGGCTGACCACAAAGATGATGAAACGACTGTCTTTTTTAAGAATTTTAAATAGGTGATGCATATCAACAACAAATGGAGGTAAGCCTTTTCCTATCGTTAAACCAGTTTCCGCTAGTTATAATAAATTATA
This sequence comes from Euplexia lucipara, assembly GCA_921972225.1. Classification (NCBI taxonomy): domain Eukaryota; kingdom Metazoa; phylum Arthropoda; class Insecta; order Lepidoptera; family Noctuidae; genus Euplexia; species Euplexia lucipara. The sequence goes on from OV179161.1 coordinate 19,971,146, forward strand.
CAATGTCAATAACACATACATACATTCATACATAAACTCACGCCTTTTTCTCATGGGGTAGGCAGAAACTACAGAACGCCATAAGCTACGATTCTTACATTACACTTCTTTTGCTTCGTTTACATTCATACATGTTGTCATACACACACGCTGGTTGCACGTACTACGCACCTGACCTTTCTGAAAAACCTTACCAAGAAGGTTTACGTATGTCTCTCTAAGGCATCACCTCCCAGCGTTCCCACTTACATCTGCCTTGTAAATACCTTTCGTTAGTCGCCTTTTATTCATCCTTATAACGTGACCAAATTTTAGTTACTACAAAAATTACTAATAGCTTCAAATGTGTCTTTAAATAAAATGCTCAGTCCAATGAGGTCCAAAGCAGCAATACTGCATGAATGTATTTAAGATCTATTTAAAATAATATTACTTTAGTTTCATAGCTTATTATACTATCTAAGTTTAGATCTGTTAAGTTAAAGTTTAGCACTTCAATAAGAAAAACTATTGTATTTTGTGTCAACTACAAAATTGGCTATTATAACTTTTTGTTTAGAATCTAATACTTTGAAACCCTGAAAACTTTCTCATAAAAAAGATGGATGCTAGGTTTTGATTTTGTTTTTACAAACTAATACTAGACTAACTAATAATAAATGTGGAACTAAGTCTTCTTTGAGGCTTTTTTCTACTTTAAATCTTACAATAACGGAGAAGAAAAGTGTATTTCATTAAAGTGAAAAAAATTTGCTATGTTGTCATATCACGTAACAGAATAAATCGTCTACATAATGGCAAAGAAGCGCATTAAAACAAAATAATAAAAAGTTAATAAATAAATATACAAATTCCCCAACAACACAACGCCAACTACTTCTAAACTAAGCAGAGCTTCTAGTGAGTACTAGAAATCTGATATTCATACTTTTATATTTCTAAATACGTACATATAATAGATAAATTACACCCAGACACAGAACAAATCGTGATCATGCTCATCTCACAAATATTTGTCTTAGGTATCAAACCAGCGACCTCCAGCATAGCAGTCAGAGCCACTAACCACTAGACCAGCAGACCAGTCAAAATCTGTTTCATAGTTTTGAGAAACAACACGATTAAATAGACGATATTAAAAGCGAGATTATTTACATAACATCACATAACGCCTGTAATCCCCGAAGTGCTAGGCAGAAGTGTACCTGGTAGTACACCTACATTTCGCCATTTATGTTTCGTCACATCACTCACTCACTTCAGCCATAGGAAGTCCACTGCTGGCCATAGGCCTCCCCTATAGATCTCCAATAAGACCGGTTGGATGCGGCTCGCATCCAGCGCGATCCCGCGGCCTTAATGAGGTCGTCTGTCCACCTTGTGGGTGGACAGACGACCTCATTAAGGAAAACCTCAATAACACTATGCTCGACCCGGGAATCGAACCCGGGACCTCAAGTTTTGCAGTAGCGCTAGCGACTACTAGACCAACCAAGATGGCAAGATTATTTATGCTTTCAAATACTGCAAAATAGACCCTAAGACATTACCACCTACCATTATCATAATAAACTATCAAGTTGACATTCTTCACGACCACAGTATGGGTGCCAGCAACAATATATCCCAGCATAGCTCAACATAGCATATTTAACACAATATAGCGCAATAACCTAACCGCGACGTCGTGTATGATGTACGACGAAATATATATACACAATATGGTATTGTTTATGTACATTGTTGGTTTTTATGTTCGTTAGTATGTTATTTAAATATGAAGATAATTATTATCCTACTAATATTATAAACGCAAAAGTTTGTGAGGATGGATGGATGGATGTTTGTTACTCTTTCACGTAAAAACTACTTAATCGATTTTAATACAATTTGATATGGAGTTAGCTGACATCCTGGAATAATACATAGGCTACTTTTTATCCTTGTATTCCTACGGGAACCGCACCTACGCGGGTAAAACCACGGGTCGTCTGCTAGTAATGTATAATTATAAATACCTTAAAAGTCGTGCTAATATTTACGTTACTATTAAAAAAATAACTTCGTAGTACTGAGAAAAACCTCTATTCTGTAATTAGATTCCGTATTAAGTGAGTTGCTACTTCATTCAAAAATTATAGTAATATTTATGTCAGATACACATATATTATCCGGAATAGTTCTCAGCCAAACTTTGCCTAAGAATTTATAACATTATTAAAAAGATTTATTATTTATTTATTAATTTACAACTAGTTGTACCTACAACGTTAATAATTATCTTCACGTAATTTTAAGCGAAGAAAATCAACATCCAAACAACAACACACGTTGCTACGAGCTACGCTGCTACGCCGCTACGCCGCTACGAAGCCTCTACGCGCTACGAAACAACTACGGTTTCCCGCGAAATGTTAATTAGGTAAAGTTTGGTAGAAATTTGTATGCTAAGAATTTATCGTATGTAAGTGTTATACGTACATACATGTATTGTGTTGATAGTTGTTGGTTTAGTTTGTCGATGTTAGTTATAAGTTTATAATAATTATAAGGTAAGGAATTTCTATGTTTACCTTATATTACATTTGGTGGTTATAAATTAACTACACCTTTGAAATGAGAACATAAATATTGATTGGCTGCTTTAACATTTCGTGTCCAACCGAAAACTATACGCACAGTGGTGTTCTTTGATAATAGCAAAACGAACTCGTGCGATCAATTAAATCACGTACATAAAACGCTTTTTTCCATTATGGGGGTAGGTAGAAATGCTACGATTCTAACATACTTCTTTCACTTCGTTTACATTCATACATGTTGTCATACACACACGTAAATGAGTCATAATATATATCACGTCGATCGTGTGAAAAGTGATGTTCATTTTTGGTTAGGACATGGTGTATTAGCTTCACAAAATTGCTTCTTCTAAAATATGTGGCAGAATCGCTTTTATGCTACTTCCTTTACATAATTAGTTTCTTACTTAACGCTGTTGTTAGCAAGTGCTCAGTAATTAAGAGCAGTAAAGTGTACGATATGTCGGACTTGCACGAAGCTGCCATAATACTAAAAGCTATATCCTAACGTACCATGAAACTCTGTTATATTTCCATAAATTTGAATAGAAAACTTTAAGTGGTAGACCTGAAATTACTTAAATAATTCTATAAAATTTAAATAGTGTGTAAATGTCGGTATGCTACGGTTACACTTTAAAGCTTACAGGAGTGATAGAACACTAAGACTTTATCGACTAATAAATAAAATCACTTATAGAACCTAATTGTTCAATCCAATAAAGAACAGGTATTGCCTCGTTGGTCTAATAGTTGCAAGAGCTACTGCTAAGCATGGGGTCCTGAGTTCGATACCCGGTCCGGAAAAGTCTCATTGAGTGTTTCTGAAATTTCTCAGTAGTAGGCTGGAGTCTGGATTTATGCCCGATTAATGGCAATAGTCTCGCTCCCTGTTTATCACATGGGACTTAAACATAACTGGTGAAATTTGGTTGTGCAAGTACACCTCTGCCTAGCTCTTAGGGGAATACAGGCGTGAAGTAGAACAGGTATCTTTTCGTCTTAGCGTGTACCTATTCATATTTTTTGTGACAATATCATGTGAGCCATCAAAAAAGATAATTAAAAGGCTATAACATTACTGAAAAACAGAAAAATAAAAGAAAAACGATGAAGAAAACGTTATAAAGTTTACTAATCAAGCAGCCAAAGCAAGCTATTGTGTGAAGCCATTTATTTTAAGTTACTACTTATTTTAGTTACCGGCAAAATATTGATAAGAATGTAAGTAAAAACGGTATTGGTGGGGTTTTTCAAAAAGGTCAGATCCGTAGTATTCGCCACTGGTGTATGGGTTTATGACTACATGTATGAACGTAAAGATAGCGAAAGAAGTATGTAAGAATCGCATTAGTTGACGCTCTATAGCTTCTGCCTACCACCATGGGAAAAGCGTGAGTTAATGCATGTATACGTATGAACTAGCGACATCTAACTAGCCCCATACGAACTAAAAACTATAATGATAGAGCACTCAAATAATGTGCTCATAGAACTAAAAATAAATTTAGTATTAAAATGCTTACTACTACATGTCGCGCTGTCAACACAAAAACAAAATGCCAGTATTTTTGTAACCTAAATAGATTCAAGCGTATCATTGCAAAATTTTAAAATGCACTTTTTCCTAAAAGCGTTTACTGTTATCGCCATCAGTCGTTCAAAACGTCCCGGGACAGTATTTAGCTGTTAGAATTTGCGTTTATTTATCTCAGCACCTGGCGGGCACTACGTCAACTCGCGTCATCGCCACGTCAGCGCAGCGGACGCTCGCTGCAGCGCGACGTTGACCACGCGCTAACGTCAGTTGTCTGACGTCAACTAGTGCGAGTTATTTCAGTGCTAAATGATTTACTTTTGGTGTTTAAATTAAGACGAGTGGAATTTGCAAGTTGCGGTGTCAAAACGGCTGACAGTCTAGCTTAGTAAAGTATTAAATGAATGCTTTTAATGACATTTATGTATTTTAAAATTTGATAAAAAACTTCAGTCGTTGAGGTAATACTTTAATAATAATAATGACTTGCACATCAAAGTCACAGTACCTAGTACTGTGTGCAATACAAAAATAGACAAGAGAATACAGATAGACGGGCAATAAGACAAACATGAATTCTAAAAATAACTTTAACTTTTTTTATTGCTGCTTTGTAATGAAATAAATATTGCAAAATTTTTACACAATGGAATCTAGTCATAAAATAAGCAGAGCGTGTGCTATGCTACTTTTTAATTAGTTTAGTTTAAAAAAATGACATGTAAAATGTAAAAATATCTGGGAAGATCTACTTACAGAACTAAATATCATTTCATTTCATTTACTAGATAACTGATGAACATACTTATATATTTTCTAAAAATACATATATTTATATAGCAAAACATGATCGTGCTCATGACACACAACAACATTTGTCATTGGTTTGAATCGAACCCATGACTTCCGGAATAGCAATCAGGGCAACTAAGCACTAGACCAACTGGTTAATAAATATTAAGTTTACTCAAATATCTCCTTTGCACAGACATAGGCCCGATAATGTGCCTAATGTTGACTGTTTAACGCCAAATTAATGACGTCAGATTACCGCAAAGTGTTAGTATAAACAGGTAGGTACAAGCACATCAGTTTAATTTCAAACACAATTAATAACACGAAACAGATAAAATTCATCACAAATCAATCCAACAACTATGATTGGCAGTTTAACTGTAAAAAAACCTTTAAAACGATTTACTCACTCGAATATCGCCTATCGACTCGATTCAATCGATTGTGATCACCATTGACAGACAATTGATTTCGTACCAGCGTTCAGCTTGAGCGGTGGACTTTAATTCGATTACATATTCAGTTTTGTAGTTACATTCGTAGTACGTAGAATCGGTTGGTGAGCCGGAAAAAATCGGATTATTGCGTAAAGAGAACTTTTGTGTCGATATTCACGTAAAAATTGCCTGCTAGCTGCAATTTTTCGTCATGTTATACTATGTCGGTGAAATTTTAAAATAAATCCTTTTTACAAAGGTAAGGGTAAGCCGCTAAATAAAATATGATTTATACTATAACGTTATCCTAATAACTTATCTATAATAATTTTTGAAGTGGTAAAGATGTGAGTTTGTGTTGTTGTAGGACGTTATCTCTGGATCCACTGAACAGATTTTGAAAATTCTTTTACCAACGAAAACCCACGTTGTTTATGAGCGTCAAAAGCTATATTTTATTTATTTAACTAAGAGGGAGTGGAGAGAATGTCAAAGTATGAAATGCAGGCGGTCGATGTCGCGATCAATGTGCTAGTTGTTAATCATTGGCAGTTTATAATTAAAACACACTTTATAAATGCACTTCAAAGTAGACACAATAGTTAAACAATTAACAGAAATTATTATATTATTCATGGAATAGGGAAACTGTTAAATAAAAGACACTTTACGAATTCAATTCAACTTTGCAAACTATGAAAACAGAATGGTAGAGAATTAAAACTAAACATTGGATTTGTATAACATTTAATTAAACAATGAAGTTTCAACAACAAACATCCTTGTATAATACTAACTAGATTATCAATTCAAGTAACTTTTACTTAACTACACAAAATTATAATGGCACTAAACAGTTAACATTTAACCGCAGAGGACAGTAAGCGACAAAGTTAACAGCGACACTGTAGTGCAATGGTGCAATGGTTAAATTTGCGAGTCGTTTACGATAACTATCCGCGAATTACCACCAACCACCATCAAGTTAGGTTAAGATTGAACTGACTTTATTGACTGTGCCTGGAGATAATTTGAGAGATTTGTATCTCCAGGGCAACTGGACATATTAACAACTGGACAGGTTTGGAACTGAACATGATTAGCAACTGGACATGTTTGGAACTGAACATATTAGCAACTGGACAGGTTAGTAACTGGACAGATTAGTTAGAGGGCAGATCAGCGACTTAGAGATTATCATTTGTTAAGTCGTAAGAATGTTTGTGGTGTTGTTTTATAGGGTTTCTCTTTCAAGAGGTGTCATAGGAATTCTATTGTATATTAAGTCTGTGTATAAGCGACCTGTTTTTTACTAATCGTATTGAGAGACACAATCTTTACAAATTGTGTGTTTAATTTCTGCAACCGTTATGATAACACTAAAAACGGTGTAACATACGAAAATCTTGTTATATTTCGGTGTATCGCTATTCTTGTGCAGTTATACGAAAGTTTTTTGTATGCAAGTCGTATTCATAATTGGTCGGTTATTTTTAAAGTATAATAGATAATTACTGCCTAGTAAGTTCTCGATTGGCAAAGCTCTATTTACTACAGTCAAGACTTACAGCATAATGTGCTTATTGAGTCATCTTGACCTCAGCTAGTATAGCTTAACTTTCGACTGACTGACGTGGTCATTATTACTTAGCATATTTACACCTTTAAAAAACATCGTTTGTCCAACTCGGATGCATTAGCATACATTGAACTTTGTCACTACTTAAACATCTGGGCCCGCGCTTTAATCTAGGTTATCTACCTGGTTATGAAACGAGGCCTTAAGCACACTAATAAGGTCCCATGCTCCAACTGATAATTAAATCAATTCAGTAGTCATTACAGAAATGTACAATCGGGGATATATTTTAACGCATTTTTTCTCAAGCATTGTTAATTATGTGCATTTACGAATTAAAGACAAAATACATTTGTTGTGGCTGTTATTTAGAGTAAAACCGTAGTCCCAAATATTTGGACGTTTGTACTTAATGCAGTTGCACACAAGCATGTGAACTGTGCCAGCGTGGTATTTGATGACCGAGTTTGTCGGGAAATGACTAGACCACAGCTTTAGATGCCTTTTTGGAATTAATAATATACCTCCTACACTACAGCCATTCTGAGAATACTAGCGTTTAATGGGTTCACCTAACACGAATGCATAAAGCAAAGGTTATGGCGAAACGTATGATATTTTAATTGAAAATACTCATTTCTCTCACAGAATCTTCTATTCAAATAAAATTGAAAGTACTTTAAAAACTGTATTTCTATTTTTTTTTTATATATTATGGGTCTACTCTTGACCTCAATCTTGTCCTGCGGTCAAAGATGAGGTCGACGATGGAACGAGCTTACCCATAAGAAGCCTATTAACTCGCGACTTAAACAGATTGGGGTCATATGAACTCGGGAACACTGATGCAGGCAGGGAATTCCACTCCTTGGCTGTGCGCATAATGAAGGAACAGGCAAAGCGCTTCGTGTGAATGTGTGGAACATCTACATCTTATTACAAATGAACATTCGAACTTAATAAGTTTACAATTAAAAAAAAAGAAAAAAAAACTTAATAGAAACACTTAGGCGTTAAGATGCCTAATCCTTCCTATTGCTGTAATCTGGAAACGTGCCCAGAAAACTGGCAGCATTACCATGTGGCAATGCTTATTCTCATTTCTTCAATATTAATAAGTTACTTTTAGACTTTGTTCATCTATGGATGCTTCCTTCAGTAATTTAATCTAAAATGTTGTGGCATAACTGTAATTTAAATAATGATTAAAATCTTAATGCTGTTTTGGTAAAGTCAAGAATATGTGCTACGGATACATTACTGTGTTTATCATCATAACAGCCAAAGGACTATCATTAAACTAGATGGCGTTATGTAAAAGTTGTGGAATATTTATTTATTTTTGGCCTCCTCTAAATATTTCCTTACAGATCGGTCCTGTACTATCTTCGACCATTGGCTTCTGCGACTTTCACCACATGGGCGATTCATCTTGCTGGGGTCCTACACACGTTGTACTGATTGAGTGGTTCCAGATAAAAAAACACAACATCCGATGTACCTTTACCTTTCCAAAATCCATCTCTTCCATCTCTTATGTTCAGTAATAGCATTTACAATCACTAGACCAACTATTTGACCCTTCGTTTGTATAAATATTTAGAGATTTCTAGGTTACTCCAATTTGAAATATTACCTACAACGCGCTGTCCGCCGAAGTGTTGTAACACGGCTAACATTTTAGTTGCTCATAGTGTAAAACCTAACAATGTATCACCGTTTGTTCGTTTCTATTGATCAACACTATGTTGCAAGAGATTATTTGAACCTGGGATTGAGCTGTAAAGGATTTGTTTAACCGTTAAGAAAATTCTTTGATAATAATTAATCTGTCAAAAATGGAAGCATATTATGTATTTGTTTTTAAATAAACTTTTAGATTAGACGTTACAATTAAAACTTTTTTTTATGACATTTTCAAAAGTCTTTGTAAAATCGACCTATGATAGCTATGAGGTAAAATAGTATAGTGTAAATTAATTCAGTGTAAGTGATGTAAATTATTTGAAAGTAGGGTACGTATTTGAACAGAGCGAAATCGAAAATTAAGTACCTATTTTACCCACGACTTTGTTGAGATTTACAAATAGCTAGTTACAGAAGGATGGCGGTCGAATATCGGTTGGAACTCAAAATAGGTATCGCAAGTTTATTGAAATTACAAAAGAAACTTAAAAAGAACCATGTCAACGACCCTTCATAAAACCGTAAATTGAACAACGAAAATGAACAAAACAAAAAACCCTTTTGACCTTTCAAACTTATTTACAACAGTAAATGAAGCCAGACGACTCAATTACCAATACTTGATAGCTAACCCTTTAAAAACGTCGTTAAACACCAGTTAAACGTAAATAGCTATCGGTTAATTAAACGAAGGCACCCGAACATCCCCGAGCGATGATTTGTTGCCTCGTCAATACAAAAAAGACAGGCTCAGAAGGCCAACTCAATCAAACATGGGCGGATTCGGTGGTCTCAAATATGAGTGACAGGTGCAACATGTAAGTGGGCACGCCTTATATTCCAAAATACTTTAATTTATTCAATTTTATGATTGGGTTTAATTGTCGATGTGGCATTATTGATTTGTTAATTATGCATTTTTTTAGTTATCTAATTCCTATTAATGAAAGATAAACATAAATGATAATCACAAATAAATACCGTAACATAATATATGTATGTTTTGATTGTTTTGTGTTATATCCATATTGTTTTGTGGTACATCAAGTAGTTAATAATTTTATTAATGTAAGTTGATTTATGATGTGGACAGATCTGTTGCCAGACATTGCTAGTAGTTTTGTTTACCCCTCCTACTAAGCTGAATATGCTTGCATCTGGGGCGGATTCACGGAAATAGTGCAATAGGTAGGGATTGAACTTGCAACCTCTCAATCGCCAGGCCGGAGCATTAGCCATTATCCGCTTAAACCCTTTCAACAAATAGCCCTTACACTCATAGGAACGTTATATACATTTTGCATGTATGCGTTCATTTCCACTTGGTGTGAAGAGTTGACTTTCTGCATTTACCCTACTTTGTGTCGTCAATAAGGGTTTAATTAAAATCTGTTCAGAGTTTTTTGTCGTCAATTGAAGTTCTTTGTAAATCAAGGTCCATTTGATATCGAGTAGGTATTTAATTTATTTTTGCACGAATGCAGCTGGTTGCTGTGAATTAAACTACAGCTTGGATTTTTCTAGGAATAACTTGAATATAATAGATTATTATTATTGTTCACTGGCTGGACAGAACCACTCATATCTGTGTTCTTTTTCTTAAATACAGCATGGGTCTCACTCTCTTTCGTCTCTCGATCAGGGCAAGTTAAGGTCTGAACTTAAAAAGAAAGTGCAATCTGTGAGTTCCATTTGGTGTTCCTTAGAATAGTCAGATAGTGAAACGGTCCATTTTTTTATAAATATGCATAAAAATGTACAAATTCATTCACAAAAATCAACATCGTAATCACCGTCATCATCACAACCGATTGCCGTATTTGATAAACAAACAAGGATTTGTGTTAATTAATTCAACATTGATCAAAATTACTACATCTGTACGTGTGCTTGCGTATGTAGATACAGAGATGTATGGAGTAAATATTATTATATTTGATTAGTTGAGCAATCAAATTTAATGTAACGTTTATCGTTACATTAAATTTGATTTAAAGATAATTAAATGTGAGACACAAAAGCATACAATTCGAACAAACTACTTTTGTTTCCTTTTCATTCTTACATTTTGGCCTACGCTAGTTGTAGTAAGTATCTACCTTTTAATTAAACTATCATTAATAATGAATTGATGCTATTTAAATTCTAATATTGTCCACAACCGACAGATTAAGCAAATTTTAGACCGCAGCGTCTAAAAACATGAAGTTTATCTTAAATATTTCTTATAAAAACAACGGTGAATTTAATTCAAAAAAATAATCACGTAAAGGAGGATCAGAAAAAAATATGATGGTACTTATTGGTTTAATGTGGTACAGAAATTGGTTACTCCAGTTAAATGTCACTTTACGGCTTGCAAAACCAACATTCGAAGAAATACAATGTCATTAACTCAATATTTAATACACAACTAGTCACTTACAAAGTCGACTATAAAACAATATAGTTAAAATCATTTTAAATAATGATAGGAATTCAATATAGAATGAAAATTTCTATGGAAGTTCGTTATTTTTGCCAATGGCTACCGTCGCTTCTACCTACATTAAAAATATCAATAATAAAAAACAAAAATAACAATTGGAATCGTGAAGGGAAAATGTTCGAAATCAAAAACTCGTACCTCAGCGACATCGGACGCAATGGACGCCCAATTTAATCAGTATCAATTTCATACAAAAACACATTTCGAATTCTCCCAGTAGACACGTAATATTTGTTCAATTTTTTTTTCACGAAATGTACCGACACTCGTGTCCGGGAGTGCATTTGAATTTCAGATTTTTTTCCCCTCCCTAGCCGGTATCTATTATTCAAATTTATTTCGACTGGCCAATGAGACGTGAGATAGATAGGGTACAGAAGATCCATGCTGTATACAACGAGAGATAACGCACGTACACAAAGATCCACCCGATTTATTTATATAGTACTTCAAGCACACTAATGTACAGACGCCAGCATACCAAGCTGGGGTAGCTGTCAGTTTTTCTTAATTGAACATGAACCTTATTCTGTTTGCAATAAACTTTAGAAACTATCAAATAAATGACCTGCTTATTCTGTTTAGTATAAAGTCGAAAAACGATCAAAGAAATTTGACACATTAGGGTAACTTGTTATGCTGGTCTCTGTACAAAGGCGGCTAACCGCCTGATTAACAGACTGTTTGGTGGACTTTATGATTTTATTTTAATATTTAATCCACTTGCCTTAATCTCTTGATGCCGATGCCGTAATATGTCTTTTTCATCCATAAATCATCGCTTCCTAACATCTAAATAATCTTAAAGTGTATAACTTTCATCTATTCATTTTTATAACTTTCCTGACAATTACGTTAAGCAGTGATTTTTTTTATATTTTTCTTAAATATACCTACTAAATATTATAAAGAGGTGAAGTTTGTGATCTTGTAGGGGGTAATGGATGAGAGGGGATGGAGGTAATGTCAAATTGCGAAATGCAAATGATGCAGTCGCAAGTGAAGAGGTAGCATGTAAAAAAGAAGACGGCTTGTGGCTTAATATTTACAGCCGCATAGGTCGATTGAAAGCTAGTTTCACTTTGAGAGGTCGGCTCGCGGTTTAGTAATCCCTTGGTGCCTCGGAAAACACGTATGCAAATAGCCCAGGCTATCATTCTTTGTGTCCTCGTCGAGGCGATCGGCGGCGGCAACCTCTCGCGTCCGGGCCTGGTTCAATCCATGGTCCGGAGCGAGGAAGCATGGGAAGCGGTCACCTCTTTCTGCAGCAATGCTAGCGAAAAAGGAGGCCAAACGCATGAGGGAGAGGGAAAACTCTCGCCCCAGCCGCCTTAACAGAAGAACACGCCCCGGGCGTCGAGAGTCGCAGGGCGATTCTCGGCCACCGTAGGCGCGGGTCTGCAGACGGCGAGCTTTGGGTGGCTCGCCGTCTGATCAAAACCAGGCCCGGGTCGACGGCGCGTTGAGTTCCACGCGCGCCTCAAAGAGCTGTCAGTACCGAAGACGGGGCCCGCTAGGGCCTGTGCCTGCCGGGGTCGCAGAATTTGTTCGAAAGAGTCACCGCGGCCCTGGAACGCAAAAGGCATTAAGAGGAACACGGATGGGTTTTAGTCAGTAAGAGTGACACTCCCTTCCGCCTCACCCAGAGCGGGAGGAGTCATTTGATGATTTTCCATCCTTGAAAAAAAAGGCTATCATTCTTTGACAATGATTATGGTAAGTCATAAGCCCGAAAGTCTGACAATCACTCTCCCTAGAATGTAACGTGTTTCACGGTGACTTGTTCATGGTGTGATTAGTGATCGCTCCAATATTACTAGGTACTTATTGTAATTATTTTTGGATGATGACGAAATTAAAAATAAAACGAAAGTACGAATGTTTTCGTTGGTTAAAGAGAATCAACCTACTGTACTATTTTTTTGTATGAATGAGAAACGGCAACGAAACCAGCGATCAACACCGTTCAACTTGTTTGCCTCCAAATGGATTCGCAGCGAGTTTTTGATGAGATCATGATGTGATGGACGATAAATAAAGTGGGAGAGTGCTAACTTGATCTGTGATGGCTGATAAGTTTTTTTAAAAGGGAGGGTGTTAAGTAAACTGTGATGAATAGAAACCCTGAGTAACTTTATCGTTTATACTCTCTACTTCCAGAAAATATATGTAGGTAGCTTTTAAACTACTAAAGCCAAAAATCGCAATCGCGTTTAATCGCATTACCAAATAAAAACCTACGAGAACCATTCACACAATTTCCACGCTCACTAGAGCAGAAAAAACACAGACAAAACAAAATACAATAAAACAAAATGAAAAGAACAAAAACATTTAATTACAGCATGAAAAAATAAAATTTTATTCATTCTATTTCCAGCTTTGTTCAATGTCACACTTCGCTTAAGGCTGCGCATATCCTTTATATTTTTGTACAAATATAGAAAAGTAAGCATTATTTCATTATTTTGTCCCATATATGTATGTGTTAACTAGCTGCGGGATGGCCCTGATGACCTGTGTCACAAATGTAGGTTTTTATTTGCACTTACTTTAGGCACCAGTATCCTACAAAGTTATCTCTGCGTTCGTACACTATAAATATAAGATGTACGTACATAACTTGTAGAGATAATAAACGTTTTATATTATTATTAATAATATATTTACTAAGCATAAGCACAGGTTATTTGAAAGTTATTTATACTGAGTCCCGTCCTTGAATGGAAAACCATCTATGTCCCGAGTCCCGGCTGTCAATCGTATATTATCCTTCACAGTCATTACGGGTAGTAAACATTTTAAGCCAAACAAGCAGTCAACCTAGATATCGAGGGCCATAATTGACCGTGCCGTTTTGTAAGTCAAGGAACCAAACAACACTGCCGTATTACATTAACTGGGTTGTACAGCTCGAATATGAAATCGCTTCTGTAGAAAACTGTTATTCAGCTGCAATTTGTAAGACTGGAACCCGACCTTAAAAAAGCGAAGCATATAAGGACGGTGAATAATTAGTTTTCTCATTTCATGCGTTGTCTATTTTCCAGCCAGTTAGCTGTAATAACTTTAAACTATTTGGAGTTATCCGCCATCTCACCTCTAACGTGTACACTTACTTTTAACTATTCATCATTAGTTATCTTTTTTGAATAACGAAATAAGCATTTTAGCCACATCGACTAGCGAGTGACATGCGCACTCTTAAGAAGAGCGGCAACGTCGCGTAGTATTATTGACCTAATTAGTCAGTGTTTCAATGAAAGGGTGCAACGTTGCCTTAAATGTTTCTCTGCATTTGTCCCGGTATGCATTCTAGTGCGAGAATAATGGCTTTGTTTGTGTGAGTATACAACAAGCAGTTGTCATACATATAAGATAATAAGGCTATATTTAATTTCGTGCAAATTAAAATCAAATCTTCATAAATGAGCAATGAAAGAGAAACAGAGAGAGCTACGCTCGGAGTATATTTTCAGGATTGCAGAAGGGTATGAAGAGATCCGTAAAGTCCTAGAGTGAGGACCACGATTGCAGACCTTCCACTCGATGGACAGACGACCTGTTAAAGGTTGCTGGAAACAGCTGGATGCAAAGGTACAAATACGGTCATCATGTCTTCGGATTCAAGTGCGTATTGCGTGTCACTATTTTTTAAACCGGTGAAGGAAAACACCGTGCGGAAACCGGCGTGCCTAAGAGATATTTTTCGACCGCATGCGTAGCTAAATTGGAGGCGGTGGTATAAAAACTGTAACACTAGCTTAGTCACTAATCACACGAAATAAAGAAGACCTGAAGATTGGTAACAAAAAAAGTGATTGTTGTTCGTGTATGAGTTTAAAGGTTTGTTAATGCACCCACGTGAGCCCACGTCACAGAATAAATTCCTCGTGTAGGGCAAGATTTAAAAAAAAAATCCTACAATGGTTTTCTTCAAATCAGTAAACCACCCTTAACCACTCTTCGAATGACGTATTAATATAATAAATAAGAACGAGGTCGGTCCATTCTCATATGTACACCCGGCAAATTAAGTCGGGCGACATAAAAAACATAAATGTTTATTAAAGTGCTGAAACCTGGCATCAGGACTGTAATTTGGGATTTAATGCCACGCCACTGACCGGGGGTTGTTACGAATAAAAAAAGAAATGTGAGAGCGGCTGATAAGATGGGTTCCGTGGGGTAATGAAAAGAAAACACAGGCCGTAAGTGCATTTTTCCGGTTTAATGAGTAACGCATGAGATAACTTTTAGTGTCTCTGAAAGCATGTTAAGCCCAGATGTCATTTTGTGAATGTTAGATTGTGTTTACGGGTAGTCAGACACCCTAGTGTTGCCTAGTTGCTGGGATGTGGAGGTAAGATTTTTTTAATATAAAATGAGTCTACTCTTAAACTCAACCTTGCACGGATTGACCGTACAAAAGACTCGTTTAAATAAATAAAAACGATGGTATAACTTTGGTAACGTGTAAAATGTATTCAACTTTAAAAATGCCTTAAGCAGCTCTAGCTTGGTGACGCTGTACAGACGTCAGTAAGTCAGTACATCAAGCAAACCCAATGTGTCAAATTTCTTTGATACGTTTTCGACTTTATTTTAAAGACAATAAAGTTCATGTTCAATTGGGGAAAATTGACAGTTTGGGGTATGATGGCGTCCGTAAATTCAATTTAATTATATTTGTTATGAAAGGCTTTTTTTTTAATTTGAATATTTTAACTTAATGTTATACAGTTCATATAATTTTCATAGGTATTTACAAAACTAATTCTAAATACGTTCCATGTTCACCGATTCACGTGCGGAATACTAAAAGTAATCAGAATTCCGCACAACGATTTTAAATCAGACTGAAATACGACGCTGGACGTATTTTAAATTTACATTTGTTAAAAATATCGAGAAAGTAATTTTAAATTTGGTAACATTCCGTATTCGTTATACGGTTCAGAAAATGTTATCGGTAAATAATTATTATTGACTTTCGTACTGAGCGTAATTAAATAAATTAATAAAAAAGCGTGTGCGGCAAAGCTGCTGCGGTATTTGTATTTTTCCCGTTTTTAATTTGAGTTTGAAAAAACAATGAATTATACTTTAAATCTCTTAGTTGTACCTATTATTTTGAGCATAAGTGCAAGAAGAATATTTGTAATCATGTTGACGGTTGTTAAACTAAAAATGTAATCTGTTTTTAAAGTCAAATTTTTATAGACGTATGGGAGAAGTTTTTCTGTTACAGGCCATCTTGTCACATTTTTCCGTTAAGCTCCATATTTATTTGTATCCATGTCTATAATAATAAAAGCTTTTTGTATAAAGTTTATCTAATGTAGGTAGATTTATTTAACCAATTTCTGTAAAGTTGTTAATAGTAGATCATTTTTCGAAAATGTATGTCATAAAGAAGTTTCACTTCTTACGTATGTTCAGACGCCAGCACATCAAGTTACCCCAATGTGTCAAATTTCTTTGATCGTTTTTCGACTTTATAACAAACAGAATAAGGTTCATATTTAATTGGGAAAATTTGACACATTGGGGTAACTTGATGTGCTGGCGTCTGTACACTAATACACACGCACATGTTTTTATTTATTTATTTATTTGCACACACACGTTATAAATAGTTGTTGGTAGTTATTTTTAACCGTTGTCTTTGATCTATTTTTCCTTTATGATAGGTATCATAAAAGAAAAATAGATCAAAGACAACAAAATTGAGCGTCACTATTAATAAATGGTACTTACGTAACGTTCTGGAGTGGCGACCACGTACCGGAAGACGCAGCGTTGGAAGCCTTTCCACAAGGTTACCGACGACATGGTAAGAGTCATGGGAATCCAATGGATGAGAGACGCAGAAGACCGGTCGTTGTGGCGACATTTGGGGGAGGCCTATGTCCAGCAGTGAACGTCTTTCGGCTGAAATGATGACCTGCGTAACAAAGGTTTTTATACCTTACTAATGGATTACAAGTAGGTACTAGGGATGATTGTAGGTTAAGCATCGCTTGCCTAGGTCGGTCCGAAGATTAATTAGATTATAAGACTCCCCTAACATCCAAAAGTAAGTTAAGTCGTTGATGCAGAGTTTTAATTGTAATCTTTTACTTTGACTGGGCTAATGGTTAGTGAACCTGACTGTTATGGCGGCGGTCGTGATGGCTGAAGCCAGTGTAGCCAACTTTCAAAATCAGAATTGTTTTTTTTTGCACAAGCACATTCGAAAAGGTAGTTTCGTCAGGAATAATGGGTAACAACCTTCAATCAGTCTGATAGATTACTTTGCCCTTACCAGGCAAAGGGCATCCATGAAGATGTTCCAACGTCACGCGTCAGTCATATTAAATATGTTGGTAGAAAACTTATCATTACAGCTACAAAAGGGAAGCCTATTATTTACTAGATGATATGTTCCAAAGAAAATATTGTGAGCAATAATAACAAAAAATCATCGTTTCCCGAATGTTCTGCTAAAGCCCTACTTATTAACTTGTGGTCACGTATCGGCCCTGCCATCCGAGTCACGTGACTATATTTACATCCTGACTGAATGGCGTAATGAGCCGTTTCTTTTGAAATACACTGTCTTTTATCTTTTTATATCCTCTCATTCCAAAGGCCAAATGTTAATCTATGTCGTTTTATATTTGCCTTGAGTTCAAATGAACGTTATGTGATGTAATTGATTTATTTATAAATTGTTTGATAGCCATAGTAAAGAGTGACAAGCAAAGCCTTTGGAAGCAACTATTCTATTTCATCTTCTATATATTTAAAAATCAATTGTTGGTCGTTAGTCCGGCTAAAACTCAAGAACGGCTAGGCCGATTTATCTGATTTTAGTTTTGAAATGTTTGTGGATGTCCAGGGAAGGTTTAAAAGGTGAGTAAACATGAAAAAAAATGCTTGAAATATAGGAAAACCAACAATTTCGCTTTCCTTTAGAAACTATTCCTATCTGTCAAACATTTTGATGTTCGTCCCGTCGTCGGTACGTTATACTCCTATCAAATTAAATAACGTATTTAAATAAGGATTTTGAAACAAAATATTGGGATTATTGCGTATTTAGATTTAAAAAATACGAAAAGATAAATTGTGTCACCATGACAACGGATCAACACAAAGAGATTTAAAATACTATAGAGCGGGCATGTCAAGGAAATGTCATAGAAAAACTTTAATCCCATGTCTCAGTAACGCCATCTAGAATAATATAATGAATATTGGAGCGACAGCGGAGCGTACTACAAAAAACTCATACACTTGTATCCAGCAGGACACACATTTTCGGACGAAAATTTTGTTCGTGATGTCCGGTCTATTGGTATTGAATGAATGTGGTATTGAATGTCTTTGGATCAACAGAATTACTTTTGGTTGTCAATGTATGTGTAGGTACGTTCTGAAATTTATTTTGTGACTTTAGTCACAAAATAATTTAAAAAAAAAATAAAAATATTAGACTTTTTAACCGACTTTCAAAAAAGGAGGAGGTTCTATGTTCGTGTGTATGTATTTTTTTTTTTTTTATTTTTTTTTTTTATGTATGTTACCTGATTTCTCCCCCATTTGTGGACCGATTCTCGAAATTCTTTTTTTATTCGAAAGAGTATACTCCCGAGGTGGTCCCATTTTAATTTGGTGAAGATCTGGTGCTGATCTTCGGAGATATGCAACGGAACTCTTCAAAAATAGACGGCAAATCTGTCGTGATTGCTGGAATCGCATGGATGTTTATTGTTTATACAACATCATGACGTATCATCACGCCTGGTATGCTCTGAGGGGTACGCAGATGTGTACAATATACCTAGATTTCGACAGTTAGGTATGTTAATTTTCATTTATTAGGGATAAGTGGATAACCCTATTATCATGACATGTACTGTTACAATTAACAATATATATAGCATATATTTGTATGGGAACCACTAAAAATGGAAAATAAAAAACTTTTTTGCAAAAAAATTAAACCGACTTCAAAAAAAACACTAAACGGTGTAAAATAACTCTAAATTCGGAAGTCGGTGGCCCATCATGAATAAGACAAAACCACCAAAGCCACAGACTTCCTAATTTAGAGTTATTTTACACCGTTTAGTGTTTTTTTGAAGTCGGTTTAATTTTTTTGCAAAAAAGTTTTTTAAGCAGCATATAACCTATTTCTAGGTTTACCTAGAAATAGGTTTTATACTGCTTAAAAAAGTCTAATATTTTAGAAATCGATTTACGTGATTAATAGTGACGACGGAGACGAACTTCAATAATTCTTTGAAAAAAGATCTTTGTTCACTTTTTGGACTTTAATTAAAGTAGACAGAGACAACTATATAAATTGTATGTAACACAGAGGCAGGCAACGCAGTATTTCAGTTTAAAATTATGAATTTAGTATTTTTTAAATCAATGCATTTCTTCAAGGTAGTTAGGTTAGGTAGTTAGGTTAGCTGCTATAGGATAGGTATGCTAAGTTAGGTTAGGTTATACATTTATACATGTTGTAATTTTAATTCTATCGAACACAAAATATTTAAAAAAATCACAGTAGAGACTCGCTTAATAAAAAGTAATAGTTTGGATACATTTGTTGTAATCTTATTAACGTTTTAATCGTGTCAACAAGAGACACACCTACAGTAGAAAGACAGCAGTCCGTGCTGTCTTTCTACTGTAGGTGTGTCTCTTCTCCTGGAGTCCGCTTGGGGTTCAATGAATTAAACGTTTATATGTTTATTGTATATCTAATATTTAAAATTGTCATGATACAGTGTTTGTAACAAAACTCTGCGGCTTTCCGATTCTTATGAAATTTTATGTGTTTATTAAATAGGTCTGAAAATAGGATGTAAACTAATAAAAACTAAATAAGACTAATAAATTGTTTCTCAGGCAGAATGAAGTTTTTCGGGAAAGCTAGTATTCTATATAATTTAATTGTCAGTTTGTGATTTCAAAGTAACAGTATTTTACTTAATGCATTCGGTACTTGTACCAAATTTCGCTTCGATAAACGCGCGGCTACCAATTATTTGAAATACAAATGCGGTTTTTCGAAGTATTTGTGTTGTATGATAGACTGAAGAATGGTGTGGTGAAGTGACATTGTGGTTTTAAAAGATTATCATCTGATGACGATAATCTTTATTCATTAGTCTAGCATTTTCCAAATTTTGTTTGGGTTGGCTTGCAGTCGAACTGGATGCAGCTAGTGGTTTTAAAGAAATTATAGTGACAGTAATCTAAAAGAGTATGCAGAGATTGTTGGGTCACGTTGGGAAGATGAATAAAAGGCGACTAATGAAAAGTATTTATAAGGCAGATATCATTCATCGCTCATTGATTTATATCACTTTTGATATTTTATTGTGTGTTTGTCTGTGTCTTTTGTGTGTACTTAATAAATGTTTTATCTATCTATCGATCTATCTAGATGTGTGGAAGCTCTAGGAGGGGACGCCATACAAGAAAAACATACATATATAGATGTTATTGGTGACCTTCAGAAAGGTCTGGTGTGTAGTACTCGAAACCAATATGCGTGTTGTAAATGACTAAGTACATGTTTATACGTAAACAAAGCAATTGAAGTATGTAAAAGTCGATGCAGATGGCACTTTGTAGTTTTTGCCTACTCTTGATGACTCTCTTGAATTTATCCTGTAGTAGCAGACGTCCCGCGGTTTTACCCACGTAGGTCCCGTTTCCGTGGGAATACAGGGATAAAAAGTAGCCTATGTGTATATCTAGGACGTCAGCTAACTCCACACCAAATTTTATTAAAATCCATTCGGTAGTTTTTACGTGAAAGAGTAACAAACATCCATCCATCCTCATATACATTCACGTTTATAATACACACATCAAAAGTGTCTAGGGATCAAGCATTTTTATGCGGATTTCTTGAGATTGAGATGTGGATTTGTAATAAATTTATGATTTTATAAATTTATATGGATCCTTTTTGGTGCATTTCATAATTTGAATCAGGAACTGTGAATCAAATTCGAGTAAAAGATGAAAATCAGCTGTCAATATTTTCCCTATAAAACATACAACGCATTGAAGACATTATTAGTGCTACTGTTTCCCTACTACTGATTAAAACCAACGTTATTATGGAGCGGCGACGTCATTTAAGCAGGGTGGAAATGCTCAGAGCCGTGGGAATGATAGAAGCTGGTTCCCGGCAACGTACTGTGGCTTTAGCTCTGAATACAAGTCAGAGTGTTATCAGTCGACTTTGGACACGTTACCGAAGCACTGGTACCGTGGCTGAGCGCCATGGAGGACGGTATCGCTGCACCACACGGAGACAAGACCGATACATTCAAATCTTAACTCGAAGAGCTCCAACAATAACCGCCATGATGTTAGCCGTGAGGCTTCATCACTCTTCAGGGAACTTAATTAGCGACCAAACAGTCAGAAACCGCTTGCATGAAGTGAACCTTCATTCCCGAAGACCGCTACGGGTACCACCTATAGCAATGCACAATCGTAGGATTTGATATCAATGGGCTCTTGAACACAGAAATTGGGCAGAAGAACAATGGCGTTTCGTGTGCTTTTCTGATGAGTCTCGTTTTGGTATGAGACCGGATACAAGACGTATACGACACTGGAGAACCCCTGGACGCCAACAGCGATTAAAATCCTGCCAGGAAGTCCATCCTTATAGTGGTGGAACCATCATGGTATGGGCGGGTATTTGGATCGGCGGAAGAACTGAGTTGATTTGGATCAGAGGCAACCTCAACGCTCAAATTTATGCTGAGACGATTGTATCAGACGTCATCGTTCCTCTACAAGTGCAAATCGGTCCCTTATTTCAGTTAATGCATGATAATGCACGACCGCACACCGCAAGAGTTGTAAGACAGACTCTCGCCGCAGCTAACATCAATGTCCTGCCCTGGCCTGCTCAGTCGCCAGACTTGAACCCGATTGAGCATGCATGAGATATGCTACAGAGAAGAGTTCTGCCGAATATCGAGGGTATCCAGTCGCAAGAAGACCTTTTTTTGTTGTTGCAACGAACATGGGCGGCCATTCCACAGCGGGATTTGGATGAACTCATTTTGAGTATGCCAAACCGATGTTCTTGTGTTGTTAGTGTTCGCGGTAGAAACACGGATTATTAATTGTTTAAGTTACCCAATAAAATTTTAAAGAAAACTGTTATTTCAGTCTTTTTTTCGAACTTTAATGTTAGTGGTTCAAATGTCAAAAATCCCTTTATTAGGAAAATGGCAAATTTCTTTATTAATGCAAAGGTGACTTGGTTTATCGTTACTGTGACAAACGAAAACACTTTATTTGATGAATCCTTAAAGAAAATTTTAATTAATATCAATCAGGAGAAAAGTTATTGCAAAAATATATGTTGATCCCCAGACACTTTTGATGTGTGTATTAGTAGGATATTCGTATAGAATGTGACTTTTTAGAACTGAGTCACTGGCGGTTCGTCTGGTAGTGGTAGTGTCTGCGTAGTCATGTCGATGCTTCCTGGACTGTCGTCAAAACTAGTTTTCATATAAAATCAAAACATTGTAACACACATGATTTTCAACGTACTATATTCGGTCATTGCTTCCTTAAATCAGAGCAAAAAACTGTAAGATTAGACAAGTCGTAACTCCAAGATGTCGTATTCCGAGCACCTCAGTGTTCACGCCACATGTAAGAGATAATTCACATTACAATAAGAGCGTTTCATCATGCCGGTTGCGATCACGTCTATCTGTCACTTACGCTCCGTTTAACGTCAATAAAAGAATGAAGTTACTTTGTGGAGTAGCTGTAAATCTCGGGGTTTTTGGGTTTTTTAGACTTGACGATTTAAAGTGAAACACATAACTTTTTAGGTTTTTTACAATACATAACTTTTTAGATTTCGTCCTTTTAATCAGACGCGCCATTTTTTCGCAGGACCACCCAGAAGCAGCCCCCCACCCCCGAACATTTGCAAACAATTTAGAAAATGGCGGAGACATTAGAATGTTTAATAATTACTAATCAGTTTTGGTAACTAGACGTTCATTAAACTAGCCTTCTTTTTTCATAATCCAGTTTATTATCAAAATAATCACCTAAGTTTTCATAAGTACATGTTTTGTATAATAATATTAATATCACAGCAGCATGCAAAATCAGATTGAAATGTGAAAAAGAAAAGTTGACTTTACTAACAAATGAAATGTTGCCAAAAAAAATACTACAGATTATAGATTCATCTTATCACCAAAAAGGAGAATGCCAATTTGTGCCCCAAAGTGTACAGAGATCATTGTATTACAAATACTTATAATAAAATAAGATACGAATTTTAGAAAATAACTAACATTCCATACCAGACGTGGAAAAAAACTCACAATAAAAAGTATCTTTCTTTTTATTTCACTTGAAGTACCCTCAACATTGCCATATAAAATAAACAAAGAGCAAAACAGGGAAAAACTATCTTAACACATACCTGGCCTAAAATGTTATATATTTTTAAGTTAGCGTAACTTAAAATGCAATACATTATTATTACAGTGTTTTATGTTTTACGCCACTCATATGCTGCGTTTAGAACGAGTGCAGAAGCGTTTTGTGTGGCATTTAGCTTTTCGTGAGGGGAAATCCAAGCAGCTACCCTCCTATAAAACTCGCCTAAATCACTTCCGAATGCACACCTTATCCATACGCAGAGACATCACCGACGCCTTATTTTTATTAAAAATATTAAGAAATCAAATCGATTGCTCTAAGCTGTTAGGTCTTATTAGATTCCATGCTCCATCAAGATATCCCAGAAAGATTATTACGCCATTATGCCCACAACCACGAAGGTCTGTACTTGGCTCAAACTCACTTATACCTAGATTATGTAAAATTCTCAATAGCTGCAGTGATCTAGTGGACATAAACCAGGATAGTATTAATAAAATTGTTAAAGTAATTTTAGATAATTCATGTACTTAAATTTGAATCGTCCATAATTAATTGTAAATTGTGTTTTGTATTTTTTATTTTTTAGTTCTAATCCGCTAAATTACAACAATAACCAATTATTTTCTTGTTATAATTTAATCATAAATATAAATTAATCTTATTAATTCAATTTAATTAATGTATAATTTTTTTTTTATATATAATTTACCAATTTTAGCTATACACTTTATATGTTTTCTTTTCTCTATTTAAATGTAATGATTTTATTAATGTGTTTCCATTCTACTGACTTCATTTTTGCCTGATAATTTAATTAATTTATTTTTCAATGGTATTCTTCTTGACTAGTAGTTTTGTTAATTTAATTATATTTATTGTTGAGTATTAAGAATTTCTGTTTATTGTAAATCTAACCTAATTATAAGATTAATTTCTTCCCTAAATAATCATTTTAAATTAGGTTTTGTATTATTTGGTATATTAAATCCGACTACTGTGCATGCGGTGTTAGCCTATAATTGATTGTTACACTTGTAAATGTATATTTACCAACTGTATTGTAATGTTTTGTGTAATCAATCGTTGGCTAACCTATCAATAAATAAATAAATAAATAATCCAGTTTATTATCAAAATAATCACCTAAGTTTTCATAAGTACATGTTTTGTATAATAATATTAATATCACAGCAGCATGCAAAATCAGATTGAAATGTGAAAAAGAAAAGTTGACTTTACTAACAAATGAAATGTTGCCAAAAAAAATACTACAGATTATAGATTCATCTTATCACCAAAAAGGAGAATGCCAATTTGTGCCCCAAAGTGTACAGAGATCATTGTATTACAAATACTTATAATAAAATAAGATACGAATTTTAGAAAATAACTAACATTCCATACCATACGTGGAAAAAAACTCACAATAAAAAGTATCTTTCTTTTTATTTCACTTGAAGTACCCTCAACATTGCCATATAAAATAAACAAAGAGCAAAACAGGGAAAAACTATCTTAACACATACCTGGCCTAAAATGTTATATATTTTTAAGTTAGCGTAACTTAAAATGCAATACATTATTATTACAGTGTTTTATGTTTTCTTATCCATAAATGGAACTGTAAATAATTGTTAGATTAATAGTTTAAAATAATCTGAGCATTCATATCTAACATTATTTTACTTTTGTTTTGGCAACACTCAAGTCTTCGATCAAACGTCAAATGTCATTAATAAATAATTTTAGTAGTAATGTTTGTTTTGTGTTAAATCATAATAAGTTTCAGTTTATATTTTATAGTGTCATTAGCCCCCACGCGAGTGCTCCACTAATTATTGTATATTGCGTACTTAACATTACAAGCGTGTGCTAACTGTGGTATCACAATAATGGAGAACGTATCAGGAGACAAAAAATGTAATATCATCATTACCTCCAAATATGACTGTTCTTTTATCGGAGTGGATAGCTTTAGAGGTAAGTTCTAGTTTATTTAAGTCCTATATACCTACAACATTAAATGATTGAATGAACTTACTTTGTTTTATTTTCTGTATACAAATGATACTAACCATAATAGATTCACTTTGAATAATAATGCCCTCCCAGTGCTTTAGAACGAATACACTGTGTATATTAAATGCCTGGAACAGATATCTAAACATGTTTATACCTTAATGTTTACAATAAACATGAAAATGCTTTAGCCGGTAGGTATAAAAACGGTTTCTTTAAACCTTTATAACTTTTATCCACGGCTGCTGAGCAATATGCGCCTTTTATACTTTTGTTGTAGAAGATCTTTACTATTAAATAACATAGATTTCATTTATGTACAGCCTGGGGCACAGGTTCATACAATTTTTGGCATTGCCTTTTAGCAATAACTTAAATAATAACTGTTTTATGCACAGCAACCTACCCGAAACTGTAAAATTTCCACTATCAATTTTGAACCTTATGCTTAAGCAATAAAGTTGAAAATTTATAAAGAAATGTGACAGATTGTAGCACCTAGGTTGTTGTGCTGGGGTCTGTACCTAAGTTAGTAAATTTTGTTTTGTTTTGTAACTGCATTTAATACTTTTATACTTAAAGCATGTCGTGGGCTTTAATTAAGGCAACACTGTATAATGGAAAGAGTTGAATGTGAACCTTAACATGTATTTTGGTGTATGCTTTTTTGGTTGTCCTTAAATAAATGAGTAACTCGTAAATTATTATTGTCGTGTCGTCTCGGCCTCGTGTCGTAAGCTCTAACTCGCATCACCATCCGCTGAGTCGGCGTCCAGACGCGTGTTCTTTATGACGGACCCACAAAATATCGCCGCATTTATTTGAATCGCAATGTTATCATCCCCAACTCGAGGGGGCTTCACAGCCCTTATAATATTTTGTGTGTGTTTTTACTTAGTTTTTGTTAAAGTCTAGAATTTTATGACCCGAAGATTTTTACATGGATCTGCTGATAATAATAGTGTATCGTAAAGTCAAGTTGTTTTGATAAATAATGTAGTTTTTGAAGTAGTCTAGTAGTTAGTGACCCTGACTGCTATACCGGGTTCGATTCCCACCCAGGACAAATGTTTGTGTGATGAGCACGATCATTTAATTTTGTTCTGTGTCTGGGTGTAATTTATCTATAATATGTATGCATTTAGAAATATATAAGTATGTTTATTAGCTGTTTAGTACCCATAACACAAGCTCTCAAGCTTAACTTGGGACTAAATGGCGTTGTGTAAAAAGTTGTGGAATATTTATTTATTTATTTATACTACTTCATGGGTTAGATTTTTGAACACATTACATATTTATGTAATAGATAAAATAATCCCTTGTTATTCTAAACTACGGTTTACATAATCATCCAAGGATTTTTTAAGAATCATATCCAAAGGGTAGCAGCGGTACCTAGTAATTATTAAGCCACCGCGGTCCTTCCGTCGCCGCGTCGGTCTGTCTGTCAGCAATCTGTATCTCATTAAGCGTAATAGGTAGACAGTCAAATTGATTACAAAGTGTGTATCGGTTGCCGAAATAAAAAATAAAAATTAAAAATTAAAAGTCATGGTTAAAAGACGCTGCCTCTTCAAAAAAAACTATACATTGTTATACCACCTTTGACTTTTCATAATCTTATATGCGTATTGTATAGTTATTTTTTGCTATAAGGACGGTTATAGAAAACATCGAGAGGAAACCAAAATGCCTGAGAGATATTTCTCGACGGCATGTGAAGCCAAGTCCAAGTCCCATGGGAAGCATAAAAATCCCTTAAACCAGGTTAACCTAATCCCACGTAAAAAAGAAGAATTATATACTTACTTAGAAGGTTCTCATAGACACATTTTGAGTAGAGAGAGAGAAAAAAGATGCAATCGTTTCGGTAGATTAAAAAGCGCCTTTTGTCTGTTACGCAAACACATAATATCTCTGTGTTCTCCTTAAACAAAACGTACACAAACACAAACAAATCTAAACTAGCTTCTTAAAAATATAAGTTACCATAAACAAGTTAGGAGAACTACATTCTTATCGCATTTCATACATCATTTAAGTTTTCATTCGGTAAAGTACAGACGCGCACAAAAATGGTAATTTGATGTCGTACACTCGCTTTGCGATGTATAAAGACAAACTAAGAATATTTCGTTGAAAGCGGAAGAATGTTTTGTGCACAGCTGCTGGGAGTTTGAAGGGAGAGAAATCGCGGCACTTAGAGAAATATTGTTTAAAATAAAATAATTTTATGAGGTTTTAGCCTCATTTTGGGGTAAGTTTTCATTTTTTTAAGAGTCTAAAATAAATAAATCTGCCTAACTTTATTCCAGCTATGTTGGAATTGGATTCCAGTCTAACTGGATCCTGTTGAATACCAGTGCTTTAAATTGGGCGACTTCCTAATGATATCCCTTGGTTAAACTAGTTGGCAGATTTTCGTTCTAACTGCGTTACGACGGACAAAAGTCCTGACAACTTAGACCATTAACATGCTTTCCGGGGTTAGCAGGGGTTGATATTAAATGGTCACCCATTCATGGACCGACCTCAGCAAGCGAGGCTTAACCTTCGACTGATCGTCCGCTGTAATACTTCAACTACTAGCTCTTTTGATTAACCTATTTTTTGTAACCTTTTTTAATGTCTAATTATTTTCTAGTAATGGTCAGCATTGCAGCGGGCCTTATCAGAATATCAGTGATGTGGTGCTAATTGTTTGTTTTTTTAAAAGAGATGGAAAATGGTGGGCCCAAATGTAATAAGTTGAGATAAGGTCTAAAAAAATTGTCATATTTTTTATCTTAGAATATGAAAAATCACCTCAATTCTCAATCTGGAAGCGAAGAAATAAGAGAAAGACAGTTTTCGTTAGATTATTAATTATCGATTAAGTAATGGATTACACAGTTACGCAAATAAAACCATTGTAAGAGATTATCAACTCAAAGTAATTAAACGCACTTAATATAATTATATGCAATAAAGCGTTTATAATTACAGTCATATTAATAAATAAAATAAATTAATTACTAAAACAACAATATTAATGATTATCGATTTCATATCGATTACAAGCAGTCTTTATTTTTAGTCTATTTATGTCACTGGCATGACAGCTGACTGACATTGACACTAGACAGTTGTCGACTGCTCCGCTCTTGTTTTGAGTGCTTTTCCGTTTAATATTCATTTTTTACGACCTTGCTTTCACACTTGACACCGAAGATTGCTCACTCGTTTGACTTGGAATTGTTATTTTGGATTTTACCGCCGACTTGACTTTCGTTTAATCTCTTATATCTCTGTTCTCAGATTGACAAAATGCGTAGGATTTTCAGTGAAAGGTTAATAACATAATATAAGCTATTAATTGATACCAATTTCATCTTTTTACAACTGGGTCCAAGATTGTATGTATTCGTTTCAGTCTCCTTTCGTGGTATTGTGCAGATAGGGGCGGGCATTTTTGACCTGGCTCAGGCCTATTGTATTTTTTATTATTGACATAATCTTGTGCGTGTCCCAAATAAATTTATTTTCATTTTTAATTTTTATTGTGTAAGCAACCGGTATCAAAACGCACTAAGAAAAGTGCCATGTTTACCACCCCGAGGTACCTACCGCAGTAGTATCACCAGTCGGGTACTGACGCGCCATAAACCGGCTAAATTGCTTGTCGGCAGCCATTTGCATAAACATAAACCGTACCAAAGCCGTGTTGGAACAAACTACAAACCGTGAACGATACTGGAGTATCGGTAAAAATGCAGTCATGTAGAACCAGCTTGGTAAGAAAAATTAGGGCTAATGTCTATACGATAGAATATTATGTAATATCGCCACAAAACGCTGGCTACTGCCCGATACTAGTTTTCAACCGAGTTTTGTGGTATCACGGACATATATTAGAACACTACGTAATATTTCAACACCTATCTCATGTTACTAATTGAAAAATGACGTGTAAAAGTGTTTGTAAATACCAAAGACATTCAATACCTATAGACCGGACATCACGTACAAAATTTTCGTCCGAAAAAGTGTGTCCTGCTGGATACAGTCAAGTTTATGCGTTTTTTTTAGTACGCTCCGCTGCCGCTCCAATATTCATATATTATTCTAGATGGCGCTCTATAGTATTTTAACACGTTAACTGTCCCCATACATATTTTTTGGATAACCCCAAATGTCCAAATCATTTTTTGTAATATTCTGTTGTTTGTGTCCTGTTGACAAGTCCTGATAAATAGAGCAACATAACACACAAGTCCATGAAGTTAGAGCGCATAGAAAGTTAAAGAGGCGAGTGTACCATTTACGGTACATGGACGTGGTGGACCCACGCGGCGTGTACTGTATTCGGTACATTGGACAGCTAACGTGTTAACTCTCTTTGGTAAATACCTATTTACCGAAATAAATCTCATTTATCAATAATATTGTTGTTGACCGCATGGTTGGCGTAGCGGTAGAGCGATTGGCTGCCGTGTCCCGTGTCTCGTTTATTTGTATGACCTACAGGTAGCTATTCCAGGTCTGGTTGTTTATGTAAGTGAGTTTGAATGTATGCAAACGCTCCCAAGACATAGGAAGAAAGACTAGAGGGAAAAAAAGCAGTTCCATGAACTTCAATCGTTAGTTTCCTATTTGGTATTTTTATTGAATTGGGCCTATTCCCAGCTGCAAAGCGCATACGTTTTTTGTTTTTTTTTTGTTCTTATTATGTGCCTATGCTTGCGATAATTAAATGTATTTAGTTCTTTCTTCTAAATATTGCAAATAAAAGTCAATAGGTAGAATCCAGTAACAAACAGTATTACAAAAATAGCAATATTTCTGAGTAAGAAATAATCTATTGGTGAAATCTCTAGAGATTTTCCAGAAACAAAAGAAAATAAAAATTCAGAGACAAAATCTGTGCAAATTCAAAACTCATTAAAAAATCCCTTGACCTTAAAAAAGAAACTGAAACGACACTCCTAAAAATTAACAACTTTTTTAAATGCTCTTTGGAAACACTTTTAGTAACAACTAAAAGTCACGTAAAGGTCATTACTTATTTTTTTCCTGTCAAATGATTGAACTCCGATTAATTTACTATTAAAAAAATGTAACTGTAGAATTATGCAGATGTATAATCCAAAAAGATTGGGGAAGGAAATATTTGCGTCTCGTTCCAAAATACGTGTTTATTTTTAACATTTTTTTTATGTTAATTATATTTGAATGGGTACATTTTTCTCTGTTTCCACGGGTAGGCTACATTTTCCCGCTACAGAATTTGAATTTCAAATTAAGAACAAATCCTGTTCTACGGTTATTCAGATTTATATTCGGTTGAGGGCCAATGACGCAGAAATATGAGTGCCATCTTTCATTTTACTTTAACTCAATTATTTGAAACACTTCTGTTCGTGATTGTACATTGGAGATGATTGTACTTTCCGTTATTGGTTAATTAAATGTTTGCGTAATATTATTAATGTTTTTTTGACTCAGTTGCCTTTATATAATAAAAAATAATGGAAACAGATTTGTACCGTGAGTTACATAACTTTATTGTGGTAAGATGTTTTAGATAATGAATTATTAAATCGTCATTTGCACAGCCTTATTGGGACTGAATATTAGTACAGTACTTTATATGAAGGAACTACCTCTCTGACCTTCACAACCCAGTCACTGGGTAACACGGTACCCCTTGGTTTAGCTGTTTGCCAAACTATCGGAATTCAGACTGTCAATAACTACTGTCAAATATTTTTAAAGACAGATGATTCCAACGGTGCTTTTCAAGATACGGAGGAGATACATGCACTTAATGTCACCTATCCTCGGATTGACCTCCGCATGCCTAACTTTACCTTAAATTGACCGGTGCGTCTGGTATTATTCATCCAAAAGATCCTGCCTTATGACAGCTAATTATTTATTTTCGACTGTAAATTGAACATGCTCTTAACATATTTTCTGCTATCGAACTATAATTTGGTACAATCGCCAGCCATTCAAATGATTGGCGTCGATTTAAACAAACGACTTAATTGTTATGGGGCGGTGATTAACACTGGTGGAGTATGCATTTTTAATTGGCAAGCCTTATTTAAAATACCAATGTTTTTTATGTCTTTTTATTTGTTACTAACACTTTGCCTTTACCCTCTTTTGGTTTTGAAAATAAAATATTGTACACTATCACACTTAATAACACTTTGACTGGTCTGTTGGTTTGTTAAACATTTGTCCTCTACTCTCTATAAGTCAGAGGCCCACCCAGGACAAATGTTTGTGTCTGAGTGTATTTTATATATATGTATAAAGAGGAAATGTTTGATTGTTTGTTTGCATTGAATAGGCTCCAAAACTACTGGACCGATTTGGAAAATTCTTTAACTGTTGGGAAGCTACACTATCTCCGGGTGACATAGGCTACTTTTTATCCCTGTATTCCCACAGGAACGGGAACAATGCGGGTAAAACCGCGGGACTTCTGCTAGTATTATGTATATAATTAGAAATATATACAGATTTTTTAGCAGATGTTTAGCACCTATAACACAAGCTCTGCTTATCTGTATGAATTTAACCCATCATATATATTATATAATAAAAAAACATACACAAGTATTTCTTTTCCTTTTTCAAATCGATGAAGAACTACTTGTACTTACTAAAATTCAGCGCAATAATATTAAGGAGGGGCTTGTGATGTCATTGACAGACGACTCGATGTACCGCTGATAATTTTAGAAAAAAAGAAAAAAAAATTGTGTCAAATATTTTCCAGTAATCTAGATGAAGGACTACTAACTAACATTTAGTCAACTTATTAGGTAGAATGTAAAGTAGAACCAAGAAATTAAAGTGAACAAACAGGTTTTTTGGTCGTATAAATACGACTCGGGCGGAATGAATTTGAAAATAGTAGTCGGATAAATACGACTTAGGTGGTAATGGGGTAATTTAATTGCTAATAAAGTAATGTCATCTAATAATTAGCAACATCCTTTGAGATCAGACTGGAAACAATGCTTTAACTTTCTAAAAACTATCCGAGTAGATGCCTTCCGTCTCCTTTGACGGGGTTAATTGCTAGCGAGTCAACACAGGCAGAAAGCTCATTAAGTCACAAGGGACGGACGCGATCCCCCCTCTCTTCACCATCCCCCCCCTACCTGGCCCCTTCTGTAGCCTGAAGGAGGAAGTGCGTTTTCACCACAGTCTAAAAACATTCAGTCGTCCGACGAAGCTGTCTAGACAGGGCAATCGTGCGGGGTGTGAGGGGCGAGACGCGGTGAAGCCTCTCCCGCACTGCGAACAAAACGATGTCCGTAGTGCGGGAGGTATTATTCAGGGCTAACGCGTGTAGACGTTGTCGGCATTTTTCCAGAGATCAAAGGCGTCGTCCTACTGTATTAATATTTATACTGTGGATTTAACGTACTTAGGTAGGTTTTATTTTGTATTTTAGGGTGCAGGACTTTGCTGCTGCCTTTTGATTTTGATGGGAAAAAATATTATTTTGATCGCCTATTGGTCTAGTAGTATTATAATATTGGCCTTGACTGGTACTGCAGGAGGTCGTGGGCTCGATTTCCACCCCAAGACAAATGTTAGTGTGATGAGCTTAATCATTTTGTATGTGACTGGGTGTAATTTATCCATATATGTATGTTTACCAGTTATTTAGTACTCATAGCATAAGCTCCGTTTTGTTTGAGACTAGATGGCATTGTGTGAAAGTTGTTTTTTTTTGTTTTTGTGTTCCTCTACGATCAGTACCAGAAAGCGGAATATCATAATAACTTTATTGCCAAAATATAAGTTTACATAGAAAGAAAAGAAAGAAAGAAAAATATTTATTCGGGACAAGCACAGTAACTACAAAAATAATAATAACAAAAAAGAATATAAAACTAAATAATAAAAGAGGAGACCTGTGCGAGGTCAAAAAGGCTCCTATCTCAGCATGATGCTGCGATAAATGAAAACAAATACCGCAGCGCTGGTATTCTGATGAGGCCCACTGTGATGTCAGGTCACACCTACGGACACAAAATACATTCACACACAAAAATATAAAATAAAAAAATAGATAAAACACATACTTCGTTCTCATGCATGGACTAGAAATTGTGACCATCCATTGTACATACAATGAACAGCATCCATTACTGAACTAGGTAAAAACCTGTGCACCTGGCACCACTCCCCTCATATACTTATTATTAACTAGTACATTAGGTACTGGTTTACCTCTGCCTTACCTTTCAGAGAATGCAGGCGTGACGTTTTTTTTGGTCTCCTGCATGTTAATAGCTGTGCTTGCGCTAAACCGAGCGAGAAATATTACACCTTATTCGTTCTCCTTTAATTAAACTTTTCGATGGCCCGCGCTTGCTGACGTACGGTAAGTAGCTGTGATAAAATGTGGGAACTGATTTATTTCAAACGGTTTTCTGGGTTAGATGATGGAAAGTTAAGAGTGTTGATATTACTTGAGTAAATAAGTTATTTAATCAGAACCTAAATTAAAATTCGTTCATTCAAATAAGGCAAACAGTAACTTTTATAACGTCAATAAAAGCGAAGACAGTCCCCCAGAATGCCCGCCCGTCAACACTTCCTAGTGCTTTTACTACAGAAAAGTGGTGCAAAAGAATCCCTAGCAACAACCGTATCTAATGAGTTGAAAGAACTTGAATCTATGCATACATACATACATAAACTCACACCTTTTTCCCATGGGGGCAGGCAGAAACCTCAGAGCGCCATATGCTACGATAATAACATACTAATATTGCTTCGTTAACACACACTGAATGCGAGTACTACGCACCTGACCTTTCTGAAGAACCTGACCAAAAAGTCTATGTATGTCCTTCTAGGGCGTCCCTTCGCGACGTTCCCACTTACATCTGCCTTGTTAGTAGCCTTTCATTCATTCTTTTAATGTGATCAAAACCATCTAAGCATACACTTTTTAATTTTTGAATCTATGCAATAAAATAATAATTAAATAATGTACCTGTTTACGAATATTTTGTATGTTAAACAATGTTAAATGTCAACTAGCAGCTTAAGGAGAGGCTTGCTGCTCATTTAAAACAGCCACACGTCATGTCGTTTAAAGGGTAAGCTGAAAAATCTGATAACCAGTCTTAGTGACGGGTTTCTTCGGAATAGCAAGTTTGTAAACATTTCACAACAAAAACCTTGTGGACTTACACAGAAGAAGTAGGTATTTAACATTGTATAAGTTTTAAGTCCTGAAGAGCTATTCTGTACAAACCACCCGTAAAAATAATGGTGGAGTGAAGGCGAATTGAGCTGTAATCTCATACTAATGCTAGACATTGACAGTTCACCAATGCAGTTCATTTCACTCAAGTTTTTACGGGCTGACTTTTACTGAATCGACCAGCAAGTTTTCGCACGATGCTAGTGATCTAATAATTTATTGTTAATTGTAATTGTTCATAATTTTAACATTGGTCCCAAACTAGGCAAGCCTGTATCTTGGGAAACCAATTTCAGAAATAATAATAGTAATCTAAGCAATAAAAATGAAAATAGAAACAATATTCAAACAAAACTAAATAATAAAAGTATAAACGCTGTGCTAAGTAAAATGTGTAACTGTATGTGTCAAAGAGAGTAGAAAATCTGTAGTGTATAATTAAATTGATTGTTTTTAAAAAGCAATAATTTCCTGGCAAGTATAACAGGTACATACGACACAGCAGCTTGGTTGAAAGCAGTCGCCGTGGAAATTGGAGCAGCTTTCAATAACTGAACTGATCAATTACAGCTCTGAAATATATCGGACACGTGTATTTCGGTCTTAACACTCGCTTGCTGTCCTGAAAATTCATTTCAAGTATTTCATGGAATCATCATTACTTCATTACCGGCAGTAATGAGATTATTTCTGGGAAGTGTTTGCTCTGTTTATACTTTTACAGCGAAAAGAAAGTTTTTTGTTTAATTGTGTAGGTAATTTGAACCATGTTTTATTCTTTTTATTGGACTCTCCCCTGTCCCTCGTCCTTCCACCCTCTGTTTGATAGAAATCTTAAGCGTTCATTACAGTCGTATAAATAAAACATGAAAGAAAAATACCTTTTATAGACATTCAATACTTATTATTGACTGGACATTACGAACGAAAGTTTCATTCGACACTTGTGTCTTAGTGGGCACAAGCCATTGAGTTTTATTTAGTACGCTCCGCTGCCGCGTCAATATAGCTATATTATTCTAGATGGCGTTACTGAGACATACCACAACTTTTACCATAACTTTTTTTCACACAACACCATTTAGTCCCAAGTTAAGCTTGAGAGCTTGTGTTATGGGTACTAAACAGCTGATAAACATACTTATATATTTCTAAATACATACATATAGATAAATTACACCCAGACTCAGAACAAATGATCGTGCTCATCACACAAACATTTGCCCTGGGTGGGAATCGAACCCACGACCTCCGGCATAGCAGTCAGGGGCACTAAATACTAGACCAACAGGCCAGACTATGTTATAGAACAACTTTGAGCCCTCAACTGGCCTGTTGGTCTAGTAGTAAGTGACCCTGACTGCTATGCCGGAGGTCGTGGGTTCGATTCCCACCCAGGACAAATGTGCACGTGTGTATTGTGCACGATTATTTGTCTGGGTGTAAGTTATCTATAATTTGTATGTATTTGGAAATATATATTAAGTATGTTTATCAGCTGTTTAGTACCCATAACACAAGCTCTCAAGCTTAACTTGGGAGTAAGTGGCGTTGTGTGGAAAGTTGTGGAATATTTATTTATTATTTATTTATTTATTTATAACATACTCTCTTTAATATTTTTAATCTCTTTGTATCTAATGTATAACAAGCTACTGCCAAATGTTTCAAATAACAGAGAATTAAATTAAGTTTGTACAAATAAGAATTTACGTCAGCCGCCTCGAATAACGCCCATCAAAGCTAATTAATGTACGTAAGTACTTCTTATTTCCTCCTTATCTTCAAACTCCAATTTTCCTACAATCTTTGTCTTAAAATTTATTATACCTATTCCTCGCGAGAATTTACTCGACATTTTTATAAAATTACCGAAAACCACTTAGCACCATTATCGTTCGCCGAGAGGAAATTGTATGCAAACAAAGTAAGGGGTAAAAAAATCCCCGTGTACGCGGCAAGGGGTTAAATGCGCGGGCTGGATGCAAATTGTTCCCGTGGGTCGTTCAGACCGCATTTAAAATAATACACAGTTCCCAGGGTGAGTTTCGAAGGCAGATGTTTAAATAACTTTTAATATGTCATTTGCATTTGCCTGTGTAAAAAAGGAGTTTGTATTATTTTCATAATTTGTTCATGTTTTGGGATGAATGTTAAACGAGGAGGATTTATGAGTGTTTACCGTGTTTGTTACGAGTTGAGTGTTGTTAATGTAGTGTATGTTTAACGGTAAGGGGCTGCGCGAACGTAGACACATTTTGTTACCAATACGGCACAACATCTCCAAATGTTAAGGATCATCAAATGTCGACATCTGCGCAGGGAGTGGCTGATTTCATACTGGTTATAAATGCCGTGAATGTCGTCGGGAATGTCGTGATGGCCCTGAGGTTAAGGCGCCTACCTCTCATGCACGAGGTTGTGGTTCAAATCCGGGCAAGTACCAGTTTATCTTAGACATCATTGACATATATCGGTGAAGGAAAACATCGTGAGGAAACCTGAACTTGTAGTTAATATAAGTTTGGAATCGCCAATCCGCCTTGAGTAAGCGTGGTGATCAATGCTCTAGCCTTCTCTGTATGAGAAGAGGCCTTTGCCCTGCAGTGGGACAGTAACAGGCTGGTATTGTTATTATTATTATATAGAAATGAAATATTCATTAGTAGCTTGTATCCGACACAAGACACAAAAGTGTCCACGTTTGCGCTCTGCCTAATAGTATGCTATTTTGTTTATCATTGTATCTACAGCGAATACTGAACCAGCCTGTTATGTCTGACGGTTGGAACTCAAGTCTGATATCCGAAAGAGGAGGAGGTGACCACGGAGCCTTCACTGTTCCTCCCTCTCAATGGGCAATTTTATCTCAACCCTCACAAAGATAGCTAACGACCCAACACTGTCCTAATTTTAACCCCGCCAACTTTATATCAATCAACCATATTGACCCACTTCCTATCCATAACAGACTTCATAACTTGTTTATACTCAAATGCGACCAAATTTTACATATTTTATTAAATGAATAAACGGAATAAAAGCTTGTATTCGTCACCTAGCGAGACAAAGCTAAAATTGTGTGATGCTTATTGCGCGCGGACCGCGGCCCGACGGATTAGAGTAATGGCACTGAATACTAAGCGTGGAGGACCGGGACAAGCAAAGAGTAGCTGGCTCGATGTAGACTAGACAGTCCTTGCGTATGTCATAAATAGTCGAATATTAAGCCTACCATGTTGTCTTTTGACCTCCCTGTTATCCACACAGTCACACAAACACGCACACTTATATACTCACATACATACACATCATACTCACTCACGCGCTCTCGTAGTCACTTCTTCAACGTAATATTACCTCGTAACTGTATTGCTAATTTTAATTTATTGGCATTCACAATAATAAACAGACGTCAGCCTGCACATCAACCTACCCGAAACTGTCAAATTTCCCCAATCAATTTTGAACTTTAGCAATCAAGAAAAATTTTTTTAAAGAAATTTAATAGTTTGTTGATGTGCTGGCGTCTTTACATAGAAAGACCAAATTTTAACAAAACCATGACTGAACTGACTGGGACACAGTGTTCAGTCTGAGGAATTGATTTTCTACGAGTAGTTTGAACAGTTTGACGCCATTAGTAATAAACAAATCTAGGTACCTAGAAAACATTATCAGTTCTTATGTTTGTAGAACAGTCCCACATTTGCACTTTAAGCCAAAATCATTTGATAATATCTATCTAAACAGATTTTCCCTGTTACGACCAACCATGTTGCTTTACTTTCAGATACATGCAATGATGGAGTGTGAAAATAATTGTGCATCATTTCTCAACTTTAATAAATATATATTCCACAACTTTTCACACAACGCCATTTAGTCCCAAATTAAGCTTGAGAGCTTGTTTTAAGGTTACTAAACAGCTGATAAACATACTTATATACTTCTAAATACATAAATATTACTTATAGATAAATATTACACCCAGACACAGAACAAATGATCGTGCTCATCACACAAACATTTGTCCTGAACCCACGACCTCCGGCATGGCAGTCAGGGCCACTAACTACTAGAAACAGGAATAAGTATTACTTACACTGTGAAAACATGGTAATAAGTCAGTCCATATTATATTTGCAATAAATTAAAACCCAGTGACACATCTCAAAACTACGACGCTACACGAAACTGCTGCGATAAACTATTCAACAGTAAAAACTCGTAGGGTGTAAATAAGCGTCTCACTGATGCATCTACGAAATATCCACAATACTTACCACCTGCGTGCCTACTGAAATATCTGTAATCTAAAACACAAAAACAGCGAAAGGCCGCGGGCACTCACGTTCCCATAGGCAACTGAAGAATAAACAGGATTACGTCGACACCTAAACTACCTTATGTCTTCTGTTGTTCTGTACAAAAGGTTACCTAAGGCCTTAGGTATACTCATTGGATATAACTGTTGCGTTTTATAGACTACTTCAATGTAAGCGCTAGACATTATCATATTTACTTTTTAAATATTCTGGAAAACGTTGCAGTTGGATGTATTTATTGAACTAAAATAACTAATACAAAAAGAAAACAGATTTTATATACTCACCCCTTTTTCCTATGGGGGTAAGCAGAAAGAACCTACAGGCCATCTGCTACGATTCTTACATACTTCTTTTGCTTCGTTTACATTCATACCTGTAGTCATATATTTAATTAGCTGGTTTACCACAATGACGATAAAAATAAGTATTTTGAGTGTAAAGAGAACAAGGTTGAAATAAAAAAAATACATCACAGAATATTGGAGAATATTGAACAGGTAAAATGGTTCAATCAAACACACTTTTGACATACGTATTATTATCTTGAATTTGGGGGTTACTTTAATTTTAAAAAATACGATAGACGAATTAAGCGTGAAAAATTATGTAACCAATCGTTGACTCAACTCTTTTTCTACAGGTACACAAAACTTTTTTTAGCCAGGATGGAGGTCACTATTGTGTTAACGGAAAATAAAGATAGCATAAGAAAGGAAATTATAATAGAATGGGGGCAGATTGCCATAATACACCAATAAAATCATCCTTCAAAACTTATCTTAAAGTTAGTAGTACTATTTCCAAAAAAAGAAACAGTATTTGTACAAAAAAAAAACTCACGTACGTTCAAGTCCAACAAATGAGAACGCGACCTAAGGTTACCTAACAAAAACAGTTTACTGCGTGTAAATACCCTTAATATATTTTACTTGCAAAGGTCGGTCACGTTTTAGACCTAGGACATTTGTAGGAATGAGTTAGGGGCTTTGTCGAACCGTTTAGTTTGGGTTAAGACGTTTAGGAGGCATGAGCATAACAATATGGGTATAAGTAAGAAAAATATCTGTTAATGTTGATGTCTTGTATTGATAGACAGAAAAATGGTAAATAAAAAAATTAATGAATTAATTCCACCAATTTTTTACACAACGCCATCTAGTCCCAACCTAGCAAAGCTTGTGTTGTGGGTACTAAACAGCTGATATACATACTTATTTATTTCTAAATACATTCATATTACAGATAAATTACACCCAGACACAGAAGAAATGAATGTGCTCATCACATAAACATTCGTCTTGGGAGAGACTCGAACCCATGACCTCTGGCATAGCAGTCAGGCACACTAACTACTAGACCAACAGGCCAGTCAATACTGGAAATGTATAGCTTGATGTGTGACCAGGTACCTTTGACATATTTTTTCATATATTATCTGTAAGAGATTGATTTTTACAATAAGACCGCTCATTGTAGTACCCCATGTAGCTCTCAAAGTTATCATATTTGTACGTTTTATGGTACAGACGCCAGCACATCAAGTTACCCCAATGTGTCAAATTTTCCCCATTCAATATGAACCTTATTCTGTCAGCAACTTTATTGAAAAACGATCAAAGTAATTTGACACATTGGGGTAACTTGACGTGCTGGCATCTGTACAAGATTTATATATTCTATTCCTGTAAGAAAATCTGGAAGCACACGATATCTGTAAAAGAGGCGAGGCCTAGCCTAGCCAGTTCCATCATCAGTCCATTCACCTCTTCACAAACTGTACGAAAAAAAGGATCCTGATAATTTATTCAAAACTTACTACCATCGTTTGCAAATCTTACGTAGTCTAGCTTGTCAATGCTGACAGACACACATTCCTTCCTGTACGCATAGAAGGTAAATCTCTTGAAATGGCGCGACCCGATCTTTACCTATAGCTTTTTATTTCTTGCGGCTACGTGTGAAATAAACCCGGTGTGAAGACTGTGCCTTTAATGGGAACCGCGGCTTACACCGTCGCGTGACATCCTTTATTTTATTTCTGTATTTTTTTACAATAAATCTAAACTCTTTTCACACGCCTTATTTCCAAGGGGGAATGCTAAAACTAGAGAGCGCCATATTTAAATCATCAATACGTGAGAATTAAGCGCATTTGGCGCAGCCGTGAGACATTCCATTTTTGTGTCTTTTTTTGTGATCATGTGTTTTTGCTGTGCGTGTATCCAGTTGTTGACAATAAATGTATCTTCTTTGTTTCGAAGTTAGTCCATTGGATGGACGAGTGTCAATCTTTTACGTCCCGAATTGTTTTTTGACGCATTTTGTTGATTCATGACAGTTTAATGGATAGTCTGAAACATAATAACCCGCTGCAAAAAATGGGCATCAGGGCTAGTAAATCAAATGCTGGCACTACCAACTACCTATTTATTATTTTTAATCTATATTACGGTCAGTTTGTGTCCTAACTGGATGCAGTTAAATACATTTTATGCGAAGTAACTACTTATCTGACCTCCACTGCCAAGTTACTGGGTAATACTATACCCCTTAGTAAGACTAATTTTCAGACATTTAGGTTTTGACAATACCCTTCAAGACTGTTGAACATTAGCAAAAAAAAACCGGACGCTATATTTAATATGCTATCGTTGACACAGATTTTGTTTGATAAAAATGAATGAATGGGCACCCATCCCTGGGCCATCCTTTACCCCTAAAGATCTGCTATTACTCGGCAATAAGCTCCTCTTCACAATAATTGTAACAATAATATCTCAAATGAAATGGTATTCGTCACTAACAAAACTTGAGAATTGAATTACGCAACGGTGTGATAGGCGGCCTTTGTGCCGACTCACAAGTGAGCTCTCACAGTCAGGAGTGTTTGCGAATGTCGTGCCGAGTGTCGTACGGGTAACAGGTTCTTTTCCGAGCGAAAACCTTTTTGAGACAAACGCGTTGATACGTGTTTGTGTTTGTGGTTTATATGCACTGGGCTTTAGTATTAAATGTATTGACGTTTAGATTGGAGTTACATATAAAACTTGCACTTGTCTCGAAGATTAAGCTACGCTTGACGAGGTCGATTCCTAGATGGTTGACCTTTCATTTCGTCAAGACTCCTCCGTGCCTCGGAAAGCACGTTAGTATAAACTAAACATTTAAACAGCATATTATTATGCGATCATATATGACTGACTGGCTTTTTGGTCTAGTAGTTATTGGCCCTGACTGCTCCTCTCTCCTCGCTGACCTCCAGCATGATCGTGGGTATGATTCCCACCCATTATAAATGTTTGTGTGACATAAACACGATCATTCGCTCCGTGGGTGGGTGTAATTTATCTACAAAAATGTATGTATTTAGAAATATAAAAGTATGAGTTGTCTAGTACTCATAGCACAAGCTCTGCTTAGTTTAGGACTTGATGGCGTTATGTGAAAATAGCGAAATATTAATTTATAATTAAATTTATTTATATTATAAGCTCTAGGCCAAACGGGCACACGACCGCGACTATCTTCTAAGAGAAAGAATATAATAATAATAAATTGTTAATGTTGTTGTTGTTGTTGTTGTTGTTGTAGTTGTTGTTTGTTAATATCCTCCCAAGAAAGTATTTTCTTGTTGTATAGTTGGGTTTTAGTTTTGCAACTTACTTTTTCTTTTAATCTTTTCTTTTTTCTTGGTGGAGGGATTAAAAAAAGACACGCATAAAACAATGATTATAGGCATATATTTGTCCACTTCAACAACACAATTCAAGACACAAATCAAACTATCCCACATCGAAACACTCGTTTTACATCCTGATGCGTCTCAAGAAAAATCGCCCGGTCCAAAGGAAGCAACAGTGACAAATAATAGGGATGTATACAGGGTGTGTGCGAAACTACACTCATCTGACAACCGAACAGCGGATAACGGAACGTGAGTGAATTCGTGAACAAATAATGTATCCTCAATACAATTTAGATAACACGATGTGTTAGTGAAATGGGAAGTTCTTGGTTTGTGCTTTGTTTTGACCGTACTCGTTTGTTTACAAGGTGAGTGATTAGATCCTACTAATATTATCACTAATCCTACTAATATTATAAACGCGAATGTTTGTGAGGATGGATGGATGGATGGATGTTTGTTACTCTTTCACGTAAAAACTACTGAACGGATTTTAATAAAATTTGATATGGAATTAGTTGACACCCTGGATTAACACATAGGCTACTTTTATTCCTGTATTCCCACGTGGGACGCCTGCTAGTTAGTATATTAATTGAGTGCAATTAAACAAAAGACAAAATACTCGTATTATTTCTTGTATTTATCTATAAAATATGTATGTATTTAGAAATATGTTTGACTGGCCTTTTGGTCTAGTAGATAGTGACCCTGACTGCTATGCCGGAGGTCGTGGGTTCGATTCCTACCCAGGACATATATTTGTGTGATAAGCACGATCATTTGTTCTGTGTCTGGGTGTAATTTATCTATAATATGTATGTATTTAAAAATATATAAGTATGTTTATCAGCTGTTTGGTACCCTTAACACAAGCTCTCAAGCTTAACTTGGGACTAAATGGCGTTGTGTGAAATGTTGTGGAATATTTATTATTTATTTATTATTTATTTATGTTAGTATGTTTTTTAGTTATTTAGTACCCATAACACAAGCTCTGCTTAGCTTAGGATTACATTACGTTAAGTAAAAGTTGTGGAATTTGTTTATTTATTTTGTTTATTTATGTGCTTAATGTGCTCGACGAGGTCGGTCTCGGTTATTACATACAGTGACTCCTCCGTGCCTTTGAAAGCAAGTGAAGCCATTGGTCCCAGCTGTCATTTGTAGATCTTTGATAGACGTGAGTAGTCAAAAGCCCAAAAGTCTGACAACCAGTATAACCAAGGGGTGTTCTGTTACCCAGTAACTGGGTTGTGGAGGTCAATTAGGCAGTTGCTTCATGTAAACTGTTACTCAGCTGCATCCGGTTAAACTAGAAGCTGACCACAACATGGTTCTAAATAGGTTAGGACGATTATATTTTTAACCGACTTCAAAAAAAGGAGGAGGTTCTATGTTCGTGTGTAAGTATTTTTTTTTTTTTTTATGTATGTTACCTGATTTCTCCGCCGTTTGTGGACCGATTCTCGAAATTCTTTTTTTGTTTGAAAGAGTAGACTCTTGAAGTGGTCCCATTTTAATTTGGTGAAGATCTGGTGCTGATCTTCGGAGATATACAACGGAACTCTTAAAAAATAGACGGCAAATCTATCGTCATTGCTGGAATCGCTTGGATGTTTATTGTTTATACAACATCATGACGTATCATCAAGCCTGTATGCTCAGTGGGGTAGGTAAATGTGTTCAATATACCTAGATTTCGACAGTTAGGTATGTTAAGTTTCATTTACTAGGGTTAGGTGGATAACCCTATTATAATGTCATGTATTGTTAACAATTAACAATATAAAATGAATTCA
This sequence comes from Euplexia lucipara, assembly GCA_921972225.1. Classification (NCBI taxonomy): domain Eukaryota; kingdom Metazoa; phylum Arthropoda; class Insecta; order Lepidoptera; family Noctuidae; genus Euplexia; species Euplexia lucipara. The sequence continues at coordinate 20,015,772 of OV179161.1, forward strand.
TGGCAAATGTTTGTATGGGAACAACTAAAAATAGAAAAAATAAAAAACTTTTTTACAAAAAATAAAACCGACTTCTAAAATAACACTGAACGGTGTAAAATAACTCTAAATTCGGAAGTCGGTGGCCCATCAAGAATAAGACAAAAGTACCAAAGCCACAGACTTCCTAATTTAGAGTTATTTTACACCGTTTAGTGTTATTTTTGAAGTCGGTTTTATTTTTTGTAAAAAAGTTTTTTAATTAATCTGAAGAACCTACCCTTAAGTAAACAAAATGCAACCCAAAAACGCTCACGCATAAAAATAACATCCAACCCCCTACGTATAAAAAAATCGCATCCATCCGTACGTCGGCCAGTTTCATCAGACCGTATATTACCGACCATAAATTTCTCATAGTAGTTCCGTGTAACTTGAGCAAGTATTTACTGTGACTAAACCGGTATATATCACAGAGACCGACCAATTTCTTGACCGAAAAATTTATAACGGTACTTGGGAGGCATCCCTTGATATATGAACGTGGGACATCCCTGGGAGCACGAATCACTCTTAAGTGAATGCGGGTATAATTCATATTGGGGGTTTACTAGTTATTCTGATGTTTGCATACTTCGCATGTTGGGGGAAGTAGGTTATGGTTGTGAAAGAGATAGGTGGAAGGCAGTGACTATATATAGGTCCACTCATGGTCATCTGCATGGTCCTTTCAAGACATGACAAAGATAATTCCTGGACTATAAAATGATTTTCGGTGTTTTTCTTACTCGTAGTCAAGCTGTTTCAGAGGAGTTTTGTAACGAACACTATGACACTAGAATATTATTAGATTATAAAGAGATGAGATGACATTGTAGGGTTTAATCTCTCCATAAATATACTCAATTAATTTTGAAAATTCTTTTTACAAATAGATATCCTCATGTGTCCAAAATAATCCAGATCCCACCAAAACATTTCATGTAAAATGTTGCCAAGACTACTACATACGGTTTGCCTTTTGAAAAAGATCAGATCTCATGTAGAACCAAGCTTCTGAATCTACACGGCCTAACCTACCGACCCTAACTTCACAAATTCTACATATCAGTATAAATGTATGGCTTCGCCGTTTCGCGACCGTCGTGGAAGTGATGCGAATATTTAGTTTCTGAAGTACTAAGTAACGAAACAGCCAAGTCATACATTTTTACTGATATTTTAGTAGCTATTCAATTGAGACTTTGTATGTTTAATAAGTCTATTAATGACATCATATCCTGAGAATATGAACTCAAAGGTACATCGGAAACCAACTCTATGAGGGTTCAAAAAAACGACGAAACACTTCGACAAAAGGTAGGTAGTGCCTTTGCGCTTGCTTGGCTCATCTTGGCGGGGGCACTCTCGTGCCCCCAGATTTAAAAACAAAAAAAAAACCGCTTTACACGACCCAGGGATTAAACCTAGGACTTCACACTCAGCAGTAAACATCGGTGCAGCAGAGAATATCTTGAGGTTTAACTTAGTGTTAATATCAGTCTAATATTGCCAATCAGACTTATTTATTATTTATTTGATTACCCTCGCATCAGAACGCCGTACAGCAATTACACTAACTTTAAGCAAGTATGTCTTCTCTGTATGAGAAGAAGCTTTTACCCTACAGTGGGACGGTAACAGAATAGTATTATTATTTCATTATTATAGCCTCTGTCTGGGTTTGAACCTGCTCGTAAGTCGTGGTTATTACTAGCTACCACTGTCGTCCCCGTTCGTATTAACAAGTTCAATATTTCCAATGGGATATGTAAATGTGAGCCTGTGGGTCTGCCGGTGACACGCGCTCGCTTCGACTACATTTTAATATCCCTCCCGCTTTTTAAGAGATTATTCGCTTAAAATATGAGATATGGGTGTATGATCAGCTCTGGTGGTAGATTTATTAGGGTTCCTTACCAAAATGGTAAATAGAAAACCCAGTGGGTGGAAGTGCTAATTCGTCTATTTTTTTTGTAATAAAGGAATATTATCGGCATGAAAAATTTGTTGTAAACAACGCCTGTTTGGTTTCTAAGAATGTAAAGGAATTGAAAAAGAGTTGTTATTTTCACTGTAAAAGGCGAATTTTTAGAGCAAAAATTTAGGTACGTCATATCAGGTCATAAAATGGCTCCATTCAAACATTAATCACAATGTTTATTGTTTAACCGTTATTAAGGTTCAGTACCTAAGAAGTGCCAAGGCTGTCCGCCCGTCCCCGTCTTTTTGCTTGCGGGCTGTATCTAATGTACCTACTAAACATTGTTTGTCTCCTCTCTAACAACAAAAAAGAAAACAAGAGCTTTGCTGCAAAGTGCTGTTTATCGAACTTTATTCGGAACACCGTGTGTAAGTCTGACTCGTACTTGGCTACTAAGCATCCTACAATCCAAATTATCTTCTGCCTTGTTTTTTTTTCAACCAAGTAGGCACCAAACTTACTGAATGCAGCTGACTATCAGTGCTTAACACGATACATTTTGGTCAGACTGTTTTAGTGGGGGTTTCTGACTATCCGTAACGACTATCAAAGAGCTACAAATGTCAGTTTTGGTCCTAACTGAACTTAATATGCTTTCCGGGGTACGAAAGGGTCTTGATCTACAATAAAGGGTTACCCATCGATAGATCGACCTTATTTCGGTCGTTGAACCGTTATACTTTGGCTTGTGTAGCTTAACTCTCTTTCGATCGACCCGTGCAGAATTTCATATTTTAAATACATAGATAATATACAAACAACAATAATAAATGCAAGAAACAATATTACTAAAAGGTTTTTAAAACAACCAGTATTAAACGGAAAAACTCAGCACACACTGACTAACTTAGTTCATGCGCTTATAAGTCTTGAATATGTTTAAAATGTCGAGATTTACTGAAGTGGATTTGTTGTGAAAACTCAGTGCCAGCGCTAGCGTTGTGCTGCCAAGAAATTCTGACTATTATGTTACGTTTCACTGTTTGTTAACCTTTCGGGTGTCGACCTCCGTACACGCACATTACAACAATGTCGACGCTTTTACGAGTAAGATAATAACTTTAGGTAGGCCTTCAGAAAAAGGAAGATCCTGACCAAGCCCTTAAGTGTAACTGTCCGACTTAAGACACTTGGAGCGTTTTTTCTTATGTCGAACTGTGTAACTTAAGACATTTGAGGAAACAAGTTGTTTTTTGTAGGTATTTGAAAAATATAACTAGACATTAGATACTACATAACACAACATACCAACACAATATACAACCACCACCCACCAATTACCTTACTTGATAAAAAGTGGGTGTACTACCAGATACACCCCTGCTGTACGGTTTACGTACAGACTAACAGACTGCTCACGCAGCAACCTACTTTCGTATCGTATTTATAATGCTGTTTTATACAATTTTAGTTAGTTGACAATTATTTGCCTGCTACGAACACCGCGGATTAGCATCCAACTCAAACTTAGTTGTGACTCTAAATATTCATAATTATATCTAATAAACTTTAGTGCTACAAAATCTGTGTGTGTTTACGTCAACTCATCTCGATCGTAACTACAACTTCATACTTCTTACTAATACTGCAAGTGTAAGGTGCCTACTACTACGGGATCTTACATTTAATGGTCCTTCGAGCCGCTCGGAGTAATAGTTTCTCTTGAAACGACAGCGAATCGGCTTGGCTGGTCTCCCACAAGCGGGTCGCCCCAGACAAGTTGAGAAAGCGCGCATATTCGTAGAGAGAGTACAAGAGCTCTGAGCAATCAACGAAGAGTAAATTACTCTTTGTTGACAGCGATTTTAGTGGCGACTACAGCCAACTGCTACTACTGCAACGACTACTGCTACTACTACTACGCCCGGGCTACAACGTGAACCGCGAGTGACCCGAGGCCTGTAAACTAGAAGACACCCAACTACGTGGTCTTCAAAACCAACTTTACTTCTGCTACTACCACTACGCCCGGGACACAACGTGAACTGCGAGTGATCCGAGGCCTGCAAACTAGAAGACACCCAACTACGTGGTCTTCAAAACCAACTATACTACTGCTACTACTGCTACAACAACTACGTTCGACTATTTCATCGAATAACTCAAGATGAGCGAAATTACTTTACAAAACGAAGTCTTCGAATCCATCAAGCGTCTCTGTACTAACTACAAAAAGGATAGTGCGTCGCGGAAGGGGAAGGAATACTTGACTCAACGGTTAGTGTCATTGGAAAATCTCTGGCAAGACTTTAACAATAGACACAATATATTACTTGAACGTGAGGATAAAAGAAACGACTCCTTTACTGAAAACATTTATGAAAAGACAAAACATCTTTACGAAACTACCAGAGTAGACCTGCTACAGCGGTTGTTGGCCTGTGAAGGAAAACAGCCTGAAGTTGTCATCCCGCATCCGCAGGGAATAGACGCTAAAACCAAGGAACTACTTGACCGACAAGAATGTCACATAAAAGCACTTGAACGAGCAATGTCAAAGATAAGCATTGACTCAATAACTGAAAAATGGGAGTTAGAGGATCAGCTGAGCGTCCTAAAGACCAAGTGGGATACCGTAGAAAGATGTCACTGGGATCTAGAAGCCATTTTAAAAGGGTCAAACGAAGTGTACAACGACTTATTTGCCAATAAAGAACGTCAATACGATGTCATGAAAAGATCTCTTAATTCAAAGCTATGGACTAACGCTAATTACCAGAACTCTGCACCTAGGATTCAACTACCGGAATTCGCTGGAAATTACAGTCAGTGGATTACATTCAAGGACATGTTTTTGGAGACAATTCACAACAATACGAATTGTTCGAAGTCACAGAAAATGCAGCACTTAAAATCCAAACTGAAAGGAGAGCCTGAACGACTAGTCCAACATTTAGTCGGCGCTGAAAACTATGAAGCTTGTTGGGATATTCTTATTCAGCGATATGACAACAAACGACTCCAATTCACAAACTTGATGAATACCTTGATGCAATTACCATCCATACAGCAGGCATCTGCTGCTGTTTTGAAGAAAATGCATGACATAATCAGAGAATGCATGAATGGCCTACTTAACATCGGTCTAAACACATCAACCTGGGATCCAATTATCGTGTATCTGATGGCACAGAAATTGGACTCAATATCTTATACTGAATATACGAGAGAATTAGAGCACCCAAAGGAAGTCCCAGAGCTGGGTGAATTCCTGGAGTTCTTGGAAACTAAATTTATGGCGTTAGAAGCAGCAAAGGGTTACCAAAAAGATGCTTCAAAGGGTTACCAACAGAAACAACAATTCAGCAACAAAACTAAATTTAACGCAATGAAGCCATCATCTGAATCGGACAGAAGAGAAACATCTAGAATTTATCACACATCATTCGGAAAATGCCTCTTGTGCAACGGCTCTCACGTGATCATGCAATGCCCAAAGTTCATTGAAATGGACACACGGCAAAGAAATGACACAGTAAGGAAATTACAAATATGCAAAAACTGTTTGTATAAACATAGCGATACAGAATGCATGTCATGCAAAACGTGCAAAGAATGCAATAAACCTCATCATACGCTATTACATTACTCAGCGCAAAAACAGACATCGAGGTTTAATACGAACAATATGGGTCAACGTTCTCAACAACGGGAACAGCAACCTTCAACGTCAGCTGATCAACATAATTCGAACCACATATCAAACAATAACATTACGGAAATTTTACTAACAACAGTGGAACTTCAAGTAAAGAATTCGACAGGAAACTTCATAAAACTGCGAGCCTTACTTGACCAAGGCTCGCAAGTGAACCTTATCACGGAGAACGCTGCTCAACGACTAAAACTTCCTAGGAAAAGGTTGAACGCCACAATCTCCGGCGTGGGTACTATTTCTGGAGATTGTAAAGGACGCGTGGAATTGGAATGCAAATCACTTTGCACTGATTTTGCCTTTTCAGTAAGCACTCTTATAATGAAAAAGATAACGAACAACTTACCTAATAAATCGTTCGAGAAAAACAACTGGCCTCATCTTCAAGGTTTAAAACTAGCGGATCCCAAATTTAGCTTGTCAAGGAGCGTGGATTTGCTGTTGGGAGCAGATATTTATTCGCAAGTAATATTAGAGGGGGTCCTAAAGGGAGATACTCAAACGCCGACGGCTCAGCAAACCCGTTTAGGATGGATTCTATGCGGGAAACTAGAAACTTTCAACTGCCATGTTGCTCTTGTGGACATGGACGACTTAAAGAGATTTTGGGAGACTGAAGAAATTATACAAAACGATGAAGATACTTCTAAGGACGACTGGTGCGAAACTTATTACAAAACGACTACTGAGAGAGAAAGCGGCGGAAAATACGTCGTGAAAATGCCACTACTTCCGGGTTATGAAGAAAAATTGGGAAACTCAAAACCAATCGCAATCTCACAATTTTTACAACTCGAAAGGAAATTTGTGAGAAATCCCAGACTTGCCTCGATGTATAAAGATTTCATTCAGGAATACATCGATTTAGGTCACATGAAGGTTTCGACAACAACGTCCGCCAAAGGTCAAAATTTCTTGCCGCACCATAGAGTACTGAGAGAACACTCGACAACAACTAAATTAAGAGCTGTTTTTAATGCCTCACAAAAGACCATGGGTGTATGCAGCCTCAATGATGTGATGGAAAAAGGTCCCAACCTGCAAAAGGACATCCAAGCATTGGTTTTACAATGGCGCGGGTATAAATATGTCTATACCGCAGACATTGAAAAAATGTACCGTTCCATATGGTGTCATTCTGATCAACAACATCTGCAAAAGATAATATGGCGAAGTCAACCAACAAATGACTTACAAGAATATGAACTAAAAACATTAACATACGGAACAAAGAGTGCGCCATGGTTGGCAATGCGAACACTCAAACAGCTCGCTTTCGACGACGGTAACAAATACCCAAAGGCTGCTGAAATACTACTCCGTCACTTTTACGTCGATGACCTAATTAGCGGTCATAACTCGGCAAAACAAGCAAAGGACATTCAAATAACCATCATTAAACTACTAAAGGGAGGTGGTATGAACCTGCGCAAGTGGTCAAGCAATGATTCAGAGCTTTTACGACACTTAGATGAAGATCAAATATATTTGATTTTAAAGGCGATGAACCGATGAAAACGTTAGGGTTGAGTTGGAATCCAAAGGAAGATGTGTTCATATTCAACTGGACTATAGACAACTACAACAAAACACAACTAACTAAACGAAAATTACTCTCTCAGATATCAAAAATATACGACCCCTTGGGTTGACTGGCACCTATAACTGTGTTAGCTAAATTACTATTTCAAAGGGTGTGGCTGACTAAAATTAACTGGGATGCTGAACTACCTACTGACTTCCAAAACGAATGGTGGCATCTAAATAAAGAACTACATCACGCAGAAAAGTATACAACTACATGGATTTTGTGACGCAAGCGAAAAGGCATACGCTTGCGTCATATACAGCCGAGTAATCGATGACACAGGCAACCCTAGGATCACATTATTAGTGTCAAAAACTAAGGTGGTGCCAATTACTCAAAAAGTTACATTGCCTCGACTTGAGTTATGCGGGGCATTACTACTCTCCCAGCTCATGGCGAAAGCAAAAGAATCACTAACAGAGCATGAGGTATCAGCTTACGGTTGGTGTGACTCCAAAGTAGTCCTAGCTTGGATTCAGGGAGACCTCTCAAGATGGGAAAGATACGTGGCCAACAGAGTAGGGAAAATAAACGACGTAATTCCACCGAAACAATGGCGTTATGTACGATCTGAACTTAATCCCGCTGACTGTGCTTCGAGAGGCTTGTTACCGAGCAAGATAATCGAGTTCAACTTATGGTGGGACGGACCTATATTCCTAAGAAACTTCGTGGAATCAGAAAGTCCTCACAGTGCCAATTGCCATTTCACTACTAGCATAGCACTCAGGGTCGAACCCAATGACGTCAGTTTGCAAAATTACAACACTGAAAATTTTGTTTACAAATTATTGACGACCCACAGTTCGCTGACTTCAATAACAAGAATTACTGCACGAATATTGCGATATTGTGCATCACTTAAGCAAAAATTGCAACCGAGCACTACTTACTTAACAACAACTGACATAAACAACTCAGCAAAATATATAATAAAATATGTTCAACAAAGTGAGTTTGGGCAAGAATACAAACATTTGAAGCAAAACAAGTCAGTGTCACCTAGAAGCAGCATTTACAAGCTTAAACCTTATCTGGACAATCAAGGAATCATTCGCGTGGGAGGAAGACTACAACACTCCGAGCTACCTGCTAATATGAAGAATCCAGCAATTGTACCCTACAACAGCCGCTTCACTGAGCTACTTATCGACCAAGCACACTTGACAACGCTTCATGGAGGAGCCAGGCTGACCCTGACTTATTTACGGCAACAATACTGGATAGTTTCCGGAAATCGGGCTGTAAAGGGAAGAATACGCCGCTGTGTGAAATGTCATCGTTTCAACTCCACCGACAACGCTCAACTAATGGCCGATCTTCCAAAACAAAGAGTAACACCAAGCCGCCCGTTCACTCATACTGGTGTCGACTTCACTGGCCACGTAGACGTGAAACTAAACAAAGGAAGAGGAGTGAAGACCTCAAAAGCTTATATCGCTGTTTTCGTTTGTATGGCTACGAAAGCCGTACATATCGAATTAGTCTCAGAACTTAGCACAGAGGCATTTATTGCGGCGTTTCAAAGAATGTGCGCAAGACGTGGAACGCCCGCACATATGTACTCAGACAACGGAACGAATTTCGTTGGGGCATCCAAAGTGCTGAGAGAGGATTTCAGAAACTTCAAAAAGCTACTTTCTCCTGAGTTTTTTGACGAAGTTGGGAAACTACAAGTACAATGGCATTTCAACGCCCCTGCTTGGCCTAGTGCGGGCGGGATATTTGAAGCGGCTGTTAAGTCGTTAAAACATCACTTGCGGCGAGTTCTCGGTGATCAAAAACTCACCTGGGAAGAATTTTCAACCTTATTAGCAAAAATAGAAGCTTGCATGAACTCGAGGCCTCTGTGTCCGCTAACAGAAGATCCGGAGGAATTTTATAATACCCTTACTCCTGGTCACTTTCTAACTGGCAGTGCTACGTTGTCATTACCACAACCAGAACCTGATGATAGAAAGATGGATTTGAGAAAACGCTGGCAACTAACAGAGCACATGCTAGATCAGTTTTGGAAGGCGTGGTCCAATGACTACTTGAATACTCTACAGTCTAGGAGCAAGTGGAACAAAATAGTACAAAATCTCCAAACAAATGACGTCGTACTAATAAAGGAAACAAACTTACCGCCTGGCAAATGGGCCATGGGACGAGTAATAGAAACTCATCCCGGCAAGGACGGTTTAGTACGAGTGGCCACCCTTAAAACCAAATCAGGAGTGATAAAACGACCCACTATCAAACTAACACCATTACCACTACAAGAAAACTTGCCCGCTACCGCAAATACTACGAGCAACAAAAGTGAAAAAGACGGAGAGACGCATGAAAACTTAAAAAGAAAAAGGAGCACAAGAACCAATAAGTACAGTTTCCTGACTCTCGCTATCATGACTTTGATAGGAACGATTGGAATGGCACAATCATCACCAACTACGAATAACTTTAAGATGACCTCTATACTCAACAGTCAACCCATTTACTTCGATGAAGCCGGAAAATTACAATTAATCCACGATGAATGGACACTACTAATCTATTATAACTTAACATCCTACTGGCAAGCTACAGAAAATGTTAATAGTTATATCAATCAAATTGATAGACTCTGTCAAAGAATCACACACGAGTTTACAGCGTGCGAAACAGTCGTCAACCATCTACGTCATGAATTGCATCACCTTGAGAATTACAATACCATGTTACTTTCTCAGCATTCACGACAAAAAAGAGGCTACTTTGATGGAATAGGAAAATTAGCCAGAACATTATTCGGGGTTTTGGATGAAGACTTTGCACAAAAGTACGAAAAAGATATCCAAAATCTGCAAACCAACGATAATTATCTGTTGCAGTTAATGAAGAATCAAACATTGATTATTGAAGCCGAAAATAACATTATTAAAAACAATACAGAATTTATGGACAAACAATTTAACGCAATACAAATCTACATGAGCCAGACTGGCAACGCAATCAAAAAAATTGAAAACAGAGCGCATATACTATACACAGCAAATGACGTGAACTCTGCTGCCTTATCAACAACATTAATTTTGAACGATTTGCACAGAATTCAAGTAATGTTAATGAATGCTCTTGCCAACATCTACCGAGGTCATTTGGATACGCACTTGTTCCCTGCATCTCAAATAATAGAACAGCTCAACATCATCTCTGGAAAACTACCACAAGGACTAGCTCTACCAATACAAGATATACAAAAGAACTTCCGAGATATCTACGAACTGATCCATGTTAAAGCTCGAATCACAAATAACTTTCTACTTTTCGAATTACATATTCCACTCTTAACCCCTTGATTGCCAGACTTCCAGACACAATAGAAATTTTATTGTTCGCCGGTCATTGGTGACCGGCGTGGCGTTCAAAGTGTTAAGTGATGACGACTACAGAATATATCGGGTAATACCCATACCGTTCCTGAGACAAGAAAAATTAAAAATAATACAGTCCTACTCCAATTTCATCGCCATAAACTTCGTGAAAAACTCGTACATTACCATGGAAGAGCAAGACATGCGTCAATGTACGGCATACGGAAACGACGAGTATATATGTATTTCACGTCAGCCAGTATTTAGCTTACACGACAAAGATGCACCTTGCGAGGCCAAGGTATTCAGTCAACAGACGACTTTGTCATGTGTCATCAAGGACGTAGCCTGTAAAGAGACATGGATCCAATTACATAAACCTAACTGGTGGTTGTTTACATTGTGCGATACACAGCTGATGCGCGTCATATGTAACGATCAAGTTACGCCGACGGTCATTAATGGTACAGGAGTGATTGCCCTGAAACCAAAATGCATACTACAAAAGAAAGATGCAACTATATTCACATACAATCACTTAGGAAGCAAATTTTACATGGAGGCGGAAATTCAAGTACCCGTACTTAACACCACCATTAACAATATATTCGACATAAGCTGGAAAAATGCACAGTTGAATATGACGGAACTAGAAACATCTGCAAACAGCATCAAGTATATAGACAAGCAAATAACTCAGCAGAAAGAGCAGGAAAGACTACCCCTAGTGTCTGTTATTTCGAGCCACGACGTATACCTTTACTCTGTAACTTCTTTGCTGTTGGGAGGATCTGCTACGTTTATACTCTACATTTTTATGAAACGATGGTATAAGAAAACAAAGACGACAAAGCAACCTATAGGAATCGACAATCAAGTCGACATCGAAATGCAAGAAATACGCAAAGCGACACCGCCGGAGCCACAATACAGCGATGCGAGGCCGAAAAAACTATTTCACTTTGAGGAGCAGTAAAATTTATGATTTGATTGTTTACATGTTTAATATTTACTTTATGTTTACTTTTACACTTTTTGAATTAAATGATTTTTTTTTTTTTTTTTATTTTTTTTTTATTTTTTTTTACTTTTACAAAGTGTAAAAGTAAAACTACTAGTACTTTTACTTTTTGTGAACTTTTTATATTTTTTTGTACTGGATGCTCATCTCGCCTTTTCCCTCGGGAGCATGTACGGTTTACGTACAGACTAACAGACTGCTCACGCAGCAACCTACTTTCGTATCGTATTTATAATGCTGTTTTATACAATTTTAGTTACCTAGTTGACAATTATTTGCCTACTACGAACACCGCGGATTAGCATCCAACTCAAACTTAGTTGTGACTCTAAATATTCATAATTATATCTAATAAACTTTAGTGCTACAAAATCTGTGTGTGTTTACGTCAACTCATCTCGATCGTAACTACAACTTCATACTTCTTACTAATACTGCAAGTGTAAGGTGCCTACTACTACGGGATCTTACACCTGCCTTGTCCTTCGGGGTTTACAGTCGTGATGTTATGTTGTAACATTAGATACTAGACATTATCGTTGTTTAGCTTACAAAGTTACCACGTCAAGAAACCTAATACCTACAAAATAACACAAAACTTTTGTTAAAAGACAACATTCATTTGTCTAATAACAAAAAAAAAACTACGAAACATACCGAATAAAAAGTTAAAGTTCGAAAGAAATAAAGATATAACTAACAAGAAGTGACATTAACTGCCAAGTTTTATCATCACTATTACATTATCTGACTACCCGCAAAAAATATTACAAAAAACTCATTCATATCCAAAATTATCATTAGTCCGGAACCAATGTGGGCAGAAAAAAAATCTTGCAGATATATTTTGAGAAAAATTTAATCAGTAAACTGGCAGTAACTCAGACATGAAATATATGACCAGTGAACAAAGTTTATCTCGTAATATACATATTAGCTGGGCACAAAGTACAAGTGGCAGAGTTTAGTAAAACATCACTTAGAGGTTAAACGTAAGTGCCAAATGATTTTTTTTTCGTATTTACACTACTTTTGATCAAGCCTTTTACAAACACAATCATTCATAGGCCATTGATAAGAAAACCATGACTGAGTAGGTACAGACGCCACCACATCAAGCTGTTTTTTCCCAATTAAACATGAACCTTATTTCGTTGGTGATAAAGTTGACATACTGTTTTCAAAATTTGTCCTTTTTATCATATAAGAGCGGTAATTTGATTTGATGCGGAAGAATCAGGAGCATAAGTTATGAGGAAAGCTTTGACTATGAATGTGGAGGGTAACAAGACTAGAGGAAGACCAAAAAAACCAGGGATGGTTTGTGTAAAGAGGCCAGAAAAGAGGTGGCTACATTTTTTCATTACCTACCATAGATTTGGGTAGGTACCTACCAGGTATCCAAATCTAGGTAGTAGGTAATAAAATTGATCATATTTCTAATGTTAGAACGACTTAGAAATGAAAAATCTGTTTATTGGCAGTAGCTTTGAAATTCGTAGTATTTGCAAGTGTTTACTTTTAGATAACTTATCATTTTGACACATTTTAAAAAGGCGTTAGTTGAAGCCATTACAAATTGATAATTCTCAACTGTAACCTTAATTAACATCATTCTTCAGCCTTTATTTTCATGCATGCATTGAGGCCAGCGCAGTATGTCAAATTCTTTCATACATCTTTATTTGACGCTCCCGCAAAAGTCACCTCTTTTCTGGCAATATTATTTTTAACACAAACGATCCCTGGTTTCTTTGGTCTTCCTCTAGCTTTGTTACCCTCCACATTCATAGTCAAAGCTTAATGGTACTTATGTTTTACAATTTTCTAATGAGTCCCAATCGCTTACAACATACACCATGACCCAATCGTAGCGCTATGAGTGCCATCGATATTTGCATACAAATTGCCTCAACACCACTTCACTAGACTTGAGCGATCCCGCTCCGACGACTCCACGATTATAAATTGTCGATATTATGCATAGCGACGTCACTATTATCGATCATATCGACCTAGTATCGTGACGAGATGGGAATTGACGTGACAGAATCAGATGCTTTTTATAGCATTGAATTTTATTCAATTGTAAGTTGTATATTGTATTTCAATCGCCAATAGTTGTCACCGTTACTACCGGCTACATTGCGTATGTTTCAAGTACAGAGCACAATGCTTATGGCATTACAACATAAGCAATGTAGCCAGACTTTGCTGTTAACTATTTGGCTATTGAAATACAAAATAAAACTTGCCATTGAATTTTTCAAGGTTCTTTCCTTGAATACGTAGCATTAGTGTAAGAAAATATTTTAGAAAAATAAGTTTCTTGTCATTTCTTACTAGTATGTAACTATCTTTTGGAAAGGGCCACTGGAATATTTTAATTTCGTGTTTAACCAGCAAGTTTGCCGTATAAAAGTGCTTACTTAATGGTCTTATTCCAAACATTATTTTATTATGACTTTTTCTACCTTATCACTGGTGTAAACTACTAGTTGTAGTAAGTACTGGTAGCACCATGGGCAACAAATGGAATTATCAACGCCTAGTTATTATTTATTTAGTTAAATAGTCATAATCTCTTGACTGTAGTAATTGATTTAGTCATTATGGTGTTACTAATATAGCGTACTAGAAATAGGCGACCAACTATTTCTGGTACTCGCTATATACTTAGTTAAATACAAGGAGTACAATGACCTTTGAAATGTAAGCTATATTTGATAGGACCGTTTGCATTGTTATAAAAAAAAGTTAAAAAACATTTGCTGCTTATAAATTTGTGACCGTAATAATTATCTCTCGAAAACTATAATAGAGAACAGCTGATTTTTTCAACTTGGTCCCATTGTAAATGTTATTAGTAATATAATAATCGGACGAACTTACCATAAGTTAAGTCCGATATTTTTTTTATGAAGGATGAACTGGGATATAATTACCCTCCCAGCCCATTCTGTTTTTGGATATAAACAGTCGCGTGTCGAATATACAAACATAATTATAATCTCTAAAATAAGTTGCAAGTCAAGGTAAAGTGCTAGTCTTTACTTCTACTAATATTATAATGACAAAAGATTTGACTGTTTATTTGTTTGCATTGAATAGGCTCCGTAACCACCGAAATGATTTGAAAAATTCTTTCACCGTTGGAAAGCAACATTATCCCTCGGTGATATAAGCTATTTCTTATGCCTGTATTCCTACGTGAACGGTAAATACGCGGGTAAAGCAGCGTTACTTCTGCTAGTGTTTAATAAAGTGAAACCATTGTATTGATGTCCTATGAAAACTTAAATCACTCATTCACATACGCGAGCAAAATCACGAACATAGCCTCGTCTGCCACTATATCAGGTACTTTATCTAGTACCGCCTAAACAGTTTGATCTAATCCATCGCGAAGCAGAATTAGCGAAGTCTCAAGACGCCTATCGATTATCTATGCGTTCATCCATCAAAACTCGGAAACTACTTACAAGCTTTAGTTATTCCCTGGAGCTTGCGGATCCCTAAGATCGGGGGAAAGAGATAGAATGATTTTTCACTGCAGCTAACAGCATGTAAGTGTCATATCTCATTAGGTAATTTATCGTTGGTTCCGTCTTGCTTAAAATTGTTTGTTGTTAAAAGAGTGACGTTAGATCCTTCATTGTGAAACTAATAATCTATCATCCAGTGTCCTCATAATTTTCCAGAAGTGAAAACGAGAATAGCAATAATTAGTCTACCA
Source organism: Euplexia lucipara (assembly GCA_921972225.1). Taxonomy (NCBI): domain Eukaryota; kingdom Metazoa; phylum Arthropoda; class Insecta; order Lepidoptera; family Noctuidae; genus Euplexia; species Euplexia lucipara. The sequence goes on from OV179161.1 coordinate 20,031,112, forward strand.
ATACTAATGACTCAAAGGAATTGATGTTCATCAGTTCAGTTCAGTATGTCAAATGTAAAACCCCATAATCTGGACTTATGTTGTTGGCATTTGGCTATGAATCTGTACATTTCTGCTTAATCCCTTCTCTGGTTAATCAGACGTGATGTTCAAAGGTCAATATGCATATGGATATTCATATACCGTATATGAATATCAAAAAATAACCAGTCTATCAGTTAGATTATAAAAAATCACACACAAGTATTTATTTGCTTTTTCAAATTGACGGAAAACCACTTACATTAAGCGCACTAAAGTTAAGGAGGCGGGGTTTTGTGACGTCATTATTCAGTATAAACTGCAGGCATATTACAAATTCTATTTCTATTCTGTTTCTATTATAGAAAGAAAATGGCGTATATGGAATCAGCTGTTTGTCAACTGTCAAGACGTGTATTTAATTTTCAGGCTTATTACAAATTCTACTCGTTAACACTTGACAGTTGATAAACAGCTGATTCCATATACGCCATTTTCTTTCTATTGTCGCCTTATCGATTACGATAATAGAAATAGAATTTGTATTATGGCAAGGCCTGCTGTACAGGACAGTGACGTCATGCGACATTTTCACTCAATGTATCGCTATTATTTTATGACTACGTGAAAAAAAAATGTGTTGAAAATTTTCTAGTAATCTAGATGAGGGACTAAAAACTAAATTTTAGTCCACTAGCTTATTCTGTAAACCTAATGAGACGCCATCTCCACACATGCGACCTTATTTCCGTATTGGCGGATCTCATTGTCTAATAGATAGTGGTATCAGCGGGGAGAGAAGGAAGAAGGGGAAGGGAGAACTAAATCTCTGTAACAAATAATGTTATCATTACCTCATATCCAGAAACGTCTACTTATACACTAGCAAGAGCGTATGGCGGTGCTTGTGTTATTGTAAGAAATTGTAGAAAATAATAATAAATAATACAAAAGGGGCATTACACAGTGGACTTCTTTGTTGTCTGATAAATACATGAACTGTTATTATTATTGACTCCTAAATTCCTTTCGAAATTTCTTCTCAGTTGTCAGTCAATTTGTTTTGCATATGTACAGACGCCAGCACATCAAGTTACCCCAATGTGTCAAATTTTCCCAATTGAATATGAATCTTATTCTGTTTGCCATAAAGTTGAAAAACGATCAAAGAAATTTGTCATATTGGGGTAACTTGATGTGCTGGCGTCTGTTCACAAAAGTTAAATAATGATATGAGCGCATAGTGTCTGAAAATAGCAACTAACTGAAATAAATATAATTTAACTGAATGAGTCAGACGATGAAGCATGATTTTGTTTAACATTTGGAATATTGGATTGGCAAGCTGAAAACTTATTTATCAAATTAACACATCAAAGGCGATGATATTAAACTAAGTATTTTTGAAGATACGAAGAAGTCTTTGAAAAGATGATGACATTTGTGTAACAAATAGGTAAATACTTCATCACATCAAAGATTTTCTTGATAATATTATGAACGCACACACACGCATTGATCACAACGTCTGTTTAGATAAGATTATGGTCCTTTAGTTTATAGTGATGCAGTGATTCAAACAGGCAACTGCTAGTTATTATAAAAATTTACTAACCAGTCTAATTAGTAAGGTTAGGACCCGATTTTGAACACACAAACTCTCAACGTGGACTTTTGGTCGGCGCGGCAATTATTCTTTATCAATACATTTGTATTTGCTGCTACCATCTCAATTAAGCCATGTCCTTACCAGATAGACAATCTTTTACATAATCCATCATTCGTTTCTTTGATCATCATTTACTTTAATAACCAGCTACATTCAAATATCATCCTTTATTAAAAGCACTATACCTCAGTATACATCGTCAACTACACATTCAAATTCAGTTCACTCCGAAACCAGTATACCAAGATTAAACTAAAACGCATAGTTCAAATCAAACTTAACACATACAGACAGATAGACGGAGGAACTTCGCGGAAACGTATCGGGCACGAGAGTGTCGTTAATAAAATCACGTCACGTCAAGCACGCGGCGTGAAGTATGGCGTGATACGCGGGATTATGACGTCATCGGCGGTGTTCACTCGAGCGGTACGCGGCCGATAACGTATGATGAACACATTGTTAGGAAGAAATGCAAGCTTGTTGGATTTTGTTCTTTTACGAGTGTGATGTTCTAAGTAACATTATTTTAATGTGTCTAATAGATTTTTTGTAACGTTTAAAGTATTTGACAGTAGTAATTTGCAACTTCTGTATCGAAGATGAATATAACGTAGTTTATAACGTAAGAGTGCAGTATTTAGCGACAAGATCACGCGAATAAAACCAGAAAACAGAAATTTAAACATTAATAAGAAAAAGCTGTGTTTTCAATTCGTTAGCCAGATTGGTTGTGTTGCCGCAATAGCCCACAGATAGTGTAATGCCATCGCATGAAAATCACTGTAGTAAAAAATGATGGTTTGCATTTAATTTTGTAATCTTTTATTGTCTTAAACCCAAAATAAAAAAAAAACATTTTAATTATCTTCAGAGTACTTAATTTTATTTAATTATTTTTAATTAAAATATTCTGAACATCAGTACTTTTTGTACTTCGAAATCCCACAAGGCCCGTAAAGGCGTTAAATTTAAATGCTGTGGGGTCCAGGATCATGTTTCATAAACTAACGGTATTCGGACGCGCGTAGATGTTCCTTCCACCTTGCTGGCAGTCTGTATACACAGAAAGCCAGCAAGTTGACCGAACTACTGCGCCGTATGTCACCCCCAAACATATGATATCTGGTGAGATCGCTCCATGTGTTAAAGTGAACGTTTGTGCCCCTAACGGAGTCGTCACCGAGAGCGGTTCAACTTAGCGCGGTTTATTTTACGTTTCATTGTAAGTTTGGCGGGTATTGTTAAGAAGACTGATCGTCATAGATTTAGTGAGGAACTAGGAATTTGATCGGTTGGTCCGGAAAATTTTGTAATGCTATCTTTTCTTAAAGAAAAGAGAAGACTTTGTGAGAAAGCAAGACTTATTTTCTCCGAAAGAAATGGGATTTCTTGAGGAAGATGTGGGGCATTGTGGGGCTCGAAGCTAACTAATGACAGGCATTAAGTCCACCTCTGTACATTTGTGTGCTTGAAGTATTAAAAAAATAGCAGCCGCGTGGTTCATTCGAAGATTATTTTAATCATGTATTTTAAGGTGGGTCTATTTATATATGAGTAACTAGAATATCCATTACACATATGAGTATTCTGAAGCATAACCGTAATTACTTAGCCTTCTGTTTGAAACCATAATTGTTAAACTGTACTTGTACTGGCATTTGCTTCAAATAGTGAGTCGGTTGACGAAAATTAATCGTATGATTGAAAGCAGTCCCAATGGTACAACATCTTCCATGCCTATTAACGGTATAAAATCTCAAACCAGAATCCCAGAACTCAAGTCACTAAATACACGACAAAAAGAAGAAGAACATAGATGCCGTGTTCCACCTTCACAACATTATCTTCCGAGCCTTTTCCTTTTTAACCGACTTCCAAAAAAGGAGGAGGTTCTCAATTCGACGGTATGTTTTTTTTTTTTTTTTTTGTGTTTTTGTTACGCGATTACTCCGTCATTTATGGTTCGATTTTCATTATTCTTTTTTTATTTGATAGGGTATACTACCAGGTTGGTCCCATTTGTATCAAACCTCAGATCTGATGATGGGATCCTCGAGGGATTGAGGGAACTCCTCAAATAATATAGGTACACGTGTACCGATTTTTACATTTTTGGTAACAAACCAAGCATTTTCATTAAGCAAGTATCATTTTGTGAAGAAAAACTGATGAAGAAGACAGGCGACGGAACTCTTCAACGCATAACAGCACATAACTCGCGATTTCTACAGTCACATGTCTGTGCATGGTTTATGTATTTCTATGACATAACATTACGCCTGTCTATTTTAAAAGGGGCCCGGCAGAGATGTACAGATTAATGTTTAGAAAGAACTTATTTTGCAATTGTTAGCAGATTTCAATTTGAAAGACTTTCTTTACACACGAAGAAACTAAAAATTGAAAAAAAAAATGAAAAATAAAAACTTTTTTACAAAAAAAACAACCGACTTCTTAAAAAACCACTAACAGGTGAAAAATAACTCCAGTTTCTGAAGTCGGTGGCCAATAATGAACGAAATAAAACCACCAAAGCCACAGACTTCAGAAACTGGAGTTATTTTTCACCTGTTAGTGGTTTTTTAAGAAGTCGGTTGTTTTTTTTGTTAGGATCGGCTTCCAGTCTAACAAGATGCAGCTAAATACCAGGGTTTTATATGGAACAACAGTTTATCTGAACTCCACAATCCCTCATTAAGCTCTTACGTAATTGAGAAAAACATAAGAAATGTCTAAAAACATGTCGGTATGGCTAAATGTAGGTGTACTTACTTTCCCTTTCTAGATTATTTTGTTATAATACAGTAAGTTGGTACAGTCAACAGCAAAAGTAGATGATCAAAATCAGAAATTCAATACTAATGAACGGAGTTCGCGCCAGAACTGTGTGGCGTCGAAGTGATTCAAAAGTATGTGATTGTAAATTATACCAAACATTTACTACCAGTACAGCTGCCATATGTTTGTGATCAGTTTTGACTCCAAAAGTTATAAACTAAATTCGCATCAAAACTAAGAAGTGAAAAAATATGCAAAACTAGTGAACAGCTAAAATCAAAAATTAAATGATGAAACTGAGGCCACGTAATCGTGAAGCAAATAATTCATCCATACGTATTTTTTTATTAACCCAGTAATTTAATTAGTTATGTTTAAAACAGCTGAATTTGATAAAAAAAATGCATATTAAATATATTTAATATATTTCATCCAATTAAACCCCTAAAAAAAGCACTTGTTTCACTTTGAAATGTTTTTTTGGAAGTAGGTTGTTTTTTTTTGTAAAAATGTTTTAATTTTTCACTTTTAGTGGGTCAGTTTGTAATTTATCTAAGTTACAATAGCCCAATGACAACTGCTCATCACCTCTTACAACATATTGCTTTTCTCGATACAGGGACGTTAATTGTTGAGGAGTTCTCCTAGATAGATCCAGGAGATCTGGAGCTCCATGGTGAAGGCATCATCACCACTATGCATTTTGACAACCTTAAATTACTTAGCAACTATATTAAAGTACCTAATCGAATCGCAACCCGTGAAATACTTAGGTATAATTGAGTAGTTCCGATGCCCTACTGTGGTCTTCATCATCAGTTCCACTTTAGCAAATGGTGCTTTCCGAGAGCGAATGCACGAGTTACTATACAAAATACCCAAATCACTAAAGGTGTTCCTATAAAATTTGAGGTTTTTCCTCGATTTCCATAGGATCCCTTCATCAGATTCTGACTTGGTGACAATGAGACCACAGCGAGAGTATACCCTTTCAAACAAAAGAAATATTTTGCAAATCCGGCTATATATGACGAAGTTATGCCCAAACATACATAAAAATATACATGTTATAAACATCCGAATTGATAACCTCCTCCTTTTTCAGAAGTCGGTTAAAAATAATATAATTCAAAAACTTTAGTATTTAAACTGGTTTTTTTTTGTAACTTCTGGCAATGTTTAAAAGTAGCTGATGTGATACAAAACGATAATTGAATAAATATTATCATCTTTGCATGTTTGTGAATTTATGTCAATGTTCAAAAGTAGCTGATGTGATACAAAACGATAATTGAATAAATATTATCATCTTTGCATGTTTTTGAATTTTGTGTCAATGTTCAAAAGTAACTGATGTGATACAAAACGATAATTCGATAAATATTATTATCTTTGCATGTTTCGAATTTATGTCAATGTTCATAAGTAGCTGATGTGATACAAAACGTTAATTCAATAAATATTAATATCTTTGCATGTTTTTGAATTTTGTGTCAATGTTCAAAAGTAACTGATGTGATACAAAACGATAATTGAATAAATATTATCATCTTTGCATGTTTGTGAATTTATGTCAATGTTCAAAAGTAGCTGATGTGATACAAACCGTAATTCAATGAATATTAATATATTTGCATGTTTTTGAATTTTGTGTCAATGTTCAAAAGTAACCGATGTGATACAAAACGATAATTCGATAAATATTATTATCTTTGCATGTTTCGAATTTATGTCAATGTTCAAAAGTAGCTGATGTGATACAAAACGATAATTCAATAAATATTATTATCTTTGCATGTTTCGAATTTATGTCAATGTTCAAAAGTAGCTGATGTGATACAAAACGATAATTCGATAAATATTAATATCTTTGCATGTTTTTGAATTTTGTGTCAATGTTCAAAAGTAACTGATGTGATACAAAACGATAATTCGATAAATATTATTATCTTTGCATGTTTTTGAATTTTGTGTCAATGTTCAAAAGTAACTGATGTGATACAAAACGATAATTCGATAAATATTATTATCTTTGCATGTTTCGAATTTATGTCAATGTTCAAAAGTAGCTGATGTGATACAAAACGATAATTCGATAAATATTAATATCTTTGCATGTTTTTGAATTTTGTGTCAATGTTCAAAAGTAACTGATGTGATACAAAACGATAATTCAATAAATATTAATATCTTTGCATGTTTTTGAATTTTGTGTTAATGTTCAAAAGTAACTGATGTGATACAAAACGATAATTCGATAAATATTATTATCTTTGCATGTTTTTGAATTTTGTGTCAATGTTCAAAAGTAACTGATGTGATACAAAACGATAATTCAATAAATATTAATATCTTTGCATGTTTTTGAATTTTGTGTTAATGTTCAAAAGTAACTGATGTGATACAAAACGATAATTCAATAAATATTAATATCTTTGCATGTTTTTGAATTTTGTGTTAATGTTCAAAAGTAACTGATGTGATACAAAACGATAATTCGATAAATATTATTATCTTTCCATGTTTCGAATTTATGTCAATGTTCAAAAGTAGCTGATGCGATAAAACTCATAACTCAATGATTACTTTTGCCCAGTCGGCTACAATATATTAAAACCGGAAGGTAGATTGATATTTTACATTAATGACCAGAATAGCTTTAACATAATCCTGAATATTGTATAGGTAGCAGATTTCCGTTGAAAACGTAAGAAAATTATATTTCTTGAACATTTACCTATATTATTTGAATGTATGAATTATTTAGTAATAAATAAATTTTCAATAATATTATTAATGATTATAATAATATAATAATAATAGCAATATTTTTTCATACTCATTAATGTAAAATATCAATCTACCTTCCGGTTTTAATATATTGTAGCCGACTGGGCAAAAGCAATCATTGAGTTATGATTTTTATCGCATCAGCTACTTTTGAACATTGACATAAATTCGAAACATGCAAAGATAATAATATTTATTGAATTATCGTTTTGTGTCACATCAGCTGCTTTTGAACATTGACATAAATTCACAAATATGAAAAGATGATAATATTTATTCAATTATCGTTTTGTATCACATCAGCTACTTTTAAACATTTGACAGAAGTAAGAAAAAAAAACCAGTTCAAATACTAAAGTTTTTGAATTATATTATTTTTAACCGACTTCTGAAAAAGGAGGAGGCTATCAATTCGGATGTCTATATGTATATTTTTTATGTATGTTTGGGCATAACTTCGTTTTTTTCGCAAAATTATTTTTTTGTATGAAAGGGTATACTCTCGCTGTGGTCTCATTGTCACCAAGTCAGAATCTGATGAAGGGATCCTATGGAAATCGAGGAAAAACCTCAAATTTTATAGGAACACCTTTAGTGATTTGGGTATTTTGTATAGTAACTCGTGCATTCGCTCTCCGAAAGCACCGTTTGCTAAAGTGGAACTGATGATGAAGACCACAGATGGGCATCGGAACTACTCAATTATACCTAAGTATTTCACGGGTTGCGATTCGATTAGGTACTTTAATGTAGTTGCTAAGTAATTTAAGCTTGTCAAAATGCATAGTGGTGATGATGCCTTCACCATGGAGCTCCAGTTCTCCTGGATCTTACTAGGAGAACTCCTCAACAACTAACGTCCCTGTATCGAGAAAAGCAATATGTTGTAAGAGGTGATGAGCAGTTGTCATTGGGCTATTGTAACTTAGATAAATTACAAACTGACCCAATAAAAGTGAAATGTTAAAACATTTTTCCAAAAAAAAAACAACCTACTTCCAAAAAAACATTTCAAAGTGAAAAATAACTTTAGGTAATATTTTTCACTTTGTAGTGTTTTTTTGGAAGTTGGTTGTTTTTTTTGTAAATAAGTTTTTATTAATGAACATTGTGCTTTTTTAGGGTTTCAATTGGATGAAATTTGGCATATTTTAAATATGCATTTTTTTATTAAATTTAGCTGTTTTAAACATAACAAATTAAGTTACTGGGTTAATAAAAAAATACGTATGGATGAATTATTTACTTCACGATTACGTGGCCTGTTTCATCATTTAAATTTTGATTTTAGCTGTTCACTAGTTTTGAATTTTTTTTTCACTTCTTAGTTCTGATGCGAATTGAGTTTATAACTTTTGGAGTCAAAACTGATCGCAAACATATGGCAGCTGTACTGGTAGTAAATGTTTGGTACAATTTACAATCGGGTCTCCCTTGTTTTACCGAAAAGAAATTGCCAAATTATCACTTCCCAAACAAATTTTCGCATAACTTCATTTGCCAAATTATTACTTACCAAACAATCTCTTTACAAATAATTGTTACGAAAACCTATGTTTGGCAAGTGAACGTTTGAACAATAACTTGTTCACCAACTAGTACTTTTACCATTTTTTATCTAGTCAAATATTTCAGTTGGTATAACATATTTTACGCAAAATTAAATAAGCCCAATATTTGGTGTCGTCAGTTTTAAACTTACCATTTCTGTTTAGTCGATTGCGTAGCCAATGACAAAAATTTTGCATCTATATGTTAGTTGCACAGATTATACAAATTAAATTACAATGTGTAAATAAGTGGGTAGTAGGTAAATCATAAATGTCGCGCGATGTGGGTAAGTCATGCAAAACACTATCACTGTGTTTTGTAGCGGAAGTTTATTGAGATTGTTACGATATATTATTTTGTAGATAATTGTTGTTAAAAGTATAACGTAAATAAAGTTTACGATGAGTGAATGTAGTGATGAGTGTGAAATTTTTAAATCTACACAAGGTTGTGTAAAGTTGTTTCGAAACGGATTTACATATGAAAATAATAACAAAGTGAATGATACCTATTATTGGTACTGTGAGTACAGGAAAAATAAATTGTTTAAATGTACTGCATCCCAACAAACTACACTAAAAGATGGGATTCATAAGGTATTAAAGAGCAATGAAATTCACAATCATGAACCAAATCCTGGGAGAAAAATAACCAGTGACCTTATAGAAAAGATCAAAAGTGAGGTTTCATCTGGAACAAAAATATGCAAAATAATACAAAATAACAAAGCAAATGCTCCTTTGGACGTTGTAGATAACTTGCCTTTAACTTCGGCTCTAAAGCAGAGGATGTATCGACTACGAAAAAAACAAGAAGTAACAATAGAACCAACTGATGTACATTTCCAGCTAAATTTATCACAAACATCTATCAAGGGTGTAAATTTCATAATAAAAGATAAAACTTATGATGAAAATAGAAGAATATTGGTAATGTCAACACTAAGTTTAATGACCACTTTAAGTCACAGTTCATACTGGATTTTAGACGGAACCTTTAAAGTGGCACCAAATATCTTTAAACAATTATACACTATACATGGCAATGTATTATCTGATAACAATAAAACATTTCCACTTTGTTTTTGTATGTGTACCAACAAGGATAAACGTACGTATGACTTAATGTTCGAATTAATAATGCAATACGGAAATGAAAATAATATTGACATGACGCCAAAAGTCTGTATATTAGATTTCGAAAAGGCAGCCATTTCAAGCATAAGATCTAACTTTGAAGACGTTTTATTACAAGGGTGCTTTTTCCACTTGGGACAAATTCTAAAAAGGTAATAATAATGTTATTATAATTATATTATTTCTCTCGATAGCCTCCTAAAAATAATCTCTTTTTTCCATATTTTTTTCTATATAATCTAGTCGTTTCTGGCACTCGCCGGCCGCTGCCGCGGCACCGCTCGCTACGCTCGCTCGGCTCGTGCGTAGGTGGTCACAGTTTTAACCTAACCTAACCTAACCATTTTTTTAAAATTAATAACCTACTGTAACTAGTTCCATAAATAACCTATTGTCCATAAATTTGACTTGTTTCAGACAAATTCAAGCACATACGCTTACAAAGAAATACGCAAATGACATCAAATTTAACAAACAAGTAAAATGTTTACTGGCTTTAAGTTATTTGCCAGAAAATGAAATCATTCTATATTTTAACAAGCTAATAGAAGGTATAGAAGATTCTGATTGGAAGCAAATCGCGAATTGGTTTGACGAAAATTATGTTAGCGGATCATGGAACACGCAACCGAAGTATCCACCAAGCTTTTGGAGTTGCCATGTTGTAAACGAAAGACAAATAACTAGAACTTCAAACTCAGCTGAGGCGTGGCATCGTAGAATAAACATTCTCATTGATAAACACCACCCTGGAGTGTATCGCTTAATTAAAGAATTAATAAATGAAGTTTCTTCAAATTTAGCTGACATTGAGATTATACTATCAGGTGAACCGCCACAAAAAAAGAAAAAAAAATATATGGATAAAGACGACAGAATTAATCGAGTTCTGCAACACAAGTCTGAATACTCCGAAATAAATCTGCTAATGTCCATTGCAAAAAATTTAAAATTGTAAGTTACAAATATTTTGTACTAGCTTTTGCTATTTTGTACTCGCGTTAATAAATGATTACCTATATTAAAATAAAATTGCATTTTTAATTATACAATTCCCAAAAAAATCTTATTTTTGCCTTTATATTTTTTGTCATAACAATTCATTTGACTAAACGTTTATTGTCTAAATATTGTTTGCTGTAATAAATCATTTGATTAAAGACCAAAAACCTTAATGACATTATCCTTGGTAACAATCTGCCAAGTAAACATTTGACCAAATGAAAATGTGCGTACTAAAATTATTCCAAATATTACATTGGTATAAAAAAAGGTTGCTAAAATTTGTTTGGGTAATGAAAATTTGGCAAAATCTTTTCGGCAAAACGGCAGGATCCCTTTACAATCACATACTTTTGAATCACTTCGACGCCACACAGTTCTGGCGTGAACTCCGTTCATTAGTATTGATTTTCTGATTTTGATCATCTACTTTTGCTGTTGACTGTACCTACTACAAATTAATAGCATTCTATAAACAAGAACATCAAAGGAAATATAATAACGTCGTATAAAATTCAATGAACTCCGAGAGTGCTTCGGTGTGAAACAAAAGAATTGCGATCGACATGCCGCGACTGTTCCCATTTCTCAACAGAGAGTTGGTAGTTGGACAGACTTGCAACTCAACTATTTCATTCAACTTATAGTACCTACGCATCGTTTTAATGCCACCATAGTAGTTTGCTGGCTTCTTCTTATACAGCAAAAGAAAGGAAAGAAATAAAAATCATTTATTGTCTGGCCTGTTGGTCTAGTAGCCAGTGGCTCTGTGGCTTCCCACCCAGGACAAATGTTTGTGTGATGAGCACGAGCGTTTTCAAAATAGACAGGTGAGTCAAAAATACTATTGCAGCACGATGCCACGATAGTTTAAGAAAAAAATAACAAATACTGTAGAAAGCATTGATCATGGCGCTTATTTTTGTCTCATTGTCGATTTAAAACTTGTATTTTAATACAAGTTTTAAAGTCCTGGTTTTTTCACGAAGTTTAACCTACGCTAATATCAATGATGTCTAAGATAAACTTAAAAAGAACTAATCAATTGAAAAAGTCAGATTGGTCCTACCCTTTTTGCTGTGCTCTACAGGGTCCATAATGATCTCATTAATATACTTACCACCTAAGAATACATTTAGAAAGCAATAGAGATATTGAGTATTGAGTATTGAGTATTGGTACTTGTCCGGATTTAAACCACAACTTCATGCATGAGAAATAAATATTAATTTAATATCCATAATACTTTACACTTAGTTCGCTATAAGATAAGATAAGATAAGATAAGTCTTTATTTGCAAAGAGTATAAATTTAATTACGATGACGTAAGTAGGTACGTATCAAAAACGAATATTGACTATGTAAAAATCTTCCAGTCTAGACAAGAGTAGGTATCTTGTTCACCTCCCAGTTAAGTATTTTCAACACGCCACTGTAAAAAGTAGAAATTTAATTTTCCCTTTGTTGAAGAAAACAACAGTAGGTATTTAATGCAACCGAGCGCCGCTCTTGGTATTTTACTGTTTCGACTGAAAAATATTCTTATGAAAAAGCAATTTTGAGGTACACGACGTTTATTTTTAGTTAATTAGACTTCTTTTTAATTCAGTGTATTGTGTGAATAAAATGTTTATGAATATTTTGCTTCAATAGTTGAATGGACCAGAATGTTGAGCCACATAAAGGCTGTAGAAGGCATGCAGCTAAGTTGAGAATGCAAACTAGGATGTCTCATCATTATTATTTAAGCCAAAAGACGTCCACTGCTGGACATAGGCCTTCCCCATGTGTCATCACAACAACCAGTCCTATGCGTCTCACATCCATCAAATTCCAGTGACCCTTACCAAGTCATCATGCACCTTGTGGGAGGCCTTCCAAATATTCATATTCATATTCATTTATTTGCGTTCCACAAGGTAAACAAGATGTTAACAGAGGGCTTAGAGCTAAGAACCGTTGTAGACCCTGTAAGGGCACAGCAAAATATTGTTAAATACTTAGCAATTATATAAAATCTAAGTCGTAGAAAACTAAAATTTGAATAAAATTATACATGAAAACTAAATAATTATACATAGTTGCAAAACAGCTAATAACAATAACATAAATAATTCAATTAATGATAGCGTAATAATTAAAAAAAATAAAATAAAATTGTATTTACTTAAATTACTACGTGATCGCTACTCCAGAACTTGGCGGCCCCAAAAGCCATCTATCCTACCACTTAAGTTTATGAATAAAAGTAGCGCATGTGGTCAAGAAGTTGTGTGAAGGAACACAATATTGACATGTGATGCATGGGAACGGGGAACAAGTCATGAGGAAAGGTTTGAGTGTGAATATGGAGGATTATAAGAATATTGTAGGAAAACCTATAATTATTTTTTCTACTAAAGAAACGATGGATGGACTGTGCAAAAGATAAGGGTTAGAAAATCTACATTCATGTTCTTATCGCATTATATATATTTTGTAGTTGCACCTTCGTCATGATCTACGAATGTATGTACTTGTTTGAAAACTAAAGAATGCAGCGCCGACTGATCAACGACAAAATATATTATATGTATATAATGGGACAAGAATATGAATGAAGATTTAGTTAACTATGGGTACAAAGTTTAAACAAAACACGAGTAATGCTTTTCATCAAAAAAATAAAACACCAAATTTGAATTTATTGCGCACAATTACAAAAAGCACTAAAGTTTAACAACCGTTACCGTAATCATTGTGTTAATTCACTAATCTTCCTTCCTACTAACAAAACTTCGCTTGTTCTAAAGTTTCCCACCTTTGGACTCCAAGACAAAAAAAATACAAGGTATTTTAAACAAAAGACGCGTCTGTCAAACCACCTTTTACACAAATTACATTCCCAAAGTCACCGACGACACAAAGACATCAATCTAGAACAAATTCCATCCATTCATCTCCAGACATAAACGCACAATCACAACTTAATTACCCGTGGGGGGTTGACTAACGTAACCATTTTTTAACCCTCTCACAATCCGAGGACGGGTACCCATCTAAATTTGCATACAGAGAGGCGGGAATGACTCAAAAATGGCGCGGTAATCGCCGCCCGGTTGTGGGGGCAGGTTGACGTGGAACAAGGATATGTTTGGATGCGGTATTATTTTGGTGGACCTTGGGCAGTTCCATTTTAAGTCAATATACGGCATTATTGGTTGCATGTCGCGGGTCTACAGCTAATTGTTTCTGGGCTGAACGTTTGTGTATGCATTAAATAAAATAAAATAAATAAATAAATAAATACTCCACAACTTTTCACACAACGCCATTTAATCCCAAGTTAAGCTTAAGAGCTTACTACTAAACAGCTAATAAACTTACTAATATATGTCTAAATACATATATATTATAGATATGTCGGCGTCAGCGATGGCTGAGCGATGAGCTGACACCGATGGGGGTTTTGTGGTACAGAGTTCATAACGTAGAATAGCAATCTTCATTGCAGTAATAACCTCACTTAACAATCATAATCACAAAACAACTCAAGTCTAGGTAACTGACAGTTTCGTGCTGGATGTGTGTCTTGGTCGGTGTCTCAAAAAAAACTGAGCTCTGCCCAGCTCCCACGCACCAGCACGACTCTGTCCACGTGACATTACCGAAAACACATTCGCGCCATTTTCAAATGACAAGTAACGTCACGCTGGTCACCATAGACTCTGTACTAAGTTAATCAACTTCACAACTTATTATTCAAGAATATCGTTTTCCACGACACGGCCATCATGACCATCACACGTCCTCGTGTCTACTAAAAATAAACACACACACACACACACAGAACACGTATACGCACGCACGCTCGTATTGGTCACATACTTCAAAACACACGCACGCACGCATTTTTCACATGCTTCAAAACTCGGTCATTCTGACCACAACTAAATTTCCAAGGGTGTATGTCAAACCTTGACACCTCTAATCGAAACAAATCCAGGCAGAATTCACTAAGACCGATAACATTACTAGAACTGAAAGTGTACTAAGATAGTGCTAGTCAAATGCACGACATAGTAGGTAGGTATTACATAGACTTTCACATACCACACAGGCTAAAGCTAACAGGTACCACACAGGCTCACGAGTGCCACACATAGGTACTCACAGGTGCCACGCAGGCTTACTGGTGCCACGCAGGCTCACGGGTGCCACACAGGCTCACAGTTGCCACACAGGCTCGTCGTTGCCACACAGGCTCGTCGTTGCCACACAGGCTTGTCACTGCCACACAGGCTCGTCACTGCCACACAGGCTCGTCACTGCCACACAGGCTCGTCACTGCCACACAGGCTCGTCACTGCCACACAGGCTAGTCGTTGCCACACAGGCTAGTCGTTGCCACACAGGCAAGTCATTGCCACACAGGCAAGTCATTGCCACACAGGCTAGTCATTGCCACACAGGCTAGTCATCGCCACACAGGCTAGTCAATGCCACACAGGCCATCGGCTTGTGATCCAACCCCAGAAGCTAACCATCTCAGCCGCGTAAGTGCTACCCCTCGGAAAGGATATCCTGCGCATAAAAAGCAGACCACGCGCACCTCTTACATGCTCCGGCGCAACTGGATCGGTCACCAAACCCTCACACTTAATCCATAGAGTATACGTAAAGTAAGATGAAATGTATTCCAAAACTTTACAGATAATCATTACCTAGTAATGACTACTCAGTACTCACAATAACTAAACGAACTTTAACTAAGCCATTTTTAGAACTTAAACACGGAAAGTTCATAATTATCAAATTTCAAAAATAAACACACTACTCATGGCCCTGCCACAGCTATTGACAATTCGGTACTGCCACCCATATCGTTATCACCTCAGAGTCCGCGACCCTCAAGTCATTACATGACCGTACAAAATAGTCTCTTTCAAGGCCCAGGTCCCCGCTAGACCACAAGCCGCTCATCACGCCCTGAACGACAACGTATGCAGTTGCGATTGCATCTTATGGATGCGGATTTACCGGAAAGCCAACAAGCGTATCATAGGTCTGTTGAGGTTCTTTTGCCCTCAGAAACATTGTTTTCTTCTTCTAACTCGTTTGAACTTCACAGGTTGGCATCTTACGACTTGACTTTACAACATACTGGTCGCCCGCAAGCGTTTAAAAGAACCTGCACTTCGGGTCAAGCTTAGTTAAGCTAGGCTTTTCATTTTTAATGTAAACCAAGTTACTAACACTTAAGTTTCATTTTAGTAGGTAGGTACTATCAAAACGGAACTTAGAGAAACGTTTTTCATTACCATTGACCTAAGAAGTTTGATCTCTTTACACGGTAGTGGGAATTTACCCAAAGTACCTACTATCTAAATTTGACTGTCAATCATCAACGGACAGACACACGAAACCATCACGCTTTTCGAGAAGAAGAAACAGGTTAGAAAAGCGGGAACTACGCTGTCGGATAGTCGTACGATACTATCTCTACTTCGCGAAGATCGAGTTGGTAAGGACAGCGATAAACAACACGAGTACGAGTTGGAACTTTTGTAAGTTATCAGAGTGAATGGTAAACCACCCATTAATCGCGATTGTAATTCAGTTAATAGACGCTCACGACTATCTTGGACAGTCGTCTAGTCGGTGAAACATCAGTTTAAGTTTATTCAAATGAATTTGTGTCATTAATAAACAAGATAATAACCTATTGGTACTTCACATGTCTAAGCACAGTATTGAACTCCGCTAGTAACTACACTACCTTGTTTATCCTAGGTTCACAGCGCACTGCGCACTTGTAATTAGTAAAGGGCTGTCCACGTGACATTACCGAAAACACATTCGCGCCATTTTCAAATGACAAGTAACGTCACGCTGGTCACCATAGACTCCGTACTAAGTTAATCAACTTCACAACTTATTATTCAAGAATATCGTTTTCCACGACAGATATATTACACCCAGACACAGAACAAATGATCGTGCTCATCACACAAACATTTGTCCTGGGTGGCAATCGAACCCACGACCTCCGGCATAGCAGTCAGGGTCACTAACTACTAGACCAACAGGCCAGTCAAAAGACACATTGCACTAAATAAACGATTTTCGCTCATTGTTTCATCACTTTTGATGTTGTATTGTTTGTCTGTCTCTTTTGTGTGTACTAAATAAAAGTTTTATCTATCTATCTATCTATTTTATCTATCCATGGATATCGTATCTACACGGCCATGTTTCTATTAATGTCTTTCTTTGTCGAATAAATTAGAGGATGCTTAAATGATGAAGAAAAGTCAGTTTCGGTGCTTTAAACGCTCGTCCAGCTTCGCACGCAACCTGTTACTAGTGCAATTTACGCACAATAAGATGCTGTAGTCCAGCTTATTGACCTAACCTTTTTAAATAGTGATAGTCTAGTGGTGTGACCGTCGGAATCCCAAGTCATAGGTCTCGAAACTAAGGCACACACTTCTTCAAAAACGGTGAGGGAAAACATCGTGAAGAAACTAGCATGCTTAGAGATACTTATCGACGGCATGTTAAGCCAATCCAAAGACTCATGGGTAGCATAAAAACTGACAACAGGTCACTAGTCACTAACCACACGAAAACCATAGTCATAGTAGTTTATTAATGAGGGAAGTCACATACAGATTAAATATTTTGCCAAACCAATTTGACTGGCCTGTTGGTCTAGTAGTTAGTGACCCTGACTGCTATGCCGGAGGTCGTGGGTTCGATTCCCACCCAGGACAAATGTTTGTGTGATGAGTAGGATCATTTGTTCTGTGTCTGGGTGTAATTTATCTATAATGTTTATGTATTTAGAAATATTTAAGTATGTTTATCAGCTGTTTAGTACCCATAACACAAGCTCTCAAGCTTGACTTGGGACTAAATGGCGTTGTGTAAAAAGTTGTGGAATATTTATATTTCATTTATAATTTCAAATAATACGAGATCTCACAGCAGTTAAAAGAACAAATAAATAGCAGTCAAATCACTAATACAGTTAAAAAAAATACATTATGTTTGGCAATTTCGAATTTTCCATTCAGTTGCGTTTAAGCTTTTCCTACCCTCGAATTTGCACATCAACTGACCCAGGACTGTTAGTCAATATACCACCTTCATTATTTCTTCGTCATTGTACTGTAATCTCAGTGCGGCTTGACACGGATATAAGTCAATTTAGCCGGGTGTAATACACCTTCCCGGTTATAACTGCGGATATGAATACTTTTTCTGACGTTGAATGTCGGGATCAATGTTTCAATGTTTTCGTTGGAAACTGCGCCGATGATCTTAGGTTTTTACATAACTGTGCTATACAGGGTGTCTCATTCAAATCGGTCAGTATGGGAAAGTCTGAAACTATAAGACATACGAAGATCTGTTCTGAGGAACCATGTCATCGATTTTATTAACAAGAAAAACTGCATTCATACATTTTAAAGAGCATCTGTACTATTGAAGTAATATTGTAATTTAAGCGTGGTCACTTCGAGCACCTACTAAAATAAATTATAGTATGCGGAAACAATGCATTTTTTTCATTTTAGACATCATGTTGCATACAGACATTTACTTCTTAAGACACAATCGATATCTAAATAGAAATAGTGTAGGTTTTTTTTTCAAAATAACCGGGTTCGATTCGCGAACGGAGTACCTACAGATGTTTTTAAAGATGTATGAATGCAGTTTTTCTTGTTATTAAAATCGATGACATGGTCCTCAGAACAGATCTTCGTATGTCTTATAGTTTCCGACTTTCCCATACTGACCGATTTGAATGAGACACCCTGTATTTATGCTTTGCAACATAGAATAGTATCACGATCTAGTACCAGAGTGACACCTAATTGATGTTCTCCATTTGTACAGATTTTTTCAAGATATATCCGGATTCTTAGCATCCCAACCGAACTTCATCCTACTTAATCATCTGTTCGGATTTTAGACTTTAAGAGAATTATTTTTGAACAAATAAGTTAAAAAAATATTGAAATAGAAAGATTACAATGATCCTAAGTAAATGTCCGCTATTTTTTATCAATTGGTGACCCTTATAGTCCTGGTTACCCTTTAATATAACTAACCCGACTAGTAACAATAGCATTACGCGATCCTATTTACCGAAACAACACCAAAAAACAGCGATTCCTATAAAACTCTGCCCTATCATCTCAAACTCCATATGATACGACCAGTATCGGAAAAAACCATTTCCTTTTGACCCCTGAACACATTCCCATTTACCTTCAAAATTAACACGACCCCTGAAAAATGTACTAAGTGTTTGAAGTTAAGGAGGGGACGGAAGGTCTTGTAATTTTGGTCGTGTTAAGACTGTAGGGAAATATTGTATGCATGTACCTACCCACAACAGACTTGATCTTATTGTTAGTTTACGTAATTTATATTTCTATGTTTGTATAATAGAAATAGAAGGGTTTTGTGGCTAAATAATATCAGTGGCACGTATTGAAGGTTAAGCTTAGCTTGCTCGAAGTTGGTTTGTGGATGGCCCATTCAAAACGTAGGTACCTATCAAGACTTATTATTTTTCTTTTGTTCTATGAATGAATTCACGAGAAATGCATTGATTGTAGGTGGTGGTGGTGGTTTTATAGGTGTTAATTACAACTATGGTTTTTATATAGGCGCATTTATCGCATTGGGGTAAACCTGTTTTGGTAGATGTTAGGTTGAGAAATAAAAAAACAAAGAAAAAGATCCTACCGTGCCTCGAAAAGCACTGGACCCTGATAGTTTGACAACCAGTTTCACCAAGGGGTATTATTATTTATTTATTTATTAAAATCTCCCTTACAGCTATTATTACAGGTATGTACCTATTGTGATAATGCAGCCTTAAAATTGACTTATTTGCAAAGGAGAAGACAATTCTTTACAGATAAACACAACACTTAAAATATAAAAAAAAAACATTAATCTTATAGCCTACTCTAATCTACACTATTATAACATAAATTAAACAGTAATACTTAGGCGAATTCACTCGAGTAACAAGCAAAAACATCGATCATGACTTGAAGATCGTTTATAACCCGAATTGCGCGGGTCAATAGTGTATTGGCGAGCAGGTTGGTCCTGGCCACCGGCACGGTCAGCAGCAGCGGGCGACGCTTCCACACATAGCGGTCAGGGACACAGAGACTCGGGCGCTGCAGTACTCCTGGGTTATGCTCAATGCCTCGAAGCAACCTCACCAAATATGAAACCAGCGCGAATTCCCGTTGCACCCTCAGTTGGTTGTACCCGACCATACCGAGAACAAACAGAGTGGGGTACATCAACGGGCAAAACGGATACCTATACCCCATATATTTTATTTTACAAGAAGCGAGTAAACTTGTTCTGTACGCGTTCCAGCATTAGCAAGTACTTGGACTCATAAGGAGCCCGTATGACAGCACTAAATAAATAAAAAATAAATAAATATTCCACAATTTTTCACACAACGCCATTTAGTCCAAAGTTAAGCTTGAGAACTTGTGTTATGGGTACTAAATAGCTGATAAACATACTTGTATATTTCTAAATACATACATGTCATTATTATAGACAAATTACACCCAGACACGGAACAAATGATAGTGCTCATCACACAAACTTTTGTCCTGGGTGGGAATCGAAGCCACGACCTCCGGCATAGCAGTCAGGGTCACTAACTACTAGACCAACAGGCCAGTCACTATGTTCCAGATGACACCTGACAAGTGCGTCATTATACAGGACCCTATCTTTTTACCCAGTCACCGATTGGGTTGATTTTGACGGTATTGGATTTTGTTTGACATTAGCACTAACATGACATGTAATTAATCGTCTGCCTAGACTTTTTCAAATACATCAGTGTATAATATCAATAGTGGAATCCAAGTTATACCTACCTACTCGACAAGCTTGCCTACATATACATTTTGTGGTATGTCCTACAATATGGTTAAAGTTAATTTGATTTTGAAACGCTTTGATCTGAAATTGGGGTCTGTCTGGGTCTCACTATTTACAACAAGAGGTTAAGTGTAATCTGGTAAAAGGACTAAATTAGATTTTTCTAACAAGTTGAGTTCGTTATTTTATGTTCTTTGTGGGGTTTTTATAAGACGATGTTCTGAAAATGTCTTCTATTTAAGTAGGTATGATGTTGCCAATAGTTTTAAATACGACCTGTTGTTTTTATATTCCATAACTCTAGGGTTAGAATGATACTATATCAACAAAGCAACTGGCATATAATTAGTTTTCTTTTTCACACAAAATAATTCGATTAAGTTACGATTATTGATGTAAAACACCCTCCCGTAAATTATGACTACGTCGCACTTTCTTAACTTAAAATATGAATGATTGAACCGAATGAAAATGAATAAAAAATAAATAAATAAATAAATATTCCACAACTTTTCACACAACACCATTTATTCCCAAGTTAAACTTGAGAGCTTGTGTTATGGGTACTAAACAGCTGAAAAACATACTTATATTTTTCTAAATACATACATATTATAGATAAATTACACCCAGACACAGAACAAATAATCGTGCTCATCACACAAATATTTGTCCTGGGTGGGAATCGAACCCACGACCTCCGGCATAGCAGTCAGGGTCACTAACTACTAGACCAACAGGCCAGTCAAAACAACAACAACCAATAACCAATAACCAATAACCAATAACCAATAACCTCTGAACCATTACAAAAATAATGCGTAAAATTTCAATGTTAGTTTTTCCGCGGTAGAACTATTTTTCTTCAGTAATACTATCGAAACGTAGAATACTTAGGAAATAAATAATTTTATTAAAGTTTGTGAAGATGTTTACTTGTTTGTTACTCACTCACGCATAAACCGTTAAACAGCTGATATTGATAAAACTTGGCACATAGATAGACTTAATCCTGGATTAACTTATAGGATTATTTTTACCCGGAAGAAACCGTGAGCAGGAGCTAGTGTTGTATGATATTAAATACAGGTCACAACTGTAACACTGCTAGCCCAGGTGCACACTCGCCATATAAGATACGGCCACTATTAAGGAAACAGTTGGCTGTTTTCATCTTATGTTTTGTGTTTATTACGATATTAATATTGTTTAGAATGCAATATAATAATAGATGCAGTTTTATTAGGATACAACTTACAAGCATTAAAACGTCGTGGCGAGAATTAGTGGTCGCTAATGCTAATCAACCTAATGCTCAGTCATTGATTGTTATGATTCCCAGATCGTTTAAAATTTCTCAATAGTAGCTCGGAGTCTAGATTTATGCCCGATATAAATTAAAAAGAAAGTAAATAAACTTGACTGCGATCCCGTGATGGTTACCCACTGCGTACCATCACTATGCAGTCAGTCTTTGAGAAATAATATGTCTAAAAACCAAAAAAAAAATACGTGTTGCGATATCATTTACAGTACATCAAGAGTATCAAATAAAAGCGTAAAATGCTCAATTTACGAGGCGCCGGTATGCTCTAGGAGTTGTAATTACGCGCCCCGGGCGGGGCCCGCATGAAAGGGGCCTTAATTTTCTCCACAATTATACTAAAGACGCGCACAAAATATAAGGAGCACTGCTTGTATTTTTTTAAGTGTTACGTCATAAGTGTTAAGCGTAAATGCGTGAAACCCTGGGTCAGTTAAATAAAGTCCTAATTACTGAGAATTTTAATGTATAGTCATAGTACAGCCCAAATTTTTTTAATTTGTAATTTTTTTTTGTACAAATTAAAAAAGTCTTATTTATTTATACACCTAGGGGTGTATAAATAAATAAGACTTTTTTAATTTGTACAAAAAAAAATTGGGCTGTATCCGTACCTGTTACTGATCATATTTGCGTAATCAAAATTCAAAACGAAATTCAATTTTTAAATATGCCACTATTATGTTAAACTTAAATAACGACAACAGCTGTTGGAGGCGGGGCATGCTTGAGCGAGATCACACGAACGTGAGCGAGAGATGACGATTGATTAATTCTGTTTCTATGTCATGAATAGCCTGTACAACGTTTCCATAAATTGGGTGACTTTTTGGGATAAAAACAAACGCTAATAACTTTGCTGTCTGTGAATATTATTTATTGATACTTTACAAATATAATGAGAAAAGTGTAGAATGTTCAATAAACGATACACATTTACAATTTAAATCACAATAATGAAAAGGTTATTTAAAGAAAGCTTATTGAATTACAGGAAACGACATAACGACGCTGTCTAGTTTATGCCTACCCTATGAGGAAAAGTCGTGAGCTTATATAGTGTTTTTAAAATTAAAAAAAAACAAATTGATAATCTTAAATTGCAGTTAAATGATTTTTGTCAACATGCATTAAGCAGAAAAACATATTATTATTGTGTTATTTTTTTCGCAAATGGTACGAAAAGTAGAGTATTTTCCTTGGTGATAAAGCTGTCTTAGTCTTGGGAGTAAACCTCAAGTCCTTCGTTACGCTCGCGATTTAAATCGTCACCCGCGACAGAAGACACTGCTTTACCCCCTTGGTTAATAATCTACTATGTCGTCCAGCGCCCGGCGTTGATATTAATAGTTAAGGTTTATTTTCGTTTGACTTAAACAACAAAGAGGTTTAAGATATATACTATAGAGAAAACATGCAAAGAAATAAAATAGAAAAACTGTGATCCCATGAATCAGTTACGCCTTTTAGCAATATAGCAATATTGGAGCGGCAGCGGAGAGTAGGTACTAAACAAGGCTAATCGACTTGGTGTACTCTAGAGCACAATAAGTATCGTGTGAAGATTTTGTTCGTGATGTCTCGCCTAAAGAAACAATTGAATGTTTTTGTTATATTTAAAGTTTTAAGTTTTATACAACGTCAATCGCTTTCCCTTTAACTTTACGCCGAACAAAAAGTGTAACTCTAATTAAATTATCTAAATTCGAGAGCACTTCGCGCATATAGCCGCCACACGCACTTTACAAGTCGCATTCAGACATTTAGTTGTGAGAAAATAAATTGTATCTTTATTGATTATGCAAGTGTCCTTTCACAATCTCACATAAATTATGAATTCTTGATAAACACTGTGATGAACTGACTTCGTCGCGAGACGAAAATAAAAACAAAAACAAAAGGGGTATTACAGCAAGCAAATACTTAATATTCCCTTTGTTTTAATGTTTGTTTCCTTAAGTGCAAGAAGAAAATTGCCATTAATGTCTTTAATTGGTATACATTTTTTTGTGAATTTTTTGGTGCGTGTTATACCTACCTACTTACCGAAGTAAATGTTATTTACTTTTTTCTAAGTGTTAAAAATGGGGCCCGTGGTTTAATTTGATATTAAAAGTAGCACGGGTATATCCAAACATTAGTTACACTTGTGGAGCCAGTTTGTAGTTGGGTAATCATCCTTTTAATTCAATCATTTTTTTATAACAATATATTTATTTTTTATATATTTATTTTAGCATACCTATGCATTTGTGAACTCTGACAGTATCTAGGAACTGAATTATTGTTTATCAGGTTAGGTATCACAACTTCTGCCCCATAATGGCCTCCACAAACACACCCATGTTTTCCAAAACCACGCCATACGAAAACTAGAGCATAAAGCTGACAGGCGCAAGCTGTGAATATGAAACTGCCGTCACCATTAATAATCGCAAGTGTGTCTGAACTTAGTTAAATATGTTTGCGGAGTCTCCACGGTACGTGTTTTGACAGAAAACTGGCGTAGTTCAGCAGTCTAGCGCAGCGCGACCACCCCGTAAACTACAATAATACTGTCGCATGTGTGCGGGTGTGCAGTCGCCTTTATGCACAATGTTGGAATATTATTCATGCTTTTTATTTGACGTCTTAGTAAATAATATGCTCGGAGTAAGTTCTAAGTGCTTGGTTTTGCATGTAAGTTAGGAAGTACTCGTAAACAAGTGACTGTAGTTTATTTTTATTTTGAAACTGTCAGATTAACCTTCTTTCTTAAAATACCATACTAAATTAGTTTAAAAAAAAAACAAATTCTGTCAATAACATTTACTTAAGTAAGTATCAAATAAACATCATTAATTAATTTAAAAATGTTTTAACTCATAACTTAGCATGAGGCTGACATGGCTGTAGAAAAAGAATATTAATTTTATATTTTTGCTCAATTTGTACCTAGTACCTACCAAAGCAAATATGGCCACAAAATATAGTTAATTCATACAATACCGTAACACTTTTTTCACAGTTATGCACTAGCGCCATCTATGGAAAACAGCGTGAACTTAATGGTAAAGACTTTCTTTCATGTGTAACCTCGTTACAGAATATCATACAGCGCCACTACGGTAATAATTGGAACTAAACGTTTTGTGTTGCTGACAAAAGATGCTTGTACTGTGCTATATTTTGTATTACATAGGTAATTTACAACACGACGTCAAATAAAAAATGCAAACCCGTGAATTCGTTTATTTGCTAGACGCTGGGTCAAGCGGCACATAGCTCTAATAAGTTTATACATTACAGTGACTTGCAATATTATTGTGCTGTAAACCTTATCCATTTCGATACCTTAATTTAAATAAATTCTGCCACTTATTGTATCTTCTATAAAATAAATTCAATCCTAAATCTTCGTTCTTTTATTTGAATTAAGTTGGTATTAGTTTGCTACGCTAAATGCAGGTCATCTGTGGCAAACACTGGTGGCAATTAATATATTATGTACCTATCCTTATAAATTCATACTTTTTATTTATTTTTTCTTCCTTTCTACCTTCCATTATCCTAAGACAACTATTTTTTTTTCAGTAAATGCCAGATTTAGTGTGTAGTTTTTAAATATTTTGATTACGGTACCTTCGAAAGAGTTGCTGCTGATCGGGTTTATGTGAGTTTGGTTCTACTGTTTTTGATATCAAAATACAAGCCTGTAACTGTCCCACTGCAGGGCAAAAGTCGCTTTCCATACAGAGAAGGCTTGAGCCTAAAGGCAGTCAAAAGTCTCGCTGCAAAAAGTTAGGTGAAATGTTTAGCATTACTATGGGAGCTTCACTTTAATCAAAATATCAAGTTTTCTCTCTCATTTATTTCTTTGCCCAGCCGTGGAACAGAAACAGTCTGGTATTAAACTAAAATTGATTTTAAATTACTATCAACTAAATATTTTTCTTAGAAAAAAAAACTGTCCTATTGGTCACAGTTACACAAAGAAAACTTATTAAAATCTGGAAAACTTGGATCAAATTTTAATTACACACGTACTTACATACAGACATAAACTCAAGCCTTTTTTTCATGAGGGTAACCAGAATCACCAACACGCCTACTACTAGGTACGATCCTTACAAACGTTTCTATATCCAGAAATAAGCACACCCACGAGCTCGACTAGTACTTAATATAAATACTTTCCAAGTCAGAAATCTAAAGAAATGCATGCAGCGTCCCAGCGAGTTACACGTTATCGAAGTAGCATTGCATGCACGGAATGTATTGGCACGTACTTGCAATACATTGATAAGTAGGACTCCAGGGATCAACTGAATGCCACGATCTTCAGTCAGACATATTGCAACAAATAATTTCAGTTGGAAGAGTAGGTACGTTATATTCAACGGGCTCGTTCTTTTGTTCTATGAGTGAATTCACATGAAATACATTCGCTTATAATAAGTTGTAGGTGTAATTAATTAACAATTTAACGATAGAATCACGTTGAAAGACTGAATGAAAGGCGACTAACGAAAGGCAAAAGTAAGTGGAAAAGCCCTAGAAGAACACACATAGACCTTGTTGATGAAGTTCTTCAAAAAGGTCTATGTTAGAATCGAAACAGATGTATGATGTAGTTCCTGCCTACTCCCAAAGGAAAAAGGCGTGAGCTTATGTAAGTCTGTATTTAATTAACAATTATTTTTGTAAAGGCACATTTTGTCGCACTGGGTGAATCTTTAATGATAAGTAGATGTTAGAGAGAAACAAATGAATAAAAAAACTGTACGATTAAGAGAAATTTTCAAAAACAAATCAATTTAACTTAGCAGAAATCACAGAACGTTCCTCTTTCTCATACGCACGTCGCGGAGGTGTAAGCTGTTCGTCAGGTGCACTGTTACATTTAAGATTTTGTCCCTCTAGTAGTAGGCGGACAAAAGCCCAAACGCAAGGTGGGTGGGTATTGATTTAAGGAAACAACAAACTACTAAACAATATTGGTTTATTTTATATAAAAACTATTTAAATAAAAACACAAGGTTACTACCAGCCAGCTTAAATTGGTAGAACTAGGGTGGTGGGGGGTTGGAGATAACCCAGGTACTATTTCTTAATTTAAAGTGCTAAAACCTATAGTAAAATCAAGGTACAACCTTCCAGTAATATAAACTATTAAATGGGCGCCAGGGACTTGAAGAGTCCCAGATCCCGGAGCCGACTAGGATGTTCGAAGTTCGTCCAGTTAAGAGTAGGCGTCGACCCGAGGTCCGTAAATAAAATTTGGTAGAAGACCGGCTTCTAGCTTGAAGACCGGACCGATGATACTCTGGTTCTTAAAGGAACCAGCCAATAGTAAAGAAAATAAAATGGTGTAAAATAAGATAAAAAAAAACCGTCCCGCCTGCGCAACAACGCTAGGCGGACTCTGCCACCGCGCAGTCGTCTCCACAGGAGGCTTTGAGTGGACTCGAGGAACGGGTCTCGCGTCCAGGTCCCAGAGGCACCTCTAGATCCTGGCGGCGAGACGAATCACTCGAGTTGCCTCACGGTTGATCAATTGTGGAAACACTTGACTGCGAGACTGTGCTGGAGACGCGTCCGTCTAGGTCATCCGCATGTCCTTTCGACACGTGCTTGGTCTTTAAAAACCTGGGATAAAGTTTTTAACTGATCTCAAGCGAGGTCAAATGCAAATGCTACGCCCTTGATCTTCTCCTGTCCTGTCAAGCGTCCAAACCGGAATCTCCCCTGTTCTAGGCAAAAAGCACCGATGACAGAACCACCATACCAAAATATTTAATTTTAGAAAATCTCTAACAACTGTCAAACGTGTCCCTAATAACCTCCATACTCTGAAACAATAACCATCTCCAAGATCCAAGCTAAAAAACTCATTATTGTTAATTTTCAACACTAAAGTTGGTCTTCAGTCGGGAAAGTTTTCGTTTATTTCCTTTGGCGAATTTAGAAAGCACAACCTGGTCACACTAAGACATATCGACAAACCATAGATTAAAACTGGATTATGTTTTTTAGAAGTTTCTGGAATAATGTCTGTAATGAAAAAATCGTCATAGATAAAATAAATAGACAGTCGTGTATTTTAACCAAAAGCAGAAAATTAGTAATAATTAGTCTATCCGATATTAGTTCGATGGATTCCAATCAATTTGTTAAAAAGAACTAATATCGATTAAAACTACAACAGGTATCGGCAACCGCTAGATGTCGCCTCCAACTGTCAAAGACTGACGTTTAACTTAATGTCATTTGTAGTGTCAACAATCGCGATAAATACGATTTATGAAGGATCTAATTTATTGTAAATTATTGTTTTGAAAGTGATTTATCGTCACAAAATGTTACTAAAGAATCCAGTGGCAAAGTACAGGTGAAGGGGTGACTCTTTCCATATATCGTAAGCCAAAGTCATATGCAAAAACTACAATGAAAATTACACTTGGAAACCACTGAGGGCAATATTGGAAACCTCACTATTTACAACGTATGCTTACAGGTAAATGTTAGGTACATAAAAAAACAACGTAACAGTACCTCCCCAACCACCAGAGATTTGACCCGATAGGGCAAATCTCGACGCTGGCCCTCCAGCGTCAAAGCAGACTCCGAAGAACCAAGCCTGCTTACAACAATCCACAACTCTCATTCCTAAAAACAGGAACAGAGAAAGAAAGAAAAAAAATAAACGTAGAAACCGGTGCACGATTAGGTAGCTAAGGCACAACACCAGTACCGAATTCTGATTAAACCTGTGAAATATATAAATAGTGTCTCCTGGAGCGAGTCGTAATCCATTTAAAAACATGTAAAAGACAAGCTCCAAAAAGAGTAAAGATGTGAAAGTATCTGCTGGAGTGCCTACCAAACCAATAACATTGTCTGACCTACTATAATTATATAGGAGAGACTATCCCACCCAACCGTACACCAATACCACTCTGCACATCCTCTAAAGAAAAGTAATGACCGCCGAAAATAATGACGAGCTGGTACACAAACACTACCCTAAAGAAATTAATCCTAATGCTACAAACTAATGAGAAACGACTTTCCTAAATGAAATGTGACGGTTAATCGCCACCTATACAAAAACCATCTAAAAACGTTTTCCATCAATGCAGCCTACACGCCCGCCATTAAGGCCTCCTACCTCAGGACAATCTTTATGCTGCCTTACCAGCAATCCGGAGATTTATATAATAGGTACACTCAAAGAGTGTCACTCCTGAAACAAAAGCGTTTAACAACAATCAACCAACAACTCTTAAACAATCGTCGATTGATTCTCCAAATGCAGTTCACAAATGTGTTCACAGTTGTAACCTGTGGAACACCATGAACTGCAACAACAGCATAGAAATATATAGTAGGTATAGGCATATACAGCCCTCAATGGTCACTGCGACCATCCACCGCAAGGTTCCACTCTACACGAGTGTCAACCCTGCAACAACAATCAACCAACAACTCTAAACAGTCGTCAATTGATTCTCCCTAATGCAGTTCTCAAACGTGTACACAGTTTTAATCCTGTGTAGCACTATGAACTGCAGGAAGAGTAAGAAGATAATTTTCTTGAGATGGCACCAACGCCATGGCTTGAACAGCCCTGAATGGTCACTGCGACCATCCAGCACAAGATTATTTAAGCATAAATACGTTAAGTAAAGCATAAGGTAAAAGTAATCCACGCCACAAGCACGGGTAGCGCAAGCTAGAGTGGGCTGTGCAGCGGTATCATTGCCGAAGACATCCCCACTACTTACTTCCTCCACCCCCCATTCACAATGACGATAAAATCTATCCCAGGTTTTTAAAGTTATATAAATAAAATAAGTAAACTGATCTTAAATCTGGCTGTCGCTAAGTACATACAATCTCAAACTAAGTGTAAATATTATTTAAAGTAAAGACAGTTACACAGTTACCTGTCTTATTGAATAAGGTAATTGTAAAAGTAAAGTTTAAGTTTTATAAGTAGGTAAAGTTATTTGTATTTAATTTAAGTGATAATACAGTACAAACCATTAGTCCAGAACTCAACAAAAGATTCTTGATACAAAAGTAAAGTTTTAATTTTTTAAGTAAAGTAAATATTGTATAAGTATAAGTAAAGTGTATAACTTAGTACAAGTTGATAGTCAATAACACACTAACAAAATGTTCTTGATACAAAAGTAAAGTTTAAATTTTTTAAGAAAGTTAATATTGTATAATTATAAGTAAAGTGTATAATACAGTACCAACATATAGTCAAGAACACAATAACAAATGATTCTTGATACAAAAGTAAAGTTTAAGTTTTTTAGGTAATGTTAATATTGTATAAGTATAAGTAAAGTGTATAATACAGTACCAACATAGTCAAGAACACAATATCAAATGATTCTTGATGTAAAATTAAGTTTAAGTTTTAAAAGTAAAGTTAGTATTGTATAAATAAAGTGTATAATATAAAATAAACATATAGATAACAACACGGTCAAAGGATTCTGCAAGACGGTTTTTTCTTAAAAATAGAATAACTGGAAGGTCCAAGAAACAGTACTCTGGCTTGTAAGGTACAGCAATAGACGTAACCTCTATCTCCAACCAATACACACGTTGGTCGCCACTGTTACATTTAAGATTTTGTCCCTCTAGTAGTAGGCGGACAAAAGCCCAAACGCAAGGTGGGTGGGTATTGATTTAAGGAAACAACAAACTACTAAACAATATTGGTTTATTTTATATAAAAACTATTTAAATAAAAACACAAGGTTACTACCAGCCAGCTTAAATTGGTAGAACTAGGGTGGTGGGGGGTTGGAGATAACCCAGGTACTATTTCTTAATTTAAAGTGCTAAAACCTATAGTAAAATCAAGGTACAACCTTCCAGTAATATAAACTATTAAATGGGCGCCAGGGACTTGAAGAGTCCCAGATCCCGGAGCCGACTAGGATGTTCGAAGTTCGTCCAGTTAAGAGTAGGCGTCGACCCGAGGTCCGTAAATTAAATTTGGTAGAAGACCGGCTTCTAGCTTGAAGACCGGACCGATGATACTCTGGTTCTTAAAGGAACCAGCCAATAGTAAAGAAAATAAAATGGTGTAAAATAAGATAAAAAAAAAACCGTCCCGCCTGCGCAACAACGCTAGGCGGACTCTGCCACCGCGCAGTCGTCTCCACAGGAGGCTTTGAGTGGACTCGAGGAACGGGTCTCGCGTCCAGGTCCCAGAGGCACCTCTAGATCCTGGCGGCGAGACGAATCACTCGAGTTGCCTCACGGTTGATCAATTGTGGAAACACTTGACTGCGAGACTGTGCTGGAGACGCGTCCGTCTAGGTCATCCGCATGTCCTTTCGACACGTGCTTGGTCTTTAAAAACCTGGGATAAAGTTTTTAACTGATCTCAAGCGAGGTCAAATGCAAATGCTACGCCCTTGATCTTCTCCTGTCCTGTCAAGCGTCCAAACCGGAATCTCCCCTGTTCTAGGCAAAAAGCACCGATGACAGAACCACCATACCAAAATATTTAATTTTAGAAAATCTCTAACAACTGTCAAACGTGTCCCTAATAACCTCCATACTCTGAAACAATAACCATCTCCAAGATCCAAGCTAAAAAACTCATTATTGTTAATTTTCAACACTAAAGTTGGTCTTCAGTCGGGAAAGTTTTCGTTTATTTCCTTTGGCGAATTTAGAAAGCACAACCTGGTCACACTAAGACATATCGACAAACCATAGATTAAAACTGGATTATGTTTTTTAGAAGTTTCTGGAATAATGTCTGTAATGAAAAAATCGTCATAGATAAAATAAATAGACAGTCGTGTATTTTAACCAAAAGCAGAAAATTAGTAATAATTAGTCTATCCGATATTAGTTCGATGGATTCCAATCAATTTGTTAAAAAGAACTAATATCGATTAAAACTACAACAGGTATCGGCAACCGCTAGATGTCGCCTCCAACTGTCAAAGACTGACGTTTAACTTAATGTCATTTGTAGTGTCAACAATCGCGATAAATACGATTTATGAAGGATCTAATTTATTGTAAATTATTGTTTTGAAAGTGATTTATCGTCACAAAATGTTACTAAAGAATCCAGTGGCAAAGTACAGGTGAAGGGGTGACTCTTTCCATATATCGTAAGCCAAAGTCATATGCCAAAAACTACAATGAAAATTACACTTGGAAACCACTGAGGGCAATATTGGAAACCTCACTATTTACAACGTATGCTTACAGGTAAATGTTAGGTACATAAAAAAACAACGTAACAGCACATACACCCTAGAAATATCGTAATTATTTTCATTGTACCTTCTGAATTGTAATTTTTAATGGTGAGAATTAAACTATTTTTTTATACAACGTGTTTTTTTTTATATCCCATAACTCTAGGGTATGATTGAGACCATATCTGGCATATAAATTATGTTTCAATTTGTCAATCATCCTTTTTTTTTTTTTTAACATACAAATTAATTCGACAAAGTCACGATGATTAATGTTAAACACCCTTACGTGAAAGAAAAGTGACGTTAGAAAGACGATTCGTCGTACTGATGTCAATTTTTGAACTAATTAGGTAATAAAAATAATATTAATAACACTTAATAATAATATTCCACGAATATTCACACAACGCCATCATAAGCAGAGCTTGTGTTACGGGTACTAAACAACTGATAATTTAATTATGATTGATGATATCTCCGAAACTATGCGTTTTTGGACCATCTATTCTAGGAGTTTTAGTATTATTTTTACCTACAGAATATAACCCTAGAGTTATGGGATACAAAAAAAAACACCTTGTATCTAGGAAAGACTTTTATAAAAGCTTGTCAACTCTGCAGATACTGCCCTGTATGTTTTTCAATATCCAAAGTTCCCCAAAAGAACACGAAATAATAAAGAATCAACGAACATGTCGCCGCCCTATCTAGAACACCTATCTCTTACTGAACGTGACTCCTTGATCTAAAACGCATAGGTACACAAACAAAAAGGCGTATATTCCACTACTAAATATTCCGGGTGCGTCCAACCGAGAGCGTCTTTTTCAGCGTTTCAGGCATTGCCGTGAATTTTCAGTTGAAGTACTGGGATTTGCATCATAAAGGGCTAGCTGTTTATCCTTCTGCCCCCCCCCCCCCCTCGTCACCCCGCACACCTTGTTTGCAGTTTTTCATGAAAAGGTTACGTTAAAGGTATGAAAAACACAGAACCCTGGTGTGGATTTTGAGGTGGTTTTAGTTTACATACTTGTGTGACGAGCTATTGTGTGCTCTGGGTAGAAAGAAACTGAGATGAACAATCTATATGCAAGATTTTATTTTTATTACCTTGCCATGATACACAAGGCCGGATGTACAAGCCGCACTTCTATTAAAAGTTAGTTAAATTATGTAAAGTTATTTATTTTTAAATAACAAAATAAATAGTATATTTATAATATCAGAAAAAAACACAATTTAAAGTCAAATTAGTAAAATTTAGCCTTAACGTAAGTACAGTTCCGTGTTAGACTTCAGCCAAATACCTAACTTAATATCTTGTAATTATAGGTATCAGCGCCCACCATCAGTATTATATCTTATGTTATTTCTGTAAATATATCTATTTCAGACATTTCTATAAACAATACTTTTAAACTAAAAGGTGCCAGCTTTTAAATCAACTAATCCCAGAAAAGAAAATGCGAAAGAAACTTATCTCAAGAATATAGCTCTTATATAACTAGCAGACGTCCCGCAGTTTCACCCGCGTAGGTCCCGTTCCCATGGGAATAGATGGATAAAAAGTAGCCTATGAAGGCTACTTTTAATCCATGTATTCCCACATAAGTTAATCCAAAGTGTCAGCTAACTCCATGCCAAATTTTATTAAAATCTATTCAGTAGTTTTTACGTGACAGAGTAACAAACATCCATTGATCCATCTATCCACACTCACAAACTTTCGCGTTTATAATGTTAGTAGGAATAAAATTAAGTGTGAGTCTAATGTTAAGGAGTCAATGCAGCTTTGAGTACACCGGCGTCATTACACAGGGTACATCAGTCATTGTGTAGGTCAAGCCTGTTTTAAATCGGTTTACAGCTAAACGTGTAAGAATAATAAAATCAAAATATCACTCTGTGTGAGAAACTGCAAGTGTAGGTACTGCTTTTAAAAAGAAGCTATCACTTAGCATTCAGTCATTTATAGGCTCAGTATGTTATGTACACAGGTATTGTCTGGCCTCAATAGTGCTTGGAAATTATTAAATGTCCCTATTTTCGAAATACTTGCTCCTTACAATACCGATTATGTTAACGATGTTAAACACGCTCGTGGATACCAAGCCTAGATTGGTCCTGTTCATGCTTATAGATGGAAAACAATGCTATTAGAATATTTGTGATACTGCAAGAAAGCGGAATGATAGGTCAAAGTTAATTTAGTTTTATACGCAATTTGCTGTTCTAAATGTATTGTTATGAATAAGTATCTAATAAAGGCCATGAACATTACCTACACAAATAAAAAAATATCTAGCTAAGCTAAGAATTAACCTTAACCTGATTAACATCTACAACCCTTAAAATAACGAACGCCAAGAGTAACACTAAACTACTTTATCTCATGACAAGTAACTATAATAACCCTAAAATGCCCGAACACAAAATTTAATGCTCGCACTCAATCTTCTAAAAACTGGGGAGCACGATGGCGCGTCAAAAAACGCCACAACGAATTATGTCAGTAATGGGTCTGAATTCACGGCTCCCTTTAGCAATTCCTTATGGAAAATTAAGGCTTTTCAGGTGAAAATTGCATGGCACCGCTGGACGGATAGTGACTTAAATTTAATCACAAGTAATGTAAAAAGTGGGATTTTTAGTTTACACGTGATGTAGGTGAAAAAATATGAAGAAAAAAACATATTCAAGAAGTCGTCTAAAAGAGAGGCGTTAATTGCATTTTATATAATATGTATGTATATATGTATTTATCATAAATAATAATTTATTTTTCTTTCAAGTTTTTGTTACCTTCTTGCGCCTACCATGTTCTGTCTCTGCACCACCTTAAGGTAGACTGGTAGAAAATGTCTAAGGCATTAAGTCCGACTTTGTACAGTTTTTTTTACTAGTGCATAAAGTTTTAATAAATAAATAAATTGCAAAAAAAAAATCGCAGTTACGTACAAAACGTGGTTCATAAAAAGTTAAAGTAAATACTTATCTATTTAGTTTTAGCAAAACAGAAAGTCAAACAAATAAAAAAAAAACAATTTTTCGATCGAGCTACCCCAAACTGTCGTATTTTCCTAATTGAACATTAACCTTACTCTGTTTTTAATACAGTTGAAAAAAATAACAAAAAAATATCAAAAAGCTTGATGTGCTGGCTTCTGTACAAATGAAAAATTTAGCCAATCTTTTACCAAGATTATCAAAAAAATCCCCTTTCTTGTATGGAAGCCCCCATTACTTTTTTATTGTATTTTATTATTTGACATTAAAACGGAAATATATATTTTTTTTAACTTATTGCCCATTCCAGGTGGAGTCGGAACTCGACTTGCGGTTGACTTTGTAATTATGTCATAAAACTAAACTATGAAATATTTACGATACTATAATAATCAAATTGGCTCGTAATATAAGTTATAACGAGCCGTTTCATCATTTCATATTATAAAAAGTCTACGTTCAAGGTTCGACGGAAAATAAATGGACGCCTAGGATAAGTTGGCTCATACCAAGTTACATAAATAATATTACCATTTATATTTTGATTTAGAAATAATCGAAAAAGTCACGTTGACATATTGCGTGAATTTATTTTCTTACTCTTGTGTTTTCTCCATTGTTATTCAGATTGGTTCGTGTTGTAACAAATGATTTAAATATTATTGTGAATAAGAAGAATTTTGTAGTTCAGAAATTGTGAATATTGAAAATTATACCGGTATGTTTATTAGTGCTCATACATTTTCTGTCATGTAATGAGAAGCTTGACTAATTATAATTGTTTTACGACCCAATCAACTTCATTATCACTTATACAGTTTTACAACTCTACTGGTAAACACTACCCACATACTGCTTAATTTGGGAATCATCTACATAGTTACAGGGTTACAGGTTTCAATAAACCTAGTTCAAGTGGGTCGCTAATTAACGTATAACCTGATCCCACTACTTCCACTGGTAGTAGAAATATTTTAGCTTTAGTTTATAATAATTATAAACTAAAGCTAAAAGCTAAAAGCTAAAGCTAAAGCTAATTTATGCTACACAATTTGTACTTGGTTCTAATTATTAGAACCAAGTATAAATTGTGTAGCATAAATTAAATACTATTGTTTGGCTAAATGTAAACGTTTTGTAAACAATGTTTTCTTGAATAAATTATTCTTATTATAAATTATTATTATTATTATAAATAATTATAGTCACCATAGTTGGCTTCGTAAAAAAAAGGTTATAGTATTATCCTTCTCTCACTTAATACTCAAA
Organism: Euplexia lucipara; assembly: GCA_921972225.1. Classification (NCBI taxonomy): domain Eukaryota; kingdom Metazoa; phylum Arthropoda; class Insecta; order Lepidoptera; family Noctuidae; genus Euplexia; species Euplexia lucipara. Next base: position 20,067,818 of record OV179161.1, read on the forward strand.
CACCCTGAATTTATCAGCTATGTTTAAGGCCCATAGAAGAAAGAGCCGGCGATAATCAGACTTTCGTTATTTCATAAAAGCTAAAAGTTTCTCTATGTGTGTGTCTAATTAAATCGACGTAAGAACGAACCTCAAATACGGGGTCAAAATTATGGTTGCTTTGATCTATTGCCATCAACCAGGCACACATCACAAGTGCAAGCTGCCACTGAGAAGCTCGAAATCGAAAACTCAATTACACTTTGCCAACTGGGAACCGGTAACACTAGGAGTGTTACCGGTTCCCAGTAACACGTAGGTCTCAAAAGCCACGTAAACAAAATGTCGTCTCGTCCCCGTGCCGCATCACAAAAACAGGACCATTTAAAGGAAATGAACGTCGGAAAATAATGACTTTCCACCAAGTAAATCTTAAATTAAATTTATCTCAGTTTTGAAGAGCATCGGTCTAGTGAAGAGTAATGGCCGATTTCAGTACTTTACTTAATTAATTGTACTTAAGGAACTTTTGACTGATATACTGTTAGGCTGCGCATCTTTGGTTTTGTTTTGAGTACTTTCAAAAGAATGGATGCGAAACTCCTTTGAGTCGGTTGCAGAAGTTGCAAGGCTTCGAAATACTTTATATTCTTTGAACGTAAATTAATCTCATGTTTTTGTGTAATCTTGATCAAATGTTATGATTAAAATAACTTTTACGTTCATTCTTGTTTCGTCTAAATATGAAATGAAAAAGTTTAAACGTAAGTAATATATTATAATTAGGAAAAAAGACACTTAATTCAGTATATTATGCATAACGGGGGCCCTTATTTATTCCTATTTCTATTTATTTGGGGTCGTCGTAGCAACTCGTATTTAATTGGTTATCATCATAATATACACCTTTATAATTTCTAGTTTCACTAAATTTATCAATCATTTATTTCGTCATCCTTGTTGGTTACTTTTCTAAGGACTAAAGTAAATCCTATTTTGTACAAAATATTTATTGATGTGATTTTACTCCTGTATTACTTTGATACCTATAGTATTATACCATTACTATTATTATTTTACCATTATTATGTTTTAATGATAGAATTAAACAAGACAATAAAATTACACAGTTACTACTGAATGGTTTACAAAAGGCAGTATTGAAAACAACGCCATCTAGCAAAAATCCGCGTAAGATCGACAAAACGAACAAAGCACCCTAAACACGGCGGCCATTGTCCAAATCTAAACTCGGACAAAAACGGACGACAGCTGTTCGAAATTTTATTAAAAATAAACTTGTGTTTTCATCCTTCAACGGAAGCTATCGAATATGAAATTTTAAGTTAAAAAAAGCGCATAACTTTTTTCATTTCAAACTAGTAACTTTAAATTGGTTCGAGGGCGTCGCTGGCTGTGGAGACATACTTACCTACATTCCAGCTGCTTACACATCGCACAATATTTTGTTTGTTAGTGAACTTTGTGTAGTGCTGAGAGTTCCGGGAAAGTGGGAATGTATCATTACAAGATTATTATAATAAGTGTTTACAGTTTATGCTGATCATTGACCACGAAATTAACAGGAAAGCCATTAATTATTATGATAGTCACTCAAAAGTGATTATCGTAATAATGCCTTTCCTGATAATTTCGTTTGATGCTTGGCAGTGTGATAACCGCCTTAGTGTCCAGTGCAATCACTAGATAGACTCTTAAGGCGATTATCACACTGCCACGCATCACGCTGCATGTTGCGTGTCAACGCAATGAATGAACGCGCGTGGGTGCATTTTCTATGTGTTGGACTGTGCATGTTTTCTCAAACGGAGATACTTACAAGCAACGTTAAAACGCGCTACGCTGCATGGTGCGTGGCAGTGTGTTAATCGCCTAACAGTGCAAGAGGCAATTGTTTTAACATGGATTTTAAATGTGACAGCGCAATTACAGGCGCCTTTTACTAGGTACCTTAATGAGATCAATATCAGTTTCTACCTGTTCAAGTTTATTTCTCAACAATTTCATTTTTACAACATGATTTAAAACAACATTAGTCGACCTAACTCCCTGGAGCCTACAAAATTACAAAAATGAAAACAAATAAACTTCAATCAGAACGATAAAGATCACATTCCCAAAGGAATCTGCCAGGTGTACACTGTACGCTGTACAATCTAATTTAATTTGTGTCGGTCACGCCTCGGGCCAGTCAATTCAATTCAATTCTCAATTCTTTATTGCGTACCATAATGTTTACATAGATGTTAGGGTTATTTTATATTAGTCACAATTATGGACCCTGTCGGGCACAGCATACATTAAAACTAGGAGAGAGGAGGAAGGATACAGAGTGTTTGTTACAATATTTAATTACAATTATTTAAAAATACCCACCGAAATTATTTCTATTTAATTTATTACGCAATTATTTATTATGTCATTAATATTTTGAGTATTTAATAATATAATTTGATATGTAATTAATTACAATTTATCATTTAAGTATTCGTTTATACTATAGTAGCATTTACTTATAAGGAAAAATTTCAATTTATTGATAAAAATATTATATTTATTTGAACATTTTATTATTTCGGGTAACTTATTATAGATTTTTATGGACATGACGTAGGCACTATTCGAGTGCATCTTTAATCTCGATGTTGGTAAGTTCAATCTATTTTTGTGTCTTAAAGTTATTTTACTTTGTATGTCCTCTCTTTTTGTAAAGAATTCTGGGTACTTACGCACAAACTTACATACTTCGAATATATAGAGGCAAGGTAGGGGTAAAATTTTTAGTTCCAGAAAATGAGGTTTACAGCTATCGGTGGCTTCAATGTTTACCAAGATTCGAATTAATTTTTTTTGTAGGGTAAATAAGGTGGGCGCATCAGTGCTATTTCCCCACAGGATTACACCGTATTTCAGCCATGCGTAGGCGTACGCGTAATACGTCATTAGTGCAGTTTTAAGGTCGGTGGTTTTTTTGATCTCGCGGAGGGCGTATGAAAATTTTGATAATTTTGCTCTTACTGTTTGAATATGGGACTTCCAATTTATTTGTGAATCAATATTTAGGCCTAGTAGGGTGAATTTATCTACGACTTCTAATTTATTATTTTTATAGCTAAAGTTTATATTTATTGGTGTTTTCTGGCGGGGGTAAAATGAGATTATTTTAGTTTTTTTGAAGTTGATTTCCAGATTATGTTTAGTCATCCAATTTATTGTGTCATTTAATATAGAATTTAATTTATCATTTAGATTGCTGTTGTTTTCACATGATGTCAGTATAGATATGTCATCAGCAAACAGGACACATTGCTCATGTATATTATTAGGAAGGTCATTTATGTAGACTAGAAATAAGAAACATCCTATGACGCTTCCTTGCGGGATTGAGGCGGTGATTTGTTTGCTGTGAGATCTGGTTAATTCTATTTCATTTTTACTATTGTTATAATATTCAATTTCTACTATTTGTTCTCTATGCTTCAGATAAGACACTAACCAGTCATAGCATTTACCGCGAAGTCCTATACTATATAGTTTATTTAATAATATGTCAAATTGTACTTTATCATATGCTTTCGTCATATCCAGCAGGAGTCCAATCGCGTACTTTTTATTATTAATTATGTCAAGAGCTTTTTGGATATATTTATAAACGGCCAAAGTAGTGGAGTCTTGGCTTGTAAAGTGGAACTAGAAGAGGTACGGATAAACTGTGTGGTGAGTAAACAATTATGGACCAAAAATTGCTGCTTGAGTGAGTTACAATAGATAGTATTCGGGTGAAGTGTAAAGAAATTTTCATCTTAAGACACGGTCTGGGATTCTGAATATTATTATAATAATAAAAATTACAGGGTGTAAAAAAACCGATCACATAGCCGATAACCACACATTCTGTACATATAATTGAGTAACTTTAACCAAAAACTATTGCTGGGAAAATACTTTTTTTTCATCTTTATAAAAGAGATGCTTTTTTAAATGAATGCGCACAGCGTTGCATAGCGGGACAACAACGCAACTTTGGATCAGCTGAGCGCATGGCCACTTGCGCTTGGTCGTTGACTCGACCGGCCCGCTTGTTTAGTATCCATTGCATTTTTGTAACTTCAAATGCGTAATTTGTTTTGAAAAATCGATCATTTTGATAATGTTTGTTCGGAAGAAAGTTTACTGATAATACTTAAAATACAATTTTGAAAAAAAACGATAAAAAATATTGCACTTTGACCTTCAATATCTCCAAAACCAGTGAATTCCCAGGTATGTTTTAGAAAAAAAAAAAAACTATCCCAGTGATGGGTAGAATACGTAGTTTTCATTTAGTTTAAGGGTCTTTTTACACCCTGTATAATACCAGGCTGTTACTGTCCTACTGCAGGGCAAATTACTCTTTTCATACAGACAAGGCATGAGCATTGGTCACCACGCTTGCTTAAGGGGCATTGGCGATATCAAACTTATATTAAATATAAGTTCAGCTTTCCTCACGATGTCTCCTTCACTGATGTCAATGATGTCTAGGATAAACTTTAAAAGTACATATGAATTGAAAAAGTCACATTGGTACTTGCCCGAATTTGAACCACAACCCGTACATGATAGATGGGCATCTTAACCTATTATTATTTTTTATCTTTATCTAAGACCGTGGGTCTGACAAAGTCATTTGTTTGCTCTTAGAAAATACCACTGTACTTTTGTTGTATTTCTATTTGAGTCACATTATGGCTTTGAAGAGAGCGGTTTCTTAATTTTAGACAAAAAATAGAAAAAAATAATGAAATTATGGAATTAAGTTTAAAAAATCTTTAAATGTTAATAAGTGTGCTTTTATTTTACTTGGACTTAAAAGCTATGTTGAAGGTTGTAGTTAAATAGAATTTCTAAAGAAAAAGGAGTTATAGATAAAGATAACTAGTTTAGACGCCAGTAAAAGTTTCAAAAGACTTGGAAACTTAAGGAGAGCACAAAATAGATGGGTAGTTTAAAAGTTAACGTGGTAATACCCAGTGGTAATATTCTAAACCACTTAGTTTTAATTACACATGATTATAGTACGCTAATTACGGTGCAATTAACTACGATATGATATCAGCATCATTAATTTTGCCAACATTTTTATTTTCTTTATTTTTTATTGTAATAATATGTCCTCTGCGTGTTCTAAATAAACTATTTCTTTTTTAACCAACTTCAAGAGGAGGTTCTCAGTTCGATCAGTATTTTTTCAATGTATGTCGACTGATAAGATTGAGATTTATGCTCCAATTTACGTGATACTTTTTTATTTTGTTGTGGAATAGTTTCCATTTTATCGTCTTTGTAATTGTAATTGTCGTTTTTACCCCCAATGCGAGTAGTGTTGTAAGTTTTCGCTATGTGTGTCTATGTGTCTGTCTGTGGCACCGTAGTGCTTAAACGCGTGAACGATTTAAGTGCAGTTTTTTTTATTTGGGCAGTAAAGCAGGGTTTCTTGCGATGGCTCTTAGACATGATTCATCAAAGTTGGTTCAGCCGTTTCCATGTGAAAACATATGAACGAAAAAATGAATGAATGAATGTGTACCTACTATTTTATAATATTTTCTATTGTTTCATAATTATTGTGTGTATGTGTGTTTTTAATGTCTGATGTCAAATAAATATTTTTCTTTCTTTCTTTTCTTTACATGTGTGGCTTCAAATTTAAAAACACAAATTTAATAATTTTGAAATAAAAATTAAAACTAAAATTAAAAAATCCCCCATCGCCAAAAAGTAAGGCTCACATTTAAATTTATCTTTCTTTTTGATAAAATATCATCAACAACTTAGAAACGTCATTTTATCATTCAGGTTTTCAACAATATGACTACAAAAACAATGCCCTACTTCAGAAACCTGGTCATCATTGAGAACTTCTTCGGCATCAGCAGACCCCACCTTCTCGAAAATCAGGGAATACGACTGTTTTGTGACGTGATCTCCACTACCGTCATCATCATTGTCACAAGCCTTATCATCACGGATCTTGTAACTGTCAACCTAAGTATTGGATACAGGATAATAGAATTTATTATTTGCATTGAATTTTATGGCCTAGCAGGCGGATCTAGATTTCGAAGGGAGATATTTAATGCAATAGAGAGACTGGATCAAAAATGTGGGGTTGATGAAGAGTATGAGTCCACAATTAGAACCAAGACCACAGAAATTATATTGATATTTCTACCGTCAGTCGTCATTGATATAATTGGACTGAAGCTGTTAGGAGCCAATACCGGTTTTGCAATATTTCTGACTGTTGCATTTGCTGCACATGATGCAGAAGTAGCTTTTGCCTCTTTGATGATTGAGACTGTTAATCTGAGGCTTCAGAAATTGAAGACAGCTTCACCAAATGCAGGCTCAAGAGTCTATAGACATATTTTGATTGCTACTGCTCATGTAAGTGAGCAATATACTCCGAGGGTAAGACTATTTGAGAACATAATTTAAAAAATTGGATCGTTAAACTTACTTTGCTTTACTTACTTAAATTTGGAACAGCGTATTTTATTGTAGTTACCTAATAAGTTAATGTTTATTCTTGGAAACGTGGTTAACGTCCACGTTAAAAGCACATGGTGTAGATCTACTAAGTTAAGCAATGTTGCGAGGAAAGTCTGTAAATGGGTGACATCAATTGCTAAGCCAAGACCCTCTTTGTGCCTCTAAAAGCACGTAAAGTTCTTGTTCCGAAAAAACATTTGTACCACTTTGTAGTTATTTGAGAGTCGCTTCGGATTATCTGGAATTTGACGGTCTTGCAATAACATAATCATAGTATAGACTAGTGTAGTGTGTGTGTGTGTGTGTGTGTGTGTTGTGTGTGTGTGTGTGTAGTGTGTGTGTGTGTGTGTGTGTGTAGTCTAGTGTGTGTAGTGTAGTGTGTGTGTGTGTGTGTGTGTAGTGTAGTTAGTGTATAGTCTTAACTAAAAAATCGTGTATTCCAGTAAGTTGGCCGTTCCATGCAAAATATTGTTATTCAGTTGGATTTTAATTTTCCTGTAAGCTGATGATAAATAATAATAAAATTCAACTACTTTCACACAACGCCATTTAGTCCAAAACTAAGCAACGTAATGCATACGCTGATAAAGATACTAATATGTTTCTGCATACGCACTTAAATTGTAATAATAAAAAAAATGTGTTATTGGGTGTCCTGAAATAATTGACAAAATCGAAAAAAGAAAGTTTAACACCAAACTTTGAAAAATAATTCACAACCGAGTAAAACTCCAAGAAAATTACAACTCACCATCGAAATAAAATAAGCCCTCATTGGGTTCCTTAAGGAGGATCAGGCGACCATTATTAAATAGATAAATTATACCCAGACACAAAAAAAAAAATCACACCAGATTTTATCTTGGGTGGGAATTGCATGTACGACCTCTGGCATAGCAGCCATAGCACTAGACCAAAAGCCAGTCAACTTATGTTTATTTTCAGCTACTTATGATGCTAGCAGTAACCCTTATCACAACAATAGCCTACGAGTTCATTTTGGTCCTCGCCGACTCCGAAAGAGTAAGTACACTAAAATTACAAATTACATTTCCCTTTTTTTAATCTTGTATGAATAATAAAGATTACAATAGCTTCCACCCTACATCTCGATGAAGATGCTTTTCTAGAAAAATCCTTAAGTATATTCGTATTAGCGCCATAAATCAGAGGATAATGGTTGTATGTGGCCATTAAGTAAGAGAGATGCCAAGTTGAAATTGAAAATCCGCAGTATATTTGTTCAAGTTGTTATGGCTCATGATTATATTAATAATGCTTTGCTGACCTGGAATTAAGATTAATATGATGTGAGAATACTGGGTCTGGGTATATTATGGGGTTGTGTAATGCATAGATGAGCTGGCAACATGTCACTGTTTGAAACGGTGCACGTTGGTTGGCTAGGAAATGCGATGTTAACAAGTGATAGGACTAAACTGGAAAGTTTTCTAGTTTTCCGTAGCTAAAAAAAGTTCGCGAAGCTGTTGGTCCTTACTGTTTTGAAGGTATGAGGAACAGGGTGTAAAGTTCCTCATCCACCATTGAAAAGGGAGGATTCTCCGACCAGACGGGTGCTGTGTCTGGTGGGCTAACTACTGCACGATGGCTGTAGTCGGGAACTTGTATACGTTTAAACTGCGCGGATAACTTTAATACCGCGATGTAGGATGTCAGTTGTTAGTTCGTATGTGGCGAGATAGATGTCGCTACACTGTCATTTGTAAGTATTTGACAGTCATTTAAGTAGTCAAATATCCAAAGTCTGAGTACCAGTCTTTCTAAAGGGTATTTTGTTTCACCCATCAACTGATAGCCGACCCCAACATAGTCTTAAAGGCTTTAATAGTATCAAAAATTCTATTTTCAAAACATGTTAATAAAACTGTTAGTTGTGTGATTGTTATGTTTAGCCTAAAACCTATAAAACTTAAATCTTCTTTTAAAATAAATGATAATACTTACGTACGTTAGTAGGTACGTACAGCACGCACATTTAATTTTGCTCTCAAATATCTCTTGCCCAACTTCACAGCCGCACACAACGATGTCACAGAAATTTTTGCACTACTTTAACACTCCTATTTCGTGATAGTGTGCAGCATATATTTAATTGTAGTTTAATTAGTTTTAAAACTGTAAAATTTTATTTTCACTGTTTTACAGTTTTATAAAGTTTTTGACGGTCGGCCATTGCTCTCCGGTTGCGCCCGCGTCTTTTCATTTGTCACCACAGACAATAAAAAATCGACAAATGAAGCTTTTTTTTTTTTTCTTCTTTGGCAACTGAGCCGATGTCGACTATTCTGCCAGCGTCAATACAAATGAAGCTGGAGCGCTAACGCCCGGATGGTCAAGGGCGACGCGTTCATTTTTTAGTCTTTTTTCTTTTATCATTTTAGTATTTTTAATCTTATTTTATTTATTGCATTATTGTATATAGTTAAATCTATTTTATATATTACTTTGTTTTTGTGGGTGTCCGTGCACAGGTCCGATAGGATAACAGCGCTGTGGTATTTATATTTTTGAATGTTGCAGCTAATGCTGAGACCTTAGGTTCTTTTTAGGGCCTTTTTGGTCTCGCACAGATCTTTTAATTATTTTTCATTTTTGTCTTTATTTTTTAAATCTTTACTTGTTTTTTACTATATATATTGTTGAAATGTTGATGCTTTTGTTTTATGTTCTGTACGTCAAAATAAGTTTCTAACGTCATTGTCTAGTCTGCTATTTGCAAGAGAACCATTTATTTTTCTCAGTAGCAGCTCATTGTCTGGATTTATGACTAGATGATGCCAAAAGATTTGCCACGTATTACATGGCACTTAAGCTTACACAACTGCCAAAATGTGTATGTGCTGTGTTCTTTGCCTACCCCTTTAGATCACTACATTATTCGATGAGACGTTATGCATGTTTGTATAATATAGGGTGAAAGGGCATTATACTAATAGTATTGGTACATACTGAACATTCCAGCGTAAAAAGTAAATAATTCAAGTCTTTCAAAATTAAAACCTTTCACTAGGATTGATAGAAATCATGACTTTTAGTAGTTAAAAGTAGAAGAAAAACATGAAAAATAAATAGGATAAAGTCGTCAAGTAACACTGACGCTAGTGGGTTCAGAATCTTGACGTGCATGTAGGGATATGCGTTTATGCCAATAAACTTAGACCAAAAACGTATTTTTAATCCTTTTCAGATAATACACTTATCATTCTACCTGGTTTGGCGTGAATCCAGATCCATATATTCGTTATGGATGATGTGTTCAGCAATAGCAAGGACGGACACTATCTGCAGTGAACTATCATTGTTCTTAGCTGGCAGACTTACGCAAGATCAGAGCCTAAGTAAAGGTAATCTACATTGATGCACGCCTTATTAGTTTACTAAATTTGTCTAGACCCCACAGTTTTATGATTCTTTGTTGGATCTTCCCAATTTCCTCGGTTTAAATATTTTTCATTTCTCGAAGAAATCAACCCATGGTTCATTTTAATAAAGAAACTTTAAAAATAAATTATAAATTATCTTATATAGTAATCATCACTGAGTCTATTCTGCAGGCCTAGCCATATTACAAAATTTTATTTCTATTCTATTGCAACAATAGAAAGAAAATGGCGTATATGGAATCAGCTGTCTGTCAACTGGCAAGTGTTAACGAGTAGAATTTGTAACATGGCTGAAAATTAAATATACTTGACAGTTGGCAAACAGCTGATTCCATATACGCCATTATCTTTCTATTGTCGCCTTATCGATTACGATAATAGAAATGGAATTTGTAATATGGCCAGGCCTGCTGATAGTTTTCGACCTTTCAACTGTGGTTAGGTAATAAGTAAACAATTCATCTTAAAAACTCACATGTGCGATTCATATCATAATTCTAGAAGAAGTATATTTGTTTACCTAGAATTAGGTATTTATTTTTAAATAAAAAAATCGAAAAAAAAACAAAAATGTTTTATTTACAAATAGTTACAACAATGGGTGGTAGTGTTTGGGGCCTCCTTTTAAGCAAGTTATGCCTGTGTTAGAAAACCCCGCTCTTCCATAGCAAAAAAATATAAATAAATAATAGTAACAATTTTGTGGGTAATTTAACATACACATAAGTTGCTTAATTCTATTTTTTTTTTTTTTTAATATATAATGGGTCTACTCTTGACCTCAATCTTGTCCTGCGGTCAGAGATGAGGTCGACGATGGAACGAGCTTACCCATAAGATGCCTATTAACTCGCGACTTAAACAGATTGGGGTCATATGAACTTGGGAACACTGATGCAGGCAGGGAATTCCACTCCTTGGCTGTGCGAATAATGAAGGAACAGGCAAAGCGCTTCGTGCGAATGTGTCGAACATCTACAAGGAATGGGTGATAACCTGCTGTACGTCTGGATTCCCGATGGAAGGAATCTTATTATTAATCTACGAGAAAACAAGGAACATAGTGGGAAATGAGAGTGTGCGTGTGGATCAGTGTGAGTGTGCGTGTGTGTATATGTATAGGTGTGAGTGTGCGTGAGTGTAAGTATGTTTGTGTTTGTTTTTCGAGTGACAGTTTAGTTTATTTTTATCATGATGGTTTCAGAAAACAATCCATGTCAATACAAGACGCTCAAGAGATGGTACTCTATAGTGATATCCCAACGTCCTCAGTACGTCAGTGGATCCATCCTGTCCCTTGGACTCAGCACCCCTATACTTGTGCTGGATCTCAGCATCAATTACATGCTGATCATGGTTCAGGTAAATGTAAAAGTATACAACAACAAAAAATAAACTAAAGGCCCAGTAGTATAACTGGGCCTCTAATATTTCCGTTTAGTGGTCCATACTATCAAAATAGGGAATGCAATTCTTAATAAAAGAGTCCCACCGAGCTTTATGTAAAAACTACCAAATGTTATCTGTGATGTGTGTTCTTCTATGTGCCGAATGTTTCCTTAGGAAATAGGCATTTCCCCTTGAAAAATTATTTGATGTAACAAAATTTTTCTTTTTTTTTGTTACAGATGTATCTTGCTTACAAATAAACATTGAACGGAGTCGAATTACGAACTAACAGGAAATGAAAATACAGTGTCAGAGCGGGAAAGATCATCTAAATTCATGAATCTAGTGTACTTGTGAAATATGGAGGAAACTTGATTTGAATTAACATACTGACGAAGATATTATTATTACTGTACTCTATTTAGGGAATAATTTGATAACAGAATTTAAATAAAACGATGAACATCGAAGTCTTTTATTTTGAGTTTTAAAGGTTTCGAAAGACTCAATGAGTACAAATGGAACCCTATTACTTAGACTCCACTCCCGTCTGTTTGTCTGTCTATCACCAAGCTGTATCTCATGAACCGTGACAGCTAGACAGTTTTTTTTCACTGATGACGTATTTCTGTTGCCGTTATAACAAATAACACTTAAAACAAAATAAAACTGGGGCCCTTTACCATTTTTGCTCGATATAAATATAATAACAGCAACAGGTAGACGATGGTAATATTTACAGAATATTTTGTAGTTAGTATATTTACTTTAAAAATAAGTCATTTGTAGCAATCATTCAGTAAAAGGCTTAAGTATATTACTATAGCGAAATGAGTTTCAAGCCATGAAATACGCCAAAAGGGCTCATAAAGAAAACCATATCATTAAAATTAATAATAATTATTTAATGAATGTAATATTTAATGTTGTTGATGTTATATATTAATCTTTAAAGGAGAATACTTTAGTGCCTAGTGCCCATAATTGAAACGTAGTATGAATATTTTAATTGGAACTTTTAGCATGGAATGAACAGGCGGGACGGTAATAATATATTTGGAATTCCTAAAGAGGTGCTTTTATATTATTATTATGTGTATGGTGTTAGTTACAGAGCATGAAAACGCCGGAAGGGAACGCTCTAGAGAAAGGACATACATTGACAATATTAGAGATGTTCTTCTAAAAGTTCAGTCAATAATATCACCTAATTTCATAACGTCATTAATCAGCAATAGCTCTTTAATGAATGGTCTTTATTGACAGCTTTTTTTTCAGTGATGAGCACGATCATTTGTTCTGTGTCTGGGTGTAATTTATCTATATATTTATCTATAAATTGTATTTATGTTCTAATATGTTAATGTTAATGTAATTGGTTTCCCAAAACCGTTTTAACATAAATAAATAAATTAAAATATATTATGAAATATTTAGTATATATTTAGAAATATATAAGTATGTATATCAGCTGTTTATTACCCATAACACAAGCACTTAGGCTTAACTTGGGACTAAATGGCGTTGCGTGAAAAGTTGTGGAATATTTATTTATTTGGAATATTTTCGATCTATTTGTAATCTAAAACAATTTTAATTTTAAGCTTTAGCATTGTGGTCTGTTTCACAAAACTCGTTAAATATAGCATACTATCAAACTTCATTCTGACACCAACTAAAACAAGTTAACATGCTAAAATAACTAGTTGCTACGTAATTGCTACGGCGTAGCGGAAGTCACTATGCAAGCTACGCCGTAGCAGCTGTAGTTTTGAATGTGTTTTGGATGTACGGTTTTTATTTTAGCGTTTGTAGTTTATTTACCTATCTGTACTTTAAATATGCCTGAGTTATAGGCTAGTAAATTTTTATTTTCAAGCTGCATGTAAAAATGATAAAATTGGAGTTTGAAACTGTACTAAAAATGTTGAATAAAAAACTGTCATCGTTGAAGGCCTTATTTAAATATTCCATGTGAGTATCATGCTGGGAATACGAATATCGGTCATCGGAAGTCAGTTGAAAAAAAACTGAACTATTTTTACAGAAACTAGCCTCTATCATGTAGTTACATAGCACCGGCCACTCTTCCGAATTGTGCGAATAACGTACGAAAAAAAAAATGCTGTAAAATTCAACTACATTTTTTCAATAGGTAGGTTGTAGAATGAAAAATCTGTGCGTACAATACACCTATAAAATTTTATAGACATCCGCAGTTTATTGACTTTGTAACGTAAGGCGATTTTAGCTAAATTATAACAGCCACGTTTGTGAATAATTGAAGGTTATGCTACACTTTCCGGAGAGTGCATGGCTCCCAATGATTGTTTGAGGCCCTGGTTTTTTTTCAAATATTTAACACAATGACAATTTCTCGAAGAGTTTGGCAAAGTTAAGTGGTACGGAGGCAAGCCTATTGGCATCGATAGGGTACAAATCTAGACTCCAGGCTACTTTTGAAAAATTTCATTTGAAAAAATTAAATAACGCTTTGCTGGACCCGGGCCTTGCGACTGAATAGACCAACGAGGCAGTTTTGTACTGTTTCTTTCTATACACCCCTATTTTTTAATTAATACAAAAAAATTGGGTTGTATCCGTACCTGTTACTGATCATATTTGCGTAATCAAAAGTAAAAAAATCAATTCAATCAATCATTTCAATTTTTAAATATGCCACTATTTAGTTAAACTTAAATAACGAAAACAGCTGTTGGAGGCAAGGCATGCTTGAGCGAGATCACGCAAGCGTGAGCGAGAGATGACGATTAATGAATACTACTATGTCATGAATAGCCTGTACAATATTTCCATAAATTGGGTGACTTTTTGGGATAAACGCTAATAACTTTGCTGTTTATGAATATTATTAATTGATACTTTAGAAATATAATGAGAAGACCGTCTAGAATAAGACCTTTAAGTATTTGTACTGATAAAAAAATAGGCGGTGTATTACACACAGCTACACATCAAGTTATACATTTCCAGTTTATGCTAACCTCGCATTATACGAAAATTCTATAGATCGTGAGATCAGCTGATACTGGAAATGTCTAGCTTGATGTATAGCCATGTGAACATACTAGAACTACTCCTTGCCTCGGGAAATACGTTAAGACGTTGGTCGTAGGTATCATTTGTTGATCTTTGAATCGTTACGGAATCTTTTATATTCATAAGCCCGAAAGTCTCACTCCCAGTCTTAAGAAGTATCTTGCTGCCCAGATACTACTCCTTTTATACTGTTCAGTTTTTTTTTTTTTTTTTTTTATTACTGATAGGCACGCGTTTGACCACTATCTCACCTGATGGTAAGCGATGATGTGGTCGACGATGAAGCACGCTTGCCTAGAAGCAACCTGTTCACTCTTGACTTGAAGACCCCTAGGTTGTAGCTATCAGGAAACACCGACACCGGCAGGGAATTCCACTCTTTGGCTGTTCGCACAATGAATGTGTTTCCATAACGTTTAGTACGTATGGTTGGGATATCTACCATGTACCGGTGGCGCAGTGCTGAACGCCTGGTGGTCCGATGATGGAAAGGGCTTGGTGGAATTAAATCGTGCAATTCCGATGCACACTCTCCGAAATATAACCGATAGAAAACCGACAGGCTAGCAACTCGGCGTCGATGCTCAAGACTTTGAAGTTTTGACACAACGAGTGCATCATTGCCGATGATCTTCTTGGCTCGTTTCTCAATAGACTCAAGCGCATCAAGCTGGTATTTGGCGGATCCGTCCCAAAGATGAGAGCAGTACTCCATACACGACCGAACTTGCGCTTGATAGAGGTTGAGCAGCTGTTCCGGCGTGAAGTAACGTCTCACCTTTGCTAAGATACCTAACTTTTTTGCAGCTATTTGAGCCTTTGCCTCGATGTAAGAGCTAAAATTGAGAGTGGATGACAACGTTACACCAAGAAGATCAAGATGGTCGGTTATCGGCACGGTTACACCTCGGAAAGATGGAGCCGGGTGGAATAGGCTCCGCTTGGCGGAAAACAGACACGCCTGGGTTTTCGCAGCATTGAACTTGACCAAGTTGGCATCACCCCACTCGGCGATTGCCTTCAAGGACAAGTTCAAGCGCTCGACCATAGCTTCTCGGAGAGACTGGATCTGTGACCCACTAGCCCGTGCGTCAGACATGTAGCTCTCGACAACAGTGCTGTCGTCTGCATACCCAAAGGTACCGGGCTTAAGCAGTTCATTAATATGCAGCAAGAATAATGTTGCCGAGAGTACCGACCCCTGAGGGACCCCGGCATTGATGTCTAACTGACCGGATGAGCAGCCATCAATTACAACTCGGATGGACCGACCACTCAGGAAGTCAGCAATCCAGTCACATAGACCAGTGGGCAGACCGAAAGAAGGAAGCTTACCAATGAGACTTTTGTGCCAGACCCTGTCAAAAGCCTTCGAGATATCGAGGGAGACGGCAAGCGCTTCCCCATGCTTCTCGATGGCCTTACTCCAGATGTGAATGGCATACGCTAGAAGATCCCCTGTAGACCGATTTCGACGAAAGCCGTATTGCCGATCACTGAGGATGTCATTAGCTTCTAGGTATGCCAGGAGCTTAGTGTTAAGCACCCGTTCAGTTGCATCTGGTTAGGCTGGAAATTCAATGCAACTTAGTTATATTAATTATAAAAGCACACATAACTCGCGTGGGTGTCTTACATGTTCAGAGGCCAGCACATCAAGCTACCCCAATGTGTCGAATTTCTTTTATAGTTGTTCAACTTTTTTACAAACAGAATGAGATTCATGTTCAATTTGAAAATTATACAGTTTGGTTTAGCTTGATATGCTGGCTTCTGTATATCTCTGCCTTACTCTTCGGGGATAGCAGCTGATGTTCTGTTTTGTTACTTAGTTTGTATTATTGTAAATATTCGGATAAGATCCACGGAAAATACTCAGAATGAAAAGTTAAACAACATTAATTTATAAAACCCTAAGCGGACGTCGGCGTCCTCTCTATCATTATCTTTCTATTGTTTCTCTATTTGACACTCGATTGAAAGTTTAATTATATAAGTGTATCTTAATAATATTACTCAAATCACAACTGTAACTTTTTATTTAAGTCACCAAAAGGGAAATAAGTCCAAAGAACCTAGATACAAGATCCCTAGAGACAAAAAGCGATTATGTAACCGAATTAATAACTAATCCGCTGTTGAGTAACCCACTAAATACCAACAGTAACAATAAATACTGAATGTTCTAATAATGAACTAAAATCAGGATATTGATGTACGATGTGTACACACGGCAAATTAGTTTGGTGAGCATGGGTAAAGAATATTTACAAATATTGTCAAATCAGAGCACATAATCTGCTAGGCTAACCTGGCAACCTGCATCCACTTAAGCTTGTTAGTTGCGCTTGCTTGCTGCTAATAATCCCAGACCAGACCTCTTTATTAATAAAAGCGTTGTAAATGTTTGCCCAACTTAAAGGGGATAACCCTTTCATTTATTTACGTGAAGTAAAATGTGAACATACACTATGCAATGTCAATACCTAAAAATCCTAAACAATAACCATGTCAAGTACTCGTAGTACGGGCAAGTAAGGGGTACGAAAGAGCATCTTAAACTTATTAGTTAACTTACAATCCAATGACAAAGTTACATTCACTTAGTTTCTTTACTTAGTTATTTCACTTAAGTTGTTACATTAATATCGGTTCAATATTTAAGTTTTCAAAAATCGTGTCTCTAATATTTTCAGTTCATTCAGTAAAAAAAAAACATAACATCTTAACATCACGCCCTTAGTCCCTGGAGGGCTAGGCAGAGTTGTACCTGGTAGTACACCCACATTTCGCCAGTTATGTTTGAGTCCCATGTAATAGAGGGCGAGCCTATTGCCATCAATCGGGCACGTATCCAGACTCCGGGCTGCTACTGAGAAATTCAAACACTTTGCTCGACCCGGGGATTGAACCTGGGACCTAATGCTCAGCAGTAGCACTTGTGAGCACTGGACCAGCGAGGCAGTCCTTGCGACTAGTAAAATTCATCCTATGAAAACAAGCATTAATAAAGAATGACAGTTCAATTCGCTATCACTTCACTTAAATTAACACGGGGTGATTTCTACAGAATGACACTGTTGTATCTCCTGTCTGTCATACAACTCTAAAATACACATACATACATAAATTCATAGAGCGCCATCTGTTACGATTCTGACATACTTCTTTTGCCAACATTAAAATGGTGGTCAGTAATTTACTTCACCGACTGTACAAACGTAAACTTTATATAATAATGATCAAATCATTTATTAAACAAATTGCCGACAAGGGACTATTTGCGTGGGTCCATGATAAAATTAATGGGGTCCACAGAGTTTCGTATCTGCCTTTGTGTTTGGATAAAAACTGAATTTATACATATTCGTACAAATGAAGGCTTTTACATGATTGTAGTGATTAATTACTGGGCTTTTTCTAGGGGTAACGAGAGGGAAAATTGGATTGATTGGCAACGAAATGCAAGCATTAGGTATATATTTTTTTTTGTGTTGAGGTTAAGCAAATCCTAATTGTCTTACCTCCAGTTTATTTAAGGTAGCACTGAAGAATAAAATAAAAAAAACATTCGATTACCTGTATACCATTGTTCTGTATCTGGGTCTAATTGAACTAGCAGACGTTCCGCGGTTTTACCCGCGTAGTTCCCGTTCCCGTAGGAATACAGTGATAAAAAGTAGCCTATGTGTTAATTCAGGGTGTCAGCTAACTCCATACAAAATTTTATTAAAATCCATTTAGAAGTATTTTCGTGAAAGAGTTCCAAACATCCATTTATCCATCTATCCATACTCACAAACATACGCGTTTATAATATTAGTAGGTAGTAGGATTGCTATGTATTAAGAAATATATAAGTATGTTTATCAGTTGTCTATACTTATAACTAACATAGCTTTTGCTTAGTTTGGGACGAGATTGACTTGGTGTAAATTTGTGGAATATTTATTTGTGTGGTTTGTCTATAGCATGTATTTTTTTTATTGCTACTTATTTTAATTTTCTGGTTTGCCTATAGTATGTAAGTGTTTTAAAGTCATTTATTTTTGGAAAATACAACTAGATTACATACTTAGGTATAGTTTGAAAGTATTTCAGAGCTTACTCTTTTTAGTTAGAAAAGGACGTCTTCCACAAAACAAAATCAAATTACCTCCAACAAAACGGTGTCGGTACAAAAAATATCGAAGATAACGACACCAAACAGCAATTACGAGGAGCAAAAACGCTCTTTTTAATGTTTTTACAAGAAACCCCATCGCTCTCGAGCAGCTGAGAGCATTAAAGGCTTATGCTCGAGCATTTTTCTTCATTCTCAGTAATATATTATTTCTGTGTGACGTCACGGGTTAGAACCATTAGTCATGTCGGGTTTTGACACCATGGAGCGCGGAAAGGACGGATTAGAGGTCTTCAACTGACGTAGATCAGTGAATTGAAATAAGCAGACAATGTTTTGGGGTCTGCCTTGCTTGACGTGCTCGACAGACTTTGTGGTGACCGAAAGGTCGGGGTGAAAGAGAACCATTTGGCGTGGGTGACGAACATGGCGTAGGTACTATTGTGTATGGGTCGTTCTTGTTTTTTTTTTGTGGCGAAATACACATAGAAATTTATACTCTGAAAAAAGACGTGGGGATTGCTGAACTCAGATTGAATAATATCCCGCTGGAATAAAGGTGTTTCTCCTGCCTTCTTTAATCTTTTCCAGCATCGGGGACGGTATTAAAGTCAGCAAAATATTCGTAAATCATATACCGAATGGTTATTTTTTTCATTTTTTTAAATCATTTTTTCTTGCTTTATTTAATTAATATGTCTGGTACTTAGTTTAATACATTTTTACGAGATATCTCTTTGTTTATAATACCGTGTACCTCATCTTTTTTTGTGAAATCTTAGGAATCTGTAATATGCAAATAAACGATTTCAAGTATTTAAATCTGAATTCGAGTGTTCATTAGAGACAAAGTAGGTTCATCAAGCGCCTTTGTTCTATATTACTTCATTGTTTTGCTTAATCCCTATATTTCTCAATACAAGCATTAATTGATCAATTCGATAACAAACCTTATTCAGTAATAACTAATAGTTTCCAAAAGAAACTTTTTCGATTTCGACTTCGAGTAACCGGTAAATGGCGATTGGATTACCCCTAATTACTTTATCGGGTTCATCAAGCACCATTTTCAGTAATCAGGGGATTCGCAGATTACCTTTTGTTTTCATCTACAAAAGAGATCCATTTTTAATTAACATTTAATTGAAATAATGCACCTTTTCCAAGGTAAGAGAATTAAAAGAATTCACACTTTATTAAAATAATTCACTAGATTTGTTACTTTGTTGCATCAGAAGTAATAATTGTAATTAACTATTCAAGAGTGTTTTAATAAATTTCCTTTCAAAGGAAGCACATTTTACCTTTTATTGTTTTCTGACAAAACAACCCAAAACAAATCGTGTACGAATACGTACGATTGATTTATTAGGAAGGATATTGGTAAAAGTGAAGCATAAAATTCATCGTACTGTAAAAATAAAATCAATCCTGAAAATCCGTTCCTTCCACTACATTTTCGTAAATCCATGGCGTCTGTACAAGCAGCGTCAGAGCCTATTGTTGTGTCCCAATGCTGATGAAAGCTCCCAAGCCCAGAATAATTGGCTGTAACAAGTCAATACTTTTATTGTCATGGAAAATTTTGAGAGCGATGGTTTCCTGAAAAAAATGTTTCGTTCATTTTGTGAGTTGGGTTGACATCTAGTGAGTCATAATGTGGAGTGCAGGTTTGACAATAGATGAAGAATACTCAGGACCAGCGGTTTTGGCAAGCTAATGAAGATGGGCCTAATTGACAGTGAGTGTAATTTTAATGGTTACTACACAAACAAATGCCAATCATAATTTTATATTTGCTTAAACATAAATACAATTAAACTCTACAGCATGCAAGAGATACGTATTTTACATGCATTAAAACAAAGACATTCAATACCTATAGACCGGGCATCACGAACAAAATTTTCGTCCGAAACATGTGTCTTGCTGGGCACAAGTCTATGATTATTTTTAGTACACTCCGCTGCCGCTCCAATATTCATATATTATTCTAGATGGCGTTACTGAGACATGGGATCAAAGTTTTTCTTGGACATTTCCTCGCATGTCCGCTCTATAGTATTTTAAAACTTTTTGCATTAAAATAAAGTTATCCAAAATAGATAAAACTCTCTCGATTTTCATACATTTCAAAATGTTATTATTGTTAAATAAAAATAGATTAATATATATATCATTAAAATCTCTCATCTAAAAAAATATATTTCAATATTTTCTTATTGTATGCCTGTCTTGGTTTTGAGCCACACAGATCGACACTATTTTGTAAACCGATCATGTGGGTTCAACCAAGATTAATTACCTATTAGCGTAAACTTGCTCTACTTATTATTTTTCTTTCCTTTTGAATTATTTATTTATTTGTATAGTTTTTTTTTTGTATAGTTCTTGTGCATAAAGTTTTAATAAAACTTTATGCACAAGTATAAAAACTGTACAAAGACAGACCTCATGCCTTATGGAACTAATTTAATACCGCAAGTCCTAAAAGTCAATAACAATAGAAGCAACTAAACGAAAAGCATAAGTACAATAAAGTTGGTTTTTGAGAAAGAAAATTAATCAGAACGGGACAGCGTAGAAGTTAAAAAAAAACGTAATTGTTATTTTCCCCTACAGCAGTAGAGTATAAGAGTATGATACGTAGAATAGAATATTCTTTGTTGTAAACCATAAAAACTTACAAATATAAGCAAAATATTAACATTTACTCTTAAATAATAAAAAAATCTCTTCATTGCAAACGGCTTTTGCAAGCTATTCGCTGTTACGATAGTTGTAAGCACGGTACACTAGTATGCCGTGCCAATATTTGACGCAAAGCGCGAACATGACGCGAGAACGCGGGCATTTTAATATTTGATCTCATGCGTGTTTCCAATATATGCAATAATGTGCATAGGGGCGCCATCGCAGTGTAGTCAACCTCGGATTTGCTTTTAACAATCATTCCAAGTAGCAAGGAACTTGTGGCTTAATAATTACAGTGTCATGGGTCGATCGAAGGTTAAGTTACGGTTGACGAGGTAGGTTTGTGGATGGGTAACCTTTAATTCCATATCAAGACTCCTCCATGTCTCAGAAAGCACGTAAAGACGTTGGCTCCGGCTGTCATTTTGTAGATCTATGTCAGTCGTTACAGATAATCAGAAGCTTTAACATCTGGCAACCAGTTTAACCTAGGGGTATCGTGTTACCCAGAAACTGGGTTGTGGAGGTCCGACAGGCAGTCGTTCTATGTAAAGCACTGGTATTCAGCTACATCGACTGGCCTTTTGGCCTAGTAGTTAGTGACCCTGACTGCTATGCCGGTGGTCGGGGGTGCGATTCCTACCCAGGACAAATGTTTGTGTGATGAGCACGATCATTTGTTGTGTTTCCGGGTGTAATTTATCTATAATATGTATGTATTTGGAAATGTATAAGTATGTTTATCAGCTGTTTAGTACCCATAACACAAGCTCTCAAGCTTAACTTGGGACTAAAATGGCGTTGTGTGAAAAGTTGAAGAATATTTATTTATTTATTTATCTGGTTAAGCTGGAAGTTGACCCCAAACAGTTAGGAAAAGGCTAGGTCTAGGGTATCATTCCAAGTACAATTAATCTTGCTGAGGATTGAAACTATCAAGCGGTCACATTAACAAATAAGTGTAATTGTTTCATGACCAGCTCTTAAGGATGACAAATCAATTACAAAGTTGACCATAGTTAGTTGCCTATGGAAGTTTATTTTTAACCCCCGACGCAAAAAGAGGGGTGTTATAAGTTTCACCGCTATGTGTGTGTGTCTGTCTGTCTGTCTGTCTGTCTGTCTGTCTGTCTGTCTGTGGCACCGTAGCGCCCAAACGGGTGAACCGATTTAGATGCGGTTTTTTTTATTTGAAAGCAGAGTTTCTTTCGATGGTTCTTAGACATAATTAATCGAAATCGGTTCAGCCGTTTCAAGGTTATCAGCTCTTTTGTGTTAGCTACCGTTGCTATTTTAGACGTCTATGGGTATTAACTTTACTTACAAACATATGAGTCTCTTAAAATTTCAAACACCCATGTGTGTAATATTAATAAGCAACATTATGGTGTATTTGGTCTGATGCAGCCAGGATATCTAGCAGACTAATACACTGTTGGGAAAATAACAGCAGATATGTCGTGTTTGGATTCATTTTAACCTGTATTTGATTCTGCACACAATGTACTGATGGCAACTGGATGAGCTGATGCTGCAGCCAGGCTATACAGCACACCAGTAGGTAGACTCTTGACAAAATAATAGCAGATATGTCGTGTTTGGATTCATTTCAACCAGCATTTGATTCTGCACAAAATGCACTGATGGCATCAGGATGAGCTGATGCTGCAGCCAGGCTACCCAGCACACCAGTAGGTAGACTCATGACAAAATAATAGCAGATAATTATGTCGTGTTTGGATTAATTTCAACCAGCATTTGATTCTAAACACAATGCACTGATGGCAACAGAATGAGCTGATGCTGCAACCAGGCTATCCAGCACACCAGTAGGTAGACTCTTGACAAAATAATAGCAGATATGTCGTGTTTGGATTCGTTTTAACCAGCATTTGACTCTACAAACAATGCACTGAAAAAATCTCATAACTGTAAACTCTATAAAACAAAATTAACGCATTTAAAAAAATTAAAATAAAAATTAAATTAAAAATTTAAAAAACCCCCACCGCAAAAAAGTAACACATTTAAAAAGTTTAAAATAACACTTTAGCCATGAAATTTTACGTAACGTCGGGGTACCGTTAAAATAAGTACCTACCTATATACCTACAAGTACTTACTAGGATCATTCCTTACTTAAGCGGTACACCGACGTGAAGTAAAATTTAATGGCTATGTGTTATTTTAAACTTTTTAAATGTGTTACTTTTTTGCGGTGGGGGTTTTTTAAATTTTTAATTTAATTTTTTTAGCTGTGATTTAGTCATCACAGGAGTAATGCTTTTGATAATTACTTTAAACTGTGCCTCACAAATTCATAAGCTTCTAGGTATTGTAAACGAAGCAAATGATAGCATATGATAGGGAGCAGGCTTCATTGTGTGAACCATTGCTGCAAGGTTTCATCTGGGTAATGATGATGGCACCTTGCGGCAATGATGACACATTTTGTTTCTGTTTTTATCATTGTGTGTTACTAACGTAGTTTACGTGTATTGTTACTTACACTGTAAGTCTTACGCGTTTCAAATAAATTATTATTATCATTAAATATCATATAAACTTCCATTCAAAATAGGTACGTTCTAACACAACAACAAACAAATAATTCAGCTTTAATAAAATATAGTTTAAACTAAATTAGGTACTTTAGACAAAAGGTGTTTAAAACAAACAGTTTGCAACCCGAAGCTTGTTCAAACAACATTTTTGAAAGTATTTTTAAAGGAAGCGATCAACATGCGCCCGACGCGCCCTCAGGTCCTGGAAACTACATTACGTACTTGTTAAAACAAGCTAAATGAACATCTTTACCAGGAAAACTAATTGGAACCCGCCCAGGGGCATGATTCAGCTTCAGAAAGGAAACCTTATTAGGGGCTGGGGTAATTATATGTCAGTCCGGTGAGGCTACGGGAATTTTCGACGGTTTTTGAAGGTTTACTTCGGTTAGGTGTTACAAATAAAGTTTATTTTTAAAGTTGAAAGTTCACATCAGTCACTTTTGGTTTATTATAAACCCGTGTCACATGGCACGTGTCTGGCATTGGCACTAAATTGTAATAATTATTATTATTTAATTATTACTTTAATGTAATTAGTCAGTTACTGTCCACTTCAAGGTAAATGCCACTTCCCATATAGATAAGACATGTGAATTAAGCACTACGCTTGTTTATTTTATTTACGTACTTTAATGTATTTTATTTGAAAAATTTAAAGTTATAAAAAATGTACCAAGCCGATGATGGTAGGTACATTGGAGGGCAAGCGCAGTTTTCGATAGGTAGGTACGTATTTAGTTGAATAATATTTGATTAACTGTGCTTGCTCGCGGGGAGACAGTTAGACTTTCCAAGCATAAAGTGCGTCACTCACCTGCTAGCCTCCTGTGGCTCTCTGAGGGAATCTTGTCCTGATGCGACACGTGGCTGGCGTTGCCCCACGACCGGCCGGTCCGATTGTCCACTCACAAATTGGTGCACCAAAGTCTGTACTGCACTATATGAGCCTTCGATCAGGAATCACGATCAGTCCAGATAGAAGCCGTTTAGCGACGATTAACCCTCAACCCAGGATTTTAACCGGGAGCGCGCACTTAGGCAACTTCAATAGTTGCCATCTTGGATTCAACTCGTTTTGCATTCGTGTCCTGAAGGCTCATATAGTGCAAGCACAGTGCATAGATAAAAAATGTATGGTTACGGAACATTCCGCCCACCAAAATGCATAGTATTTTCACTACGTTGAAAGAGCGGAACTCGAGAACAACGGATATAAACGAATGAAGACCTGATGTGATCGATTGATATTAACACTAACTAAAGTTAACACTAACCTAACTAAACTAGACTCTAATGAATTGAAGTTACGGTAAACGGTTTGTCTAATCAGTCTGAGTTGGCAGAGGGCACAACTTCACAAGAGGTCTCGTAAGAAGTGATCCATTTGCCAAGCGCACGGTGGCCACGCGTACCACGTCGTCAGGACTCGGATGTAATTTCGTGACCCTAGCAAGAGGCCAATGCAGCGGTATAGTGTTTTCGTTTTTGATGACCACGATTGAATCTACGGCTAACGGTTTACAATGCTTAGTCCACTTTGCTCGCTGAGTCAATGATTGTAGGTATTCGACCTTCCAGCGTTTCCAAAAGTCTTGTTGGAATCGCTGGATGAGTTGCCATCTTCCTAACCGAGTAATATTTATGCCTGATAGGTCTTCATCAGGGACTGAAGTAAGCGGCTCTAAAGTGAGGAAATGACCCGGAGTCAACACGTTTAAGTCATTGGGATCTGAACTCAGCGAGTAAAGAGGGCGCGAGTTCAGCATAGATTCGATTTGTACAAACAAAGTTGTCATCTCTTCGAACGTTAATGTCTGATCACCGATAATACGATAAAGATGAGATTTAACTGCTTTAATTTGTATTTCTCATACACCGCCAAAATGACTACTAGTCGGAGCATTGAATTTAAATGTTATGTTTTCGGAATTAGATGCGTCCTTCATGTACTCATTTAGTTGGTTGCACGCGTCTACGAAGTTGGTTCCACAATCTGAATGAATAACGCGTACACGACCCCGCCTGCCAACAAACCGGCGAAGCGCTGCTATGAAAGCGTCCGAAGTCAAGTCCGAAGCGACTTCCAAACGGACTGCTTTCGTTGTAAAGCACACAAACAAGCAAAGGTAAGCTTTACTTATTTTAGCTCCTCGATGTCGTCCTAACTTGATGCGGAAAGGTCCACCATAGTCAACACCGACTATTGAAAATGGCTTGACTTGGTTGACGCGAGTCGCTGGTAGATCGCTCATAAAAGGTTCAAGCGGAGTAGGGCGCGTTCGGAAACATTGTAAGCACTTTGACAAACAATGATGGATTGCGCGTTTTGGTGAAAATATCCAAAATTGTTGTGTCAAAAGATACTGCATTGTATTAATACCGGCATGACTGTTCTCACGATGGAGTGCTTCGATGATCATGAACGTTAGTTTGGAATCCTTAGGTAGCAGCGCAGGATGCTTATGCTCATACCCGAGCCCAGAACGAGATAGGCGACCGCCCACCCTAAGAATTCCCGATTTATCTAAGAAAGGGCTAATTTTCTGCATGGGTTTTGAAAGAGGTTTTAAGTCTTTCAAACGAGTTATTTCCTCATCGAAGTGCAGTGATTGTACTCTGCGTACGAGAATCAATAAAGCGTTATGAAGTTCTGTTCGATTTAAATGATGGTCAGAACTTTGTGAAGATTTTTTGCGAGAGCATTCTACGAAACGAATGCAATACGCGAGTACTCGTTGTGCTTTACGGATTGATGAGAAACTTTCGAGTAAAGAATCAATGATGTTGGTATCGTGATGAACAAACAAAGAGACCACGCGCTCTTCAGACAATACATCAGCTTCGATTACATTGTCACTGTTGTTTGGCCAAGTGTGAGAAGGTTGAGCGAACCAACAAGGTCCCGCCCACCATAACGAATTGTTGACCAACTCAGCAGGATAAAGACCTCGAGAGGCAATGTCAGCTGGATTATCTGAACTGGAGACAGGGTTCCAGCGAGCTTTTGGAATAGTATCCTGGATATGACTCACTCGGTTGGCGACAAAAGTCTTCCAACGTGACGAGTAAGATCGAATCGAAAGAGAGAAGCATCGAAGATAACTCTTACTTTTGTTGTTGCGCTGTCAGGTCGCAAAACGCAGATGAGGTATGTAATAACAACCCTGGTTGATTTCTTTTGAAGGAACTAGACTCATATGACCACTTTGTAAATAGTCAGACATGAAGTCACAGTATTGTTTGCATAAAGCCTCATTTGCCGCTAACTTGCGTTCTAATGATTTAAAACGACGTAAAGCAGATTCTCGCGATCCAGGAAAAGTTAGATTCTTGTCTTTATCTTTGAACGGCAAGGTAACGGTATACCTCCCTGAA
The DNA here is from genome assembly GCA_921972225.1 of Euplexia lucipara. Lineage (NCBI taxonomy): Eukaryota > Metazoa > Arthropoda > Insecta > Lepidoptera > Noctuidae > Euplexia > Euplexia lucipara. The sequence continues at coordinate 20,094,964 of OV179161.1, forward strand.
GCATCACGGGAATGTTCAGTAACGAATTTCTGTTCACAGAGTTGTTCATCTGGTGTTAACTTTAAAGACTGAGGAATGTTGTCCATTTCCCAGAACCTTTTAACCTGCTCATTGAGAAGATTATCGTGCGAAACGAAGAATGACTTTGGCAGTTCGTGATTATCACAGCAACTGACGTTTCCTAGTAGGATCCAGCCGAACACAGTGTTGATTGCAGATGGTTGGTGCAATCCTCCACTAACACTACCTGGTAACAGGAGTGAAGGGAAGACCTCAGCACCGAGAAGGACATCGATTTGACCAGGTAAGTGACAATCAGGACCCGCCAGGTTTAGATTTCGAATATGATGCCACGCAGATTTGTTCAGCTTAACGATTGGCATATTGCCGCAGATCTTAGGTAATGTTAACGCTTCAATACTAAACAAATCGTTGTCGTGGACACCTACGCTTAAGCAGGTTGTACCACTGGCGGATGTTGAAGCATGACCTAGGCCGTGAATCCTACGCGTTGACTGCGTTCGTTGGAGACCTAAACGCTCAGCAGCACGTTCAGTTATGAAGTGGGCCTGACTTCCGGAATCAATCAGCGCACGAAAAGTCTGATAACGACCCGATGAATCACGAATTTCGATATTGGCTGTGGACAGCAGAACCATGGAACGATCACCGATGTTGGTAAGTACACTAACCTGAGGGGTCTTTTCGGTATTATCGGTTTTCGAAACCTCTAGATCTTGATGTAGCAAGGTGTGATGTCGTTGACGACACACTTGACACGTGAACATTGATTTACAGTTTTTTAGTTCATGTGATGGCTTCAAACAGTTGAAGCACCAATGTTTGGTTTTCACATGGTCAAGTCGTTCTTGAACAGATTTGTCGGTGAACGATTTGCACTGATTAATGGAATGTTCTTCTCCACAGAACGGACACTTGTACTTTCGAGTTTCAGTTGATGGCACAAGAGCAGTTCGTGGAGGACGCGACGATGTTGACGACGATGGTGCAGTTGCGTTCGATGTGGTTGAATTCGATGATGAGGGCGCAACTACTGGCGGTTTGTCAACTACTGTATTCGATAGAAATGTCGAAGTAGGTTTTTTACTTACGACCGCGGTGTTAGAATTCCGTAAACCACTCGGCTTTTGTGGTTTTTCGTTGGCACGGTTATCGCGACCACTTGCGGAGAAGTGTGTGTCGCGAACCAAAGCCTCGCATCTTGTGTACAGGAAATCGTTGAGATCTTTGTACTTTGGAAACTCATGAGAAGCAGTAACTCGTTCAAAAGCACAACGCATATTTGAATCCATTTTCGATAGTAAAAGGTAACAGATTACAAAATCCCACTGATCCGTCGGTAGCCCTTGCCGTTTGAGAATCTATAGATTTTCGTTGAAAGAATCAAGGACACGTCGTACATCAATGGGTGAGTTGGCTTTCAGGTTAACGTTCAAGATCTCCCTCCAGCAAGTGAAGGCAAGTTCCCGCTTGTCTTTATACCGCGCAACCAATGCAGAGTATGCTTCGTGGTAGTATAAGCCCGTCACGGGAAAGGTTCGTATAAGTGCTAACGCATCACCAGTTAGACTAGAGACGAGGTAGTGCATGCGCTCCGTATCCGAAAGTGAACCATTCTCGTGAATCAGCGAGTTAAAGATATCAAAGAATTCGGGCCACAACTTTATGTTACCACTGAATTGCGGTAAGTTAATTTTAGGTAATTTTACTTTGAGTACACTCGACGAATCATTATGAGACTTATTTGGTTCATCGTTATATGCGTTAGGCTCATCGACCTTCGTTAAGCGTCGGTGTATCGCTAAAATCTCATAATATCGTTCGTCAAAGTCGGATCTGATACTATCTTGTTCTACTTGTTGTTCATCTGTAAGTTCGCATACGCTAAGTATGTCGTCATGAGCTTCTTCAAAGTTATTTACTAATTTCGTTAAGTCTGAGCAATGTGCCAACAATTTACTTAAATCACATTCATTATTTTCCGCTAAACGAGCGACTTCAAGCGTCTTAGATAACCTATTGAACGCTAAAGTACGTTTTCTACGCAATACCGGTAAGTCGCGTTCAGTTGGGTATTCGACTTCAACCGATTTAATTTTACTCAATCTACGTAATGATTTTTTAGAATGACAAGGCCTTTTTTTTATTCAGTTAGCCTTGTTAACGTTAAAAATATCTATTGTAATGAGATTCTATAATGAACAAGTAATGGCACCGTTAAGTTTAACTAATAACAATGAAAAAGGTAAACAAACCTTTTCAAACGGAATAGAACGTTATCCGACCACCGTACGTCAACTGCCCAATCGCAGTTCATTCATTCATTCACTACAACGCTAATCCAACAAATTGATATTGTCGTTGAATAGAAAGAAAAAATAAAACAAATTACATTTGTCTATGGTTCCATTCAATTTCAAATCATAGAACAAAGAACTACTCGAACCAATATGGCGGCGATGAAAAATACAAAATAATCAGCTCAATGCTAATTCAAATGAAAGAAATGTTCTAAGTATGGTTAACTGTGGTTATTTACGTTTCGATTCGATGTTATATCGACTTGTATGATAATTTCGATGGAATATAACAACGAAATACGTGTAGCCACACGTTGTTTATAGCGAATGAACAAGAATGCATCGGATACACAAAGAATTTATCCAAGTTAACGTTCTGAAAAGATCGATGTACGTTTGAAAATTCACTTTTTTGTTTTTCAACGATTAACGAAATAAACTAGTGTACTGTATAGCAATCGACCTAAAACGAAAATGTATTGCCCAAAAGTGGGAAAAAGTTGGGAGTAAGTGGGAAAAAAAATGATTTTAATTTCTTTGTGTCGAATGTTGAAAATTACCTAAGATTTTACGAGAACTTGACTGTTAGCGGGTAAACGAATGAATTTATTATCGAATTATATCCGTAGTTTCCTGGTTTCGGCACCAAAAAATGTACCAAGCCGATGATGGTAGGTACATTGGAGGGCAAGCGCAGTTTTCGATAGGTATACGTATTTAGTTGAATAATATTTGATTAACTGTGCTTGCTCGCGGGGAGACGGTTAGACTTTCCAAGCATAAAGTGCGTCACTCACCTGCTAGCCTCCTGTGGCTCTCTGAGGGAATCTTGTCCTGATGCGACACGTGGCTGGCGTTGCCCCACGACCGGCCGGTCCGATTATCCACTCACAAATTGGTGCACCAAAGTCTGTACTGCACTATATGAGCCTTCAGGAATCACGATCAGTCCAGATAGAAGCTGTTTAGCGACGATTAACCCTCAACCCAGGATTTTAACCGGGAGCGCGCACTTAGGCAACTTCAATAGTTGCCATCTTGGATTCGACTCGTTTCTCATTCGTTCGCAAGCACAGTGCATAGATAAAAAATGTATGGTACGGAACAAGTATAGTTATAACGTTAACACGATTAACGTATAAGGCGATTAGGCGATTTGAAACTTAAATCCTACTTATATTATAAACGCGAAAGATTGTGAGGATGTTTGTTACTCTTTCACGTAAAAACCACTGAATGGATTTTAATATTTTTTTTTTTTGGTGCGGAGTTAGCTGACATCCTGGATTAACACATAGGCTACTTTTTATCCCTGTTTTCCCACAGGAACGGGACCTACGTGGGTGAAACCGCGGGACGTCTGCTAGTTAATTATAAGTCCAGGTCTGCTGACTACTGTTTATTTTGACTGGCCTGTTGGTCTTTTAGTTAGTGACCCTGAATGCTATGCTGGAGGTCGTGGGTTCGATTCCCACCCAGGACAAATGTTTGTGTGATAAACACGATCGTTTGTTCTGTGTCTGGGTGTAATTTATCTATAATATGTATGTATTTAGAAATATATAAGTATATTTATCAGCTGTTTAGTACCCATAACACAAGCTCTTAGTTTAGCATGGGGCTAGATGGCGTTGTGTGATAAAGTTGTGGAATATTTTTTCATTTATTTATTTTATTACAGTAATCATTAATTTTATAAACAGCTGATACAAAAGAGCACGTTTTTCTATAAGTATTAAAATTTCGGTACGATTTTGAACTCATTACCAAATGAAGCATCATTAAATTCTACATGCAGTGTACCTTGACCTAAGAATGGCTGCATGGTGGTGTTGCGAGAGACGAAGGAAACGACTCGTTATCCCGCAATGGTGACGCGTCGCCCCGGGTGACAGGCGATGAAAATTAACCCTTGATTGCATCGGGTGAAAAAATATGAAAGAGTTGTGTGGATACGACATTTTGCATTTGTTTTCTATTCTGTTTTCAATTTAATATCAGAACATAAAAACATAACATCACGCCTATATTATTCCCGCCTATTGCCACATCGGGTACGGCCTCCAGACTGATATGGTTTCTTGCTAGGAGATCGTACCCGGGACCTCAGCAGAACTACTAGACCAACGAGGCATAGATATCTAATAGACCATATTACAATTACCAAAATAATAGCCGTAACCGTATAACGGTTGTGGGTACTTATCTATACCTTACATATAGGATCTAAAGAGCGCACAAACTGTTACTGGGTATTACTCTGGACCGCCAGCGTTGGTCGTTTTTATAGGAATGGGCAATTCTAAGTAAACTTACAAGATTTTTAAACAAAATCAAAAGACAAAGTACTCAGTAAGGTACCTACTAGTTTGATTGGTTACTTTAACTGAATAAATTAAATAAATAAATAAATATTCCACAACTTTTCACACAACGCCATTTAGTCCCAAGTTAAGCTTGAGAGCTTGTGTTATGGGTACTAAACAGCTGATAAACATACTTATATATTTCTAAATACATACCTACATATTATAGATAAATTACACCCAGACACAGAACAAATGATCGTGCTCATCACACAAACATTTGTCCTGGATGGGAATCGAATCACGACCTCCGGCATAGCAGTCAGGGTCACTAACTACTAGACCAACAGGCCAGTCAAAATTATCAAATTATCAAATTATCTCGCAAACATCACTGTCACTTGCTATAAAGATGGCGACTTGTTTTTGGTTTTCTGTAACCACTTATAGTTCTGTAGGCACTCTCAGTAGGCGCTAGGCACCTTCATTTCTGACCCAGAAATAAAGGTACCTACTGAGAAACGAGTAGGGTGGTACCTAGTTATTTATTAAACTCCCTAAAAGTACCTCACCAACGTTAAAAACATACGTAGCTACTTTAGTCTTATAAATGTTGCCTGTATAACGAAACTCATTAAAGACTTGAGTTTCTCGGCTATACCTTTTAAATGATTCTACCATTTATTAAAAAGAAATAAAATATTTTCATTTACTAGTAAAATTGATGTTCAAAAGCGACTCTTTTAATAGTCTAATTGAAATAAATTACTCAACTGTGATCTTGGCTTGTCCACACTAAGACAGTCGACTCCCATTAAACTTATTTCTGCATTTATAAATGAGCGCTTAAAGCGCGACTCTTTTGTTTTCATACCTTTTCACAAACCTGCAATTAAAATGACGGAAGTTATTTACTTAATTAATAAACTCATAATACATTTCAAAACCGCATTATGCGATGCTCATGTTGTTTGGTTGTTAGCTCGTAATGGTTCTGTTTCGGAGTTTAAACAATGGTTTATTAGCATCGACAGCAAAACCCAGCTAAAACACCCACCTTAAACATTCTCTATTTTTTTCCTATCAGTAATTATCATTAAGTTTTCAGAGAGCCATTTTAGTTTAGTCGCTAAGTTTCTACTTGGAGTCTGTCTACACTATATTTGCAAACCCCTCACAGCACCGGGTTGAGAGTTAACAGCTAATAATAATAGGACTCCACTGATTTGTAAATATTTACTAGGCATACGCCTTTTCAAGGTAAAGAATCAAAACCTGCTACATATTAAATAAATGTTGCACCAATGTTTTGAACGAGCGTTCGAATTCAGTCAAATCTAATATTCTGCCAGCCTATATGAAAAGTGCACCTTGTTGGAATATTTATTAAATGATGTCTTGTACTGGCCTGTTGGTCTAGTAGTTAGTGACCCTGACTGCTATGCCGGAGGTCGTGGGTTCGATTCCCACGCAGGACAAATGTTTGTGTGATGAGCACGATCATTCGTTCTGTGTCTGGGTGTAATTTATCCATGATATGTATACCTAAATAGAAATATATAAGTATGTTTATCAGCTGTTTACCCATAACCCAAGCTCTGCTTAGCTCGGGACTAGATGGCGTTGTGTGAAAGTTGTGGAATATTTATTTATTAATTATTATAAATAGCAGGTACACCACAAAGTACTACATAACTTTTCTCCTTCCTATCATCTACATTCATACATACATACATTTTGTGTGAAAAAAAGTTGTGGAATATTTATTTATTTATTTATTCACAGGTTCTCTCTTATAAGTCGCTTTTAGCGTTAATTTTTAATTATTATTAATTTTTCAGTTTAGTCTTTATTTTTTTCTGTAAAATTCCCTTAGGCCGAGCGAATTTTGAAAACCTTAAAGTACAGTCAAGCTTTTTTCGTTCAAGGTTGCACTACTGATTGTATTTGATGGGAATCGAACCCAAACCCTAAACGGCAACACCATCGGTGTGCTATCAGCCAGGGAAATATTAACGTCGTCATTTATTATTACGTCGTCGATATTAGATGTTGTTTTAAAAAGAAACAAAGGGAAGCATTTTCGTAATTGTTTTTATTAAAACATTCACAATCATCGTTTACAATATATCACTATAGGTAATGTCAGTCGGGTTCGCCTAATAATAAAAAGTATTTTTTTCTTTTATTTTTAACAACAAACAGGATTTAAAATTTATCAATTTCGTTTTGCCGTGCAATTATAAATTAAAATGTTGCAGTCAATTAAAAAAATTCAATTTAATTTACATAATTTACCTACTAAATAAAAGGCTTAAAATAAATGTTTATTTTTTTTAATTGCTTGCAACACAACACTTAGTATAGTACTTAGTATAATTTAATTTTGTATAATTATAATATCATAGTAACAACTAGTTAGCCTAGGACATAGTCACTTTGTAACTTACAGCTCTTTACGAGGCAGCCTCGAAAGGAGCAAAGCCTCATGCCTCGAAACAAGCAACTCAACGCTTGCTGAGTTTAACATTAATATAAAATTGTGACTGCCACCAACTGACTGTCAAATACCTTATCAACATGACCTTTTCAAAAAGTATTAAAATTTGTTGAAATGGAAACGAAAAAACCCGAAATAAAAAAAAAAGAGAATTTCATTTTCCTCAAAATTCATCATTTTCCAATACGTTTGGACGAGATATTACATTGAGCGAACAGGAAATATTTTATATGCATGTAGTTTTTCTCAAAAGCTTCATTTTATGATTTTACAGAGGCTTAATTTTATTAACGCAGCGTTTTCATATTGCACGCTATACATGGTCCAGACCGAATTTGATAGCAAACGCTGGAGTCATATTGGGTGGATAATGTAGATATTGATTGTTATTTTTAACACCGTCTGCAGGGTTTTTGAAGTGAAATTTGGTCAGTCAGTAAAAAAATCACGATGTGACGATTTGAGTGAAGTGAACTGTCAGTAGCTAGCACTAGTAGAACTTAAGTAGCCTTCACTTTTTAGACATTTTCACGAGGTGATTTTTACGAAATAGAACTGTTGTAGATATATAAAGACAAAAGAGTGCTATGCTTAGTGAAGCATGAAGTATGACGTGAAGATTCAGGCTTTGTTTCACACATTTTTGGAGTTTATCACTCACTCCACTTGACTTATTCCTCCACTTCCGTTGACATTATTAGATTACCTAGCTCCACATTTCATACAAATGTTAATTTCTATCTAACGACGTGCTCACGTCATGTCGCGATCAATTAATGAATTCAGCGAGTCATTAACATTACAAAATATGCTAACATCGTACCTAGCAGTTTGGAACGTAATTTCTAACTAGTTAAATTTATATTACATCTTAAATAGTAATTTATTTAGTAATTTACATTTATCATTATAATTACTTTTCACATTATGTACAATGTTATATTTCGCTGATTGTACGGCGACGTAATACTGACAAAATAAGCTTATAATTAAAACAGGTATGTATAATGCACTATTGCACAATGCGTACAAATGTAAAAATTAACTTTCATGCGCACGTTTGAATTGGCTATGACACCATTTAGTGTGCCGACTCCATTTAATTCGTGAACTAAACTAAAACAAAAAAATCGTCATCTTCTCGTGGTAAACTTCATCAGTGCCTTGTCCTTAAACTCTTCCCGTGAGAATTGAGGCTGATAGTGTCACCAACGAGCATAAACAATACACTGACAGCTAACTTCACAGCTCATTTTCCCGAATTTTCACGGGAAGGTTATAACAATATCGGACGACACTAAAAAAGGAGAAACCCCGACGATGACAGATAAAAACTTAGCTTAAAATTTGAATTTCTTTATTGATTACTATATACAAAGTAAATGGTTTAGTTACAAATAAATGTAAAATTAACTTTTTCCTTGTGTTTCACCATGCTTTTGGTCAACGCATTTAAAATTACAACTATGTATGTTCTATTATGGAAATTTTAGATAAACTAAAATTTAAAGATTTTCAAATATCCGTCCCTTTCTTAAAAAATTAACAAGAAAATAGCCCATATAAATTTAAGTTTTTGTAAAAGGGAATATAAGTATATCAATAACGTCTTACTATGTTACTTTAATAAAACATTTATGATGTTTAAGTCGATAATAATAATAGGCATGCGTCAGTCACCTAACTTTATTTGCTGTGCACAAACTACAATGTTGACTAAAAAAGTATCTATGGAATTATTGAAAACAGTTTTGTAAGTTATCAGACTTTTTATTACAATAATAGTAATATTATGTACACTCAGACGCCAGCACATGAACCTACTACAATCTTTGAAACTTCTTTAATACATTTTTAACTTTATTGCTAAAGCATAAAGCGGTTCTAAATTGTTGGGGAAATTTGACAGTTTAGGGTAGGTTGATGTACTGGCGTCTGTACATGAATAAAAAAATCAGACAAGAATCATAGAGTATCAAAAAAATTCGGCGCATCGCATTCTGTCAATGGGATTAGTGCCCAAAAGCTGGCGCCATGTTGTCACGTTGAATGGCAACGCTGATTCTTTTATCAATAACTAAAAGGCCAGCCCTCTGGTCACATGAAAAGTCGACTGAACCGCTTGGCGATATCCTGATCATTCGGTTAAACATTTTTTACATATCCACTGCAGTGCAAAACTGCACAAGAAATAAAATATCGAGAATCATGTTACCAGTTAAACATACATATCTTACGTTTTTTCTCACGGGAGTAGGCACAAACTATAGAGAGCTATTTGCTCCGATTCTTACATACTTATTTTACTTTGTCTACGTTCATACATGCGTGCTGGTTACGAGTAGGTACTACACACCTGACCTCTCTGAAGAACATCACTAATAAGGTGTTATGTGTCCATCTAGGGCGTGCCTTCCCAACGTGCCCACTTACACTTGCCTTATAAATTCCTATTATAAGACTTTTTCAAATATTATCTTTGATTGAGATTGTGAGTAAAAGTAAACAAACGATAAACTCACCAAGACGTATCCTACAAAGCGTGTTTCAAATAAAGGTAAGCACATCCGACCTCCTATTTACTCGGGCGTGTCGCGCCTACCCGTGCGCAAAGTGTTGCAAAGCATTGCACAGCGAGGTGCGAAACACGACACACTGTATAAAAAGCAGCAAACTGCATTTAAACAGTGGAAGGGACAACCGGCTGGTCTTTTTTTGTAGAAATCACCCAAATTCGCGTGAGTAAGTCAATCTGTAGTGTGTAATGGAAACTCACTACGTTTTCACTTCACCTTAATTTTCATGGATTGGTTTTACTAAAAATAATACTGTTTTTATTGTAACACGAGTTCAGAACACTATTCTAATTTAGACGCAGGGTTGAAAGATTGTGTTTTTCTTTTCAAATTTTTACGTATGTTCAAAGCAACGTATACGTCCTTCTTTTCTTAAGCATCCAATTGGCTTAGTTACAATCTTGAGTTTGTTACGATAAGAAGAGGAAAAAAAAGAACTAGGAATCAGCCATCTCTGCCAACTCTGGCGTCCTAACTGAACTTGTGGTATTCGGTTGTGCGTCGTCGATGTTCTTTGCACCTTGTATATACACTCAAATCCACTAACATTATTACCATTTACATATAAATGCACATATGCAGGTTTCATCATATGTTATTGTGGTGTGTCGGAACAAAATTTATTTAGCTTATTCAAACAGCTAGACTGATAATGATGAGGTCTTTACAGGATTTTGTACCTATTATTCACGACTGAATTTTAAAATATATGCAATATTTTTACTCTCATTATAAGGAATGGTGCACCTGCAAAATAGTTCCAAATAAACATAATATATTGCTACTTACCACTATGTGTTTCGGATCAGAGATTGAATAAAAGTCAAATATTTGTGAAAACGGTTTCCATCTGCAACAGGAATGTAGTTGGAAAATCCATCCTGTTGTGGATTTAATGGTATAGTTCTGCATACCTTTGACGTTTGTTTCATATAGTAAACTAGTATGACGTGTTGGCCACATACATATTATATAGTTCGAAATATTTAAAGATTGACTAAACTACTGGTACTGGAACTGCCTTATTAGTCTAGTACCTAGTGGTCTCGTTATGCAAAAATGTTATTGAGTATTCGACCTAGTATTTTTCAGTACCGGCCTAGAGTCCAGATCTGTGCCTAATTTGATTGATTAATTAATTTTGATATATTTATTCAAGAACAATATTACATTGTGTGTAAATATGTCAGCTTTAAAAAAAACATAAAAATAAATAGATACAACAAAAGGCTCGCCCCCTATTACACGTATTGCTGGGGAGTTTGTTCCGCGACTTCTCCTTCCCAGCAAAAACACTAGGTAGTGGCGAAGGGCGGGCGTTTTGGTGGACTGTTATATGTAATTTTTAAATTTACTTTTGATTTTTATTTTGATTTTGATTTTGACATGACCATTCAATATAACTGGTGAAATGTAAGTGTGCTACCAGGTAGGTACACCTCTGGCTTAGAGTTCAGGAATAACAGGTTATTAAGTGTTATTAAGACTAGTTGCGAATCGGTCATCATAATATAAGGTACGGTTGCCGAAGTTTGTTCATGGATTAGATAGATAAAACTTTTATTGAGTGCACACAAAATACAAATACCAAAAAGATACACAGAAACAAAATAAAAAAAGAAACTGACATAAAAATAAACAGCGTGCTAGTATTTAAAAGAAAAACAAAACGAATCACAATCAAATCAAACAGTGAAATCTGATTGATTTAATAAGTTGATCTTTTGTATGTGTATGATATTTAGCTGCTGTCATTTAGACAGGTAATGGTACAAATTTCTATGACACAGTTACTTTTTTGTAGGTTTCTGGCAGAACCAAATAAATTATAAAACTAGCTTAGATAGACCTCACTCAATTAAATTGCGACACAGATACAGGAGTATAATTATTGTGCTAACATTATTATGATAACAATTTTCATCGTCAACAACGCGGAAAGTTCGCAACCCCGCCGCGCAAAGTTTAAATTTAATCAATCACTCTGGTATCCGCGTGGTATTTTCCATGATCCATCTAATATTGTTTATTTTACAAGTTTATTATAACATCAAATACCTACCCAGGTAATTCAATATTTAGGTATTATAACAAAGAGATTTAAAATACTATAGAGCGGGCATGTCAAGGAAATGTCATAGAAAAACTTTGATCCCGTGTCTCAGTAACGCCATCTAGAATAATATATGAATATTGGAGCGGCAGCGGAGCGTACTACAAAAAACTCATAGACTTGTATCCAGCAGGACACACTTTTTCGGACGAAACTTTTGTTCGTGATGCCCGGTCTATAGGTATTGAATGTCTTTGTATTATAATAAATAAGGTCCCGTAAAATATGGACAATAGATATATCGCCTACTCAATACCTATTTTTCAGTTATTTCCACGTCAAATTTATTACAAATAGAAAATAAAATAAAAAAACAACCTACGTACGAGTAGCTTAACCACTTCCCTCCTAGCTTAACCATTGTGTCTACTTTGTAGATAGTAAAAGTGTTAAACTCCCAGTGCGAATGATAAAAACCCGTTCACTTGTTGAGATTAAGCTACATTGCGGTCAGTTTCCGGATGGGTGACCGTAAGTCTATGAAGCACAACCGTGAGTATAGCGCGGATAGAATAAGATAAACAAACCGTTTAATGACAGTTAATTTAACATACCTACCTGAAATCAATATTACCACAGCACTAAGTAAATTATTCAAATCGCTCATTTTTTATAATTTATTCTACCACCTTTTTAAGTGAACCCCTACGTTCAACAGTGAGGCACTGAGCTTAGTTCATTTGATTGACTAGCTTTGCATATTAATGGGCGTCGAACGCCGAAGCGTGTCCAATATAGGCCATTGTTCAGGGCCATTAGGGACAATGATACTCTGTGTAAACGTGTGGAAAGACCACTGTTATAGCTTTGAAATATGTTGCTTTTAACTGCTGGGAGTGAATAAATAGGAGAATTTGATAGAGATAAACAAAACCTAAAATTAAGTCTACCATAATTTGTACTACCAAACTTGAGGAAACCTGTTTCTATTAAAATGATATAGCCGTAAGACTGTAGTTTATTTTGACTATACAATCTGAAATTTTTCTCACTTTTTTTTTTACTGTGGTTTTTGCAAAATCTATCGCCAATATTCCAAGCCACAGTCCACCTGTGTGCCCAATTTTTTTATTGAATTTGTTCACCTGTTCAATAAAATTAGATTATCAATTAGGTACTTTAATTTTCACCAACATGAGTAACATACATACATACATACATGAACTCACGCCTTTTTCCCATAGGGGTAGGCAGAAACTACAGAGCGCCATATGCTACGATTCTCACATACTTCTTTTGCTTCGTTTACATTTCATACATGTTGTCATACACACACACCGGTTGCGAGTAATACGCACCTGACCTTTCTGAAGAACCTCACCAATAAGGTCTATGTATGTCCTTCTAGGGCTTTCTTCCTTCCCCTCCCGTCGTTTCCACTTACATCTGCCTTGTAAGTACTTTTCGTTAGTCGCCTTTCATCCATCCTTTCAACGTGACCAAACCAACAACCAACATAAATAATTTTATTATCAAAAAAAAACCCGCAAATTATTTTACCTTAATTTAGCATCGACGCAACTACTTCCAAAATGGTCGTGTCAACAATCAAGGTTTGTTTACAAACTTAGAATCACATCGAAAGTACGAACACGTCAACTAACTAAGTCAACTTTAAATTACATTAAACTCAACCTGAGCTGCCTATTATCTTAATAAGACCTGTGAAGTGTGAAGCCCATTTTCTTCCGTTGAAAATTCTGCTATAGGATATCAAGTTGCGCTAGCATGGCGTCACAAATTTGTCTTGTCAGCGGATCTGATGAAATGGCTTTCATTAGGCTTAAGCAATGTCCTTAGTTGCGCAGTTTTTATTTACAAGGTAGATGTGAGTGGAAACGCTGGAAGATTAAAAATACATGCCTTATTAGTGGTATTCTTCAGGAGGTATAGGTGCGTAGTACCTACTTGCAACCAGTGTATATATGAAACGGGCACAGTGCACAGTTTCGGTCACTATCAGACGAGGTATGGTGCACTCCGTCACATTTCTGCGAGCGTCCATTACGTCATCCTAGATCTCACACTGATGGTAGACATTACCAGCTGCTTGACAGGTAATCGTTGAACGCTTTTCCCATCACTATGAACTGTCAACGGAGATAGGTACGCAATAGCTCTGCGGATCAGGTATGCGGACCATGCAGATAAGTGTTTTTTTTTTTATATATACATAATGGGTCTACTCTTGACCTCAATCTTGTCCTGCGGTCAGAGATGAGGTCGACGATGGAAAGAGCTTACCCAAAAAAAGCCTATTAACTCGCGACTTAAACAGATTGGGGTCATATGAACTGGGAAACACTGATGCAGGCAGGGAATTCCACTCCTTGGCTGTGCGTATAATGAAGGAACTGGCAAAGCGCTTCGTGCGAATGTGTGTTTCCTTGCAACTGTTGTCTTGTTGCACAATCTCTAAAGGATCTTAATATTATTGATTGTTTAAATTTTCTTGAATATATTCATTTTGAAGTTTGTCTCGATCTCCTGATAGCTCTCAGGCAGTAGGTCAAGTCGGTATTTAAATTTCTTAACAATTTTTATTTAAAACTTATTCCAATATTCTTCGAAAACATCTTGTTGTTTCAACAGTTTTGTAAACTCTAAGATATCGTTATTTATGGCTTCAATTTGTTTCACGGTTCAGCTGTGTTCATCCTGTTAGCGATGAATTTTATTAATTGTAATTGCTTTTTAAAAGTAATCCTACATAAATTGATGGTCGACCTCGAAAACGCTTTGTAGAAAATATCTGGGATGCTTACACCGATTTTAGGTAACAATATTATAAAATTAGTGAGCTTTGTTTCGTAAGGACGAAATTTTTTAATAAATTGGACAAATATTTCAAAGAATACATAGTTACAGTGATTGTTAAAGTGGTAGGTAGAATGATACATACTTCAAGAGCGTGTATTAAGGAGAATGGATAATTGTGTCTTTGGGGCTAACGCTAAAGTTTAAAAAAAATATACATTAACACATTAATACACGACAAACTTTTAATAGTTGATTTCCCGCGGCAGCACAAAACTGCTTTATGAACAACTTTTACTATGAGACTGATCCTGTAATATCAAATAAAAAACAACAGCTGTTTTATACGTTTCCATTTAGTAAATACTTATTGATTTTTTTTTTCTATGGTAAAATTTGTTCATATTTAAGCAAAACCTGAATAATTAAAGTAAAGACAACAAGTTTAGGCAGAATATGAGTAGCTCCGTGAAAACTCAGATATCATCCAATTTTGTACATATTACCAAAAATGATCATAAAAAAAAGCTGATTCCCTTTAAAACATAATTTCGTAGAAAAGTAATTATAAAATGTGTATTTGCTTAAGGTGTAAACTAATCTTAAGAAAGGGACATAATTAACGTGAAACAGCAAAACAATATTTATTTTAATTTGAAACACATTTTGTAAAAGAAGATGGTGGGTCCTAAAATAATAATCGCGATAGCTCGAAGGAGTGGGCGGATGTTTTTAATTAATTACATTTAAATTACTTTATCAATAAATACAATTAAGTTATAAATATAATTCCGTGTACTTATAATCAATACTTTATTTCATTAAATAATTTATTTCTATAACAGTTTCGTTACCTACTTAAAAGTACAATATGCAAAAAGTGTGATCTTTGGATAAAATCATGCTAAAGTTAGTTAAAACTAAATTGCACAGTTTAAGGACTTATGTAATGTGTCTAAAACTAAACAACTTTGGATTTAGCAAGGCATTACAAACACTAAATAATATATTTTTTTAGGAATAACTTCTTAGGATTCCGTAGATAGATCAAAACATCAAAACCCTTGTTTTTTGGCCTGTCTGTCTGACTTTCAGTATGTCTGAATGTTACACAGCCATTCCATTCGGGGAGGACCAACACAGTACTAATACTGTATCAATGTTTATTTTATAGTTAAAGTAGTAATATTTCAGAAAAATAAACCATGAATAACAGTTCAATACTGTTCAGGAATGAAAAAGAAAATAGTCGTATTTTGGCATTAGCTCCATAATTTAATATAATGTGATGTTCTGAGTTACTTTTTTGTTTACGTCAATCTTCTTCTTCTTATCGTGTGGTTAGTAACTAACCTGGTGTCAGAGTTACGTCAATAATAAATGGTGTTATTTGATATACCTGTTGTAACATCTTTTAGCAATACTATGGCATTCAAACTTGAACAGTACGTGCATAGATAAGCTATATATATATATCTTGGCTACGGACCCTTTGCTGTGCGAGGTATGACTCGCAATTGGCAAGATTTTTGCATTCTGAAGATAAAAAATATTTTATTAAAGATAATACCACTACTAAGTTACTTAATATTTTTAAAATCTATCCACCGTACAAAATCTAACTAACGACTTTGTTCAAAAAAAAAATTATAAATCTCCAAAGATCACACTACCTGTCTGAACGTAAGATCGTAACGTAAAGTATAAAGTCCATCACACTCACTTACACCGCGCGTCTATATGCAACTCTCGCGCACCTTCCGCGCCGTCGTGACCACCTCGGGGCGACGCGACGCCGCGATGTCGGCACTGCGGGCGGTCACGCCGCGGTTCACCACACATATACTTACTGACGACTGGGTGGGGAAAGAAAACACATACAATCATATTAAATACTGTTAAAACTGGCAATAAATTGAAAAAAAAACTGCATCGAAATCGGTGCATCCGTTTGAGAGCTACGATGCCAGAGAGAGAGAGACACATACACACACAGACAGACAGATATCGACGTCAGACTTATAACCCCCCCTCTCTTTTTGCGTCGGGGGTTAAAAAACACACTGAACAATGAACTGGTCGATTCTGTACAAATCACCCCGTGATAACTTAATTGACAACATTTCAAAATTTTAACCTGCATGTTTTAGTACGTTATATAAAAGTAAATCCAAAACTAGAGGACCCATATTTTTTGGTTTCTCGAAATTATGTACTTTTCATTCATAAATTTACCTTTGAAATTCGGTGCATTCTAAAAAGACGTAAGCGCCAAATGACTTCATTCATACGGTGCAATGGCGATACATCCTTTGCTTTACTGTGATACGTCAAAAAAAAAACTGTTACTTAGATGTCACTGTCATTTAGCAGTTGTCAATGTCACACATTGACATTAGATATGTTTTGTTTGACATTCGATATGTCTTGTTTATCTTTATGGTTTTCATCTTAAAAATTAGCTTGCTTACGCAAAGGTAACCACCTCATTCCACCGTATAAGTGACGTCATCGCATGTTTTTTGGTTTCTATTTTTTTTCTCCGAAACTAAGCAATGAAAAAATTTAAAAATATACCTGAACTCAGGATACAAAAATTAAGAAACGGTATTTTTGTTTTAGGGCCATGTAAATTTTGAAATGTCGTCGATTGAAGCGAACTGTAGTGTCAATGCCTAGTTTTAGGAATCAATTTAGCTTCACTTCACTAATATTTTACCAGGTGACTTATGTAAAATAACAGTCCAGCCCGTCAATTCAGTAAGCGTCACCCCGTAAATAAATTTAAGCGAAATGAACTGACAATGGTCAGTATTAGAACAGTATTAGCACAGTATTTTTTAGACTGTGGTATTAGTATCGAATGACATCACAATTCGCCTTCATGTTACCTGCATTTTACATGGTGATTTTAACAGAATGGCACAGCAAATGAAATATAAAGGAAAGTCGTTTAACAATGTAAGTACAAACTTTCAGAGAGTTAGGATATGGCAACTAATAAATCTAGGGTATTATAATTACGTACAGACCACCGGTATATATACAAATGTGGCATGTTTAAAAAACATAACTGCTGCGGTAGCTGCAGCCAGGTCATCTAAGGCAAAAACTAACACATATTTCTATTTTTAGTATATTCCCGCTTGCTTATTTGCAGGCTTCATTAACTTTATTTCCTATTCATTACATTAAATGTGTTATCTCTGTGTCCTTTTCTGATTCAAAGGTGTCTTTGTGTCATAAATAACAATGTGGAGACTCCACCGTTAAATACGAGCCCCATTCTCAACTTAATGAAATTAACAAACCTCTTAATATAATGGAAAAATATTGTGAGATGAGAATTTTTTAC
The DNA here is from genome assembly GCA_921972225.1 of Euplexia lucipara. Taxonomy (NCBI): domain Eukaryota; kingdom Metazoa; phylum Arthropoda; class Insecta; order Lepidoptera; family Noctuidae; genus Euplexia; species Euplexia lucipara. The sequence continues at coordinate 20,112,892 of OV179161.1, forward strand.
CACAAGGAAATGAAAAGTGTGGATACCTACTTACGTTAATTAAATAAGGTTCTTAAGATATTGTGATGAATTATTGTTCATGATGAATGGTGTAGGGTAATTTTTTTACACGGTAAATGGGTTGTGGTGTGGTTAGACTTTCTAGTCTGATTAGTTGGTTGCTAAGACCAGTTTTCAAAGTTAACCACAGTATATTTGGACACAGGATACATAGATGATATATTCTGTATATTGGAGTGTGCTAGCTAACATATAGAGAAAAAAATAATTTGATTGATCTATAATAATTAGTAATTTTGCTGTATAAATTCAAGTTCATCTAACTTATCAGACAGACGTGTTACTGGGGAGTTTGTTCCGTCACTTCTCCTTCCCAGCAAAAACTTTAGAAAGTGGCAAAGGGCGGGATTTTTGGGGACTGTCTTATGTCATTTTGACGTTTAAAAAGTGCTGATTCCAAAGCCTTATTTGATAAATGACTTTTGATTTCGATTTCTGATGAAATTAGAAAAGGAAACATATTTTCGAAAAAAATAAAATGAATCTCTTGATTAAAAAAAAGTTAGATATATTACATAACTTCACGCCTGTAATCCCCGAAGGGTTAGGCAGTGGTGTACTTGATAGTACACCCGCATAAAAAAGTAATATTTTAAAATAAACAACTAAATTAGTGATGATGATGATTTTCATGTAACGATTTATTTGATATACTTACAGCACTGGCAGGTAAGATAGGTCTATCACTGAATATCCTGTGAGGATCTGTGTCCAGCCCAGGAGTAGACAGCTTACTATATTCACCTATTGGCTTCTTATCTGCAACAAAATGTCTAAAATTTATATAATGTGATGAAATCTGCTACATTACACCTACTGTTTGGTCGAAGGTATACATTTTGAAACGCAAAATTTACAGCTAAAGTTGACTGATGAAATGTAAACAAACAAGGAACGCTTGTAAAACGCAATGTGTGGCGCTCAAGATGGCTTATAAAACGCAATGATGTCGCGCTGAGATGGCTGGTAAAACGCAATCATAGGGCGCTATAGATAGGGTTTGCAAACGCTATAAGGCTCTGAAGGTTGTTGACAAAATGCAATGTTGGGGCGCTCAAGATGGCTGGTAAAATGCAATGATGGGGTACTGACGATGGCATGCAAAGTTCAATAATGGTACGCTAAAGATTTCTTGTTTAGCGGGATAATTGCTGGACTATTACTGAGTAGGAACCGACTACAGCCTTTAGGATATATACAAGTACATAATAAATGCACACCCGAATTTTGAGAAATATATTCCTGTAGCTGGTAAAAATAATAATACGACGCCACGACGACCTCCACTCGATTATCGTTAGTATCTACTACGTTAATATCATAAAGAGGGTCTATTCTATTATATAATAATAACAGGTAAGGACCTTTTCCCAAACCCTTCCGTACACTGTGTACCCGCCACATACCCTCTTATTTATCGCCAGAATTTTCATAATACTTATTAGATAAGCAGATAAATATAGTATACTAGCAAATACCGCCGGCGTGTGTTACGTTATAAAAAGAAATAGATTCAAAATTCGGAAAAAAGTGTCAGGAAAAAGTAAAAAATCGACTTCATGAATGGACATTCTTCTCCATACAAAACCAACTTTTGGAAGGGCAACTAGAATCATTTTCATACTGATTTACTACTGAATGTCCTGTTGAAGGTAGTGCCGGCGGCTTTGGTGTGTAAAGCGCTTTAGACTGACGTCTACTGAGATAAATGATTTGAATGAATGTGGCTCATACATTTTTTTTTGCTGTAACCATCTTCTTATTTGGTTTGAAGACACATAAGTGGGATGGTTTTAATGTACATCACAGGCATAGAAATAGATATATTACAACGGCTTAGTAGGCGACTCGACCGCTGAGTCTCGTCCGATCCGGTCGAGACAGGAATTTCATTATTATTAATATTTTTGAGTGGTGTTTCGGACGAAACCTTTTTTAGAGGCAAAGTACCGTCAGACACATAATTAAATAATACATATTTTACTTTGTCGCTATGGATAAATTATAAATTACAAATAAAATAAACATTAAAACACATTGCACATTTTGCGCAAAAAAGTGGCATCAGTGATACGCAGAGTGAGGGGAAGCAGCAATAGCGTAATTCTGAAGATATTTTCAGAAAGATTGGAAGGGTCTACGATGGATAGGTTTATCAAGCTGCATGTCAGACATGGGTCTTGATGAATCCTTCTCGAGTTGGGAGCTGTTTATTTTGCTGTGTATAATTTGTGTTCTTGTGTGTGTTTATATGTTACTACTAACATAGTTTTTAAGTTATTTTTGTACTGAATACTAACACGCTATGGGCCGTCGACGCCTGAAAGTAAAGGTTTTTTTTATTTTTTATTAATGAGTGATGAGATGACAAGTATCCCTACTTGTCAGCTCACTCTTGCTTTGATACCGTATCGTATTTTTCTATAAGAGCATCGGCTCTTATAAAAAAATATCGGCGATACTGATACCGTAACAAGACAGGTTATTTTTTTAATAATATAAAATAATAATAAAAGGACAAACTAAATAAAATCATTTGAAACTATAGACAGGTTGAGATTAGTTAATAGTTTTAGTAATTAAAATTAACATTGATGAGATTTTTGTATCAAAAACAAAGAAGACGAGACAACACGCGCGTTTATTTTCGTTAAATCGGCCATAAAAATATCGCCGATGCCGATATATCAGCAAGCTTCGAGTATTGCCGATATATCGGCATCGGCATAGGATGCATCCCTACGGACAAGTTGGTTATTGAATAATTGTTTTATGACTTAGTTATGTGAAAATAAATAAATGGTGGTAATGGTGGAATATTGTTATAATCCAAGACGACATGTACTTAATTTTGACATTGATTTTAAAGTAACGACTACCTAATTATAATGATTCATATTGGACTTATTGTCAATCATTAAATCATATAATTAATTGTACATAACTATATAAGAATGACATTTCAATATGTGTACACCATATGTTATAGTAGAGTTTATAGAACTTAAAAAAATATTAATACCATACTATGTGAAACTACATTCTAAATATAATTAAATAAATTCTAATTCTAAATTCTGATCTCTCACGAGTCGGTTAGTTTTTGACTTTTGGCATTTTGCACGCACATTGAGACATAAAAACTTCTAGTTGGTAGGTACACAAATGACCCTTTATCTCCCCGCGCCGATTCAGACACATGCCATGCCACGATTATGTATTTTATAATTGACTTTTATACCTTTTTGGAAAGCTTACAGAATAGGCAAGTTGTTTTATTATTTATATGATTAATGTCATAGAAATTTTGTGACGAGGCAACATTTTCGAAGCGTAAAATGAAAATATTGGTAAGATAATAATATCTCAAAACAAAATAATTAAAATAATGAGCGCTATGAGATTATTCGTATTAAGTAGTTTGAAATATGTCCATAGCTTAATTAAAGAGCCAGCTACAACATCATTCTTAATGGTACCCATTCAAATATATTATATTTTTTTATTTGGAAAATTTTGGTTAAATATCGAAAAACCCTTAAAATTCAAATATCTCGAAAACTATTGAATTTCGGCCATAAATATGGAGGGTTCAATTTGTTGCATTTTGGCCCCCTTATCAGCCTCTCACGTCTAATTACCAGTAGCCCTGAATAACACTGATTATAGTAATTTACATTTAATATTCTTGTTGTACACGTTCCAATTGATATAAAAGACTGATTATTGTTGTTAACATTTATAATTATTATTGTACGCTTTTTAATTGATATTATAAGACTGATTATTGTGATTTACCATGTTTACTGTTGATTGTTGTAATTGTATATTAAACTTTATCTCTTTCTCACAATACCCTGACTTTAACTTAAATAATAAAACTCTACCTAAGGTTTTTCATTCTGACTGTACAAAATTTGCTTAAAAAAAAGTATCGTCCGAAACACCACTCAAAAATATTTATAATAATAAAATTCCTGTTTCGGCCGGATCGGACGAGACTCAGCGTCCGAGTCGACTACTAAGCCATTACAACGTCGCAACAGATTGTGTTTGATGACACACTAAGAAATTAAAACCGGATACAATTACTGATTAGATTAATTGAACTCCGACAACAAAACCACAAAGAAAATCAGAGGCTCGGTTTCATTAGGTTAAAACCTTCCTTTTACCTTTTATGTGGTTGCCACAAACTTGCCGTTGGCATAGTGTAAAATTTCTAGGAGTTTTGCTATTACTGTGATCGTTAGAATTGGAGAACAATTTGCGTAAATAATAAGCTGACATCAGGATTTTTTTTAAAAGTAATGTATATATTATTTTTTATTATTTATTAAATCTTTATGCACAAGTAAAAAAACCTGTGCAACGGCGGACTCAATGCCTTAGGTATTTTCTTCTGGTCTACCTTAAGGTGGTACCTCCAGAGATGGAAGTAGGTAGGCAACAAAGTAAATAAAGGACAAATAGTGACACAATAAAATAATTACACAGATACATATATATATTATTATCAGACCGTGGCTTGGATTTTACTTCTAGTGCGCCGTCAACGGACGCGTGCGTGCGTTAGTGCGCAGATCGAATGTTGTTTAGGTAACCTATCCACACCTTATTACTTAAAATATCATTGTTACAGGAGATTAAAATGACAAAATGCCTGGTAGTTATAGCGAAATCTGCAGCATGCTAATTCGTCTATAGAACAAAACATACCATAATGACAGGGTATAATGTCAGGATCCGTATCCTCGCCGCTCCCCTCCATCTTCAGCTCGTACTGACTGCAGTAGTCCAGCTTGGGGGAGCCACAGTACGTGTTCAGGTTGTCTTGCTTCGAAAGAGATTCCACGCTTTGTTCCATGTAGAGGGCATTACTGTGGAAGATGGAATTGGCTGTAAAATTTAAGAAATAGGTATAATCCATAGACATTATCTTAGTCCTAACATTCCTCTTTATTCTGAATATCTTTATCATGTACCTACTAACTGTGCAAATAAAAACTAATTCTATCCCTGAATCTCATCACACACACATACAAACACAGACACACACCACATCGTCTCATTGTATTAAACCTAAAAACCTCTACTTTTTTTGAATTAAGGAGATAGGAATCACTCCTTTTTAAACATTACTTACACATTGTACAAAAAAGAAGATTTTTGTAATATTAGTATTACAAAAATCTTCTTTTTTGTACAATGTGTAATTGTGTAATTACACATTGCATATGTGTAATTGTACAAAAAAGAAGATTTTTGTAATATTAGTATTACAAAAATCTTCTTTTTTGTACAATATGTAATTGTGTAATTACACATTGCATATGTGTAATTGTACAAAAAAGAAGATTTTTGTAATATTAGTATTACAAAAATCTTCTTTTTTGTACAATGTGTAAGTAATGTTTAAAAAGGAGTGATTCCTATGTCCTTAATCCAAAAAAGTAGAGGTTTTTAGGTTTAATACAATTATAGGTTTAATACGATTACAAAAATCTTCTTTTTTGTACAATGTGTAAGTATTTTTTTTTTTTATAATTAACACTACCAAATGTTATTCAGGTAACACAAGCCTAAAAACCGAAGATATCTTTAACCAACCTAAACACTGAAAAAAGGTACATCGACGAGAAAATACCAAATCGAAATTACAGGCAAAAATAACAACGAAAACTCAGGCCCAATCTAAATTTAGTAACTCATCCTTGTATAACGACAAAGCCTTCAGATCCTCTTTAGATGTGTAATACTCTTAGGGCACGTCTACACGTACCACAGCTACACCTCATCGGAGCGACTAAAATTGGGTGAGCAAAGCAGCTTACTTTACAGATTACACAAAAAATAGGGTGTCAAAAAAACCTATCTCCATCATCTTCATGTTTATAGATAGGTTCGGTAAACGTCATTAACTGGTTACCCTCCTTTTTTATATGTATTAAAGCGTGAAAGGGTAACCTGTTGATGACGCTGTCTGTAACGTATTTTTTTTAGTTTCTACATTTAAGTTAAAAACTTTGCGAAGACATTTCATGCGACGCCAAAAATCGGCCTTGTACATACATTTTAGACAGTGTCGCTCTTCAAATTAAAGCGAATCTAACGACACTATGCCACAAGCAAAAATCGGTGCGTGCCAAAAAATATACATAGTACATACTTAGACGCACTCAAAAAACGACGCTCTCCCTGGCGCAGTCGGGTAAAAGGCATATGATTGACGATAACATGGAGACATTGTGGCAGCGATACCACTGTGTTAGATATCGTTTACACAGTTGAATAAAAATAAAAATATGCAGTTTCAAACTATAAGGCCGTCCACGTTTAGTTACCGTTTGTGGCGAGGCGTAGTAAGTCTATCGTTCGTGTGTAAACGCCTTTACGTATTTATATGTGTAATGTGTATAAGATACAAGAAGCAATTTTCCTACAAGGATAATCAGAGCTTTAAAAATAAATATCATTTCCGAGGTTAAACCAACAGACGATATTCATGGTGCGTGTGCGGTCAGCGCGTGTTTTCTTTTTAAACTGTTTTAAGTGAAAGTGATATGTATGAAAAGATGTAAATGTGGTGTATACTTGTGTTCGTTGTTGTTGAACTTTTTGTTACTGTTAGAATTAACAATTATTTATTGTAAAAATGTACCTAATTCGTAGTGCAGGGTAAAAAAAAGTAAATACAAGTAATAAAATACATAAATAAATATCGTAATTAATAAGAATCGTCATGAACACTCATGCCCGTTTAATCACATTCATTTTGTATCTTTTGCTATTTGTTTTTATGTTACTATCGTACTAATTCTTTTAATTATGTTGTCCACAACAAAATTCTGTGTTGAAATAATGTTTGTAATTACGATTTTTGCACTAACTGTCAGCTATGAAGTTACCTCTATAAATAAATAAATACTTTAAAATAACATAGATAAAGACGCACATATGAACATAGACCATTTTGGTTATGATCTTCAGAAAGATTAAGTGCGTAGTTCTACTCGCAACTGGCGTGCGTGTATGACTACTTACATGTATGAACGTAAACGCAACAAATGAAGTAATGTAGGTAGGAATTGTAGCAGATAGCGCTCTATAGTTTATCCCCATAGGAATAGGACGTGAGTTTATGTATGAGTGTGCACGGGAATTACATGACTTGATGCCGCCATCACCTTTCTACCATCGGACAATCGTACGTAACTGGCGTACGGCGAGTGTCCACCCTAACATCCTTGGCACTTCCACGATTTGGACAAAGCGTTTCGCTTCGTCGTTAATATCGCGTACATTGAAGGACTGGAACAACTTGCCTGCTGCGGTCTTCCCGACCGATTATAATTAAGGTGTCTTCAAGGCTAGAGTGAATAGGCTCTTAATAAACTAGTGCGCATCACTATCATTGATTGCATCACTGCTTACCATTAGGTGGGATTGCAGACAAGCACTGGTTTATAATGTTAAAAAATATGTATATGTTAAAGGTGCAACATAAACATAAATAAAGATATCGAAATTTAAATGATTCTTACGTAGAAGGCGGATGCTTATCGATGTCATGCCTCCGGGCAGCGTGCCGTCGATACAGCGCCGTGATGACCCCGCACACACCCGTGCACAGCAGCGCGGCCACCGACAGCAGCGACACCAGCATCGGAGACAAGGGGATGGAAGTGCTCACTCCTGCTGGAAGAGAGGCTGGGTTATTATATCATTGGATATTTTAACATAACCGATTAAACGATTTTCAAGTCAAATAGCATTTTTTTCAATAGTCAGATGACTTTCGTCTAAAGAATAAATATGGCGGTTTCACATCGCTCATGTTAGGTTCAGGCAAAGTTTTTATATTCAGCTGGTTCGATGGGCGGTTTAGGTAAACTTCTTGATAAATCTGTGAATGCCATTTTTATTTCTTTTTTAAAATAAAACAATGCTTCCATTTTGTAAAACAATATTTTTCTTCTGGATTTAAAGTGGTTTTCCTACGTAACAGATCGCATTGTTTTTTCTATCCAGTATATACAAGTATACAGCATATGTACCATTTTTTCCTTCTTTATCGATCGATCGAAGAGATCTCTTGCAGACAACCTTTGAATGGACTGGGTTATTCGAAGACTATCTTTAAGAGATCACTTTTGGCGATAAAACCGCATATTGTAACACCTTATCTAGATCTTTTACTCATAATTTGTAAGTTTTATTATTTTTCTATCAATTCTTTACACACATACATACATACATAAACTGACGCCTTTTTCCCATGGGGGTAGGCAGAAACTACAGAACGCCATATGCTACGATTCTTACATACTTCTTTTGCTTCGTTTACATTCATACCTACATGTTGTCATACATACACACCGGTTGCGAGTACTACGCACCTGACCTTTCTGAAGAACCTCACCAATAAGGTCTATGTATGTCCTTCTAGGGCGTCCCCTCCCGGCGTTCCCACTTACATCTGCCTTGTAAATACATTTCGTTAGTCGCCTTTCATCCATCCTTTCAACGTAACCAAACCATCTAAGCATACTCTTTCTATAAATCAATTCAATTCTCTTTCAATTTCTCTATCAATTCTTTAAGAGAGTAAAAAAAGAACTTAAATATTAAATAACCTGGAACTAGTACCACAGTGATTTCACTTTGTTATCACAACAGCCCAGTAATTACCAATCTCGGTTTACAGCCCAAAGCCCCCATGGGTGCCGTAAGGAGTTCCTAATGAACTGTACCAAGGGAAATGGCCAGTGGCAGCCACGTGTGAGTTAATGGCATCATTTCTACCTTCCAAGCACGATAATTATGGATCGTTCGAATAATAGGAGGGCTGGCAAACAGTGCCTGTCTTCCGGATGGTATGATAAATTATAATGATGGGTTTTTTTGTGATGTTGTAGTGGTTCCGTATTGTGGAATTACGTTCGTAATTGGTCTCTGGGTTAATGTTTTGTAATAAGTGAGGAAGGACAATATAACAAAGCCGTGAGTAGGCGGACTGATCTTTTTTTTAGTGGGGTAGGCAGGAAAATCAACGCATATCTATAAAAAATAAAACTAAAATAAAGTATTCCACAACTTTCCACACAACGCCATTTAGTCCCAAGTTAAGCTTGAGAGCTTGTGTTATGGGTACTAAAGAGCCGATAAACATACTTATATATTTCTAAATACATACATATTATAGATAAATTACACCCAGACACAGAACAAATGATCGTGCTCATCACACAAACATTTGTCCTGGGTGGGAATCGAACCCACGACCTCCGGCATAGCAGTCAGGGTCACTAACTACTAGACCAACATTACAGGCCAGTCAAACCAGTCATATCTATGAAACTCATGGTGTTATGTTGTGTATTTAATTGATGTCCCTACACCATTACAGCACAGTATAAATATTAATACAGTAGGACGACGCCTTTGATCTCTGGAAAAATGCCGACAACTTCTACATGCGTTAGTCTTGAATAATACCTCCCGCACTACGAACATCGTTTTGTTCGGAGTGCGGGAGCGGCTTTCCCGCGTCTCGCCCCTCACACCCCGCACGATTGCCCTGTCTTAACGGCTTCGTCGGACGACTGTATGTTTTTAGACTGTGATAACAGTGTGATTGGTGTCTTCCTCTAATGTTTTTAGTGACTAACCTGGAACCAAAGTTTATATGCCGCCCATGAGAATTGGCTTCACATGCCCTCGAAAAATATCTCTCAGCCATGCCAGTTTTCTCATGTTTTCTTTCACCGTTTTTAAAACAAGTTTTAATTTAATATAGTAGACGCACATTAAACGTCGAAAGTTCAAAGTGATCTATGACTTGGTAATCCGCTCACTCGGTCAACATTAGACTATCACCACTTTTAATTGATAAATAAATAATAAATGTAGGAACAAAACTTACTAACAAGCTTTTATTTATTTAAAGCTAAAATTGTTGTAAACCTGACCATCCGGAAAAGTGCGAAATACTTATTTTTGCCGCCAATCAGTATTACTGATATCCGGTTAAAATGGTATCGGATTCGAAGCTGGCATAATTACAGTTACATGAGACTTTACAACATTGCGCGGGCTGGCAAAAATGTTAATATCGTGTCAAAATAAAAATCTATGTCTGTTGGATTTAAATAAAGTGGCCTACCGTTAAAAACTCTATACAGTCGTTACATATTTGACACATATTATTATTTGATATTTTTAGTCTTCTGGTTAGCATCGGTTAGGTACCTGACTAACGTGATAGAATTATAATTGAAGAAAAGTTCCTTAAATAATGAAAAAGCTGAGAAAAGAAAAAATAATTCTCAAAAGTAGCTCAATAGGATGATATACAGGTTGTCTCATTCAAATCGACCGATGGGAAAGTCTGAAAAATGAAACTATAAGACATAATAAGATCTGTTCTGAGGAACCATGTCATCAATTTTAATAACAAGAAAAACTGCATTCATACATTTTTAAAAAAACATCTGTACTCCGTTCGGGAATCGAACCCGGTTATTTTGAAAAAAAAAAACCTACACTATTTCTGTTTAGATATCGATTGTGTAGGTCTTAAGAAGTAAATGTCTGTATGAAACATGATGTCTAAAATGAATAAAATGCATTGTATCCACATAATTTAGGTAATTTATTTTAGTAGGTGCTCGAAGTGACCACCGCCTTTTTCAATACCGCCTCTGGACTGTTTCTTGTGGGGTTACGTTAAGGATGAAGTGTACAAAACAAGCTATGACAACACCGTTGTAGACCTAAAAGCAGCCATAGAGACAATTTTTTTCTTGTTATTAAAATCGATGACATGGTTCCTCAGAACAGTAGGCCTACCATCAACTTTTATTTAGCCAATCAATTCCGATGCAAACCAGTTTAGGTTCCTAAACTGATTCGCTAATATTCATACCATGAAGTGCCTATAACTGAGTGGCGTTTGATTCGCTCATGGAGGAATGAAAGAACGAAATTTGTCGGTGGTCCGCGGTGTGAGAAAGAGATGACGCTAGACAATTGTTGCATAAGTTTGTCTCTTTTACTCCAACCCATGCGTTGCGTTCCGAAACCTAGTAGTTATGATTTTAGCGGTTTTATTTGTGTATAAAATTTCAACAAATATATTTTAAAATTGCGCTTATGAGTCAAATTATATACCATTAAGCCCAATTTTACTACTCATTAATGTAATAGTAATTTATATAATTCTTTAAAATAAAAATTAAAGGTTTGCTTAGTGTCGTCGTAAAAGTAAAATGATTATGACGAGTTTAGAACGCAACACACGCGTTTTGAAACATATACAAACTTTTTTGATAGAACCCAAGGAGTTCTAAATAGGTAGGTAGTACTCAAAAAAGTTTTTAGTTTTTAACGTTTGACTTGGATAAAGTAATTAGTAATACGAATAATGGCGTACATTTTACATTGTTACGTAAGAAACACATATTTATTTGAAATACCTTGAATTTGGTACGTATATTTCCACATTTTTTCAAAGTTTATAACAAAACGATTCAGTTTACGCCACGAAACTAGAAACTTTTTTTGGATCGCTATTTTTGACACTATGCGAACCAATTTAGGTTCAAATGTCACCTCATGGTACGAAAAATGAACGAACTAAAACAGCTTGCGATTCAAGTGCCGACTTGATTTGGCGTCAACCTAAACCGGATCGTTTTAATGACGTCTAGTATGAAATTGCAAAGCAGTTCATTTTAGGTCGTCAATTGAATCGTAATAATAGTTCATAGTAAGCCTGCAGATCTTCGTATGTTTTATAGTTTCAGACTTTCCCTTACTGACCGATTTGAATGAGACACCCTGTATTATGATAATGTTAAGAGAAATTTGACTTTTTTTCGACGTACGACGGTACGACACACTGTTGTCCTAAAATTAATAAAAAAAACACTTCACTCGCGCTTTCGCCCGCGTGAATGTTTGAAAATAAAATATTGCCATGTTAATTGGTGATAATATTATTTTTTTTTGTATTTTTTTTTTATTGCTGGGTAGTTTGAGTTAAGTCCTTACCAACAAACTAAAAAAAAAACAATATTTTCTCTTTATCATAATTAGTAAAGGCTACAAAAGGAACAATCTATTCGAACTCCTAAATACTGAATTTATTACATAATTAAAGAGTAAAGTTAGTTGAGTATTAGTGTAAGTATTTGTTTACTGGTTTGATAGTTGTGACTTTCTTGTGGAAAACAAAAGTGAATCACCCAAAATATTTACAACCACATACTCAAACACATTCCAGGCGCCTAAATATGCAATAACCATTAGTACATATATATACCTAGCACTGAATAATCGCAGTATCTAATTGTTGTAACTTGCAAACTACCGTGAATAATGTTCCGCAACAGTACCAATGAATATTGTACCACCACCAGCAGATTTACGAGTTACGACTGCTTATTTAACTTAGCATTGTATTCTGCGATATTTATTGTTTATATTATACTTGCGTTGGAAGTGCATGTGGGTTTAATATGTATGTAACAGCACCCACTCGCGATTTCATCTGCGTTTGTGTATTTATAAGTTTTAGCCTTAAATGTGTTATTCTGAGAAATCTGTACTGATTTTCAAATCTATTGGACCGATTTGGAAATTCTTTCATCGTTGGGAATCTTCGCTATCCCCGAGTAATATAGACTACTTTTTGTTCCTGTATTCTATCGGGAACAGGAACCACGCAGGCTAAACTGCGTGACGACCGCTAGTAAGTTATAATTTTGAATTACTCAGTGTAACCTGGTGACAAACTATTCAAGGTGTATGTGTCTGGTAAAGTCAACGGTACAAGACAAAAATAAAAGAGTCCTAGACGTGGGTCAAACAAAATCCATTCCTAGCTCATTAAAGTCTTGGAAGCTGTGCTGTAAGTAGACCCATGTAATAGAATATCATCAACGAAAAGATATTGAAACCGTGAAGAAAACATGACCACCAAAAATGATGGGGACTAGATGCAAGTCGATAAATAAATAGAAGATCTCTATTTTTCTTTAATTCCTACCCAGCCTTTTTAGGGTTCCGAAGTCTACTAGGAACCCTTATAGTTTCGCCATGTCTGTCTGTCCGTCCGTCCGTCCTCGCTTAATCTCTGTGAATTGGCGTGATTGATACACATTCTAGTGATAACGTCACTAGAATGTATATCAATCACGCCAACAAAGTGCTAAAATAAAAATTGGAAAAAAATGTTTTATTAGGGTAGCCCCCCTATATGTAAAGTGGGAAGTGTTTTTTTTTTTAAATTTCAACCCTAACATGTGATATATTGTTGGAAAGGTATTTAAAAATGAATAGGGGTTTACTAAAATCATTTTTTGATAATGTCATTAATTTCGGAAATAATTACTCCAAAAGTAAAAAACAATGCATCCCCCGCCCTCTAACTTTTGAACCATAAGTTTAGAAAATATGAAAAAAATCTGAAAAATATAACTTTATAAGGACTTTCTAGGAAAATTATTTTGATCTTGGATGGAAACAGTTTTTGTACAAAAAAGACAAAAAGTTGTACAAAATAATTTCTGGACTAAGTTTGTAGTATAATCGTATATGCAAGCATTTTGAACACTTAGTGTGACGGATGGGAAACTACGGAACCCTACACTGAGCGTGGCCCGACACGCTCTTGGCCGGTTGAGTGACTACAGTTCTGACCTCCACAACCCAGTAACTGGATTTCAAGAGCAAGCAAACAGGGACGGTGTTGCTATATTTTGTCGCACAAGATCGCCATTTACGCATATTCCTTTAAAGGAATGCCTTTAAAACCCTCTCTGTTTTCTCGTTCATCTAATAAAACTGTATTTTCGTTAACGTCAGTCCTTATCGTAAAGTCGTCAGTCGCTTTGAGCATCGTTCTCTCAAGTAGAGTGTATTTCAAGGCTCAGATTGGTCGCCATTAATTTATTCCACTGTCTACTTACTCTCGTAATTATTTTCGACTGTAATGTTTGTTATCACTGACAATGGGCGATTCCAAAAACTTGTTAGTTTACTGCAATGCGCTTATATTTAGGTGCTCTGAATATTAAGCGCACTGTTTTGGCACAGGGGAACGACTTCCTTGCTTTTAAGAATATTGACGTTTGATGTTCGGTCGTAATCTGTCACAAATACGATTTCCTTTCATGTTTGCTCAAGACCTTGATTGCCGCTGAGATGAGCCTCGACTATAATATTTTGAACGATTTTAATCACGGAAATTAGCCTTCTAGATAATTATGGTGATAAAATATGTGCATAAGCATTTAGGTGTTCTTAAAAAAAATTAAGGACACCTATAAATACACTAGCTTCTGCCCGTGACTTCGTCCGCATGAAAAACGGAAGTTTTTTTCCCGTTTGTAACATTACCTTTTGCTGCTCCTATTGGTCATAGCGTGGTATAATATAGCCTATAGCCTTTCTCGATAAAAGGACTATCCAACGCAAAAAGATTTTTTCAATTCGATCTGGTAAATCCTGAGATTAGCGCGTTAAACCAAACAAACAAACAAATAATCAAACTCTTCTGCTTTATAATATTAGTAAAGATAGATAAACACAAAAAGGAACAAGAACTAAAAACAAAATACATAACGGTATTGTTATAAACTAGCACATACAAGGTTGTATTACATAGACATCAACGCATATACTTACACCATAACTTACGGTACCTCGTGTAGAGGTAACACACTCACTGTCCACAAAGTAGACACAATAGTTCAACAATCAACATGAGTCTTAAGTGACTCTTGGAAAAGGGAAATGGTTAATTTCTTCTGTGTCGTAGGTACGTTTACAAATATTTAACCACACATACACGAACAACTACACGAGAACCATTAAAGGCTATACAAGTAGCTAGCAAATTGATCCTGGACCTACCACAGCTGTTCGCTGGCTTTTCCGAACTCATGGTAACCAAATGTGCGTTGATATTCTCCTATACTGTATACCAGCTAGATGTTCAGGATGTGCAGGTATACAATAGGCACACTTCTGCGGGTTCTTTCGGGAAATACCAGCATGTAGTTTATATTTAATAGTAACCATTGACATTCATGACGTCTTTAGGTTGATGATGGCCTTTTTGCTGCGGATTTTGGTTGCTGGGGAATTGGTTGCACCATTTCTTCTTCCCAGCAAAAACACTAGCAAGTGGTAAAGGGTGGGGCATTTTGGAGGACTGTCTTATGTATTTATTTTTGTTGACGTTCGAAACGGGCTGATTCTTAGCCTTGTTTGAATAAAGACTTCTTTTTGAATTTGTATTTTGTGACTGACAGATGATTAAAAAGAAAGTTGTCGAATGGTTAGTAAGAGGGTCTGTCGATATTTTTTTATTTCAAGAAGAAACACAAAAGACTTCATTTTCTTAATTGTCCGTTTATTCAACTTTTTACATAATAATTGGGAACTAACAAGTAGGTCGGTAACTACTTATTCTCATTATAAGTAATTAAAAAGCTTCATTGTAAAGAAATAATAATTTTCGGAGTTAGGAGCAAGGTACACAAACTAAAACATTCGTGTGATTCTTTCTGGTAAGGCCCCGGAGGCGGTTTTATTAATTTTCTTTTGAAAACTTCTTGTTTTAAACAATTTGATTGTAAAACGGAATTGTATACTTCCTTCTGAAATGATTATTATTTGTCAGTGGAAAAACCAGATAAGGAACAAAACCGTTACTATATAGATACACCATATTAGAAGGCAGACGTAAGTGTAAACAAGTGTAAAAACTGTGTTGAATAAACGAATTGAATTAAATTTAAAACTATTTATTCTAGGAGCATCGTATTCACATATAATCTGATTAGTTAATGTATACGAAGAATTGTAAACCCTATTTCAAAAGAGTAAGTATGGAGTTTCTTGCCAATTCTTCTCCATTCGTATTTACTTTTTGGACCACTAGAAATTTAATTTAACTTAATTTTGACGTTCAATATTGCCTTATAACGCCCTAAATTAAATAAATGGTTTAACTTTGACTAACACATGGCATGGAACGCCTTATAAGGACATAGTTACCGTGAACATATTGGTAATATTCTTCAAATAGGTCAGGTTCTTAGTACTGTGTTACGGGAGTAACTAGATGTATGTACGTAAATAAAGCAAAACAAGTTAGTTGTGTAAGAATCGGGGAAGTTACAGTAGTTTCTGCCTACCGCCACGGGGAAAACGCGTGATTTTATGTATAAGATGATTATGAATCTAAGCTATGTATTTTATACACTGTTTGTTTTGTCAGAAATAGGCATAAAGCATGTACGATGCAACCGCACATTCTGCAATTCGACAGTTTACGCCACACATTCATTTCAACTCATAATAAGTTCAGTTCGCGTTGGGCTATCAAGTCAGCCAGGCGTTCTCGTAACAGCCAATAAGAGCCACGTCATTCATTTTGTTTTCATACCATCAGTTTATTAGCTCATTTTACTTTAAATACTTTTAGAACAATACAGTTATGTTCTCGTACTTATCTTCTTTTATTTCATTCATACTTCATCTAAAAGTAATATATGGTCTAGCAAGAGACCGAACAGAAAAGAGAGAGAGAGTATGAGTCTGAGTATTGAGTATTGAACAAAGAAAATCCTTCCTGTGAAGTAAGGAGAAGAAAACTTACCAGTATACTTATCAGGTGGCCTGATAGCAACTGTATACAGAGTGACCTCTTCGCTCCTGCCTTTAGCGTTGGCAGCATACAGGACCAGTGTGTAGCTGGATCTGCTGTCCAGGTCGTGAACTTCGAACGTGGGAGTGTGGTTTGATGTGACGTTTGCTCTAACCTAGATAAGAGATGTAAGTATTAATTGCCAAGAAACGAGCTCTAATCATCATATTTTTGAGCCATGGCACTAGACTTTTTGAGTCGATCAAAAATACTAAAAAATATATGACATCAGCACAACAGTCCTGATCAGGACTACATTTTTTTAATTGATATATTTTTACTGTTTGTTATTGAAAAAATAAACTCAGAGGTTACAATATCTTTTAATGTCTGGAATTTAAAAGAGATTGTTACCTCTTAATTTATTTCGATGTTTTGTTCTATTCAGATCAAACACCGATCTCATCTAAAAACATTTTATCATATTTTTATTTACAGTCACATCAAATTCGATGTTGCCCTGTAGGATAATCGTACATAATATGTATTATGTATTGCGTAGGTAAACTTAACTTTAATTATTTTTACTCGCAGTTATAAAGCCTTAGGGGTTAAGTAAGCATATAACACAAGTGTTTTCTAAGGACAAAATTTAAATTGAGCTGAATAAATGAAGCAGGTAGTCTCTAAAAGCTATCGAACTATAACTGACTTGTTGCAAACGTTTATACTTAGTCTACAAACCACTTACCATTAAAGAAGGCAGTTCCAGCACCTCCATGTAGAACACCTGAGGGAGTCCTCCATCGAAACCTTCCAGACATTCCACCAGCAGGGTGTTGGAGCTCTGGTTTACCACTGAGCAGTTCTGGAGAGCTGTGGGGTTCCCTGCTGAAACCAACTCCATTTAGGAACATTTTCAAGCAGGTACCGTGTAAGTAAGGGGTATCTCGACTGCTGATACAGACGGTGTAAGCCATCTTTAATGCGATGCAAAGTCCAGGTGAGTAAATTTTACATTTTCATGTATAATTTTTTGTTAAAATAGGTTTGTTTCTTCTTATTAATATGAATTAAGGTCCTATCATTAGTTCACCAAATCGAATAAAAACAAAAGACATTATTCTAATAAGGCTATGGATCAGCACTTTTTGAACGTCAATATTACCTAAGACAGTCCCCCAAAAAGCCCGCCCTTAGCCACTTCCTAGTGTTTTTACTGGGAAGAAAAAGTGGTGGAAAAAACTCCTCAGCAACACGTTTGTCACAATGTTTAAACGCCTCCTAGCAGAACATAGCGCTAAGTATTTGTCCAACCTATTATCAGTTCTTCTTTGTGTATGCTAATAATACATGATTGAATAAAATCATAATTGTTACCCTTAGATAAAGGTGAAGGATGTGTTTGAAAGGTAATTATTTTATAAATAAGAAATTAAAGCATTCAATGAGATTGTTGAGGTCGGTCAAATCAAAACCGATGAATTAATTACGCCAGTCTTTTCGAAACGGTTCAAAACGGTTCAAAAGATTATCTCAAAACAATGCTTGAAAACTGGCCAAATTAAAGTTTAACACGATCCACGACACGTGGCACATTTATCGCGATGACGACACATGTTACATCCATATTACGATGACCGGCGATAAAATACAAAATGCATTAACTCGTATTTCACACTTAATCATCAGTGCGAGGGTTAAACGAAGCGGCGCAAAGTTTCTTTCGCTTGCAAGCAGACAATACTGTTCCTGGTTTTGCTATCACTAATTGATTACACACACATAGGTACCTTAATGAGGGGTTTGTTCCACCACTTCCTCTACCCAGAAAAAACACTAAGAAGTCATTAACCTTTTGGGGGCCAAAATGCGCTGGATAAATAACTTGCCGGTCGATACTCAATCGACCGGCAAGTTATTTATTCAGCGCACTTTCGTCACGCCGTAAAAACTTGAGTGAAGTGAACTGCCAATGCCTAGCATTAGTATGGAATGACAGCTCAATTCGCCTTTACTACGCCTACGTTTTTACGCTGTGATTTTACCAGAATCGCACTCCAGCTTGATTTTAATAAATGAATTTTGATTTTGATTCAAATAAAAATTAATATTGTATTTTTAAACCCATTTTTTTTTCCTGTGTATGATATACCTACCTACAAATATTAACATGTCTAAGCAAGTAATGTAATGGTCATCATAAGGAAGAGCGCTGATATCTGAGATACAGATATTTTTTTTATCCAGTTCAGACACATATGCCTTCAATTAAAATTAAGAAAATTTGAAATTTTCCTGTATATCTGTTCTATGTAACATATTTCTGTGGCAAATAAATTATTATTATTATTATTTTCTTTATTTCACTATCATACATATAAATTATATTTTTAAATATTCAAATACAAAAATAAAAAACATTTAAAAATATAAAAAATTAAAAAAAATATTATTATTATTATTAATATAACCGAGTGGAGTCAAAGTTGTTTTGACAGACTTGTGTGGTTTTCCAGAATAACAAAAGGGATTTCTCTAAGTTATGGGCATTGTTTAGCCGGTGCAATCACTTAAACTGCTTATTTTGTTTAGTAAATCAATCACGAAAAATGAATCGGAACTTAACTAACAAACGTTTACCAGTTAGCTAATTTTCTCTTTGACGAACTAATGGTATATCGATCATCAACAGCTTTATAATACTAAGAGCTATCATAATGAATTACCTGCAGCAACAAGCTTGTATAAGCAGGGAGCCTCCTGCCTCCCCACGGAGTTGGTCGCCGAACATAGGACCGTCCCAAAGTCCATGTCAGTAGTCGGAGTGTAGCGAAGAGTTGAGGTGTTGCCGTATGCCGTGTACAAGCTAGTAGGATAAAAAAAAACATTAATGCATAACTACTTTGCAACTGATTTTTTTAGTATTTGTGTAAACAAAGCGTAACTTGCTCTAACTTGTTTTCTAAATCAAATCAAATCGAATCATTTATTAAAAAATAGATCCATAAAAAGATAATTAATATTTACACAAAGATAATATTTGTAAATTTACATTAAAATCAAAACCTATACAAAAATCCTACTATGCAATCAATATTGACTGGCCTGTAATTGGTCTAGTAGTTAGTGGTTCTGACTGCTAAGCCGGAGGTCGTGGGTTCGATTCCCACACAGGACAAATGTTTGTGTGATGATGAGCACGATTCTTTGTTCTGTGTCTGGGTGTTTGTCTATAATATGTATGCATTTAGAAGTATATAAGTATGTTTTTTAGCTGTTTAGTACCCATAACCCAAGGTCTGCTTAGCTTGGGACTAGATGGCGTTGTGTGAAAAGTTGTGGAATATTTTTTTTTTTTAATATAAACGTATCGTAACCTGTTTTTCTGTACCTTTAAATTTTATTTATGTACTTACTCGCCTTCGCTTGCCTTAACAATTTTGCTTATATCAAATCCAACAAACCGATCCTCAATTTAAATCCGTGATGTACAAGTGTGCTACTTCAATAAAGAATCCATTTTAATGTAAGGTACAATAAAATTCAACTTGAAAAGCACAGAACAGATTTAACTGCCATTTAACAATACGACCGTATATTCGACATTCGCAGAAATGAGCCGCCACTAGCATTTGGGTATTTCTAACCCGCAATCAAGCCAAGTATTCAAGTTAGAATTCAGTGGCACAATGACAAAGCGCACGACCGTCCACTTCAAAGCTGTAGTATGCACTAGACGTGGGCACAAAATATATAGGCATCGAAGGCTAGCTCCCTACAAAGCATGTTGATAACCTATAGATACATCGAAATTACATACATACATAAACTTACACCGCCTTCCCATGGAGGTAGGCAGAAATTGCATAGCGCCATATGCTACGATGGTAGTATACTTCTTTTGCTTAGTTTACATTCATACATGTTGTAATACACACGCCGGTTATCAGTGTTACGCCCATGAAGAACCTCACAAATAATGTCTATGTATGTTCTTCTAGGGCGTCCTCTCCCGGCCTTGAAAATATCTTTCGTTAGTCGCCTTTCATTCATCCTTTCAACGTGACCAAACCATCTTAGTATACTCTTTTCGGTTTTGGTAACTACATCTTCTTTTGAACCTCAACGTTGCTTTATCACATAATTCCTCAATCTTTCATTACAAATTATTCCAGCCAATTGCAGTCAACTGCTGGACTTAAGCCTCAGATTGTAACACAATACCGTTTCCTCCGCCTGCCGCATCCAGTCTGACCCAACCACTTTCTTAATTATATAAGTATCAATAGGTTTTTTGGATTTTTTCTAAAGCGACATCTTTATTAAAAAACTATCCGTATGTTTAAAAATGTCGACTCTCCAACACTTCATACACTATACCAAGCATCAAAACAGGAATACACATACATACTTATGCACACCCGGATGGTGATATCAAACGAATGCATGAATCCGTGAATCCGGTCTATGTGTGCGTGCATAAGCATTCGTTGTATGAAGCTGGCCTTCTGTGGCTACAGGTGTATAACATAGCGCGTAGGTGCTAATTTCTAGACTACTCGCCCTCGATTGACGAATGCGTGCCCTTCCGTGTTAATATACTTAAGTCCTGTGTTCAAAGTATAGGTCAACCGTTTGTTTTACTTAAATATGGATTTGTTATTTATGTGTTAACAGATTGGAGAATATCGTCATTTTAGACACTGTTTAATTGTACAGAACATTATACATCATGAGTTTTTGAGACAATTGCAAAGCAGCATAAATGTTTTGCTTTATAAGAATTTGGGATTTAAGATGCATCGCCATAAAGGCATTTACATTGTCATTTAAAACTCATACCTATGAATAAAGTTTAGGATTATTTTTTACAAGTGTCACTGTCACTGTCACTAATTGATTTTAGACGATTTTCATTCTACATTCCACAAAAACAAACGACTAATAAGGGAATCGTAGTTTGAGTGTCTAATACAAGGGTGAGCGTTACAGATGCAGTCGAAACACCACATTTGCGCGCGAATCCATGTCGCCACATAAACACTTAATATGCATGAGTGTCCCTACAAGTGCGCACGGAACGTTGCATATAGACAGACCATTGGCTCTCACGCCCCGTGTTAAATGCACCAACAGAAAAGGCTCATAGCGTTGAAATGCATCCGTTTAGCCACTGCACTAATTAGTGTTGCGAATATGGACGTATTTAGTGACCAAAACTCTACGAAAAGCTGCCTATCTGACCCGTTAACGGCTTAAAACTTAAGCCTCACTGAGCCGATTTTCATTACTGTTTTACTGAGCAAACTTTTTCAGGCTTTGTTTAAGTTCAGGTCAGAAATAAACCAGAATTAACGTAAGAAACTCTGGCACGGGAGGCGTATTTAAAAAGTGAGGACTAAGTTTGTTTAAAATCTGCTCTTCAGAGAAATCTATATTTTGAGAGTTAAGTAGCTTGTTCTGAAAGTTTCTGCGATATTGATTTCGTATTATGTTTGTTTGAGAAACGACATTAATTTAAGGCGTGACACCTATTTAATTACCGTTTCCGTTGAACTACATTATTTTTTGCTATTATAATATTCAATGCACAACGTTTGTGCATTGAGTATTATAACGTATTTTTATCGTTACCGATTAGTATAATATTTATTTTATAGATACTTGAAAGGGTTACGATTATATGTATTGTCCGGGATAAGCATTTATATTTTATATAATTACATAGAAACATTTTGCATTTTGTTTTAACTGGCCCATAAGAACTTGACATGGATATGTAAAGAATATAAGTAGAGAAAAAACCGGCCAAGAGCGTGTCAGGCTACGCTCAGTGAAGGGTTCCGTAGTTTCCCGTCCGTCACAATAAGTGTTCAAAATGCTTGCCACGATTATAGTACAAACTTAGTCCAGATTTTTTTTTGTACTACTTTTTGTCTCTTTTCTACAAAAACTGTTGTTTCCATCCAAGTTCAAAATAATTTTCCTAGAAAGTCCTTATAAAGTTGTACATTTCAGTTTTTTTCATATTTTCTAAACGTAATAGTTCAAAAGTTAGAGTGGGGGGGGGGGGGGGCACATTGTTTTTTACTTTTGGAGCGATTATTTCCGAAATTATGGACATTATCAAAAAATGATTTTAGCAAACCCCTATTCATTTTTAAATACCTTTCCAACAAATATATCACACTTTAGGGTTGAAATAAAAAAAAATCACTTCCCACTTTACATATAGGGAAGGCTACCCTAATAAAACATTTTTTTCCAATTTTTATTTTACCACTTTGTCGGCGCGATTGATACACCTATAAGGGTTCCTAGTTGACTAAGGAACCCTAAAAAACTGGTATTTTTTTTAAATAAAAAGGCGCGCACGATGCATTGTGTCCAATTTATAGACAAATTGGTTGGGAATGTTAGACTCGCCAAACAGATACACCGCTGGAATAGTTCACCAAAAATGCTCACACTGTTAGTTATCCCACTGCGTTATTTGTATGCAGATTCAATTATCTAAACTCAAAATTGAAACAGTCGACATATGAATGGGTTATCAATCTGTTTCAATTTTGGTGAAAATGCATTGTAATTTTTTTGGTCGAAAGTTCTTTATTGATCTATTAAAAATAACTATGATAACTATTGATACATTTTTTATAAGTTTTATGTGTAGGAGATTTGTTTGTGGGGACACTTTGATCTTTTAAGAGGGATAGTGTGGTACTGAAATTTGATTATTTTATGTAGTGAGTATAGAACTAAAATTATAAAGAGGTAAAGTCTGTGAGTTTGTGACGTTGTAGGGGTTATCAAAAAAGAGGTCAGTTGATACTGATTTTGTTATCATATCCGTGTCGCTTTCCGAACCTCTCAATCTATCTATTCAATATAAATAATAATAATAAAAGGCACTTGCCTTTTATTATTATTATTTAATTTACGCGGAATTTTCACGGTTTGTCTGTGGGAACGGAACACTGAATTTCAGGTCACAAATAACAAAACATGGCACAATAGTGCGGACTCATATTAGGTACGTTCCATTATAAATATATTTTTCTCAACAATTTGTAAACCACTTTCCTAAGTGCATGGTTTACAAACTCTTGAGAAAGAACAGCTTGA
This sequence comes from Euplexia lucipara, assembly GCA_921972225.1. Lineage (NCBI taxonomy): Eukaryota > Metazoa > Arthropoda > Insecta > Lepidoptera > Noctuidae > Euplexia > Euplexia lucipara. The sequence goes on from OV179161.1 coordinate 20,136,740, forward strand.
GTAATTTAGCAAATTTGCCTTTTATTTTTTGGCTCCTTATATCAGCAGGCAATTGGTTGAGAAGGTATGGAACTCTTTTATCAAGCGTACGGTCGCCAAAATAATTCCTTATTTTAGTTACCTCAAATTTACCTGCTGATACCGTCCTAGTTACATGGTTATGGGCAACTAGCGAGTGACGCGCCCAGCTGCCATGACAGTTAACCAATAGTAAGAATTTATGTTTTAATACTTCTAATAGCACTACTTTCTCTAGTGCTAACATAATACACGTAGCGCGAGGACACCGGGGTCCTCTCGGGGATAGAGTGATTTACCACCTATGTACCCCTTAACTAGTCAATTACCGCAATCCAGACACAATTAATTTACTATTGTTTGCGGACACCGGTGTCCACGCGGAGCCTAATGAGTTAAAGATATAATTTGTAAATTTTTGTGGTGTACAATAAAGAGTACCTATTCTATTCTATTCTATTCTAAACTCCAAGAGGACACCGGTGTCCGCGCTGTTATTGTCTTTCTATTGTGTCTCTAATTGACATGATTGCAAAGTTAATGATGTAATTAAAAAAATAAATGACTTAAACTCATTTGACGTGCATGTTTATGGATATACCAACCAGTACGAAGTGAAAATAGAATCCCCATTTAGAAATGTGTCTCAGCTCGAGGTCATCATGTTAAAACGCGTCGACTGACCCTTATTTTTTTAATGATGGCATTAACAATATGTCACACGTTTGCTCTAGTGTTCTATTTTTGTTCGCAGCTACATGTGCTTGCAGAATCCATAATTATATTTTATGTTATCTTAGTACAGATTTGTTTAGTAGCACAATAGTATTACAACTCACTCCACCTACATGTTCACAGAATATCAATGTAAAGCCGGTTAAACCGTTAACAAGTCCCCACAACATACACTGGTTTAAAGAATTGCTGCATTTTGTTAAATATGATAAACTAGTGCTTGACTGCAATCCCACCTGATGGTAAGCAGTGATGCAATCAATGACGGTGAAGCACACTAGTTTATTAAGAGCCTATTCACTCTAGCCAAGAAGGCACTTAGATTAGGTATAACCGGACGGGAAAATCGCAGCAGGCTAGTTGTTCCAGTCCTTCGATGTACACGGTATAAACGACGAGGCGAAACGCTTACAAGTATTCTTACCTTGGAGATATCTCTGTCTGCTCCCCGGAACTGTTAAAGAACCAGCTGAAGTAAGTGGGAGGCGGGCTGGAGTCCACCACGCATTGTAGCACAACTGTTTCCATCTTGAGAGCTCCGAACACCTCACCTTCATTCAGAGTCTTGCACATCGGAGCATCTGGGTGAAATTTAAATATACATAATAATATGTCAATATTTTAGATCAATCTGTCTCTAAACTTTTATAAGTCTAAAGACCTATTGTCTTTAGACTTATAAAAGTCTAAAGACAATAGATTTGAATTTTTGTATGTATTGAATAAACTTAAAAACTCCTCAACCGATTTGATTAATCAAAAATTAGTTTCCATTCATGGATTTTTCCACACTGTATACCTAAACCCGAAAAGGGATAGATGTATTCGTTATTATGAACAATTTTTACTGAAACAAACCCAGAAATTATTTTCATCAACCGGGCACGAACCAAGACTGCTAATTAAAAATTCCTAGTGGAAAAAAGTCGATAGCATTAGCACTTTGCTTCGCATACAACACGAATACCGCTTAATTACATATACACAATCACGTCTTATTCCCACGAAGGCAGGCAGCACTGGCAGAACCTAACGTTACGTGCTTCGGCTACGATCCCTAACAAAGTACTCATTATGTTTGGTTCAGTTCCTAATGAAGCAAACAATCTAACATGAGATCAGTATCATTCTACTAATAATATAAATGCGAAAATTTGTATGGATTGCACTTTAGCCATTACCTCCAAAATAGTGAACCATACATACATTACAATAAAAAATATAAATTATTTCTAATGCTCATTCAGTAGTGACAAATTGATCTGTTACGCCTTCACGACTAAAACATTGAACCATTTTTTATTAATTTCGGTATAAAAATAGATAGAACCTTGGAAAAGATAATAAGCTACTCTATCTCTGCTACTAATCCTGCGGAGAGGAAGTCGCGGGCACCAGCTTGTTCTGTCTAAAGCAAATAGTAATATCGTAACATTCAAACAGATTTTTCGTACTAACATTTTGGCATAGGACCCAAAGTAATGAAAAGTTCTGAACCTACACAATCAAATGTCGGCAAAGCTATCTAATCACTAGACCATACCACAAAACCCATCTCAATTTAAATTAGGTCCAGCGTATAAATCTACGAACCCTGACAACTCTAGGCTGATTCAGTGCTCAATCTGGTCGTAATCCCAGCGGGTTTCAAACAAACTCTCGCAAGCAAAGTCTACAAAACCACATCCATTTCATTTTGAATCTGGATTTCTTCCAGTTTTCCAACAAGTCAAAGCAATAATCTACCGTCACGTATGTTCCCCAAAGGAGCCGACAGAGGCGTACTTTCACGTATCCAGTTCTCGCTTGTGATTATATTTTTCATGTCAAGTGTGTGTGTGGAAATAGCGATGTTACAAGTACATTATTCGATTTGAAAGTGACGCTGGTGATAGATAAGTTGAGAGCAATTTTTTATGGTATAAGGCCATGAGATACGGAAGAATAAGGATTCTGCTGTGAGAAAAGTTGTAGGTACGAATGAATGGGGGGTATAATATACACGAGTAGAGAAGAATAAAGAAACGATGGATGGAATGTGTGAAAAATTATGTGATGAAGAAGACATGTTGTGCCGATCCCAAATAAGAGACCCCAATAAAGTCTACTCATTTCCGAAGGGCAGGAGCATGAAGATTGAAGATGTTAAGGTGTGTCCGTGATTATTATGTTAGAACTATCTACGAAAACTCACGCTGTTATGGTGGATAACGTGATCCTTACAGATGTAAGTGTCATACATACTTATCATGATATATCTGCTTCACCTTATCCTGACTTCGTTGGGTTTGGCTTCTAGTCTAACCGGTTACTACGGGGATACCAGTATTTCACATGGAACGACTGCCTATCAGTACTCTACAAACCAGTTAATGAGCTACATGACTGATAAAAGTGGTTGCCAGACATAAAAGCTCTTGTCTATTAGTAATAACTGCCAGAGATCTACAAATAAAAGCCGGGACCAACGAAATGGTCTTAGTACGTAATACGAGTATGTACTATGGTCATCAGTCCACGAGCTGTCCTGGGCAATCGTAGCTTAACCTTCAATTGACCCGCGCTGTTATATTATATCCACAAGTTGACTCCTGCCATTGTATTAACTCAATATGAAGACAACAAGACGAGTATCTTCCAGAGTTTCTATAATTGGCTAATCAAATTTTAAACTCGCCTTCTTAAAGTCTCCAAAAGTATCATTTCGCAGGGCTAATCTATCAAAGAGGCTTTTAAGTATTCTCGAGACGTCAACCGAACTCAAAAAGACAGAAGATTTATTTGAATGACCTGCTATTAATTTGTTGTCCTACAAATTTTAACGATATTTTAAGATGTAGGTATGCGTAACCTAGCCCGCTAAATTCAGATTTTAATTAGATTGTATGGTAGAGAAAATTGGGAGTGATATGATATTTCAAATGACGTTATTTCGACGCACGCTATTTCGAAAAAAATAAAGAGGGGTAGGACACCAGTTCGAAAACCACTAAATCGAATGACCTAATTTCGACGAACGCTGATTCGAAAAGCTGTTAGAATGGTACGCTAGTACAAAAGTCTTAAACTGTCGGTATAAACGCACATAAATTAAGTACTCACAGTTGATCTGAAGAGACACTGGGTTACTGGTGGCACTGCCTTCGTTATTGTAGGCCAGGCAGCTGTAGTCTCCTGCAGCCGACCTGGTCACGCTCTGCAGCACCAAGCTCTGGTCACTGAGGATTACTCCAGCGCTAGCGTTGTGCTGGATTTCTTTTACCTGTTAAAGATTTGGAGGTTATTCGAGGTGCGTTTAAATAAACATTCATTAACAAATATACATTATGTAGATAGATATTATGTGGGTAGACGCATTCGGAATGTGGTTCTAAAAGGAATACTCACACTTATCAAGATCAAGGACAAGACAACCAACAGCCAAACCGCACAAATGTGTCCATTCTTTTTCGAATTGATATCAAGATTTTAAAGTCAACCGTATTTTGACATACTTATTACGACCAGCCTACGTAGCATGAACACATTGAACAACGAAGAAACAGCCTTTGTCTACAGACGAATCGGCAAAGTGATAGATTATATCTTAGATAATATAGTCTAAGGATTATATAGACATTTCTTTTGTCTCGAGCATGACAATGTCAAGAAAGATGAGAAGTTATATGCCGAAGAATGCCGAACAATGCCGAGCATGAAGTGCGTACCTATTTTCTCCACTTTTGACAGTTCTTTTCGAAACATTTCCTGTCAACAAGTGTCAAACAGTCTACATCAAATGAGACCTAGACAAGAGCAACTTGACAGTTGCTATAGACAGAATGTAAATTTCTTTCTCTACGTACAAACGCTTTGTCAACGAGTCGCCTCATGCTCGGGTAGAAGAAATGTCAAGTTGGACAGAAAGAAATTTGTCGTATCTCGGAAGAAAGAAATTAATAATAATAATAATATAATAATATTGGACAGATTGAGGTTCCTGTCCAGGTAATGTGAAGGGGAGAAAGTATCAACAAAAATCGCTAGTCATTGTTGGCAGTATCAAAGTCAAGAAAGCACGAAGCCTGTCGCCAACGAGCTAGAGTTACCGAAATAAAAAAAAACGTTCAAGGTGGTGATGGCAACTTACGACCGCAGTTGATAGTGTCAGCTGCAAATTCTCAGTAAATAAAAGACTAACTGCAAAGAAAGCGATAAAATATAAGAGAAGTAATGCGTTAAGTTTTTATGTTTTAGTTGATCAGAAAACTTGAACGATCGCATAACTTTAACGTTTGGACTCACATTTTTTCAACAAGCTGTGCTGTTTAAAGTTTTAAATAGAAGTAGCTGGTACTTATTTGAAACTATTGGAAATTTAAGAAACTCTAGCTGGCGTCATATTCATTCAAGGAGAAATCTTAACAAAAGGAAAATTTTATCCACTCTGACTAAAATATCTCACTGTCTGTCCGTGTAAATGTCAAGTTCTGTACATGATTCGGAACCCCTAACATTGTAATGTTCTGTTGGTTTTTTCGTAATTATTACTTTTTTTTCCAATCTGACTTTTGCTTAAAACTGTAAAGTTAAAAGTACAGTTTGAAGTAGAAATTACATTATAGTATAGGATCCTGCTATAGAACGACCTTCACCGATCAGGTTAATGCTTAGGTTAATGACTAAAACCTATTTTATGGTCGTCTAAAAAAATTCAGTCCATGAAACGGATCAGCATAATTATTTATGGTTGTCAATTTATGCGTACGTACCTAAATTTATTTTGTTTATATACTTTGTTTTTTCTTTAGAAACAAAATAAATTTAATATTTGTAGCATAAAAAAGTCTTTTATTTCATAGACTTACTTCAATAAATATTTGCAAAAGATAATTAGACTTTAAAGAAAACCGGGAAAACTAAATAAATTGTACATTGTGTTGTTGTAATTGCACGCCGCGCAGTAGTTTAGTTGAAAATGATGAATTAAGTATTTTTTAAATCAATGCATTTCAGTAAGGTAGTTAGGTTAGGTAGTTAGGTTAGCTATATGATAGGTATGGTAAGTTAGGTTAGGTTATATATATATATATGTGGTCATTTTCATTTTATCGAATACAAAATGTTGAAATAAGATGACATTAGAGACTCGCTAAAATTAAAAGTAGTAGTAGTTACTATTGGTTTGGATTTATTTGTTGTCGTCTTATTAAACGTATGTATATCTAATATATATAATTGTCGTGTCACAGCCATTTCGGAGGAGTTTTGCTCGGCTTCACCGATTCTTATGTTTTATGTGTATATTCAGTAGCTCTGAGAATAGGACGTAAACTAATAAAAACTGAGCGGGGTAGCTAGTATTGTAATAAACCACCTTTCCGTAGATGAACTTTAACAAGCGCGTCTTAATTAACCAACTCGTGCGAATACTTAGTCACGAGCCCCTAACGACGCAAGTTATGACTATCAAATAAATTAGTAATTTTTTCTTGTTTTGTGATGACATTATTGCGTATAGTGTTTAACTTACCCCTTTATACCACGTTAGTTTCTTCGCCTTGGGGTTCGCTTTGACGCTGCACTCGAAGTACACTCCGTCACCTTCTTTGATGTAGCTGGGGTTTAGGTTAGAGCCCAGTTTTAGTGTCACGATTGGTACATCTGTCGACAAATATGGGTTTTCAGACTTTAATTAGTAAGTTAGCAAGCATCAACATAGACTTTCGGAGCCATCATCTTTCGTAATAAAACTGTCAATTTGTGTCAAGGCCACGGGGCCTGCGCGGGGGAGCCGGGGTACCAAACCTTGGCCACTAGGACCTCAGCCTGCATAGCATGAACACATTGAACACTGAAGAAACGGCCTTTGTCTACAGTCGAATCGGCAAAGTGACAGATTATATAGACAGGAACCTCAATCTGTCAAATTTATTTCAATACACCTGCCTGCGTAGCATGAACACTTAATTTCTTTTCTTCCGAGACACGACAAAGACCGTTTCTTCGGTGTTCATGCTACGCAGGCTGCGCGCCCGCCACTCCACTCACAGCTCAGCTCAAAGACGCGCGCAGTCAAGGCATTTCTTTGTACCCTTACAAGTTTTAGTTGAATACAACAATATACTATAACTATTTTATACAGTCCACTACTTTCATTTATTACCGATTCCGACTGAGCCCATTCAGACCTGACAAATTGAATTAAAAACTCAATGAAAAGTTCGCACGGTTAAGACTATACCTATCGTAATATCCAGCACCAGTGTCATTCCCAAAACACTTCATAACATATTATACCGAAAGCCGTAATTCTAGACACATGTAGTTTTTGTCAATAGACTAAACAAATCACCGCCAGGGTTGTTTGGCCAAAAGCCCGCCACCTTGACGTGTTTCCCAGAAATGGGAGAGATGAAAATCGAAACACAAAAACAAAATATTTCACAACTTTCACATAACGTGTTCTAGTACCAAGCTACGCTACAACTGAATAACTTATTAGGTATATATTTCTAAATAATATAATATACATTATTATAAATAACAATATATTATATACACAATTTATTATACTTAATGTCAATTTATTTCGGCGGTATGATTTCTTTCTTATTTCAAACTACCCTTGTGTATATTAAGGGTGTATGATATGTACCTACAAAACTATAATACAAGGGATTTGTTTGTTTAACATTTTTTATAATAAACAAAAAATACGAAAAGAGATTTTTTACTCATCATTATATACTACTTTACGGTGCATGTAATATTGTACACACAACTCGAAAGCATGACTGTATGGTACGACTGATTTTCCACACACCGCTCGGTGATCCATTAACTACAAATAGTTCAATAATTATTTGCAAACTAAGTCATGTAATTGTTAGTTCAAATGCTATTAATTCAATAGGTTCGTTTCAAACTACACGGTTCGTTGATTTTATTCAAAACATTGCTTATATTGTTGAAACCCCTCACCTTTCATAACACAGCTTTTAAAAATTCGTAATATTTTAAGTGGCAGTAGCCTAATGGTTAAGGCATTGGCCTGGCGATCGAGGGGTCGTGAATCATGAAATCTATACATATAATAAATATATACTAATACAATATGACGACTGCACTCACCAAAGAAAATTAAGAATTTAGAAGAAATAAATAAAATAGAAAGAAAAAAAAGAAAATATATTTATTTGGGACACGCACAGGAATGTAACAGCTAAAACCTAAAAACTAAATCTAACATATTGAAAAGCAAAAAGATCTGTGCGAGGTCAAAAAGGCCCTATCTCAGCACGATGTCACGATATTTAAAGAAAAACAATAAATACCTTAAGAAGAGTATTACATGTCCTGGTGCATTCACGTATAATTTATATTCAAGTCCGATATATGATACATAGAAAACCTAAAGAAGTAAGCCCAAAGAATACTTACATTGCACATTGAGAAACCATCGGTCTTCAATAATGGCGTTAGGCACCCTGGGGTTCTCAGCGCGGCAGACCAGGTACTTCTCGTGATCTTCAGCCATCGGCACCAAGTTGAGGGTGCTGACCGTCGCGTTATTGTCCGAAAACTGTAGAAAACAAACGGTGAGATTGGAGAAAATGGAATATGATGTGAACCGATACGGCGTTTCAAAAGCACACACTGCATTTTCAGCTTTCGGCACTAAGCCGAGCGTTGAGAATCCAATCAGGTTAAGTTCTAGCGTGTTGAAATGCTCATTTGTCGAATTTTAAACTTACAACTGTTGTACAAAATGTTTGTGTGTGTGTATGTAACAATAAAGCGCGTCTGCTTAAACTAGAGGTGTATTTACTTTATTTATTTGTTTAACATTTACTTTATTTTATTAACTTACACTTGATTTCTTTTTAGTAAGCGGCAATAGTCTAATGGTTAAAATGTTGCCCAAGCGATTGAGAGGTCGTGAGTTTAATCCCCACTCATAGAAAAACTTAAAGCGTACCTATACGTATTTTCTACTGGTAAACTTATTCCTAAACCTATTTTATCCAATAACTTATAGCATTTCAATGAAATAGTAGATTGTTTATCTAGGGAGCAAACAACTATTTTAAACGCGAGAGTGTTTTTTTTAATCCAGAGCGGAGCGAAGGATTCTAGAGTAGAATCCCGAGCGGAGCGAGGGATTCTTAACTAGAATCCTGAGCGCAGCAAGGGATTAAAAGTATGTCACTCGAGCTTAAAATAGTGTTGCTCCCGAGGTGGACACTCTACTTTTTATCACCCTCTATGAGAAAATAAGTAAGTGCAACTTATGAACAAGAATTTATTTACGTACAATTCAGAACCATAAGACATAAATATAAATAATTAGATGCTGTTGTTTATATTTTTATAATTCTAAAATCTGAATATGAATCAACTACGAACGAAAGCAGAATGCATTTAATTTCGCGCGTTGTTCATTTTTCATCAACTTTTTTTAAATTTGGCGCGCAGTTTTTCAGCCAGTCACATATTCAATACATTGTTCCCGCATGGTTTGTGATTCACCTCTTTGCTGATTGAAACATTTACTAACAATATCCACATTCCAAATTCAAATCAATTTTGGTCCCTAGGGATTAATGAGCTATTTTGGTCCCTGTTTACGAGGAATAAAGTAGCTCTTTTTGAATAGATGTGATAAAAAGTTGTTTTGCTGCTTCGCTAATAAAAATAGTCAAGTTTAGAAAAGATTCCCGACGAAATAACACTTAACTTTTTGAGATTTTAATGTTTTTAACTGGACCTGAGGTGTCATGGAGGTATATAAGTTGCATACCGTGATGGTCAATAAACCTGTCATACGAAACAAAGAAACTAAAGTAAGATACTAAAATAATAAAGTCATATAATTTGTTGCAATTGAGTAGATCTTTTATAAGGTTCTAAGGAACTACAAACTCAAAACTACAATCACTATCACTACATATTATAAAACAAAGTCCTCCGCTACATTTGTCTGCCTGTATGTTTGGTCGCAATAAACTCAAAATCTGCTGCACCTGCAACACTCTATCAATTAGTGCACACTTTGCACTAATTGATAGTGTGGTTCTCAGCAAAGGTTGGTTCTCAGCAAACTTGACAAATTATAATATACTATTATAATTTGTCATGTTTTTGTAAAACTTGGCTGTGAATAAACGCGATAACCGACAAACACACGGGCGAAGCCGCGAGAAATCAACTAATAAAAAAAAAAGATTCCTAATTTTAGTACAAATGCACGAGAAACTGACGAAGGTGTTATATACAACTCCGACTACGACTGTAGTTACAAACTAAACTAACGCATCATCCGCACCACAACACTAGAGCCGCAGTACTCGAGCCAAAGTGTCAGTAATAAGTTTCACTGCTGGACCAGTCCCTGTTTAATGGACTTAGAGGCTGAATACTGCGCCAAAATAAGTGTTGAATGTGCTTTAAAAGTGTGTACAAATGTAAGTAAACAACGATTGCGGAAAGATAATGCTAGACTTGGCAGGGATATTACCAATTGTTACTGTAGTACCCATTCACCCATAGATAAACGCCATGCTAAAAAATAATTTTATCCAAAAGAAACCTTGATTCCTGAGTTTTTTTTCGGCATTTCTTCTCAGGGATCAGTCACTTTGAAAATGCCATTTAGTTTTCTGTAAGTAGTCTTTTTTTTTTTTTTTTTATTCTTCTTTAATTATAGAGGGTTTAATCACAAACTGATTATGACACCCTCATCGGTATACACAGAAGTGTATAAGTATAAGTATAAGTGTATAAGTAGTCTTACAGAAATAAATAGTCTTACAGTAAGTCTTAAGTAGTCTTACAGAAATAAATTTTATTTTATTTGAATTGTTTAATTTCTTTTAACTGTTTTATTTTGCTATTGTTGTTTTATAATATCGTGTGCTTTTTGGGCCAAATAAATGCTTTTTCTTTCTTCTTTCTTTCTTTCTAATAATACGGGTTTCTTTTCTGGTAATCATCTGCCTAGCCTTTTCCCAATTATATTGGTATCGGATTTTAGTTTTAACGGGTGCAACTGAAAACCACTGTTATACATGGAGCGACTGCCTGTCGGGCCTCCACAACCCAGTTACTGGGTAACCTCTCCTTGCGTCGTACTCCTCAATGCTGAGGGTCGTGACCTCCCTGCTTCATCACCTTTCTCTTCACTATGTCCTTCCATCTGCTTCTGTCCCTGGCGGTGTGAAGGGCATCGTATACCGAAGAGTCAAGAGTGGTGCGGATCTGGTCGGACCAACGTATTGGGCTGCGTCCACGAGGCCTTTTCCCATTCACTTTGCTTGTTACTGGGTAACACGGCATCCTTAATTAAACTGGTTGTCAGATTTTCGGGCTTCTGAGTATCTGTCATAGACCTACAAACGACAGCCAGGACCAACGGTTTTACGTACTTCCCGAAGCACGGAGGAGTCTTGATTTGTAGTTAATGGTCTCCCACCCACTTCAAGCGCAGCTTAACCAACGATCGACCCGTGAAGCTGTTATTATTTAGACTCTCAAACTATCTTCTGGTCTAAGGAGGTATTCCTCGAAGCGCTACTATTTTGAGGCGCTCCTAATGAGGCGCTCCCATTTTATTCCTCGGAGCGCACCTTTTAGGAGCGTTCCCGTTAGAAATTAAAAAAAGGAATAAAATAGGGGCGACTCATTAGGAGCGCCTCAAAATAGTAGCGCTTCGAGGAATACCTCGGTCTAAGTAATAATAACCTTAATTTATAAGTATAAGCAATGCCTGCCGAGACTGGTATGTGGATACGTGGGCATGACAATAACCAAGTGCACACGCACTTCAAAAAGCACTTTAAGTGACGACTTTTTTTTTCCTTGGCAACTGAGCTAATGTCGACTATTCTGCCAGCGTAACGTGTTGACAGCAAATTCACTGGGTGAGCCGTTGAACTTTGCAGTTTGTGGTAGATCAATGTTAGTAACTGGAAAAGTGCCGACTCAAAGAACGCGTTAAGTACACCCTGTCATTTATCGATCTATGGCAGTAGTTACCAATAGTCAGAAAGTCCTAACAATGGTTAAAGACTTACCTCTCGTAGTGGCTGGGAGATATAGAGCCAGTCGCTCTACGTACATAGTTGTTTTAACAAGACATTCAATTTTTGAGTTGTTGATCAGATCGTAAATTAAGTAAAAAGGGTCAAAATCCTAGCTAACTCTGTAATCCTTCCAGTATTAAATTGTTCAAAATAAAAACACCAGACGCATGTAAAAACAAAAAAAAACAAAATAAATAATTTGGACAATCAATCACAACAGTGTCAGGGCATTAGTCATTAGGCGAAAGCCACACGAACGCTGTACTCATCTGTACATTCAAATAAACATGTGAAAAACAAATGACAGTCTGTGTGTTCGTTGATCGAACGCTGTTTAAACATGTCAGAAACATAGATATCTTCATTAAAACTGTGTGATCAATTTATTTATTTCTGTATTTCTTTATGTTACTGCAAAGTGTGATGGATTGGTTTTAATATATTAAAAAGTTTTTTAAACTTTTAATTTAATCATTTCATTTTGACTGGTCGTTTTTTTTACCAAACACAATTTTTTTATTGAAAGTATAGATAATTAACCACAAACGTTTGAGAGTAATCTACAAAAATATTGTGTAGAATCGAATAGAAAAGAATACTCGGCGCGGCAATTGTATCTTGTGTTTAAACCTCCAAGGGTTTTTATTAGGCTTCTTTTACTACTACGCAAAATGATACCAATCAACCACGTTGAAACGAAGAATAGAACAATAAAATTTTCATTTCAATCAAAGTTACATTTAGCTTTTTATTTAGTTAGCTGTTCAAGTGTTCATTTAGCAGACTTTGTACACCATCGTTTTTGGTATATTTATTTTTGTTCGCAATCCATGGCACAGTGGTCAAACATCATCCATCAACATTAACATTGAAAAAAAAAACAATGATCAGCTAGTGACAAAGTGATAGTGACATTACGTGACAAAATCAGAATTCGGTAAAAGCAATGGTAAAAGAATAATCAAAGCTTATACTGTGGTTTAAATGAATGCCTCTAATTACGAAACTAAATCACAGTTCTTACTTCTTTCAAATAAATAAAACAAGGTAGGTTTAATGAATTCCAAGACTATGATTGCCAAATATTAGGATGCGTAAACCTAAGATTTTAACGGGTGATTTTAGTTACGCATAAATAATACCCATACGTCTACTCGTTTGTCTATGATTGGACAAAGAAAAGATTTTTCGGAATTGGCCAGTTTCAAATACGAATAAACAACTTTGTGGAAAACTTTTACTAACATACTACGTTAATTCATGATATTATGTAAATTAATTTAAAAATTGGCGTCCATTTAAAATGTGTCGCTCACACACTACAGAAAATAAAAAATATAAAATTTAAGCTCCATGATTTATAACGAGTCTCGTATACTAATTTGTCTGGACAAAGTCGGAGCTAGTTCATAAAAAGTAGTATTTGTGAAGCTAAAAATGTTTCCACATCAAAACTGTATTCATTTCACTGTAACTTTCTACAATGCTGATTTTCCTGTAACGAGCTGCGACACGGTTAAAGTATTGTTTTATTTATTTGCAATTTCTAGTTCTGAAATTATCAGAAAATCCTTTTGACAGCAGCCTGTGGACCAACTTTACGCAGCGAGCGTACCAGCACACTGCGCGTGCAGTACAACAATGCTTTCAGGATACTGTTAGGGCTTCCACGGTTTTGTAGCGTTTCGACTATCTGCAGATGCAGCTTCATGTTAGCGTATCTCCACGCTTGTTTTGACACTGTGTTGATTTATTTTTTTATTGATTATTTTAATGTACTTGTGTTTTAGATGATTTTGATTTGAATTATGTGTATGTGTAATTTAATTTATATTGATTATTGTGATTGTCATTCCAATTTTTATATTTTGTATGGACTGTGTCTGAATTAAATAAATTATTATTATTATTATTAGAATAATTTTTAGGGTTCCGTATTTCAAAAGGCAAAAAAGAGAGCCATACAGGATCGCTTTGTTGTCCGTCCGTCTGTCGTATTATAAAATAAATAAATAAATATTCCACAACTTTTCACACAACGCCATTTAGTCCCAAGTTAAGCTTGAGAGCTTGTGTTATGGGTACTAAACAGCTGATAAACATACTTATATATTTCTAAATACATACATATAGATAAATTACACCTAGACACAGAACATATGATCGTGCTCATCACACAAACATTTGTGCTGCGTGGGAATCGCACCCACGACCTCGGCATAGCAGTCAGGGTCACTAACTACTAGACCAACAGGCCAGTCAAATGTACTCACAGTATGTTTTACCCACAGAAATTATTATCATTTCATTTGTAAACTACAAATAAATCCTGTTAGTTAAATTAAATTGAAAATATTCATCAAAAATTTCTACGAAATATTCCTTTCGTCATTAATTTTATTTTGTAATTTGTTCAGGTACGTATCGTTTCGTATCAAAATGCTGTTTTTTTAATCGTTTTGTATAATTGCTTTTCCCGGTACTATTGAATATTGGAGTTGATTAAAACTGTAAACGGCTCAGTTGGACAGGTAGTGAATCGTGATGAACTTACTGAATGATGTAAAGTGGACTGCGAATTGAGGATTGAAGTGAATGATATAATTATATTTCATTATTTTTTATTGTTTAAAACTTGCTTTTATCTTCCGTCAATGTGGTTTTGGATATGACAATTTAAGGCAATACACGGACCGCTTGAAGCAGTCAGGGGCGACAGCTTCAAGCTGCGACTGCACAGTGAACTGCAGAGTTCTATGGACGCATATACACGAACCGCTCGAGCAGTTGCAACTGATTCAGCCGGTCGACAGCACGGTGAATTTTCATCTTGCAGTCAAGCAGTCGCCAGACATACACTGACTGCTCGAGCTGTCGACTACTCTCGCGCAGTTACCCCCGCGCGCACTCTTCACTCCTTGGTTCCAAAAACAAGCGATTAAATACTCCATTATAATTTCGTGTTTCTAATATTGGGTGAACCCCCAATTTTCAGAGCAAAAGCAGCAGAAGTGCTTCCTCCTCAAAATCTATGATGATACTGATTTGAAATTGCCAACTGCTCGAGCAGTTAAACTAACTGCTCGAACAGTCCGTGTATCGCCGGCCTTAGAGGCCTTAGTGGCAGAGCTAGAGCCGCACGAGTCGATTGAAGGTTAATAATAGCTTGGTAGGCAATAACTATATAGCCTCTTTGTTGGTAGGCATATAAATATAGGTGACAATGCATTTTATACCAAGCATCGAAAATCACGTGAAGAAGCCTATTGTTGGACCTGGCTGTCATTTGATAGTTTTGAAATGGAGTATCGTTTACAGTATCATTAGACAGAAGTTAACAAAGGTTATTTTTAATGCACACTTTGTACCGAAAGTACAAAAAGCATGTTGCAATTAGGTACTATTATCGACATCGATCGACGCGATTTATTAAAATACATGTTCACTGTAACTGTCACACTAAGTTGTAACCATTTCAACATTGTATTTTAAGAAATGATGTGAATTTCATTTAGTTAGACTATTTAATTTTAGTTGAAAATTACAGTGTCAATTGATTGAAAATCTAAATGAAGCAGAGATGAACAATACGTAGAACGTTCTTCGTTTTACTTGTATTCTTCTAAATTTAAACTATACAAATTTGAATTGAAATTTATTTATTTATTTGTTAATTGTTTTCACTTATTTTTAAAATAAAATGTTTTGCATTCAAAATGAAAAAAGAGGTTCGTAGAAGCCTGCTTATATATCGAGTATATTCAGTCAATAACAAACATAGACATAGAGATTGGACTGAGCAATACTTAATTAGTCGTGATGGCCCAGAGGTTAAGGCGCCTACCTCTCATGCACGAGGTTGTGGTTCAAATCCGGGCAAGTACCAATGTGACTTTTTCAATTCATAATTACTTTCTAAGTTTATCTTAGACATCTTTGACATCGGTGAAGGAAAACATCGTGAGGAAACCTGGACTTATAGTTAATACAAGTTTGAAATCGCCAATCCGCCTTGAGCAAGCGTGGTGATCAATGCTCGTGCCTTCTCTGTATGAGAAGAGGCCTTTGCCCTGCAGTGGGAGAGTAACAGGCTGGTATTATTATTATATAGTACTGTCCATACCAATATAGTCACTGGGTTTGGAGGTCGGATAAGCAGCTGTTCCTCCATGTAAAACAATGGTAAACCCCAACACAGATGGGCAAAGGCTAGGCGGATGATGACGACAGTTGTGGCTGATAAGTAACCCGAAAATTTGAAAACTAGTCTTCAAACCATTCCTTTCCTGCTATGTTCACTCATTCTAGAAACAAATTATTCTCTTCAACACAAACTGCCTCTTCACAACAAAAAGATCGACTATTCAATCGCTTCTTCAACTTTAGTACGTAAGAAGTCGGTTCTAAGACAATGGGGCTGCAACAGTTTGTCGTTCACACAAGTCTATACGCTTGTAGACTCTTACTAGAGCACATAGCTTTTGTGTCAGCCATTTCAACCGTTCTTTTAGTACTTGTTGTTTCCTATGTGTTTGAGAAACTTGACAAGACGATTTCATTTTTAAAAGTTTTGCTGTTATGGTGCGTTTTTCCGCTAGATACTGTTCCACTACTAAATTAATAAATGTAACTTTAGCCTATGACTGAAAGGCCGTATGGAGAAAAACATAAATATAACATTGGCCTGTTTTTTTTCCAACAGTGTTGCGGTCCGCTCTCAGTCAAAAAACAGATGCAGCTGTAAATCAGTGTTTTACATGGCTGCTTATCTGCCTAACTGCTTGTCAGAATTTCGTACTTCTGACTACCCGAAAAGCGATCAAAGAAATATAAATGATAGCTGGGACCAACTGCTTAACTTGCTTTCAAAGGCATGGAGGGTCTTGGTATGAAATGAATGGTCACCTGTCTACGGACAGACCGAACTCACATAAGCGTAGCTTAATTGACTAGCCTTAAGGGGCCGTGCCTGAAATCGACTGATTTTGATCAACTGTAATCATTATTTGTGAGAAAGAGAAGAAGAATTAATACAATCCTATTTGTGATTTGAAAAGACGAGTTCTTTGCTTTGCATGTTGAGGAATTAAATTTTGGAACTAAATTACCTATTCACGGAAAATCACTAAAATTCACCCACATGTTTTCCCAAAAATGACGCGAGACTGACGTTTGATCATTTAGTTCCAAGAAACTACAATAGATTTTGAAAATTAAAAAATCTTACCAACACCAGTATATAGTCTACCTACTTGCACGTGAGGAAACCACTTTTTTAATTTTTATTACAACATACGGAAAAAAAAATTCAATGTCGTTACTTTCCGGAAATTTCAAAACTAATCAGTATTTTTTTTTTATTGTTTGAATCACTTTTAAGAAATTTTAAAAGTAGCATATTAATCTTCAGTTTGTTATATATTCGTACTATTATTTAACTTCTGTACTTTAACATGTGTACCAACATAGTAAACAAATATGTATACACAAAAATTCCGGAGATTTATTTCTCAACCGTCTTAATTTACTTAGAAACTCAAAATATGATATAAAATATTAAAACAGTTTAAGCGATCACTACGCTCGAACTTTACGCGTGTGTTCGTGAACCGTACACACAAATATTGCATCGCAATGATGTTACCTAAACTCCAGCGAGCGAATTTTATGCACGGCCCCTTAATCGTAAATATCACCATGGCACATTCATTTACATCTAGGCTATCACCAGGAATGCAACCTATTGAGTGACTTCAAATATAAATAATAAAAAATGCAACGCCTAAATAAAGGCGTAGTTAAAAATGAACGCAAACAAGGTGTCACCTAGTGTTAGTTTAAACGGGTATAAGTCACATTTGACCCAGTTACCGTCATGTTTACCTAACTATTAAGCATAAATCCTGCCAGTTAAAAGTTCAACAGTCACGCAATTTTGTAAACTGAAATTTAACTGAAAGCTAAAGTTTTCAAACTAAACAGCAGGTATCGGGAAATGTACAGGCGAAGTAATTGCAACTGAAAAACTAACTGGAATGAAACATATTATTGTTTCTTCCACGTCAGCAGTAACATCCACATTTTAATATATCTACTTCTCTATCAACCTCACAAACAATCTGATTAATTTATACAACCTATTATAAAACCTATTTTAAAAATGTAAGCATGGAGTTTCTTGCCTAATCTTTTCCATACGAAACTACCTTTTGGAAGGGGCAACTAGAATCATTTTCTTTTCTTTTATTAACTTCTAAGTCTGACGTTCAAAAGTGCCTTTTAACGGTCTAATTGAAATAAATGATTTGACTTTGACTACTAACTAGTTATGCCCCGTGGTTTGACTCGCTCCTAAGGGTTGTCACGTAATATTCAATAGAGCTTTAATGAAATGCATTTTTTCCAAATTCGAGTCGAGTTTCAGAAGTCATAATTTTCACTTAATCCAATACTTAACAGAATTTTCCTTAAAAAGTAAATAATCTACTACTTTCATTTACAATCTCGTGCCATGGGGCTAGATAGAAATCATGATTTTATACAGTTAAAAGCACGAACAAAAATGACAACAAATGACGAAAGACGAAAAATGTCAACATTCGGATTATGGACTGAACTTTCGGTGTTCGTATGTGCGACCATATTATTACAAAAAACTTTTATTAAGTAATTTGTATTTCTATGTGCATGTAAGTATATTCTAGTATTATACTCGTATAATGTTTTAATGTAGATAAATACAGCCGGAAATCATTTTTTCCATTCATCCGCATTGGCAACTGAGTTTCGGAGCCAGTTGTGAAAAAGGAATTTTTATTTTTTGTTGGCAACTAGCTGCGGCAGGAGAGTTTTTTTCCGCTTACCTCATGGTAATATTTACATTTTATTATATAAGGATATATACCTAAGTATGTATTCCTAATATAATATAAAAATATAAAAATCCTTTAACACAACTGGTTGCGAAACTCAGTTGCCAATAGGGCCAAAAGGTTTTTTTTTTGGAGATACAATTAAAATTCACCCAAACGAAGCCCCATAAATTCACTAGTCAACGTAAACAG
The DNA here is from genome assembly GCA_921972225.1 of Euplexia lucipara. Taxonomy (NCBI): domain Eukaryota; kingdom Metazoa; phylum Arthropoda; class Insecta; order Lepidoptera; family Noctuidae; genus Euplexia; species Euplexia lucipara. The sequence goes on from OV179161.1 coordinate 20,155,620, forward strand.
TGCTAACAACCAACACTCTCAAAACTATGCGCAACTCGACGATGAAAAGAATTAATTACCAGCGTGATGGCACATTGTCTACCAACCGTTTTGACCCACATACTCCCATCACTTCACACAATGGCCGCCACGCTCAGTAAACTTTCATAAATGATGCGAGAAAATTAGCAATTAACACGTTTACATGAAATTCCCACCAAAAAGATCATTTTAGTGAAATAGTTATTTGTGGATAACATTAAAATGTGGTATGGAACTTTATTTGAAATTGCTGTTTAATTAAGGAGTTAATGAACTGGTACCTCGGTTAAGCTATTTCAGTGGTTAAATCAACATGAAACGTAAAGTTCTAGTATTAGGTTACTTTTCTTAAACAGAATTAAATTAACAATCTTCTTAATTAGTTTTTTATGCTCTCTTTGTTAAACGCGTTAAAGTTTTCTTTGTCTAGGAAACATAGAAGTTTCCTTCTGGAGTGGGCGACCCCTTTCCGTCTGAATAGGAAAATACTATGAATTTTTGATAACAATGGGTAGCTTTTAGTTTTCTATGACAAAATTGCACACACAATACAGAAAAATGTCGTGTGGTATGTAGTTTTAAAACATACAACATTATTTTAAACCCTAGGAAATACATACTTCGGGTCGGCACATATCCGACGGAAGATGCGTCGCATATTATCGGTCGTGTGTCGCCAGAAAAGACAAATATAAATTAAAAAAACATTCAATAAATTATCACTAACGCATACTCAACCGATTATGCGTTAGTTTGTGCGTCCAGGTATAGCAGTGCTATTCTGGTCAAATCATCGCGTGTAAATGTAGGCGTAGTGAAGGCAAATTGGACAGTCATTCCATACTAATGCTAGGCATTGACAGTTCACTTCACTTAGGTTTCACGGCGTGACTTTTACTGAATCGGCCGGCATTGTCGCATACGCTCGGCGCATCTTCCCTCAGATATGTAACGACCATACTCTTGAATTTATTCGTGCTTTTTTCGCAGAAACCACAACACTTTTTAAATCTTTACAACAAAATCGGCCATGAAAATAATATAAAACTTTAATAACTTCCAATTCAGAAGAACTGTTATTAACTGGCTAGATAATTATGATTATGACGAATCAGAAAATCTTTTCGTCAGCGTCACATGACCTCTGTCGCATCTACACGCACTTTCACAACACACACACACACACACACACACACACACACACACACACACTCACATACTCACATACACCACTCACAGTCTTCCCAGAACGCAGTGAAATTTATTTTTATTTTTTTATATTATATTTTGTACTATTGTTCAAATTTATACTATTTTGTTATTTACTTATTTTTTGGTCTGCTGTATTTTTTTTTTTTTTTCAACATTTGTTTTGTAAGCTTAATATCTATTATGTACAATCTGATTGAGGTCTATCGCTCCTTTAAATATTCTGTGTAATTTGAGAGGTCTGGCTCTTGTGATACAGGAACTCCTAGTACAAGAGCCAGAGCCACACTGATGCTTGAGTTTTTGAAGTGAATTAAATAAATTATTATTATTATTAATCCTTTTACACGGGAAAAGGACATCGTTACACGTGTGAACACGATGAGTTCAGCACATGGTCCAGCAAGGCTATTAGCTCTCTTCACACTGCCGGTAACTAACTGGCGTCCAGTTGCACGCCAACAGATTAACACACCTAATTGTTCTATACATAAATGCATCTAAAAACTCAGTACGCATTCTAAATGAAGCTATTTGTTTACTTGGAAGTGAGAAGTTCATCACTCTATTTAACAATCAATATCATCAACTGAAATTAATAAATAAAATAAAAATAAAAACATATCAATTTTTTTTCGGTATCTTGAAAGAAGCTAAATTTTTGCACTCCACCTCAGAGTGGTTTCGATAAGGGCGCCACTGTGGATTTGGCGTTCTAGGCCATAGCCGACAGGGGGTTAGCCTGTAATCACACATGCGACTTTGAAATATGTGAATAAATATGTTCAGGGCCACATATTTCTTAGAGATTTTTAAATTGTTTCTATATACCAGACTTCATTCAACACGTTACCCTATCCCGCCTGCCAAACCTGCATCCTAACACCCAGATTTAACTCAATACACTCACACCTAAATATTAATATGCCAATCTAATAGGACTAAGTACTTCTTATATATGGATGATGGTTAAATTATCACCTCCTACTGCTACTATTTCAAACATTACTACCTATTTTAGTATTGTGTGGACTATAGAGACACGCAGCGTCACTTTTAAATGATGTAATTAGTATCTTTCAAAATCAATACATTTCAGTAAGGTAGTTAGGTTAGGTAGTTAGGTTCGCTATAAAATAGGTATGATGAGTTAGGTTAGGTTATATATATATATATTATGTATAGTTTATTATTAGTCATCGAAGGGCAACGCCCATAAATTAATACAATAATACACATAACATAAGTATTATGATATTGTTATTCAGAAGTCTAAACGGAAAATCTACGCCATGGACTCGTGGATATAACGTTTTTTTTTATAACTATTGGGGCATGAAATATAAACATTAGCCTATCGACCTCGATTGGGGCTGTGGGCATGCTCACACGGTGGACCCAATAATATTTTGAATGAAGGTATTGACTAATTTACTTTAAGGGAAAAAATTTAAATTGGTTTAATAGAAATGATGAATTGTTTCATAGTTCCTTTCAGTTTTAAACAAAAATACGTCCGAAAAATCGTAAAAAATAATAATTATAAAATTTTAATGTCCTAAATCATGTATGATGTATATACGATGTCTTTTCAACTTTATATAATCTGCTTCATTTACGTTTATACATTAAGTAATACACAGACACTACTTACAAGGACCTACTACACGCCTGGCTTTCTAAAGAACTAAAGAACATCACTTAAAATGTTCTTCTAGGGTGTCATCTACTTTACTTCTTATACGAGTACTAGCCGCCTCTTACTAACCCTCTGAAGATGATCAAACCATCAAGTTCCGAGTTGAGCTCACAATTACTGACAAAAATGCTATCACTGACTGATCTGGTCCCCTCTTACCTGTGTGGTCTTTCCTCAAAAGAGCATTTCAGACACTAATCTGTATGGTTCTTATATGACCAAGATATCAGAAATTTAATTCATTAAAGAGGAGACCGGTGTCCGCGCTGTCGCGCATTGTCTTTCTATCTCTTTCTATGTATATTGTGTCTCTAATTGATACGATTGAAAGGTTAAAACAGACTATTCGGTGGTTCTAACTGACTATTCTCACTTAGCTAAAGAATGACGAGTAAAAGTGTTTGTATGCGCCTATATACAGTTTATTTTTGTCATTTATGTATACGCTTCATACTTAATTTTTAGAAAGAATAAAAATACAAAATGTACATGCATAAAGCAAAAATTAAACAGATCAAGTTAACAAGAATCGGTTTTGCTTCTACCCTGGATAACTTCAATTTGAACAAAGAAAACATGTTATTTCACGAGAGCTACAACAATAAACTGAGATGTAGTTGATAGATAACACATGTAATTACAGATAACTAAACCGCCCATGTCACACTTTGTCCTAGGAGACTAATAAAAGGAAATGTGAGGTGCGATGCTAAATATAAGTTCCTGAATGTTACTACTAGATGGCGTAATTGAGGCATTCTAAGATATTTTACATGATCGAATGTTTTACTGTTCGAAAATACCTTTTGGAAAGGGCAATGAACTAAAAACATTCTTAACCCACGACCAATAAAAGGGAGTGTTCTAAGTTTGACGTGTGTATTTGTGTGTGTGTGTGTGTTATCGTAGCTCCAAAACAAAGATTTTGGTGCCGTGTTTATTTGTATTTTCTTTTATTTTTTAATTAAACCGTTTAGGCATGTATCCTTTTAATGGAGTCTTATTGATATTTAACTCTGCATTAAAAAACTGCTGAGTACCAACTACGTGTATGTAATGGGTCCATGATCGGGTTATGCACAGTACCTTTCAATCGTGTCAATCGGAGACATAATAGAAAGAAGACAATGACAGCGCGGACACCGGTGTCCCTGCTGGGGTTTAATGAATAAATTTCCTAGACCGCAAAAAAAGTTCGAATTAGGCAGTATTGCACAAAATTATTACGAAAAGTTCCCAAAAAAGCCACAAACATTTTTACGAGATCTATAGATATTGTACAGGCTTATGTGTACCTACTTTCTTATTTATTTGGTGCCGTCTCTGTTATACGTACGAGGTAGGGGCACCCGTTATATTACGACAAATGGCGTACTGATATTAGTCTAGTGTTCATCGGTACAACAATAGAATAAAAATAAAATTCAATGCAATCCAGTAGATTTTTTGTGAACCTCAGCAAATTGATGTAAAATAACTCAATAGACGTAATATTAATCGGTCTTGAGCCACGTGACAAGTTATTGCAATAAAAGTACAAATGCTTTAGGGAAAAGGTGTTCGTACGCAAAACTATTTATTCTATTGTAAAACAAATGTGTAATTCCTCTTAAGCTTTCTTTAGTTGATGGAGTATGGCTGAAACTTTGGTATCTTTTTTATATAATAATAGTGTGAGAGTTGCAAAAAAAGGAGTTAACCTAAAATTACGACCACATAAATGATAGTTGTAGAATTTATTTTTATTAAATTGCAGTGAGTTTAATCTTAATGCAGCCGGTTTATTCTGCCAATTCATCAATCTAATACTAACGTTAGAATTAGTATGCGATAATGATGATGAAGGTATGTTTTTTTTATGACACCTAAATTTTGAAAATAATAGGTACGGAACAGCACAGCAGTTGCAAAAAAAATATTACTGCGCGTCAACTGCTGTATTTGTAGCAACTTTTTGTAGTTTTAGATTTTTTAAATATTGTATTTGACGAGTCATAGATGAATAATATTTTATGTATTTAAAAAATACACAAAATGTACTGCAATAAATGTAACTATTAGTAAACGTGTGCGTTGGTGTGTTCTGTAGAAGTTTTAGGTTGTTTTTGACACATCATAATAAATATTAATTATTTGTGAATATGACAAAACATTCGTAATTTGATATTAAATTCCCAACGTGTAGGTACCTCCTTAATTAGTGGTTTATTAATTACAAATTGTATCGCTTCATTTTATGGTTTGTGGTATTGTGAATGGCCAAATTACATGACAATAATGTGGATGAGTGAGGATATTTCAAATGGTTATATTATTTGTGGATCAGTTTAATTTTTAGTTATAAATCTGTTGACTTTAATTACGTTAACATAAGTTCAAAAACCTGAAGCTCGTTATAATTACCATATTGACTAATTTCAATGTTAATTCACGATTTTGAAGATTACACATAATTTATTATCAATAGCCTTTTTATTTTTGACAGTCCTATCATAATAATGGATACCCACCAAAATTAAGATAGGTACGTATTACACAATCGTTACAATAGAGAAAATTTTGTGTACGTAGTAACTGAAGTAACACAAATCAGCTGTTACTATAAATCTGGCCAAAGCCAAGAAGTGCCATAAACGCGAAGAGCATTCTTGCTTAACTTTTGTAAGCTATGAGTAGCAGGAGTTTCCCACGAATTCCCACAGGAGCATAAAGAAATAGTACTCAACTTCTGACACAAAACCGCGGAGCAGCGGTATAATAAGATAACTTTACAGGCGCTCCAAATGTTGACTACCCCGTTTTACTCTGACAGATACTATACACTTACAAACATCAACTTAGCTATTATTCTACAAAAAACATTGCATTCTCTGCAAACATCGTCATTATAAGACCACGACACTCACGTAGGTAAGATTATTTTCTGTGTTTTGCATTATAACAACACTCAACTGAAATTCAAATTAAAGTAACGCACTTCACTTATGATTTATGAGGTATTCAAAAAAACTGAAGAATTTATTATATTAAACTATCTAGCCAATCTCAATAGTATAAAAAAAGTAAACAAAAATGACCTCTTTTCATACAGAGGAGCCAATCATCAGCATAAGGTCAAAAGTCACAAATAAGGTCTGTACCTTATTGGTGATATTTGTTCTTCAGTGAGGTCAGGTAGTCCTACTCGTGCTCAGTGGTTTCAGCCCGCCCCATGGGAAAAAACGCGAGTTTATGTATGCATGTATGTGAAAAGTGCAACAAAACGAACAAATGAATACGAGTGTGAGTGACTTTACAACCGAAATGTTATCTGTCACTGTCATTGTACGTCATCGTGGTCACCAACATGAACTGTCGAGTTAGTGTTACTAGCCGGTAATAACGCCGCTCAGAGCTTTCGAGCGCTTTAGCGTAAATGCATTTGTTTGCAACTCAAAAACTCATTGCATATAATATTAATTGCTGGAGTTCAGAGTTCTATATAGTGCCGGAAAATAAGTATAAAATTGTGTTCTCTATGATACGAAAACGTTGGAACAATTCCATCGTAACAAATAAATAATTCACTGTTTCATTCACACAAAGATTTAGATAATGTTTGTATTTTTTAATGATTGATTAATGTCGACCGTTTTGTCTGAATTAAACATTAGTTTTATCGGATTAATGCAACAATTAACTGTATTTCTGTTCCTAAATGAGTAAATTTTGTTTTGTGACTGCATTTTCTACTTCTAGATATGTTTATTGCACGTCTTAGCGGCCTTAAATTAAGGCAACACAGGCAAATGTAAAGAGATGTAACTTATGAATTTTAACATGTATTTTTGGTGTGGGTATGCTTTGTTGTTAGCCCATAAATAAAAAAAAACAAATAAAAAATTAATTATATCAGTCTATTACTGACCTAATGCATCCCCTGTATAGAAAAAAAACACGAACATTAATTACAACGCTTGTTCATTGTGGGTTAGCAATTTTAATTATGTAGTTAATAATTTAGTTCAAATTTTCCCACGATATTGTCCTTCACCGATATCAATAAGGTCTGCACGACTACCATGAGCATCATTAAAAAAAACGACCATTTATACAACAATTAAGCATTGCTCTATTACCAACATTCTCCATTTTACCGCGAAACTATTAACTGCTTATATAAACTAAACTGAAAACTAGCAGTCGTGGTTGGATTTAATTAAAAACATCCACTATTCAAAGTCTGGCATAGGCACGTATTTACAATGGAAAGCAAATAGTAGATCATTGTACAGAGTAGATTATTAATGCTGAGCATATTTGTCGTGTGGTAGTTCAATCAATGTGGGTTTAAACGTGGCTTAGGTTTGTAATCAGTACTTGAGCGGGGTAACCGCGGAGCGAGAGAGTAATTGGCGAGGCAGCTGATTACTGAGAGCCGTGTAAAGGCTTCGAGAAAAGTGTTTATTAGATGTAATATGTGGAAATAGGTTTTAGGGGTTCTAGACTTGGAATATTTCTTTCGTAAGCTATGATCAAGCGTCTCTTAAATATTTTAAGACAGTCAAAATAATAAATCATTTGTGAGTGTCTTTGTCACATAAGTGGGATATTGGCATTTTCTTAATAAAACAAAAGTAAGACTTGATTATTCAAGATCCACAGTGATGCTCTTGTCTGCTAAAGCTTGGATTCTAAAAGAGTGTGGCATACTCTCTCTTTTAGAATCCGAGCTCTTTGTCCCAAAAGCGGAAATATTGTAGGATTGGCAAACTAGATTCGCAATACTTAACTTTATACACTAAAAATTAAAATAAAATCTAAAAACTATCCAAAATATGGCGTCAAAAAACTCATCCGCAAACTAGATTGACTTTGAATGTTAAACTTAAATTGACGCACGTTTCATAATCAATTATTGTCATTGATAAATTAAAAAAATCAACGTTATATTTTACAGTTAACTGTCACATAGCTAACTTTCCGAAAGTTTCTTAGAATCACATTTCCACTCACTTCCAAATAAGGTCACTTAAATAATCTTTAAAAAGTCATCTTAGATATTTGACATAATTAAATAGATTTTTAAATAAGCCAAACATCAAACATCAAATCAAAAAACTGACAAATATAAACTACTTAGATCTTAAATAGCTTTTTAGATAATCACGTCATAAGAGTTGCGATGTCCTTCATATTGGTTGTCATAATATCTATAACGATACAATAGCTAGACAATATAATCGAGAAAAGGATCTAAAGGAATATGAGACTGGGCGCATGTATCCGAAAATAATAGGCAATAATATCTAGATGTCCTAGGAATACATAGTCTTTAAATAGTTTCATTGACAAAGTAAGAATACAATAATCTTAGGGTTCCTCAAATTTATGTTTACGTAATCACAAAGCGAAAATCGTAAACAGGATTCAACAAAGACGTTCTGCTGTAACTGGGAAGTTTGTGATTGGTATTACTTTACACCACTAATTTCATTCATCAAGTTACTGACAACTTGAAATGATTGACAAGTAGGTACTAAAAAGAAAGATATTCGTTGCTATGGAAAGACTGCTTGCTATGTTATAAGAAAAAACTAGAAGATTGAGGTGTATCATGATATTGTCTGCAGGAAAAGTTAAACAACTTTTAAAGCGGTAATAATCTAAGCCAAGCTAAGGCCTGGCCTGGCAATCGAGAGATCGTAAATCTGATTCCCACCCATTGCACTATTAAATGTAAACTCACACCAGATACAAGCTTAATATAACTCAGTTGGAGGAGTTCACGAACTAGTGAAGTTTAACCCACATTGCTAGGAGGTAGTATTTAAAAATAAAAACAAAAACTCTTAACGAGCAGTTTCTTAGAAATCAGCAAACAAACTTGTAAAAGTTTAACATTGAAAATGTCTTGGCTGTTTTAAAGGCACAGGACTATCGGTGCGCGATTACGTCTCGCACTTAGCCTGTTATTTTGTAAGCGTCTAATTTGATTGGGCTATATTTAAAAGGTTACTCGCAAATTCCATTGTCTATTTTAAGCACTCACAAAACTCTTTGAGGTTATTATAGTCGTTAATAAAAGAAGGTCAACATCTCAATTTTTAAATAAAATACTCTTAAATTAAAATGACTCAAACTTCTAGCCATAAGTCATTCGGTTTTTTTTTATTCAGCAGTAGAGGCTTCCAATTAGCAATGTAGTTTATCACCCGCCTAACCTTTTCCCGGCTATGTTGGGGTCGTCTTCAAGTTTAACCGGATTCAGCTGAATACCAGTGTTTTACATGGAACGACTGCCTGTCGGACCTCCGCAACCCAGTTACTGGGTAACACGATACCCCTTGGCTAAACTGGTGGTCTGATATTATGCTGAGTTGAAGCCCTTTTGGCATTACAATCTTCTGTGTATTTTATGGTTAAAGGTGTATTTTTTGCTTTAACCACTCGTATGCCGTAATTATAGAAATAATTAAAACGCAATTGTGTCTCGCGTGAATGTGTTTTTACTCTATAACTATCTTTCCTGGATATTAGAACCGTAATCGTACTTATTCATAATTATTATTGGGCCACGGAAACAGCAATTAAAAGAACAGCTAGACTCCACTCACATTCTTTGCACTCCTCTTGAGCTGCCTCCCAGCCTTCCACCAGGTGACCTGCGCCTCAGGCCTGGACCCCACAGCTCTGCACTCCACCTCGTAGTTCCGATCCGCCGACAGCTGGGCCCGTTTGTTGAGGATCTGGATGCTCAGTGGCCTTACTGTAACAAACTGGATTTAACTGGACTGGAGGGAATGAAGCGTGATAAAGTATTTTTAAGCTGTTTTCCTTTTTTTTTCAGACTACACCAAACACTGGCAAATCTGAGTAGTAATTACATGGAGAACTTTTCAATCCTGCTTTTTTATTAGCCCCCAATATAATATTTGAGAGGTGTAAAGGACATCGATGCATGTCCGAATACTATACATGATTCTGAACAAAAACATCGGTCTTCGTCAAAACCACGACTGCAAACAGTTTTAAGTAAGATGAACTTCATAAAACTTGGAATTTAGGAAACACCAACCAAAGTTTAAAACATGAAGCACAGAACAAATGCTATCCGGATGTGTGACGATGTCTCATGTAGCCTGCACAGATTGGGGTAGCGTGATGGGCTGGCCTCTGTCCATGAGACATGATTCAAACATCAGTAAGTTGCTCTCAAATTTTATTACAAAGCACTACCTAATTCTCAGATTTCACTCTATGCAGTCATTACAAACAAACGCAAATAAATATTCTATTTTTAACCCCCGACGCAAAAAGAGGGGTGTTATAAGTTTCACCGCTATGTGTGTGTGTCTGTATGTCTGTCTGTCTGTCTGTCTGTCTGTCTGTCTGTCTGTCTGTCTGTCTGTCTGTCTGTCTGTCTGTCTGTCTGTCTGTCTGTCTGTCTGTCTGTCTGTCTGTCTGTCTGTCTGTCTGTCTGTCTGTGACACCGTAGCGCCCAAACGGGTGAATGGATTTGGATGCAGTTTTTTTTATTTGAAAGCAGGGTTTCTTGCGATGGTTCTTAGACATAATTCATCAAAACCGGTTCAGCCGTTTCAAGGTTATCAGCTCTTTTGTGTTAGCTGCCTTGGCTATTTAAGACGTCTATAGGTATTAACTTTACTTAAAAACATATGTGTGGCTTAAAATTTCAAACACTCATGTGTGTAATATTAGTTAGCAATATTATGGTGTATTTGGTCTGATGCAGGATATTTAGCAGACTAATTCACTCTTGGGAAAATAACAGCAGATATGTCGTGTTTGGATTCATTTTAACTAGCATTTGATTCTGCACACAGTAAACTGATGTCAACAGGATGAGCTGATGCTGCAGCCAGGCTATCCAGCACACCAGTAGGTAGACTATTGACAAACTAATAGCAGATATGTCGTGTTTGGATTCATTTTAACCAGCATTTGATTCTGCACACAATGCCCTGATGGCAACAGGATGAGCTGATGCTGCAGCCAGGCTATCCAGCACACCAGTAGGTAGACTCTTGACAAAATAATAGCAGATATGTCGTGTTTGGATTCATTTTAACTAGCATTTGATTCTGCACACAGTAAACTGATGTCAACAGGATAAGCTGATGCTGCAGCCAGGCTATCCAGCACACCAGTAGGTAGACTATTGACAAAATAATAGCAGATATGTCGTGTTTGGATTCATTTTAACCAGCATTTGATTCTGCACACAATGCCCTGCTGGCAACAGGATGAGCTGATGCCGCAGCCAGGCTATCCAGCACACCAGTAGGTAGACTCTTGACAAAATAATAGCAAATATGTCGTGTTTGGATTTGTTTTAACCAGCATTTGATTCTGCACACAATAAACTGATGGCAACAGGATGAGCTGATGCTGCAGGCAGGCTATCCAGCACACTAGTAGGTAGACTCTTGACAAAATAATAACAGATAGGTATGTCGCGAACCCAAGTTTGTTTTAATTAGCATTTGACTCTACATACAATGCACTGAAAAAATCTCATAACTGTATACTCACTCAATAAAACAAAATTAAAGCGTTTAAAAATATAAAAATAAAAATTAAATTAAAAATTTAAAAAACCCCCACCGCAAAAAAGTAAAACATTTAAAAAGTTAAAAATAACACTTTAGCCATGAAATTTTACGTAACGTCGGGGTACCGTTTAAATAAGTACCTACACACGTACAAGTACTAGGAACATTCCTTACTTAAGCGGTACCCCGACGTGAAGTAAAATTTCATGGCTAAAGTGTTATTTTTAACTTTTTAAATGTTTAACTTTTTTGCGGTGGGGGTTTTTTAAATTTTTAATTTATTTTTTTATTCTATACAAAAAGCGAGTATTCGTTTCAGAACATGTAGAAGAAGCAATCAGAAACTGAATATATACCTCCGATTTGATGCCCATTAATATATTGGGTCACATAGAAATAACTGTCACAAAAATAATAAGCACGATTGAGGTTTTGTCGGATGCAATCAATAACGCTTGAGTTAATCACTAACAACCCAATAATAGTTGAGGTATATCGTGCCACGTCGACAAATATTTCTCGTTCATTTGACCCTGTCGTTATTAAGAGATATGACAAATAAAAATAACAGCCATATAAAAAAAAATATATATGCGTATTCTCCTTTTCTTAACAAAGAACATTAAAAAATCCAAGACAATTAAACCTGAAATTCATTTGGTTGTTAGCTATATCGTCATATTAATTCAACTAAAAGAATTTTACTACTGGACAATGGACATGAAAACGTTGCCTCGTTAACTGTGCAACGACATCATAATAATATAACAATTAATTTGGTATATAGCACTATCAAAAACTCTTCGCTTTATGGACTCAACATTATGCATTCCACAAATCATAACAGTGACATAACCCTGTTCTCCAGATTTTATTTATCTATCTATGGAAACTTTATGCATAAGTAAAAAGAACAGTAGCAAGAGGGAATGCTGTAATGCCTTAGGCATTGTCTACCAGTCTACCTTAGGTATGGGTTCAGTAACAGAACACGGTACGTGCAACAATGTAAAAAAAATACTTGGTAATAAAAACATGACGTGCTGGAATAAATATGCAGCTACACACATATCTACGTACTTATAATTAAAGAAATAATACAAGTGTTAAAATAAGAAAAAAAAGAATGCCAAGAGAGCCAAAGCGTTGATGCAGAAAAACTTAAATATAACAAATCAAGTCTGAGTTGTAACCGCCAATTTCTTATAAATGGGTTCACTAAAAAAGGTAGAACATAGATTCTAATCGCGCTAAGATTAAAAAATATTGAAAATGAGAAGCCAGACAGTCGGAGAAATGGGTTTGTCAAGTAGAGAAGTTGAGTTGCCTTAGCGTTGACGAAAAGGTTGCAGTTTTAAAAGTGATCGATGCACTTACGTAGATTGAAATCGAATCGCGTGCACTTTTTCAGAGGTCGGTTAAGTTTGTTAAAATATATCAAAATATTTGTCCTTCCTTAATCAAATTCATATTGCAAAGTTCCTAAATCAGGGTGTAAATAATACATTGTAACTCAGTCTTTACACGTATACATGTAAAATACAAGAAATTATTACAACTCCTTGTTTATATCATATCTGGCCGACTTGCTTACCAATGGTTTTTTTTATTTTTTTATTATTGTTATAACAGTTAACTGCTTATTGGTTTCACTTCGGAGGTCCTAGATTATCATTTTAAATTTAGAGTCATAGCCTTATGAATATAAGCCAGCATTGCACATGTAAGCGGGTACGCCTTTTATACCTGGAGGCTGTTATCTTTCAGTTTTGTAGTTGTTTTGCTTGAGTTAAGATTTCAATGTTAATATGAATTTACTTTTTTTTTTTCTTAATCTCGGTATATTGGAGTGTGCTAGCTAACACCTGACAATCATTCTGAAATGTAACATTTTACAATGTGTATAAACATTAGTGCTATTTATTGAGCATTTCATTGTATAGATTCTTTGTATACCTCGTTCTTCAAACGAATCAGACAGATGTGTTGCTGGGGAGTTTGTTCCGCCACTTCTTCTTCCCAGCAAAAACACTAGGAAGTGGCGAAGGGTGGGCCGTTTTTGGGGGACTGTCTTTATGTATTTTTTTGACGTTCAAAAAGTGCTGATTCTCAGCCTAGTTTGAATAAAGACTTTTGATTTGATTTTGATTTTATCATATTATTATTTTTAAGTAATATTCTGATAATCCCTTTCAAAGTATTGCTTCTATTCACTTCGCTTTACAGGTAGATTTCCAAGAAAATGGTTGAGATCAATTTCAATATTCCCATCGCAATATTATTTGCTCGATTCTAAAGCTTTGCTGTCTGTGTATCCCGTAATTGAAACCAACAGCGACTACTACCGGATTTACTCAATCGGAAGATCCAATTGAGTGCCTGCTTATAATAGACCCAAAAATGCCCACTTACCTTGGATCACGAAGATGGATACAAGGAAATGTATCATTTACAACACGTTAGAGTAGAATACTTTTGTTGTTATTACACACAACATCAAGTTTGTTTTTCCTCAAGGGTTTGGCGGAAGGGTACGTTATATTCAGTCCTTTGTAGAAGACGTCTATCTGACACCAACTGGGCCTAAATCCAGACTCCCAGGGGTTATGCTCAGTAGTATTGCTCGAGAACACTACAAAGAAGTAGTAGTATTAGTTTGCTATTATTTTGAAGTCATATTTGTTGTGTTACAATTTTATTTATATGGACGATAGTCAAATGAACAGAGACATTATTAAATATATATAAAGTTCCCAGTTACATTATTCCATTTTTAAGCTTCGATTAATATGTTGTTAAACCTTGGAGAATTGGTTGTAGATGATTTTCAAAGTACTTAAAAAACTACAGAGATTTGACAGCTAATCACTAGTTTATGGGGTCCTACCTAGTAATACCAAAATATGGCTTATATTAAGTTATCATATCCAGGTTGATACAGCTTAACAGCGTGGCACTTGAATAGAATTGGTGACCTTGCCTTATTGGCTCAGTCCGAAAAGTCTTGATAAGCTAAACCTTGAAAATCTCCAACAGACCCTAGTCAACTCACAATTTATGTCCAGGATCAGCAGCTTAGCCTCAGGAGCTGCAAGGTTGGTGTTGGATGCTTGGCAGACGAGCCTCGCGTTCAGATGCTGTCGGCCCACGTTGGGAAACGTCAGCGTGTTCACCGTCACGCCGTCAGGGCGCTGCTCGAAGGAGTCGTCTATCACGGTGTTCTCCAGGTACCAGGTGAGGCGGGGCCGAGGGTCACCTAGGATGAAAAACTTCATTAAAATTCACAGTTTATTGGGTGGAGGATGAATGAGGCGACTAAGAAAAGGTATTTGTAAGGTTGATGTGAGTGGAAATGCTGCGGGGGGGAGGGAACGAATTAATTGTTTTATTTTAAACTTATATTTATTAATATGTAATGTAATTTATTTACTCACTAACTGTTGAAACTTGTGTAACTTTTTGTTTTCTCGAAATAAGTTAATATAATTATAAATTTAATTGTGAATACACCCTAGAAAGGTTAAATAAATATTCCACAACTTTTCACACAATGCCATTTAGTCCCAAGTTAAGCTTGAGAGCTTGTGTTATATGGGTACTAAACAGCTGATAAATATACTAATATATTTCTTAATACATACATATTATAGATAAATTACACCCAGACACAGAACAAATTATCGTGCTCAGTACACAAACATTTGTCACGGTGGGAATCGATCCCACGACCTCCGGCATAGCAGTCAGGGTCACTAACTACTAGACCCATAAGCTAGTCTTGATGCTGGCAAAAAATCCCATAGGGTGACGAGACGTGAGTTTATGTATGTTTATGTTGTCACCATATGATAGCAGAGCCTGTTAAACTCGAAAAGACGACAGAGATATGAACCCGTTAGAAGACTCAACTGTTACAAATTGGGCACTTTCTTCTCTAATAAATCTTAAAGGTATTATTATCATCTCAAGCGACAATAGCCATTGGGCTCTCACGGCGAATGAGAGAAACACACATTGCTAGTAAAAACGTTTTTTTTTGCTAAATTCATAATTAGATCGCCCATTAATTTTTTAACAAAATTTTGTTATAACTGCCTTTAATCAATCTACAAGCAATACCTACCTTGCGAATCAAAAACACGTGAACTACCTAACCGTATTCGTCGTTATTGATGATGGTGCTTAACTGATAAATACATGCGCTTTACGCGCCCACAGGGTCCCACACCAAGGACATATATTTCAGCATCCTCAAGATTAGGAGGATCTTGAAATTGTGTTTTGTAAACGCTTCCACATTTTTTACGTGAAAGTGCAAAAGTTTTGTTATAAGTACCACCAAGTTTTGTGTCGATATAATACTAACTGATACAAAGATCGCAAGTGGTTGGAAGCGCTATTGCTGAGCTCGAGGTCGCGGGGCAATTTTCCGGGTCGGGCAAATGGTTGCTTAGTTTTTCCATGTGGTAATTCCCAGTAGCAGCTCGAAGCCTGGATTTGTGCCCGATTAGTGGCAAAAGGCTCGCCCCCTATTACATGGAACACAAACATAACTGACAAAATGTGGGGGTAATATAGGAACACCTCTGCTTAATGTTTCTGGGATAACAGGCGTAATATTATGTTACAAACAAATATCTCTCAAAGAACAAGAACAAAGTGTTATCATGGAACTAGCAGAAACATAGATCAGCCTATAATATTCACACTGCTGGGAGTCTGGGACACAGAAGTCTTCTCTGTGAGAAGGAGCGGGTTGTAATCTAATCTACCAATCTATCTCTAAGGTTGTCTGTAAGAGATCGCTTTTAGCGATAAGGCCGCCCATTGTAACACCCTATGCGTACCCCTTAAAGTTATAATTAGTAAGTTTTATGAAGTACAATAAAGAGTAATCTATTCTATTCTATTTTATTCTATTCTATTCTATTCTACCATAGATATAGGTACGAGCCCGGTGTGGATTGGTACAGACGCCAGCACATCAAGTTACCCCAATGTGTCAAATTTTCCCAATTGAATATGAACCTTATTCTGTTCGGCATAAAGTTGAAAAACGATCAAAGAAATTTGACACATTGGGGTAACTTGACGTGCTGGCGTCTGTACCTAGATGTCACATGTTTTAGAATGTTTGGTTCTAAAACAAGTCCTGTTTACTCACGGTTGTCTCTTTGACCATTTTTAAAAGTAAAGTAAAACGTCTGTTTGGGTTTGAACCTACGATTTAAACTGGGCTATTACTGCCTTTTATGGTACTTTACTAAGTGTCATTTAAACCAGACGCCGTGAAGTATGGGTATACTTATCTCGTTAAATCAGGTATTCACTTTTGTTTCACACACACGGCTAGACCGATTCTAATGAAATTTTGTGAGTATATTCAGTAAGTCAGAGAATAAGTCGTAAACTATAAAAGGCGGTATGAAGTTGAAAACGAAGCTCTGGAAATAACACCCTATTTACAAACAAACCGATTTTACCTGTTTATAAAGTTCAATATAGATTGATGTAACTCAATTTATT
This sequence comes from Euplexia lucipara, assembly GCA_921972225.1. NCBI lineage: Eukaryota > Metazoa > Arthropoda > Insecta > Lepidoptera > Noctuidae > Euplexia > Euplexia lucipara. The sequence continues at coordinate 20,172,630 of OV179161.1, forward strand.
TTACTGTTAATTTTAGGAACCTAATACTGAGAAATCTTATTACTTGCGCACATAAATAAACATATTTGATTGGATTTTGATTTTGACTTAACACGTGTCTGAAATTAGATTTAATGTTTTCGTATTGATTCAAACGATAAGTTATTTCTGTCCTGAAAACAAATTACGATTAACTCAAATGTCAGGGTAAATAAAAAAAAACTCAGAAACAAATGATGGATCAAAACATTTCGCCCTTAATAAGAAAGCTACTAAAGAGATTTAGAGAAGGCATCAAAAGTTCTCAGGAGTGACAAAAAAAAAAGATAAAAATATTTTGACATTGCGAACGACGTCGCGTCGGACTGTTTGACACTCTTATCTCTGTCAGACCTCTAGAGGCATCATCTCTCCAAGGATTTAAGAATTTTATTAATAAAGATCTCTTTCATTCAATTTTGGGATTTTTATTAACAATTTGGACTGAAAATGCTACCTACCTAAAAAAATCCTTTTAGACATCGGTTCAAAATCAAAAGCACCACACAGTTAAAGAAAAGCGAAATGTGCATGGCGCCAAAGGTATACAATAAGTTACCCAAAATTGTTAAAGAACGACCATTTAGAATATTCAAAAAACGACTAACCGACTTATTGTTACAAAAATGTCATTATTCTATATCCTATTTTGAATGATTATTAAATTTATGATGCTAGTATTTACATATTTTTCTGCGCTGGTAAGCTGTAATGTTTTAAGTATGTACCTGTGTCTACTCATAAATGTTTGTATGCCGAAAGGCAGAATGTATCTACCCCAATGTGTCAAATTTCTTTTTATAAGTTTTCAACTTTATTCTTAACACAATAAGGTTTTTGTTTAATTGGGAAAATTTGTCAATTTGGGGTAGGTTAATGTGCTGGCGTGTGCGTGGCGTGTACAAGAACTTGTTAACATCATTTATTGTTACCTTTTAATTGATTGTTAATTACTATTATAATTAATTGATGTGTGTAATGGGCGAATTTAAAATCAAATTTTGCTATCTAGCGTCCTACTCCTCTTACATTTGTACGCCGTTCAGTCAAAACATGACTGACATAAGTATAATAATTTGATATAACATCCTGCATGCCATGTGTGTGTATACTCATGTTTTGGACAGATAAATTATCTTTTATCTTTTATCTTTTATCATCTTATTGTTAAACCTACATTCTATACAAATTAAAACTTCTTGTGTTTATTCTATTCTATTGGTTGTGTAGGGTTCAATACCTATCACAATATTTTTGTTTATTTATTTACATATTTAATGAACACAACAGTCTCCGCGCATGCGAACTCCTTGTTTAAGCAAGGAGACGCGTGGACGGCCCGTCACTTGACATACGATTAAGAAGACTTGTCAAAGCGACACAGAAAATTAGCTTCTCAATATAGGTATTCACTTTTCTCAATTTACTCACGTAAACATATCAATCACGTTTACTAAACTGGTGGACCCCGACGTGATTGATATGTTACTAGACAATTACTAAGTAACAATCTAATAACCATCAACATACCGGGACAAATCATCGCAGGTTTAACAGCATCTCAAACTATCTACACCCTATGATCTTCTTGTCGTGTGGACGGTGAATAACCTGGGGCTCGAGTCTGCTATGGCAATCGTCTCTCAATGATCGGTAATTGATCGAATATTTGACAACTTTGACAGTTTTTGTATGGGAAATGTGTCATAAGTTTCACGTTATACGTCAAAAATCGATCATTGACCGGTCTTTGAGACACGATTGTAATAGTAGACTCGACCCCCTGGTGTCACAGTTTTAATGCCGTGGGCCTCTGACGTAGCATCACATGCCATCGAGAAATATTTCTCAGGCATGCCGGTTTCCTCACGATGTTTTCCTTCACCGTTATTAAAGCAAGTGATAATTATACAATACGCACATGAATCCGAAAAGTCAGAGGTGCGTGTCTTGAGTACGAACCTCGACCTTTGTTCTCATATTATTACATTCGCAAAATATTATATTCGCAAAATATTATATTCTCGAATTATTATATTATCAAAATATTACACAAAGAACAATCACAGCAAAAAATGTTTTTAATTTGAGGGAAACAATAATAAATATTTGACATCATCACATACGTTATTTATCACATATATTTGTCTCGGATGGGAATCTAACCTACAACCCCTTTTTTTAAGGTTTACCTACCTTCTGTAAAATAAATCTAACTAATGATTTTATATCACCCAGTAGTAGGTAATCCTGAAGATATGCATTAATATAATAGGTCTTTACCTATGAAATTGCCGTTTTGTATGAAAAAAATTAAACGATTTTTTTTTCATGTATTTGTTATTTGTATTAATCGAAGTAATCACCCATGCAATCAATGCATCTTTGCTAACGCAGTGGCTGTTTATTGATGCCCTTCTTAAAGAAATCAGCTGGACGGGAGGCAACAGATTCTTCAAAGGCATTTTGTACCGCCTCTCGGGTATTGAATATTTTTCCCGCCAAGAAGTTATCCAAATTCTGGAAAAAGTAGTAGTTTGTAGGCGCAAGGTCTGGTGAGTAGGGCGGATGACGGAGAGCTTCCAACCCCAGTTTTTGCAACTTGGAGACCGTCTGCTGTGCAGTATGAGGTCGCGCGTTGTCGTGCAGGAGCAGCGGAGACGAGCGATGACCAATGCTGGTTGGAGATGTGCCAGCTTCTCCTTCATTGTATTCAGTTCTTCACAGTACACGTCTGCAGTAATGCTCACCCCGTTTGGTAAGAAGCTGTGATGAATCACACCGGCGCTAGACCACCAAACAGTGACCATCACTTTTCTAGGGGTAAGTTTTCGTTTAGGGCATTGTTTAGGTGCTGAACCAGGATCCAACCAACTTGCTGAGCGCTTGTGGTTATCAAACAGAATCCATTTTTCATCGCAGGTATCAATGCGGTTCAAAATTCCTTCATTTGTGCGTCTGTTGAGCAGTGCAAGGAACGTCTCGACGCGTAGGTACTTCGCGCTGGCGATCATTGAGTTCGTGGGGCACCCATTTGTCAAGCTTTTTTAACTTGCCAATTTTACGCAAATGGACCAATATTGTTTTGACGCTAACGTCGAAAGCTGCTGCTAATTCAGCCGTAGATTGTGTATCATCAGCTTCCACAGTCGCCTTTAATTCGTCATTGTCGACCAAAGTCTTCGGACGACCGCGAGGTTCTTTTTTCAGGTCGAAATTTCCAGAACGCAAGCGAGCAAACCAATAACAGGTGGTGCGTTGGTTTGTAGTGTTAGCTCCGTAAACGTCGATGATGTTGCGTGCCGCTTGTGCCGCGTTGCTGCCACGACGGTACTCTTATTCCATAATTACTCGAATTTTTAACGTATCCATGATGACGAAAAAGATGAAAATGTAACACTAATCAATAAACAAATGACCACTTTTGGAAATATAAAACCATGTTTTTAAAATAAAATTAATTTGAAAATAGAATTCTTAGCCAAACAAAAATTATTTTGATTTGAAATGGCCAGTACTGCAGAACGGCAATTTCATAGGTAAAGACCTAATAATATTACCTATCTTTTTTTCACTGTGTTTGACTGTACTTCTAATATTTTGAGCATATAATAATTCGAGAATATAATATGTTGCGAATATAATATTTTGCGAATGTAATAATATGAGAACAAAGGCTCGAGACCTATGATTTGGCAATCCGCCGGTCACCCCTAGGCTATTACTGCTTCTACAACCTTTATGGAACACATTGAACACATTGTCATTCTCAGGAAAATAGGTAATCGGTCACTTCTTCAGATGTTTTAAACCCCAGAGTGAGTATTAACCTAAATTGATCAACACGAACTACTTCCACACCGCATACATATTTCCCAAGCCTCACATCGTTCTTACGGACATGCTCTCGGAACGCCAGCCAAGCAATACATAACAACATACCACGAATATTTTATAAGCAGCTTCTATTTATCAGATAGCGGGATGCATAATGCCAACACATCAACGCGCCATGATTATCTGGCAGATACACAAATATGCTATACTAGGGGTGGATTAGATTTTTTCCCCAACCAAACAGTAAAATGATTAGTTGACCTACTTCTGAAAATTGAGGAAAAATGTATGAACTAATGTTTTTCTTGGGAAAATAAACCTTTGGAAATGTCATGGTGGGTCAGTTTGTGGGGCACACTTCTTAAGGCATGTGGATTCAAAACAGCTCCGTTTTTTATTCATATATTTATTTTATATCTTCTTTAGGCACATAAGTAGACTACAGTCAAACTACCTACTGTAACCTCCACACAGTATCTAGCAAAAAATGGCGTGTTATCGCCAGCACACAAAACAAGATAGTGATTTGATGTAAATTCTATTTTATGAAATAATATTTTGAATTTAATAGTGTCGTACATTATTTTTTACTCTCTATTTCCAGATCGAAATTCTAAAACTAAATGTATCTTCCTACTATCCCCGGCCTTTATTCCAATTAATTTAGAGTCGGCGTACTTGTGTCGTCTTCTTCTTCCATTCATCTCTATTTGTCGTCACCTCAAAAGCTCTAATTATTAATATTACATCTAGCTATAATTACCATTTTTGGCAATTTAATTGTTTTTTTTTAAATTCCGTAACGTTATGTATCTCAAACACAATAAAGTAGGTGAACCATATGAAATTGTAGTACCTATCGTCATCAAAAATATGAATACATTAATTTACATTCAGGCACAAATTGCCAAAACCACACAATCAACAACAATAAAAGGAATCTAAAAAAATAAACAAAAACACTTCAAAATAACGAGGTCGGTACAGTGGAACCAATCAGATGCATCGTAGTGGAAAACATGGATGTTATTGGTATCTTTCAACAAATCGTTTCAACAATCCAACTAGCTCTGATATTATTTTGTACAGCCTCGTATGTAGAGCTCTGTATCGCCTGTATCCATTCCAAAATCACAAATGAAAATAGATTTTCTTATATGCACGCTCGCTACAATACCAGTCAGTTACTGTCCTACTGCATGGTAAATACCCCTTCTCATGCAGAGAAGGCACGAGCATTGAACACCATGATTGTTCAAGGCAGATGTGGTTTTAGACTTACCGATATTACGATGCTTTCCTTCACCAATATCAATGATGTCTAAGATAAACTTAAAAAGTACATATGAATGGTAAAAGTTATATTGGTACTTGCCCGTATTTGAACCACAGCCTTGTGCATGAGAAGTAGGCGTGTTAATCTCTGGGCCATCACGACATTACGCTCGTTCAATGATTTAAAATAAGGTGATACTACAACTTGGGATATTGTAGGACACAGACACCTTTTCAGCCTAAGTGTACACCGTATAGGCTGGATACTTACAATGCAAAGAACGAAACTCGGCCGCCGAAGCTTTGATTCATAAAACGGCCCGGCTGTTATTATGTCAAAACAAATCTCTTTCAAACGCCAGCTCTAATAAGTAAGGAGTTTCTTGCCCATACTTCTCTATACGAAACTATCATTGGATGGGGCAACTAGAATAAAATTTTGTATTTAGATATATCTGTACTTAAATAGGTTTTCACAAACACTTTTCACGTCATGTTTTTTAACAAGTAGAGGAGATCGGAGTTTCGCTATTATGACACTCGGAGAAGAAACACCGAAAGAAACTCAGAGGTCATAGATTATTTTAAAGTTCAGACATTATCTTGGTCAAATCATGTAAGAACCATGCAGATTATCATAGCATCTTAGATGGGTTTTTGAGGAAAGAACCACACAGATATGAGGGGACCAGATCAGTCAGTGCAAGCATTTGTCAGTAATCGTGAGCTCAACTCGAAACTTGAGGAGCTCCACATGCTGATAATATTTCTACTTTCGAATGGTCTAATTGAAATAAATTATTTGACTATACCTTTCTTACAAAACTACTCCAAACGTAGATAAATTTTCCGTGACGGAGATAAATTAATATTTATTATTGTAAGTATCAATGGCTCGTTATTAGTTCCCTTTTTTCAGCTTTGTGTGTACTCCCAAATGACATAAGATTTATACTTAACAAGGGGTATCTCAGAGCCTCAGTTGTTTCTTCATATTATTGTAGTTTCCAATAATTTGACTTCTTAATTGTTCCCAATGATGTCACAATTTTATTCACGATTGCAAAGTCAATTATTAACATTTGCACCCCAGGAACATTTAATATGGTATGTTATTTTTGCTTTGAATGTTATCAATCTTAATCAAACCAATATTCAATATTATATTTAGTTTATAAGCTAAGTAATAACTACGAACTAATCCATAGGTAAGCCTTTCATGTTCAAGAATTTGATTAATTACATTTGATTAGATTACCAGAATAAGATTAGAATTCGATGAATAAGAAATTCAGGATCATCGTGGCGTTTAAGAAAATTGATATTTTTATACCTACATTAGCTGAGCTTTGAAGGCAATTGTTACATTCAATTTAAACGTGTTTTAATATTAAAAGTGCGACTCGTGTACTAAAAATTCTTATACTGAATTCTATAGTGAAAAAAACAATAACTTAAATGTGTGTTAGTTACTGTGTGTGTCTGTCTGTGGTAATGAACCTCCTTACAAATGAACTGATTTTGAAACGGGTTTTTCGTTTGATAAAAAATAATAAAATTGGATATATTAGATTCTTTCATAAAGTGAATTTAAGTCATTTAAAGGTATTGAACTTTCTGCTTCATTAAAATTGTAACATTATGTGGATTCAATCCAACAGTCGTGTTGAGATCAATTTTCGAACTTAGTCTTTGAAGTAGCCCATTGTGCGTAAACTTGCACTACTATTCAATTTACTTAACGGTAACCTGTAGTCTACTGAATGCTGCAGCATGAGCTCAAAGTTTCCAAATTTTTGAAATACTTATCACCGAGGTAACAGTACAAATTTCAAATCAATTGGAACTGTGCAAGTGTGCATATTCAGTAGACCATGTTGTCATGTAGAAAATGAGGTCTTGGAAACCTCGACTAAATATTGATTATGTTAGTTACCGCATCAAAATCGGTTCATTTGTTTGGGAGTTACGATGCCAAAGACATTCAATACTTACTACTTATACGAGTAAACGGGACATCACAAACAAAATTTTCACCCGATTCTTGTGTCCTAGATTTTGTATGTTCCGCTGCCGATCCAATATTGCTATATAAGGTATTCTAGATGGCGTTAATGAGACATGGAAACAGAGTTTTTCTAAGACGTTTCCTCGCAAGTCATCCTTTCAGTATTTTAAATCTCTTTGCTTACCTCTTTTTGCGTCAAACCAGTAACAATTCCAATTTAAATCGTTGCTCACAACTAGTGTTTAATATTGTCTTCACGCTTCGTGCATTAAAAACTAAGTTTATACAACAAATTGCTACACAAGTGGCGAGTACTAATTTCCGTGCTGCACAGAATAGTAAAAAATAAAAGCAAAATACTTACGCGCAGTAAATGCTGAAAATTCAAGCCACAAAAACTCTGTGAATACACTAGGTATTATATAAGCTCTTTGTTACAAAGTCAAGATAAAACAGTGTTTTTAGAGAAATATCTTAAATAGACTTGAAATCTCTCTTTAGATCTTGGACTGTAAAAACCCACTTGATTAAATTGTTTTTATAAATAGCACTGCATCTCATCATCTGTCCGGCCAACTTCTCTATCTTGAGGACACCTTTTAGTCTAATCGGGTGCAGCTGAACATCAGTATTTTACACGACGTGATTGTAGTAAATTGGTTAAGGAGGTCAGATAGGCATCTGACCTCCTTAACCAATTTACTGGGAAAACCCGACTAGATTTCTTGACTAAATTGGTCATTCGGGCTTGTAACTACTATTAACTGCCGTCAAAGGTCTACGAATGGCAGCTTGGACCAATGACTTAACGTGCTTTTGGAGATTTTGAGGATATTTGATACTATGTAATAGATGGTAAACTAAACACAGAACGTTTTCGGTGTTGCTGAACCCTGAAGATCGATCTATATTGATTTTAATTTAGATACAAGGTTTTATATTCAGTCTGATTCACGTTCAAATTCCGGCATTGACGATGCCTAGCTGGACCCAACGCATTTAAACTCAACCGCACTAAACACTTAAATCTTTTTAATTTAATTTAACCGTAATCTAGTAAAAATATAGTGTAAAACAGATAAGAGCGCAAGGTATACTAGTGTAATTTAATACGACGTATTCCATTTACCCGATCAATACAATTACTATTATGTACACACCTAAAAATAAACAAACAAAAGAACAGTAAAACAATTATAGGGTGTCATAAAACTCATCCACATCGCTGTCAACGGCAAAAAAAACCAGAAGACCGGCCGCATTGCCACGTTGTGTGGCAATGCTGATTCTCTGACCGAAATAAAGGCCCCCTGGTCACGTGAAGAGTTGACCAACCGTTTGGTGATGTCCCGGAAAACTAAATGGGCACTCGGACCCCAAGGCCCGAGTGTTTCAAGTGTTTCATCCCGAAAAACCTAGTTCAAAATATCACTTTTACACGTCTAAACACCACGACGTGACCAATCTACTTCGTTTCACAGTGAAGGAACAACAGGGTTTTTAGCTATTTTTTATTGCCACTAACTAGCTGGTATCTAGTTGCACACACTAGGTTATCACGATGAACTGTCAACGGATACGCAATAATATAGCCTTGCAGGTATGCCTCACCTCCAAAGCACTCGCATGCAAGTTCCAGGGTGTCTCCCTCATTGTAAGGCTCCAGCAGACGGGTGTGGCTTCTGGTCTTGGCATCCATAATGGTCGGCCGATTCGGTGGGGCTGAGGACAAAATTCAATACTCAATACTCAATACTTTTATTGCATTCTACATGTATTCTTAGGTGGTAGACTTAAAATTAGATCATAACATAGACCCTGTCAAGCACAGCAAAATAAGTGAGTTGAGGAGAGAGGAAGCTTATTTTAGATAATATTTTATTAAATGATAATAATGTAAATATTTTATTAATGACGTGTTAACTGGAGTGACAGGGAAACATCATCTTAATATCCTATACCTAAATAAGACATGCGTTATCACTGGCAAAACTTCCTTAAAAACTGTCTTTTTAGGTAATAATAATAATAATAATAATTTATTTAAATAGTCGGACAACAAAGATCCACAATGTTAGTAACGTACCTTATGTCTAGTGTTAGTACACAAATAAAATAAAAACAAAATGAAAATAAAGTAATATTGAGCCACTATGTAAAGAAGATGACCAAGTAAGTTACTCAGTCATCTTCTCCACAAAATGCCTCAAAAAAAAAATGAACGAATTTCTACTGTAAGGACGTGACGAGGCAATTTATTCGAAACCACAAGGCCAATTTCTGTGATTAAAAAAATCTTTTTTGCAAAAAATAAAAACCGACTTAAAAAAAACACTAACCAGTGTAAAATAACTCTAAATTAGGAAGTCGGTGGCTCATCATGAATAAGACAATACCACCAAAGCCACAGACTTCCTAATTTAGAGTTATTTTACACTGGTTAGTGTTTTTTTTAAGTCGGTTTTTATTTTTTGCAAAAAAGATTTTTATTTTTCCATTTTTAGTTGTTCCCATACAAATATTTGCCATGAATTTATTTTTATATTGTTATTTGTTAACAATACATATGTCATAGTAATAGGGTTATCCACTTATCCCTAATAAATTAAACGTAACATACCTAACTGTCGAAATCTAGGTATGTTGTACACATCTGCGTACCCCTCAGAGCATACAGGCGTGATGATACGTCATGATGTTGTATAAACAATAAATATCCAAGCGATTCCAGCAATCACGACAGATTTGCCGTCTATTTTTGAAGAGTTCCCTTGTATATCTCCGAAGATCAGCACCAGATCTTCACCAAATTAAAATGGGACCACCTCGGGAGTATACTCTTTCAAATAAAAAAATAATTTTGAAAATCGGTCCACAAATGAGGGAGAAATCGGGTAACAAACACAAAAAAAAAAAAACATACCGTCGAATTGAGAACCTCCTCCTTTTTTTGAAGTCGGTTAAAAACTTGAAAGATCTAGTCGCAATCTCACGTCAGCGACAATCAACGTCGAAAAGTTGAAGTTCTTGAAAAAAGAAGAGTTGCGCTTTAGATCTAAGACTGCATGACTCTGACTCGTTGTTCAAGTGGTCGCGTTGGATGGTTCAGTAGCAGCCAACAGTCTTCTGTGTGGATGAATGTAGGCCTGCCCCTAAACATGGAACTTTACATAACTGACAAAATACGCGTGTATCTAGTAAAGAGCAAATGGTAAAATACATAACATAACATCACGCTTGTTATTCCTGAAGGGTTAGGGAGATGTGTACCTAGGTTCACCCACAACAGTTCGCCAGTTATGATCAAGTACCAAGTCACATCCAGCCATCGGACTGATACTAAGAACTTCCAGATGAAAAACTCAATAACGCTTTGCCCGACCTGGAGATTGAATCCGGGTCTTCATGCTCAGCAGTCGCGCTTTCGACAACTAGAACAATGGTAAATATGTTTGGTATAAGTACCAGTCAGTCACGTACATAAAGTGAAAAAGACAAGCAAACTAACTCGATTGCAACTCACTTAATTTCTCTCTCAACACTTTCATTTAATTCGATAGACATAACACTGGTACCACAGTCTGCTACGTAGATTTTCTTGAGCAGATAGTAAGTTATCGATCAATAACTCAACACATTGCTATTCGTTGTGGCACGCAGTGTGGACGTAAATCAAACGGCTCCGTATTAATATCGCTTCGGGAATAACATAGTTACACCGCGTGGTCTTAAAGACGAACTCACCATTCTAGATGGTGATGGGTATTCATGCAACATAGTCGTACAAAAAAGCCAATATCCAAAAATTTGGATACCAGCGAAAATTGCCCCGTGCTATTTGCAGTTCAATCCGTGTAAACTTTATTTTCGAAAAGCCTTTACCTCACCAAACGTTGCCAGTTCAATTTCTACACAGAAAAATTCCTAGCGCGAGACAATGTTTTTCAAACGAAGCTATGTTTACAAACACAAACTTCACTTTTAAAAATAGCTGATACTTTTCTTTAACAAACAATATGAAACCGCCGTTGTAAGGTATTTTTTTCCTAAAATAGAAGCATCACTTTTTTCAAATATCTGAAATAAAAAAAACTTACTCTGTATTCAATACCTACAGGTTATTTACTATGGACCCAGGAAACAGTTTTCAATTTCATTAATCTAAATCAAAACCTCTATTTAGAAATGTGTTTTATATACACGAAATTAAACATTGTACGTTTACTTCAGCTTTGAATTAAATAGCAAATGAGGGAGTATTTCAGCAAAACTAACATTGTCGTAACGCCACAAGGCACACACGTTTTAAAACAAATAGCATTCGTATATTGCATTACACCAATAGTTAATTTAAATGAGAATCTGAAATGTGAATGTTATCCAAGTTTGTATCTCAATCGCACTGGCTGAATGAATTTGAATAAAATTAAAAGAGAAATCACCTACTGATTGTCATGGTATAAGCCAGCCATACGTTATTAACGTTTCGGGAACACATTCATTGTGCATACAGCTAAGAAGAAGAGTGATTCCCTGATGGAGTCGGTGTTTCCTAATAGCTACAACCCAGGGGGACTTTTTAAGGTCAAGAGTGAACAGGATGCTTCGCTTAGAAGCATCCTGGAAGGTTGCAGGTGTGCTCCATCGTCGATCACATTATCGCTTACCATCAGGTGAGATAGTTATCAAACGCGTGCCCATCACTAATAATAGAAATAAGAATAAGCATTGCATGTACACATTGTGCACGGCAAGGTTTGGCATGCGATGCGAAAGAAGCAGGAACATATTGTTTGGAAAGTTTAAAGTATAAACGTGGAAGCTTACAAGAGTAGAGAAGGACAAAAGAAACTATGGATGGAAAGTGTGTAATATGTAAGTGTTAGAACAGAAGTTACTTTTGAGATGGCGGCAAAAAGATTTAGGAACCAAGAAAGATGTACTTCACCTATCTATGTATATCAATACTAATAATAGAAAAAAAAATGTATTTTTGGATGTAACGAATAAAATTAAAAACTAGTGGACTGATTTGAAAAATAATTTTAACGTTCGTAAGCTATACTATTCCCAGGTGACATAGACTACTTTTTATCCTTGTATTCTTACGAAAACAGGAACTACACCTATGTAATCGCTAGTCGCAAATAAATTTAAATTAAAGTAGAAAGATTATATCCTGAACTATTATTCCTAAAAAACGGTATTTACTGAGAATTTGCTATGTTCACCACGTGTAGGTAATTTGAATTCGGATCTAGGACGTGACCAGTGTCTAACTTTGTCATTCAACCGTACTAACCGGCTGAATAGAAATGAAATGAAAAGAGATTTAATAATAACGGCCTGATATCAGTCTCGTTCTGTCAAGAGTCGGTGTTTATTATATATGTTGGCTATTTATAACTTCGTTACTTTGTTACTTTTCAAAGAATTCATTTTTACGAGAACCGCGACCGAAAGCTCAGACAACAAATCAATTAAGTACCAACACTATTTACTTGTTCAAAACTAAAACACAAACTCCTACGCTATCAGGTTATCAAAACATTACCCTATTATCAGCTACAGAACATTTTGACATTCATTCGTTTATCTCCATAGAATCAACCCACAATATTGCAAACTTAAATCAGATTATCCCTTTAAAGTCCCATAACGGTCGACAGTCGAGCCACAGACCTCAGTTATAAGTTAAGCCGCAAACCGCGTCACACAGTAAACTACGCAAAACGTTTAGCCAAAACTTTTATCTGATTCAATTTAACGGGTTCCGTGTGAAAACGTTATAAACGAACAAGAAAACTTTGGTCTTTGAATGTAGATTTATCAGTTCCAAGTCTTAATGCAAGGCTTTCAGGCCAAGGATATTTTGGAGTTACGTGGAAAGTTATATATATGGTGTTGTCTCTGATCCATTGTGATTTACGCCAAGATAAACAAGTGTTACTTAGAACACGCTCTAGCTGAGAATTATTTACGTCACTGTCGCACACCTCTCTAACTACAGGTGAAAGATAGAGATGGATACATCAAGACATCTTAGTAATTTTTATCCATCTTGGCAATTTGATGAAAAGTAAGAATATATGGGTATGAAAATGTTACTACACCATATCGGAATTCTTAAATGACCGCAATTACTAATTATTATTGAAATGGTTTCTTACAATTTCGATATTTTCACATTTTCACCATCAAATATCCAATTTTTATTTTTACCCTCTTTTTGTACGTTTCTCTTTTCCTATTTTTAATGTATAGATTCAAACGTTGTATGGTTAAACACCAATCTTACTATTATTTTGTACGCCTTAAATGGCAGAACACGCAGATCTATCTGTTAATTAAAGACCTTACACATAATAATTGTTTGCTGTATACTCGTGTTTTACAATAAAATATATTCTATTCTATTCTAAAATATCTATCGCAAAGAGTGTCTATAAATGAATAAAGACGCTTCTCAAGAATAAAAGTATTGTTGTTGAGTCGTTTTGTAACAGCGGACTAGTGCACTTGATTTTTTATTGTTTGTAAACGCAAGCTGCTACTTTGTACATGGTAAAAGTTTCTTCAAGCTTATATTCTGTAAAGATATGGGAATTAATTTTGTTAATTCTTTCATTAACATCTTCTTGCTCATGACTGTAACTTGGGGTCGGTACATCAAGTTTTCTTCAATTCTATCCATCACTCTCACTTTCTTTACACCATACCATTACTTTTGCTAGGCATCCTCTCTTTCTCTAAATTCGTATAAATTAATATAAATTCGTTACTCTTTTAATTTAGTCGAGATAATATTATGTTGGTTAGGTTATTCCTAATTTGATAAATTCTTGTTATAATTCTTCTAATTCTTATTCTTCATCGTTTGCTCCTGGTGGAGTTGTAATTGATTGTCTGATCGCTTTGTCTTAATATAGTCCTGAATGTTTGCAATAATCTATTCTAGATTTGCTTAACTACTAGCAGAAGTATCAACAGTAGTTAACAGTAGTATGTCGATAAACTACAGATTTAAAGACGGAAGAAAATGTTCTGTTTTTATATCGTCCGCTCGTAACTAAATGTAAACCGAGAAAAATGAGCTTCAATGTTGTTGTTGAACGATAACCTAACCACTTGCTGGTTCTCGCACTTTCGCAATGTTTAAACTTAACATTATCACTGTTTATTTACTGTGCTCTCTCAACAAGACTTCTTTTTATCAAATGGATCTTAATTCTGTTTAACTCACACTAAAAATGTGTGGGCAGTCTGTCGATCGATTATGTTATTTTAGATTTGCTTGACTTAAAATATGTTTTATTTTTGTGTTTAATTAAAAAAAAAAATGTTATCTTTTCAAAACTTTCAGATAATGCTTTCTAAACACAAATGTGACATCAAGTCACTGTGCGTCTTAACTGCCTGATATACAGGATGTCTCATTCAAATCGGTCAGTATGGGAAAGTCTGAAACTATAAGACATACGAAGATCTGTTCTGAGGAACCATGTCATCGATTATAATAATAAGAAAAACTGCATTCATACATTTTAAAAAACATCTGTAATGGTAGTAATATTGTAAACGTCGAGCACCTACTAAAATAAAATAAAGTATGTGGAAACAATGCATTTTATTCATTTTAGACATCATGTTTCATACAGACATTTACTTCTTAAGACCTCCACAATCGATATTTAAATAGAAATAGTGTATGTTTTTTTTTTCAAAATAACCGGGTTCGATTCCCGAACGGAGAACAGATGTTTTTTTTTAATGTATGAATGCAGTTTTTCTTATTATTAAAATCGATGACATGGTTCCTCAGAACAGATCTTAGCATGTCTTATAGTTTCAGACTTTCCCATACTGACCGATTTGAATAAGACACCCTGTATAATAAGTACCCAAGCACCAAATTAAAATTATAGAAGCGACAATTGTAGAATGATTTCAAGGAGAATACTCATCGGATTGTTCACAAAGCCCCTGGTTTCTGAAATATTTATCAAGTTCCTATTAACTACTTTCTATATTATAATATATCATTCAGTTGTTATTATTATTGGAGGAGCTTGTGGCTAATAAATAACAGCCTCACGGGTCGATTGAAGGTTTAACTATTCTTGACGAGGTTGGTCAGTGGATGGGTGAACATTCAATACATGGCAAGACTCCATTCGCAAGACACATTTAGCCGTCAGTCCTGTCTGTCATTTGTAGATCTATGACACTCGTTAAAAATAGTCAGAAGCCCGAAAATCTGAAAACCAGTTTCACCAAGGGGCATCGTGTTACCCAGTAACTGGGTTGTGGAGATCCGAAAGGTAGTCGCTCCATGTAAAACACTGGTATTCAGTTGCATTCGGTTAAACTGGAAGCCGACCCCAACATAGTTGGGAAAAGTCTAGGCAGATGATGAAGTGTTATTAATATCGAAATAATCGAAATAACAACAGCCAATCCTAACTTGGTGTTAGATCGAACACAGATTAAATTAAACAATCTCTTAGATTAGGTTATGCTTCAAAATGACGAGAGACGAGTTTCAGGTACATAAAACCCTGCAGAATAATTTATGTTTATTGCCATAGTAACGGCCATCAAAAAATGTAAAGAATAATGACCCGTATCAAATTAAAATTTCCCTTAATTAGACAGGTAATATAATATGAACAGCGTGATGTTACCGTGGCGTGTGCGTAGCTTGTGGGTAGCTCGTGCGTGTGAAATAATAAATAATCACGTTACGAGATGTTAACGAGTTGTTAAACATTTTAATTTGAGCGTCTCATGTGTACGCCCATTAATTGGGGATCCGTTAGGCTGAATTATAATTACGCAGTGCGGCACACAGTGTGTCAAGTTTGTGTTAAGAATATATTGCTTACGTGATTTTATTTATATGACGGTTATAGGTTCATTTTCAAGGTTCGGTATTCCCGAGAGTTCAGCAGGAGTCTATCGCAATATTTTCGGCCTTAAATTATTCCACGTTTACTCACGGATTTTTTGTCTTAAAGCAGTAGTTGTACGATGAAGTTCGTATCTTTACAAAGCATTCATTCCTTGCTACGTGATCAAGACACTAATAAGAAATTTATAGAACTTAGAAATAGATTAATGAAATTTACACGCTTAAAATTTACATCTTTGGGTGTACAAACAGATGTATAAACGTAAACAAAGCAAATGGAGTTTGCTAGGGTCGTAGCAGGTGGCATTCGATTTTCTACTATCCTCCATGAAGAAAAAAGCATATTATAAGTTTGCAAAATTGACACGCTGTGCAGTTTTTACAACTTAAGCTAGACCTGGTGTTCATATTTAAAAGCTTTTAGTTTCTGAGTTCAAATCGCCATATCTACAAGGTGTTTTATTTTATATTTCATAACTCTAGGGTTATATTCTGTAGGTAAAAATAATACTAAAACTCCTAGAATAGATGGTCCAAAAATGCATAGTTTCGGAGATATCATCAAAAATATTTAAATTGTCAGTTGTTTAGTACCCGTAACACAAGCTCTGCTTAGCTTGGGACTAGATGGCGTTGTGTGAATAGTCGTGGAATATTATTATTAAGCATTATTAATATTATTTTTATTACCTAATTAGTTCAAAAATTGTCACCAGTACGACGAATCATCTTTCTAACGTCACTTTTCTTTCACGTAAGGATGTTTTACATTCATCATCGTGACTTTGTCGAATTATTTTGTATGATAGTAAAAAAAAAAAAAAGAATGATTGAAACATAATTCATATGCCAGTTGATTCTTTGATATGGTCTGAATCATACCCTAGAGTTATGGGATATAAAAAAAACACGTTGTATAGTGTCGGACACAGTGGACGAAGCAGTTACAAAAACAGCCTTTCATAACCACCACAGACTTGGTCTACGCCACCAGCTCGACTGTGCGAAGGCGGCATAATCCCCCGCTCTTGCCTAAGACACGTTCTGTCTTTGTTCTCCCGGCGCCAGAAACTCTTTGTCTCACATAATTACATCGCTCATTGTTACACTGTATCTATTTAAACGGTAGGCAATAATTTACGCTATTTGTTGTCTTATTAGGGAATATTGAACGCGGTAGGAAGAGGGATTTTTCTGGGTAATTTAAATGGACGAGGGTAGCGATTGATTAAACACGCGATTGAGAGGAATAACGATTTCCTTCCTTTTAACACTGCTGAGTGCTTTTGCTTAAAAAGGATTAATGTATGTAGAAAGCTAACTTTAAAACAGAATAAGTTTGGTGTTTGCAAACATTATGTCCCATCGTTATACGTTCATATTTAAAATGTGAGATGCCATGTATGGTTATTTTGTTACTGTCCAATGCAAAAAATTACGAAATCAATTTTGATACAACTTTTCAATATAGCAATTTAATTTTTGACTAACGCATAAGTTAAAATTTATAAATAATAGTAATGCATCCGAAGTAGTACGTATACCTGTCGTAAAACAAATTTTGATCCACCGATGGTTGAAAGGACCTTAGTAACAGATTCTATGTAAAGCACAATAAACAAACAATGTTGGAGTCCCCTTAAAACCCCAAAAGAGTATCTTTGAAACAAAGCAGCCTAATCTACGGCAAAGAAGGACACACCACACGGAAGACCAAACATTAAGAATGCATGCAGAACATTTAATTTATTCACATGTCCCAGTGTACGCATTCTACCAGGTCCAATGTCTCACCCGTTGGACCCGAAATAAATCCGGATCCCTTAAACCCCAAAGAACAGAACAACAGCTGTAATCGCCCGCATAAATGAATAACGGGCCGTGTCCGGGCCGTTTTCCGACGCACTTAGATTTTGGACCCAAACAATCCCGAAAGGGAAGGGTTTCTTAATGATGTAAGGTGATGGACTAGCAAGGACCTTTTTCACGCGTTTTGGCTTAAGAAGACAGATTTACATGTGACAGATGTATTAGAGTCTAGGTTAGAGAGAAGATTTACAATTGAAAAAATAAAATGAAAATACCAGCCTCTTACTGTCCCACTGCTGGGCAAAGGCCTCTTCTCCTACAAAGAAAGCTCGAGCATTGATCACCATGCTTGCTCAAGGCAGAATAGCGATTTCAAACTTATATTAACTAGTCCAGGTTCCCTACCGATGTTTTCCTTCACCGATGTCAATGATGTCTAAGACAAACTTAGTAAGTACTCGTACAAATGAATTGAAAAAGTCACATTGGTACTTGTCCGGATTTGAACCACAACCTCGTGCATAAGAGGTAGGCGTCTTCCACATCACGACAATTAGTACAAACTATTGGTAAGTTTAATTAATGGATTATGGACCACATGATATTTCTGTTCGTGATACCTATATGGAATATTTCACATTTAAACTAGAAACGATAATTCTGATTAATGTAAAATATAGCATCACGCTTGTGTTTCTAAAATAAGAATATTCTAAAGAAAACATCACCCACATTTTGCAAATTGCATTTGCTTCCATGTAATAAGGGACAGGTCTATAATAATATTGTCAACAACCACGAACAAATCCAGATTCCGCTGATAATGAGAAATCCCTAATCGAAAAAATAACACAGCTTCAAATCAAACAAACAACAAACAAACAAACAAACACAAACAGGACAAATGTTTGTGTGATGAGCACGATCATTTGTTCTGTGTCTGGGTGTAATTTATCTATAATATGTATGTATTTAGAAGTATTTAAGTATGTTTATCAGTTGTTTAGTACCCATAACACAAGCTCTTAGCTTAGCTTGGGACTAGATGGCGTTGTGTGAAAAGTTGTGGAATATTTATTTATTTATTTATTTTTTTATTTTTTTTAAACCCAGTTGAGGTTACAACCACTTGATCATACAGGTAACCAGTTAGGTCTTAGAAACGATGATGAACTGGATATATACTAACGGGATTTACCTACCAACATAACAGTAGTGAGCTCGTAAATCGTTTCATAATAATACTAGCTTCTACAAACTACTTCGTTGGGACATATCTTATCATATACTCAGCCACAATGTGGCTTTCTAACTTTGAAAGGACATTCGTAATGCCAATCAATACTTCCAGAGATTAGTAGCCCTTAAGACTTACACAATCTTACATAGAATATAATAATAGCAGTCTTTTGTTCCACTGCAGGGCTAAAACCTATTGAGAAGATATTCGAATATTGACCCCATGCTTGCGTAAAGCAGTTTAGAGTTTTAACTTACCTACATTAACAAAAAAGTCCAGCCTCTCAGAGTTTTTCATTGTTAATGTCAGTAATATCCTAGATAAACTTATAAAAGAACCATACAAAAGCTTGATATGAAGTCGCATGTTGTTGTTTAGAATGTTGTTTTCTATAAATGAATTTGTTTTGCTATGTTTATATTATTATATTTTAATTTCTACAACAAGACTATGTCCACGTGCCGCCACCGCGCTATTAGAAATCACAACTGACGTCAAAATATGAACCGTTGAGGCATAGTCTGACATCATAATATCCTAAAAGTCAACACTATACATACAGGGTGTAAAAAGACCGATCACAACAAAAAAACTATCCCATTGATGGGCAGAATATGTAGTTTTCGTTTACGTTAAGGGTATTTTTACACTCTGTATAATTTTATCAAAGCACTTGCCAGCCTTATAAGGAAATAAAAACAAAAACACCGAGGTACATCAATAGTGGCTAAACTTACACCAAACAGCTACCGTAACTAAACAACGCAATCGTGGCCTGAATTGTTTCCCATAAACGTACAGTAATCTGCACGTAAATTGTAATTCTTTGGGCTTGAGTAGTACGGTACTTCAATAAAATAAGAGGCCAGTTAATACTGGTTTTGTGAGGCCTACTGTACGAATACCCAAGACGTCCAAAATAAGAAATTTGTACACGTATGAGTCCAAAAAACGTCCGCAGAAGTTAAATTTAATCGCGCAACTAGTTAGGAAGAGAGAACACGTACACGCACGTGCAACGGAGAAATGGGAAATTGTCCTTTTGCGAAAAAAACCTATTCATAGTCCGGAGCTAATGTGCCGTGAAAACTACTATTATGTACAGATGTATGGGAATTACTTTTATGTGCTGTAATATTTCGATTTGCACGAAACGGCTGGTTATTTTGGCGGTGAAAGATTAAAGGTGAAATTGGATGAATTTAGATTTAATCCGTTTCGTGAAAGATTAGCAAATTCCTGTTGATTATAAAGCTTTTTATGGTAGAACGGTGTACGTTTTAGTCTTCGAAATTCAACATTATACCTATTTGCTACTATCTAAATGTATTTCTCTGTTGTTATTGCGTCTATAAGGGCCAGACTCCGGAATTACCTGTCTAACTTAGTTACCCCTAAAAAATAAATCTGTATTTATAAAAGCACACCCAGTATTTTTCTAAGCTAAATTCACGTCCTACCCACTATATTCTTTCTTTATGGCACGATGTTGTCGCGTGCAACAAATGCCACACCACTTCCAGCGTAGCCTTTGCTACCACAAGGCGCATTGCAGCTGACAAGCTGTCATTTGTGCCAGAGCTAAAAAAATCCGAATTTCACCACAAAGCAAGTGAAAAAGTCTTCAGAAAAAAAAGCTTTTGAAGTGAGGTTAGCGATATTGGCATGCGAACGAATATACTCGACCTTTGAACGAAAAGGATCGCTTCAAATAACAAGACGAATGAGTTAGCAACATAATAATATTGCCTACCTATGTACTCAATAAATAGAAGTTATAAGTATGTAACATAAAAGGAAAAAAATGACGAACGCAACCTCAGCCTTGGAAATGTGAGAGTTCCTTTCCTACGGCGAGCAACCACTGTGACGAATTTACTGAATTCCCGTGGGATCGTAAAGAAATGGGATCGTCAACCTTACATGCGGAATCGAGGGGGTGACCTCTGACGTGGGCATGATTTATAACATACCTACCTTTTATGAAAATAGATTTGTTTGTAACACTTAATGCTTTAAGCCTCGTGATGCCCAGTGGATTACGCCTCGTCTCTCATACCCAAGGTTTAAACCGGGCCAATAAAAATGACTTTTAAATGATTATGAAGTAGGTACTTCCTTTAGACTACAATGACATAGGTGAAGAAAATACTTTCTTAGTTTATCTTAGATATTCCTAACATCGTATGTTGTGGTGTACCTACAGGTGGTAAGGGTCTTATCTCTTATGTACAGACGCCAGCACATCAAGTTACCCCAATGTGTCAAATTTCTTTGGTCGTTTTTCAACTTTATGTCAAACAGAATAAGGTTCGATTGGGAAAATTTGACACATCGGGGTAACTTGATGTGCTGGCGTATGTACAAGGCACTGTAATGTTGAACTATCCATGTTTATCTTAGAAATTACTGACCTTGGTGAAGGAAAACACCGCGTGGGGACTTGTGATGCTTGCACGCGCCTTCGTAGTATGAAAAGAACACCATTGTTACACATTCAATCAATTCAGGGCAATGAATAGCTACTTGACATTCGAATGGACGGACAAGCCTAAATTATAAAGGTTCTGGTCTAGACACTTCCCTGCGGAACACTAGAAAAGCAACAAATAAGCATTATATTCTATGCTCTTACGTTACGATCGCCATGAAACGTACAGTAAAATAATAATATAATTGGCTTCCGAAACTCTTCCAAGTTCCCGTAATAAGACGCCATTAGACAATGTCACGGAAGTTTCTTTTGTTTCATCCTGACATTCTCGGAGTCAAACTTCAATCGTTATAACACGCGTTTTATTAGACCGAACTTTTTAAAACACATTTCCTCTAAGCGGAAAAAGCTACTGTCCCTTTATGAATATTTACAATTGTTCACGAAATACTACTTCAAAAGTTTTCCATTCTCGAGAGTCCAGAACGCAAACTGAAGATAAATTAAAAATGTAAAAAAAAGAAAACGGGCGTGATAAAATGTTCTTTTTTTTAATATTCCATTATTCGTCGGCAGAATGTCGAATGGAGCCGAAACCCCCCGGAACTAATTTCGTTTCGGAATTATTGAAAATGTCCGTAATGGTATTTTCGACGGACGCCGACGTTTAGAAACGTATAAGTTCTTTGATCGCACACGTTTAATGAAACACAAAAGACTCGACCGACGTGTCCCTTTTATAAGAAAAATATAATGTTAAATATTAAGACTGATTTCAGTTAAATTTTGCACAAAGTAACCGGATTTAAGGCTCAAAGTTTTGTAATGAATAACTGAATAAGAAAAAGGAAGGGGAAATTATGAAGTGTTTTATTTTAAGTTAATGTAGATATTATACGTTATAATACGTTTACGTTTCCTTCAACGATAAAAATAGATAATTTACTTTCATCTTTATGTAATAAAATCTCATTACGTCCTCTAAGTCTGATGTTCAAAAGTGCCTTATAACGGCTTAATTGAAGTGAATAATTTGACTTTGACTTTAAGGGGTATTGTGTTTCTCAGTCATTGGGTCGTGGAAGTCAGTCGCAGTTTGGTTAGACTGGAATCCAATCCTAATATTATTAGTGACTATTTGTACACACCTAAAAAATAAACAAACAAAAGAACAGTAAATCAATTATAGGGCATCAAAAAATTCATCCGCATCACTGTCAACGGGAAAAACGCCCCTAGCCGCATTGCTACGTTGTATGGCAATGCTGATTCTCTGGCCAAAATAAAGGCCTCGTGAACGAAAAAGAAAGAAAGAAAAGAAAGAAAAATATTTATTTGACATCAGTCATTAAAACACATATACACACAATAATTTATGAAACATACAAAATGAACAATAGTAGGTACACATTATGTGCTGTGTGCCTCACGGCTGCGCCAAAAAGGTCCATTTCAGCATTCATGCCAGACAAGTGATGCTGTCTGACGCTGGTCTCCTAATGAACCTGAAGAAAATCAAAAAATCAAAATCAAAAGTCTTTATTCAAACTAGGCTGAGAATCAGCACTTTTTGAACGTCAAAAAAATACATAAAGACAGTCCCCCAAAAACGGCCCACCCTTCGCAAGAGAAGAGAAGAGTCGACCAACCGCTTGGCGTTGTCCCGGATAACTAGATCGGCATTGGGACCCCAAGGCCCGAGTGTTTCAACCTCAAAAACCGGTTCAATTATTTAACTTCCAATACGGTTGTTATATTTTCGCCATTTGAAATTGAAAATATACCTGAAATAAATTATCTTCACCCCGTGGTGGGACAGTGTCTTTGTTATTTTGCTATTGTGCTATTTATTTTGCCGATAACTCAAATCTAGGGGGAACGGAAGTGCCCCCGCCAAGACGAGCCACGCGAAGCGCAAGAGCACTACCTACCTTTTCTCGAAGTGTTTCGTCGTTTTTTTGAACCCTCATAAAGTTGGTTTCCGATGTACCAGACAGTTCATATTTTCAGGATATGATGTCATTAATAGACTTATTAAACATACAAAGTCTCAATTGAATAGCTTTAGTACTTTAGATGTTATTGATATCTAAAATACACCGATTTCGTCACTGACACTCTGACAGACTGATGATGATCTTCAAAATATTTGGGTACTTCCTGAAGTGCTAGAAAGCTGAAATTTGGTATGTAATCTAAGTTTAGTATACAACCAACCAAAAAATTCATAAACTCATAACTCCCCCCCATCCCCTAAAATGGAGGGGGTGGAAGTTTGTATGAGATAATATAACCGCTTAAGAGCGAAATATCGCCCTGATTTGTCGGTACATTTTTACTGATATGTAGAATTTGTGAAGTTAGGGTCGGTAGGTTAGGCCGTGTAGATTCAGAAGCTTGGCTCTACATGAGATCTGATATTTTTTCACAGGGCAAACCTTATGTGGTTGTCTTGGCAACATTTTACATGAAATGTTTTGTTGGGATACTATCTTTAGTGGAACAAATTTTAATTAATACATTACGCGATTTAATTTAATTAAGCCACCGATTCTAGAAACTGTGATATTTACTGCTTTTCACCCTTAAAACATGGATGTTGGAACCTAAATAATTAGCTATCTGATTCTGGCATTCTCTGAACCATAACACAAACTAAATTAATTTCAGTTCATTGGAAATACTAATTAAACACTACATGACACGCCAGCTTGTAATACCTACAACATTTGTTTTTGCTTTTATCACTAATATTCATTTAATAACCGACTTCAAAGAAGGAGGATGTTATACGTTTGACAGTTTGTATGTTATGTAAGTCTTGATATGTTTTATTTTTGAAAAAAAAGAAAGCGAAGGAAAATATTTAGCACAAAACATACCTACATTATGGCATACAATAGTACTAAAGAAAACATGTATAAATGTAAACGAAGCAAAGAAGTATTTAAGAATGTTTGTAGTAGTTTCTGTAGTTTCTGCCCAACGCCATCAGAAAGGAGCGTGAGTTTATGTATGTAGGTATGTAATTATTAATTAAAAACTCTCTATAAATTTTCTTAAAAAACCAATGAAAACAAATTACAGCCATAATAAATGAAGCTGCGTGAAACAGATCGGTAACTACTCGGTGTTTGACAAGTTAATCGTCAACGGCGAAATTCCAGATACAATTAAATTATACGCGTCAGTCATTCTACACGTGCAGCCTGTGGACCAAGTTAACTCAGCGGGCATACAGCGACCTGCGTGTACACTGTATAGTACAATAACGCATTCAGGGTGCTGTTGAGGCTGCCGTGGAGGTGTAGCGTGTCGGAAATGTTCGCGGAAGCTTGCGTCGACGGGTTCGCCGCCATCATGCAGAGGCACTGCGCTTCCATGGTGGCGTGCTTGCGCTTTAACTCCAATGGCATCCTGAATGCGTTATCAGATCGTTGGGACTCTCCCTTCTTACGAAGATGGGTTTCGGTTCAGATCCACTCAGTAAAATGAACTGATGAACCGTTCTTGTTAAAATATTATACCTACTAACATTAGGTTAAGTCTACTACTAACATCATATGGATTTTATCTGAAATAAATATTTTGAGTTGAATTGAATTGTTCGGGGAAGCCGGCTTTCGCTCGTAGCAGAACCAGCGTTGAATTTAACGAAACCTGACGAGGTGTCATGGGCGCAAAGTTAGTTGTACACATAATGTATACTATTTTTTCGTCAAGAAGTGAAAAAAATGACGTCACGCTATAAGAAGACGAGCGTCATCGTTGAAAGAACGGACAACAGAGCCTTAGTAACATCTGTTTACGCAACCCTACAAAATAAATACAAAAATAAAGTTCATACCAATTACAGCAGATATGAAAATTTAATATAACAATCCTTTGTTTCATATTGTATTTGTACCGTGTACCATTAACAAAAACGAATAATTTTTTTCGTAATTCAGTTAACTTATTCATTCATATTACCCCCGTAAGGTGATTGTTCTTTTTAAATATGGTTGCACCAAACTATAGCACGAAATATTACAATAACTATCACAGAAGACGGATGTTGGCACATTTTTCAAAAAGAGGTTTTAATTTCGAGGCTGTCAAACACATGCTACTCCTGTTTGTAATCTAGGTATTTATGATTCATGAAATTATTCCTAGCCTAGGCTATCTAGCCTTGCTGTTGTTGCTTCTAGCTGTTGAATGTCAGTAGGTGCTTTACATGGCACGACTGCGCTGTTGCAGTGCTATAGGTACTATAAAAAAAACAACTAGTGACAATGACGGTGAAGTTAAGGCAAATTGATCATTCCATACTTAACTATTACTAGTCATTGACAGTTAACTTCATTCAAGTTTTCGCGAGGTGACTTTTACTGAATCTGCTGGCGGATCTCCATAACCCAATGACTAAAGTAGACTTCGACACTCACTACACGAAAAGGAACAAAAGTGACAGTGTAATATCCCCAGGTAAGACTAGCTGTAAGGCATGTTTTTCACTCATGTTATTTCGCCGTTAGCATTCGGTACGATTGACAGCACTCTGATGGCCCTGTTAATATACGGCCAAGAAACCCTAGATTACTACGGCTAAAAAACGTCTGTGCCCGTGGGAACTGCTACATGTAAGCGGGCACGCCCTTTTTACTACTACATGTAAGCGGGCACGCCTTTTTTACTTGAAGGCTTATATTTATTCAGTTAATTATATTTTTTTTTTTTTGCTTGAGTTTAGTTGTCAACGTTGGAACTTACAATTATTATTACTACTGTCTTGTATATTGACGTGTGCTAGCTATCATGTAGCAAATTATTTATTTTAATTTAAATGAGTATGTTTATTAATTACCAATGCTGTTTAAACTGTTCTTCTATCATTTCAGACAGACGTGTTGCTGGGGAGTTTGTTCCGCCACTTCTTCTTCCCAGCAAAAACACTAGGAAGTGGCGAAGGGCGGGCGTTTTGGGGGACTGTCTTATGTAATTTTTGAAGTTAAAAAAGTGCTGATCCTCAGCCTAATTTGAATAAATGACTTTTGATTTTGAACTGTTAAAAATTCAGTAAAAAAGACAGCCAGGACCGTATTGCTTATCGCGCTTTTAGAAGCATGTCTCACGCACTCTTGATAGATAGATCACACCCACGAACCAACCTTGGTAAGCAAAGCTTAACCTTTGATTGGCCAGTGCGGCTGTTATTATTCAGCCACGAGCCACTTAAGTGTAATGATACCTTCTCCGAGTATTAAACATCTAAAGGCTTACAACCACTCAACCGTCCGTTCAAGTCATAATCGTAAAACAATTGAAATGAGCCCCAGCACTGGTTGTAAACGATCCCCCACTTATATACCTGTATTGGAATCTTTCCAATTTGTAATTGCTGTACGGCTGTAGCGGTGGAAACCACTTCAGACCCGTTACTGATTGCTGCTATTATCGCAAGTAGAAACGTGACCGATACGTACTTGGGACCTACTATTTGGTCCTTTTTCGAGTATTTGTTATGCAGACTGGTCTTTTGAGTCGTTCTGTTATGTTCAATGAAGGCTTTTATGTTGCTTAATGCTTTGACATAAGTGTAGGAAAGAGTTAAACGTATACGAAGGGTAGTTTGAAGAACTGAAGAATTTATCATGATGAACCACTTCTACTATAAGACTAACCAATAAAATTAATTAACAAAATATCAGACTTTCAATTTGTGATACTAATGAACAAAATGTACCTACTGGACTTATTGATTTTCTATTTACATGGAATAGTAAAAGTTATAAAGAGAGAAAATGTTTTAATTACCTAATTAAATGTTTGAAATATATTAATGACACCTTGATATCAATCCTAATTATAAATAAACCCGGAGTAGAGTCTGGACTTGATTACTACACATACATACAAATTATCCTGGAGTATTGGATTATTTACTTCGAATTGATAAACTATAAAGACAGGTATTTAATTTGTTGAAGCCAAAGAGATTTAAAAGACTATAGAGCGGGCATGTCAAGGAAATGTCATAGAAAAACTTTGATCCCATGTCTCAGTAACGCCATCTAGAATAATATAATGAATATTGAAGCGGCAGCGGAGCGTACTAAAGAAAACTCATAGACTTGTGTCCGGCAGGACACACTTTTTTGGACGAAAATTTTGTTTGTGATGTCCGGTCCGGTACTGAATGTCTTCGGTTGAAGCTGTTCAAAATAACACTTAATTTTTTCTTAACTTCTAACTTAGAGTTTTCTAATCGACTTTTCTAAGAATTGGAACCAAGTTAAAAGTCTTAATAATATCTTGAACGGATCAATCATTTAAAATTTCATGAACACCATTTAGTTCACTGTCATGTGATTTAAGTAGGCCTCTGTCAGCGTCAATGCACGCATTTGTCAATAATCTTGTAGATCACGATTTATTACAAACGCAAGTTGCAATGACTGATCTGGCCTCCTCATTTCTGTGAAATTCTTTCCTCAAACGACCTCTCAGATCTGCATGGTTCTTAAATGATCTGACCAAGAAAATGTATGGCCTTTAGAAGAGACAGGGACCTATGAGTTTCTTTCGGTGTTTCTCCTATGAATAGTCAGATAGTAAAATACTGAGCTAACCTTCTTGTTTAAAAAAATACATATATGAACCTATTGAAAGACATAAATATAATTTATCATGTTTGAACTCAAGAAGCTGAACGACTTGACGACCAGAAAAAAAATGGTGGAACTGCCTCGTTAGTGGAAGTGCTACTTTCAGCTGAGTATGAGGTCTTAAAGGAAGGCGCATTACTCTGTGTAATTTATTTCATCACCAAAGCTCTCAAAAACGGTGAAGGAAAACATCGTGAGGAAACCAGCATGACCTAGAACCAAAAATTCGAAGACATGTGACATCTACCAATTCGCACTGGGCCCGCGTGGTAGATTATGGCCCATACGCAAAATACGCGCTTTGTTGTGGAGTTGCGGATACCAGCCCGGTATCTTTATCTTTATCCTATCTTTATGAGGTCTTAAGTTCAATTTCTGGGCCGGACAATAGAGTCGCCCTCTACTACATGATACTTGAACATAACTGTTCTTTAGTTACATCTCTGCAGTATCTCTCTCTCTCTAAAACTTCGAGGAATTCAAGCGTGATGTTTGCAAATAGTAATAAAAGCAAGCATTTTACGATACCTGACACACAGAATGTAATTAAGCCAAACACGAAAACCTAGGTTGGTTGTAACGTCGGAAACTCGCTGTGACATAAATTAGGTGCAATACTCTTGCGCTGGGCCATGTCTGGCAATGGGCCAATTGAACGAATAATGAAGTCAGATGGTAGGTTTATGAGTGAAAAGATACCATTGATCACTGTCGCTTAAATACAACACTATAATCTATTGTGATTGAATTCTGGTTAAGAGCGATGCACTAAGTATTTGTGATAATCTAATTTTTCGTAATTTACAGCTATTGAGTTGTTGAGTTATTCCATCTGGAATTTCTTGGTCACAGTCCGGAATCTGGATTTATGATCGATTTATGGCAATAGGCTTGCCTCCTATTACATAGGACTTAAATATAACTAGCGAAATGTGGGTGTTCACCACTGTCTAACCTTTCGGGGATACCAAACTGATGTTAAGTTATATTGCTGTTCAATATTAGTTCAATTATTCAACACTAATTCACTAACGTAACAAATATGTATATAGGGTGACTGGTAATTAGTGACCGATAATTAAACAGGTGATTGTACTCATGGATACGAATAACTTTCCCAAAGAAACTATTTTTATACTCATTTACTTTCAACTAATTCAATTACGTCAGTACTGCACAACGGGAGCAGTGGGGGTGGCGGGGAGCATGTGACGCTACTACTAGTAGATATTGCCATTCCCGAGGTCAGACTATCAGCTGATCGATAACAAGCGCGCGCGCAGGAATTTCAAACAGCATTTTTGTTATTTTATTGTGTTATAAGTTATTGCGTATAAAAAGAAAGTTTCTTTGGGAAATTTTATTGAAACCATGATTACAATCACATGTTCAAGTATCGGTCACTGATTACCAGTCACCCTATTTATTTACCAGAAGTTTACAAAAGCTGAATATTCTCTGTTTGTCATAAAACTAGTGCCTACTTACAAACAATCATTTTCAGAGTAGAGCTCGAGGTACGTTAAACTTATTGAGTGGTTCGTATTGATTGTTACAATTTAATAATTACTAGGTAACCGATGCCCGCGGCTTCGCCCGCATGGATGTCGGTCGCAGCGCAGGAGTTCAGTATAAAATGATGTATTTTGTATCTTTCAAAATCGATGCATTGCAGTAAGGTAGTTAGGTTAGGTAGTTAGGTTCCCTCGTAGGTAATGATTTTCGAAATAATATTTTGTAGCTGTTTTATGACTTTCAGTGAAGAACCTTATTACTGAATTTTATTTGAACTTACTTCAAAATCGACTAAGTTTCATACTAACTTTGCACCCCTGTTTCACCCCCTTAGGGGATTATTTTCGAACTGTATCGCTCCTAACTGTTCACGAGGGACTGTCTCAGTACGGAAAAGCTGAAGACTTAATCTCTGCTCTCTCTCTGTATCCGTTTCGGAAGGGCAAGAAAAAAAATGACGCTCTTGGTCATGCGCAAGTCGTATCCCACGCTCTCGACTGCTAATATCAAGTCACAGACAAAAATTCTAAAAAGTCACTTTTTGTCATCAGTTACGTTTTCCTAACAAAAGCCACATATTTTTTTCGAAAATTCTCAATGTACAGTTTCTCTTTCGTTACTGTGTTATTATATGTATAGATAATCCATTTAAAACTCCTTAAGTAACTGCCAGTTATCAAGACTAATATTCGGGTCTGCATACTCTAGTACTTACATAAGACAAAACGTCACTTCTTATCAAATATAGTAATCATCATCCGAATATAGTGTTGTCATCATTGGTCTAGAATTTTTTCCACCTACGTTAGAGACGGCATCCAGTTTAATCAGATGTAACTAAATATCTACTAGTATTTTACATGGAGCAACCTGCCTGAACTGCCAGCCTATCTGAATTTTACAACCCATTTACTGGTAAATGCTGGTAAATGCTGATAAATGATATCATTTAGTTCTATAAATAGGTCTGGTAATAGGTAATCTGTATCTAGAAGATGAGATCGGTATTTCACTATCTGACTACTCTGGGAAGAAACACCGAAAGAAACACCGAAAGAAACTCCGAAGTCACTCTTTTAAAGTTCAGACATTTTCTCGATCAGATTATGTAAAAACCATACAGATTTGTGTCTGAAATGGTGTTTTGAATGGTATGGTAACACAACACACTTTATTTAAACTGGTTGTCAGACCTTCGAGACTCTGACTGCTTCACTAAGTACAAAACACTATTCGGCCCAACTAGAGCCAAATAGTGGTTTTGTTGTCCTTAGTCCTTAATGCTGAAACAGCAGTAATGAAAATTACTAACGTTAGACATTTCTGAAATGGCCATTGCTCATTAAACTAAGTCTAATAATAATTTAGTGCGATACTCAAGTCAAGTCTTGTAATATTCACGCGATAAGAAACAGCTGACGCACGCAGAAAACAGCCAACAACATAATCGGATTAAAACAAAATGGTATCCCAATTATATTATATTCTATTTCACAAACGACATTACAAACAACATGTTTTATTAATTGCATTGAAATCGTCTCGTCAGCGTCCATTGTTTGTTAGAACAGATCATGATTAGTCGTTCCGTGATGACGCTGACAAACGGACAGCTTACAAATTATATTTATTGTGTTAGCAACGTTGACAGTTGGATTAATTTGGGTTTCGTTTTATGGTCCATTTTTATTATTTTTTGGATGTTGAATTATTCAAACTATTATAAATGCAAAAGTGAAGTGGTCACTGTGGGTTTTAAAATAAACTAATAAATGATGAAGTTGTGGGTGTAACGTTAAAAAATATTCGGTTTTGTGGCATAAATTGAACCTGACAATCGTGTAATATTAAATGGTATTATTAGTTTGTCTTAAAAATAGAACTTGTTTAGACGTTAAATGTTAATGTTGAAATCGAAACGCTGGTATATGAATGTTTTAGAAGCAAAAAGAGTATCATTTAAGAATGGTAGCAGGTGACGTTCTATATGTATAATTATATAATATATATTTATATAAAACACTAGGAAGTGGCGAAGGGTGGGCTTTTTGGGGGACTGTCTTATGTAATTTCGACGTTCAAAAAGTGCTGATCCTCAGCCTAATTTGAATAAATGACTTTTGATTTGATTTGATTTGATTTTATATATATTTATATTTTTATACATTTTCTGATCTCCAAGATACAGGGGACTCCTAGTTTGGAGATCATGGTTTCAATGTGTACCCTAGTCGAAGCCTCTTGCATATGTACGATTACTTTTGTAAATCCTAGTTTATTTAGGCTTAGTTCAATAAATATCCTTTTTTTTATATTATTATCGTTTCTGCTTACCTCCATAGAAAAATAAATCGATTAGTTTTGTACGGATAACGAATTCTCCTGGTGTGTTCCCGCAGCCTTGTAATCTCACGACACATGGTATTTTGCTCAGCCCACCACACATTCCTCAGTGGCTGCTACAAGCCAGGCTTTAAACAACCACTATTTAATAGGGAATGTGCATGTAATTTAAATATGGTTCGAATATTTTTTTTCCGTATCTTCAATGGCAGAAAATATGAACTAAATCATTATTTTACTTTTTTATAGCGTCATAATCATTAAAAACTATAAATAAAAGTGCGAATTACGTGCGGGA
Organism: Euplexia lucipara; assembly: GCA_921972225.1. Lineage (NCBI taxonomy): Eukaryota > Metazoa > Arthropoda > Insecta > Lepidoptera > Noctuidae > Euplexia > Euplexia lucipara. The sequence goes on from OV179161.1 coordinate 20,204,968, forward strand.
AATTGAAATTTGTGAAACGCATCACCATTGGTTATAACGAAACGTGACGTAAAATACTACGACAACAAGACAAGTTACGCCTACAAAACAGTATTGGAATGCACTTTTTATTGGAAAACATAATTATTGCCGTGTGTGTTATGAACTAATTTAATGTTCAAGTGTTATTTTAGCTTCATAGTAAGGTTATAAAACATTTAAGAAAAATGTCTGAAAGTGGTTTTGTAAAAGCACAATCTGATAATGTTTATTGCATTCGGGTACAAGCAATACCGGTAAGCTGGTTTTTGAGCTTTTTCATGGTGAAATGGTTAGAAGAACGAAAACACCCAAAGTAATAGTAATAGGATAATAGTAAATGACGTAATCGTAATGGCGCGCCAAAATGACAGTGTTTAAACAGCTCAAATTTATTCTGTATTTTAAATATTTTTTTAAGCTTCATTACTGCATTTTTAAATATGTTTATATTTTTTTCCTATGTTAAAACGTCGTAAACAGTGAATTAAAAATATAAAAAAAATACATGCATATACCCTATTAGGAGTGACGTAATATAGGGAACTCATTAATCAATCTTGAAATCCGCTGGGTAATTAATTAGGTATAAAGTAGGTGGTTTTCTTTGTGCTTAGAGTTCTTCGGTACAGGTTACATCCACATTATATTTTTCTTGGTCTTTTGCACGATATCCACCGTGAAATTTTAATGGTTGTTTTCCCGTCACAACACGGAACTACAATAACTTTTACTATGAGACTGGTACAGAAGATTAAAAAAATATCAGCTGTTTCATACAAAATTCAATATTAACCAAATGGAAATGTAAAAAACGGTTGTTTTTTTTTTACATTTCAGGGTCTGTCTAATAGTAAAAGTTGTTTATAATGATCAGTACTTCTTAATTGTGGCGGAAAAACCACCACTAAAATTTCACGGTGTATTGCAGGTTCAATGTTTTTCAAAAATCGACCCTAATTGTTCTCTAGAATAGAATAGAAGAATAGAATAGAAAAATATTTATTCAGCACAGACACAACAAGCGCACAGCAACCAAGAAAACAGAAGTAATAAATTAATAGCAGGTACACAAATTGCGCTGAGCGTGCCCATGCCGAAAGGGTAACCATCTCAGCATTTGCTGGGCGTCAGACACCCAGCGCTGGTTTTCAGTTGGCACCCCGCAGTGACACACGGACGAAGGTAAATAAAATAAACATAATAAATATTATGTTCTCTGATCTCATCTATATACAAAGTATATCCCAAAATAGTCCATTGGAGATCACTTTTAGCAGTAACGTAGTATTGTAACCAGTATGTAGCTCTTAAATGTACCTAATTATTTGCCAGTCGTTATGGTGTACGATATTCTATTCTGTTCTATTCAATTTTTCCCTCTCAAACTTTTCGGACATAGAAAATATCGCGACGTGGGTGTCTCAAAGGAATATATCTTTCATCCAATACAGTGTGGCTACTAACGTGTCCAAACTGTTGATGTCACACTATTGACATCAAAGAAACCATAAATTATTTGCGGCACGCCTTATGAATAGTACTGAATTTGAATGGTTTTATAAAAAGCGTGGCACGCCTGATGTCCGGTCCTTACTCATCGCATATTCAATTTCTTGTGAAACCCCTCTCATTTATATACATGAAATTTTTTCTTGGTGTTCTCGACAAATTCTTCATATTTAATTAAAATTTTGAAGAGAAGACTTACGTTTCTCGTTATAAAGCTAGATTTATCATTTTAAATTGTGACAGACGGGGCCATGAATAAAACTTTGCACTCAGAACAAAAATGTTGATTTTGAAAGTTGTTTAATCAAAAACAATCTGTTTCTAAAACATTTAAAGTAAGCACTCATTGTTCAATGTAATTTAAATTTTATTGTGTTTTCTCGTTACAAATTTTGTTACCAAGAAATTAATCAAATTAAAGTTTAATCAAATCAATTTAGAAATATTTTGCGACCGAAATTTCAAGATATTTGAATAAGGTTGTTGTATCAGTACCTACGCAGCCTGATTTATAAGAGCATATCCTCAAAGGGTCTCGTGTTAGGTCAAGATATAAATAAGATGGTATTTGTAGCAATTTTTATTTCCCACTTTCTGTCGGCTAGATAAATGCCGTCCCTAAAGACCAAATTCTGGAGTATAGGACCAAAGATCGATGTTAGGCGATACATATTGCGTGGCTACGCTCGTAAAATTCAGATAACCCTTAGTACGTTAAATAAATAAATCCTGTTCGTGTGGTATTCCGGGAATATTGGATGCCGTAATAGATATCATGTGTCTTGATTAATTTTCGGTGGTTTCTGTACATACAGACATTACCTAATACTTTTATAGGTAACTAGCACTTCTCGCGTGATTTTGTCTGAATGCATTTCATACTTCAACATCAACTCTGCCCCCTCTCAGTTTTGAAAATAAAAAAGCCTATGACACTCACAGAATTTTTAAAATCGACAGATTATAACTCTTTACAAACTCACAAACTTTACCTATTTTATCTATCTATCAGGATTGGTTTCCGCACTTAATCCTAGATTGGACCATTGTGGGGGGGGAGGGGTTACTCCAACCAGCCCACCTCTTTATTTCAGAAGCGGATCATGCCTCTCAAGCTTCTTAGTGTGTCCGCGAGGAGTTCCGGTGATTCGAGAGTCCTCTTCCGTATCTTGGCAACGCCTGTGCACTCATGAAGCACGTGCGCCACCGTTTCCTCCTCCTCCATGCTTGCTCTGCATAGAGGACTGTCCGTTACGCCTAAGTGTCGAGGTATTTATTTCAAAGGCAGTGTCCTGTGATGGTCCCGGTCACCAGGCGCAAGCTAACTCTGTCCAATCGTAGAAGGCACTTGGTGAGTTTCCTGTAGGCATAGCCTCCTTGGACTGTCTGCAGCCAGCAACTTTACCTCTTTATTACAGTTTAAAGAATGCATACGTTTATGAACCAGTTTTAATAACTTACTCACCAAAGAGGTTTACGATACTAATAATAAATATTTTTTACTGTAAGAAGTTAATCTAGATGTGACGTAATTGTTTTATAACTCCATAAGTATAAAAGAGAATCTGAACAGTTTTAAACAAACGGATTACATTTATTTTGAGTTCGTATTTTAAATTCAGTGACGGATGTTTTTCTTTCAAATTCTGAATAAAGTATTTGCAAACCTCCATAAATTAAAAATAAATGTTAAAGCTCCTTCAAGACACAGATGTTAAAATATACTGAGAATAAAACATAAGAACAAAATAACCAAAATATGGACAAATTCAAACCTCCAAATGTAGTTTTTTATATAGACGTAATAAGTTATATTCCATTTACTAGTCCGACCCTTTTCACCAGACCGACAAACACGTCCTAGCACGATATTAATAAAAATAACTCCAACCTTTATATCAACGTAAGACCTTTTACATACCATTTATTTATAACGCAAAGAATGTTTTATATTATTAGCATATTTAAAAATTACTTTCGCTCTTTTACGAGAGGAGAAAAAAATGGAATTTGTACATGATTATTAAATTCAAACACCGAACGCTTGATTTTCAATGCAAATCATTGTAGAATAAGTTAAACATCCAAGTTTCATTTGAGGCTTATGCAAACAGCCGCGAAAAAATAACAATCTCTATAAAGGCGTGACATTCAGTGTTGTAATTGTGTGGTAAGTGACTAACTTGCAGGCCTAGCTATATTACAAATTCTATTTCTATTATCGTAATCAATAAGGCGATAATAGAAAAAAAATGGCGTACTCATATGGAATCAGCTGTTTGTCAACTGTCAAGTGTTAACGAGTAGAATTTTTAATATGGCTGATATCATCTAGTCCCAAGCTAAGCAGAGCTTGTGTTATGGGTACTAAACAGCTGATAAACATACTTACATATTTCTAAATACATACATATTTATAGATAAATAACACCCAGACACAGAACAAATGATCGTGCTCATCACACAATAATTTTTGTCCTGGGTGGGAATCGAACCCACAACCTCCGGCATAGCAGTCAGGGTCACTTACTGCTAGACCAACAGGCAATGTCCCGAGAAATATCTTTTAGGCATGCCGGTTTCCTCACGATGTTTTCCTTCACCGGTTTTAAACCAAGTGATAATTATACAATACGCGCATGAATCCGTAATGTCAGCGGTGCGTGGGTGATAATTATACAGTTTGTCATCGCTGTGTAGTGGCCGTTTGTGACAGCCGTTAAAAAAAAATATAGATGGCGATAGAGTAAACTTCTTTTGAGAGCCACGGCTTAACAGAAACTACGATATACCTATTATAAATTAGCAATGAGTTTAAAAATACCACTTACTAATAACAGTAAAGTTGACCCTCAGATTCCTCGTGGGCGAGTTCTTGAAGTCAACCCTGCAGCGGTAGACCCCTGCATCCGTGGACACCACGCTGTCCACGAACAGGACGGCTGGGTTGGCAGCCGCACGGAAGTAGGCGCGCGTACCGAAGCCCGAAGTTGAGGACCACAGCTTCGGCTGAGAGGCTAAACGACCTCGGACGTCGTAGCTGTGAAAAGAATACAAAGAAGATAGTATTCATTAAACAATTCATGGTTTAAAATGGTTTTATGTGGAGCTTGTGTCTAAATAATAACATCCACGTGTTGATCGAAAGTTAAACTACGCTTGACAAGGCTAGCCCAAGGATGGGTAACCATTCAGTACATGTCAAAGCTTCTCCGTGCCTTGGAAAACACGTAAAGCCGTTGGTCTCGGCTGTCATTTGTAGATCTATGAAAGTCGTTACAGATATTCGTAATCATTAGCTCGGAAATCTGACAACTTAACGGCTAAGGGTGTCGCGTTAACCAGTAACTGAGTTTTGGAGGTCCGACTGGCAGTCGCCCCATCTACAAAACTGGTATTCAGCTAGATCCGGTTAAACTGGAAGCCGACCCCAACATAGTAGGAAAAGGCTGGGCAGATGATAAAAGTATAAAATTTTATTTTTTATTTTTCCCACAGCAATACATTATTTATCAGTAGATTTTAATAACGTTTTAGACAATTAAAACATAAATTAGTTATATTATATTAAGGGGAGACTGGTGCCTAAGCTAGACGGAAGGTCTGTGTTTCAGGACACCAGGGGCTCGAGTCTGCTATTGCAATCGTGTCTCAATGACCGGTCATTGATCAAACATTTGACAGCTTTGACAATTTTTGTATGGGAAATGTGTCATAAGTTTGACGTTATACGTCAAAAATCGATCATTGACCGGTCATTGAGACACGATTGCAATAGCAGACTCGACCCCCTGGTCTCCGCCCCTTAGGTAATGATTACATTTATAATTTTGTAAGTGCTTTAAAAAATTCCGAAATATAAAATGGTTTTATCTAGGCCCCATTATTTTTTTCTAGACCCCCTGATTATTCTATCCCACAATAAAATTATTCCTAACTGAATGAATACAGCTAATTACTATCCGATGGATAGTGAGAAATGATCCGAGCGGATCTAACTGGTCCTTATCGCCCTCTCAGGGTTAGTTAGGCGGAAAGTGGTACTTGAAACAGTACCTATCGTCGTTAACTTCCCGCTCCTTACCACGCTTAGCCAGGATTTGGGCATAGGATAATAATCAGACTAATAATATTATACTGTTCAGCCCCTAATATCACGCCTATATTGCTTGAAGGGTTAGGCAGAGGTTAACTTATAGTTATACGCTAACGCAACGCATTTTTTTTGCAGTTTGGTGTCTGGTTAAGACATCAACTACTACTACTACCAACCAAATCCAAGGCTTAAAGCTAGCTAACAAAGCAGTGTTTTATTTATACGTACCTATGTATAGTCTACTATATTCATGTCTGTAGTAAAGTCTCAAAAATGTTACTAAATAAAATAAAAGGTAATCTAGATTAGTTTTAATATTTTTCATAGTTTACACGAACAACACTTCTGTGATCTGAGGAGTAATTTCCGTATTATCAAGAACGTTTGCATGCTAATCTCAGACGCAATCTGTCAAAAACAGGATTTGTGACAAGTTTTTTATTTTCACTTTTTATTTATTTATTTATTTTTCTCACCAGTACATTTTAATAACGATTTAGAGAATTAAAACATAAATTAGTAATATTTTATTGTGGGGTGACTGATGCCTAACCTAGACGGAAGGTCTGTGTTTCAGGACACCAGGACTCCGCCCCTTAGGTACGTAATGATTACATTTAAATAATTTTGTAAGTGCTCTAAAAAAAATCCGAAATAAGGTAAGTTTAACAACTATTGTTTGTATTGTAAGTTATTATAATATTCACATTGTATTATTTGTATTGTAAATTATTCTGTAATCTTATTTAATTGAAAATTATTCTAGTGTTAGTATTGATAGTATTTTTGTGTATGTATATGATCGCGACTAGATTAAAAACGGTTATGTGTCCTTCCCACACTGTACACTGAATGTTTACTCAACCCCTTTCTTTTACCAACAAAACACACACCGACGAAAGACATTTTAAAATACAAATAAAGTAGTTTAACAAATGCAGTGTCCCAGAAAACAGCGATTCCTCTCTGCCACAAAACAAATACACTTGTAAACCCGATGTTTATCTGTTAAAACTAGTCGATACTATGCCTAAGCCTTTTAGTCTCGACTGTAGTCTGTATTCAAGCTAAAGCAATCAATCTGCGTGCTTTTAGCATTCAATCTGGGAGAGAGCTGCAAGCTGGTAAAGATGGAGTCTCAATAATTAGTATTAAAGATTTTATGGAAGATGGGACTGCCTCGTGGGTACAGCGGTTGCATGTGCTACTGCTAAACAGGTCTTGGGAATGATTACCGGCTTAGGCAAGTGTTTTTAAGTTTTTTCCTCTCAATTGTTTAATTAGAAGTATGTAAGAATCGTAGCATATGGCGCTCTGTAGTTTCTGCCTATCCCCATGGGAAAAAGGCGTGAGTTTATGTAAGTATGTATGTATTGTTCAATTAGACTGGCCTGTTGGTCTAGTAGTTAGTGACCCTGACTGCTATGCCGGAGGTCGTGGGTTCGATTCCCACCCAGAGCAAATGTTTGTGAGATGAGCACGATCATTTGTTCTGTATCTGGGTGTAATTTATCTATAATATGTATGTATTTAGAAATATATAAGTATGTTTATCAGCTGTTTAGTACCCATTACATAAGCTCTCAAGCTCAACTTGGGACTAAATGGCGTTGTGTGAAAAAGTTGTGGAATATTTATTATTAGTTTGGAATTTCTTAGTGACAGCCCCGAATCAGGATTTGCACCCAGGATACTGCTCATCCCCTTTATGTTGGGCCTGTACCGGTATTTAATACATATGATCGTACACAACGTTTGTGAGTACTGCACGCCTACTTCTAATATTTTTGAATAATATCACGGATAAGGTCAGTGTCTCTCTTGGGTGTCCTCTCCGGCCTTTCCACGTAAGGTACGAAAGGTATTATCCGGTATCAGAAAAACAGATTAGCTTTTATTAGTCGCTTTTTCATTCATCCTCTAAACGTGACCAAACCATTTAAGGACACTCTTAATTTTTTATCATAAATGTTCATCTTCATTTATGCCACAACGTAGCGGGTGTGTAATGTTTGGCATAATAACAAATGCTCTAATTTCACTTAAACTAACGTTCATATGACATAATTTTCATAAGACATAATATCAAATGACATAAGTCATATGACCTAATGTTTCATATCATATAATATTCATTTAACATAATAACATTTAGTATAACGTTCATTTTATAGAATTTTCAATATGTATATTGCTCTTTTCATATAATGTTCAGTTAACCTAATTTTCATATTTACTCATTTTCTGCCCAAATTCTGTAGTCAATAAGTAAATATCAGAAAACATCATACTGTAATAACCTCATCTAACCTAAATGATTCCGCAACAATAGAAGAGATCTGGCGCTCGGCGGCCGCTGCCGCGGCACGCTCGCTTCGCTCGCTCGCCTTCGCGCGCTAATGGTCATGGTTCTAACCTAACCTAACCCACGTGATTCTCCAACAAAAGCAAGGGATCTGGCGCTTGGTGGCCGCTGCCGCGGCACGCTCGCTATGCTCGCTCGCCTTCGCGCACTAATGGTCATGGTTTTAACCTAACCTAACCCACATGATTCGCCAACCATAGACGTTTCAAATTGGTAACCTAACCTGGTAACAATAGTTGAGAGTGGCAGGTGTGTAGGGTATAAAGTGAAGAAAAAAAAAATTAATACAATATTTATTTAATCATTACATAAATATTACATCTTATTTCAGTTTTAAATTAGAGGCCAAAGCCCGAAGGAATTCAATTTCAGTGTAGGTATTCCTTTTTTTTGCTGCTAGCACCATACTAGCAGGCGTTTAAAATCGTATCAGATTTTCTAAAATATATTAAAAGTTACTTAGAGAGTATGAATATTATAGTAAATGAATAATATGCTAAATGAATATTATGTGAAATGTGCATTATAGGAAATGTTCATTACGTCATATGAAATTAGGTAAAATTAAATTATATCAACAATTCATTATGTCAACTGATCGTTATGTTAAACAAAATTATATTAACTGAAATTATGTCAATTGAACGTTAGATATTTTGTTATTATGTCAATCGTTACACACCCCAACGGAGCACCAACAAAAATCACTTTACATTGCAATTATTCGCCTAGATTTTTTTAAGCTTACTAGCAATATTGGTTGCATATTAATAGTGTCATGCTAACCTCTCCAACTAAGCTAAATATGCTTAAATCAGTGGGTTCACTTCAATAGTGTAATACGTGGGGACCACGACCTCTCGATCGCCAGTCCAATGACTTAGCCATTGGGCTACTGCAGCTAAAAGCGAAGCTGCCTAACCCTGTCTGTAACTGTGAATATAGATACATTTTACACTGAATAAATGAACAGTTGAGTTTAGCGTTGTCTGACACACCTTATGTAAGTTTATTTTGATCTAACAAACAGTGAAGTGTCTAAAATCTCTTTTACTTTCTCCTCGCTACTTTCGCAGTCTTCATTAAACTTGCAACATGTTTTTTATTGTACTTTTTACGTTTCGCGACCTTTTCTTACCCGTTTGACATTCCATGATATTGTTGTTTTTATTTTACAAAAAATCTGTTGTTAGACATTCTCAAGATCGTTTGGTTGTCGCGATCCTATTTATATATGCATACAAGGTTTTCGGAAATGTTATTAACATTGTTTTACGAGTTTGAATAAACGACTGCAACTCGCGAAGTTATGACATTAATTAGAGCCAAGTGTGTGTAATATTGTCCTAGTTTGTTACGTGTTGGGAACTTCTTCTGCCACTTCATGAAATAATTTAATTAATTAATGTTACGCGTTGGAATCTTTTAAACTTTGAATAATTGTTAATTATAATTATGTCAGAGTATATTTTTAATCACTTAACCCTCCTTTACTTATCGTAAATTAAAATATCTGTACCGAAAAACTTTCAATTTAAGAATTCTTATAAAACGGGTGCCAACGGGACCCTTTTTCAAAGCACCCGTAGTCTGTCCGTTTGTTTGTTCCGTTGTTGCCGTAACTCAAGAATCATAATAGGTACACAGTTGAAATGGTCACACATTGTGTGTTTTAATTGTGGCTTAACAACAAATAATAAGAATGACTTAAATAAAAAAAACTAACGTGTCCCCTATAAAAAATTACATAGATTTAAATAATTGTAAAACAAACAAAACATTTTTTCTTTTTGGTAAATTGGTAACTACACCCTATAACACATAATGAAAGTTAAATGTTTTTTTAACTAGTGAAGTCAGATTGTTGTTTCACTAGCTTATTACTCTGAGAAGAAGCAGCCAAAGGAACGCAAAGGTCTATTTCCCCTTTTAAAGTACAGACATCATCATGATGGGAACCATGCATATTAGTGTGTGGACCTTTCTAGTTAGAGCACGCATTTGAGAGTAATCGTGAGCTCAACAAAGAACTAAATGAGCTCAACAACTCGATAAACAGTACCAAGGAAAGATCATTTGAGTAGGCTAGAGTACCTACTCTTAGCTGTCAAACAAAATTGAAAATTATTTTTCCGTAAAAAAAGAGCGAATTGGACTCGTCCAGTGACGATACTGCACGAGTCCAATTCGCTCTTTTTTTATTACGCTTCATTAACTCGTGTCACTGCAAAATGCAGTCTTGTTATTTTTTTTAAAACCGTGATCCGACATATAAAAATGCAATGTCGATATTTTATGCATTGAAATAAAACAAGAGAAATAGGTGTGACTGGCAAAACCTTCCGCTCTGGTGCAGCCATTCCGATATTTTATTTAAATTTAGTTTAGCCCATAAAAAGAAACGAGCTTGAAAATATGGTTCGACGAATACTACGGAAATAACCGAACCGGTTTAATGCACTAACCAAATAATCTAAGTACAGTTTAACTTATTCTCTGTCTGCTATAAGCGTTGGATATTCTCCTTTATGAGATTGTGTTAAGGTTATTTCTTCCTTGTGGTCTGTGGAGCTCATAATTTCTAACGGTTTTTGCAGTGCTTGCTGTACGTTGTGTGATCAAATTTAACATGCTCTAATGCTGATTAAAGTAACTACTATTTTATTATAAAGCTCTTGAAATTATACCTATATGCCCAGCTACTTGCTGCCCTCAGACGGATTCGTGAAACATAGAAAGAAAGAAAGAAAGAAAGAAAAATGCGTTTATTGGCATTACAACAAAGATACACCTTAAAACTATAAAATACAGAGATTATAATGTCAAAAGCGCCTCAGCTCAGCATAATATCAGATGAGAACACAGGATCTATCTGACGCTGATTTAATAGAATTGTTATTATTGTAGTAAATATTTGCTGTAAAAGTTTTGCAGGAAATATTTCGAGAGCTACGTTAATGTTTTAAAATAACTGAATTTTATCAATATACAAAGCATATAAAACAAACAAAGAGCGCTGCTAATTGCAGTGGAAAAAGTTTATTTTTTGTTGTACGAGAATACCTGTAGGAATATTGGCAATAAAGCAAGTATTTAATATGTAATCGTGTATTAATAAAAAGCGTATGTTCACAAGACAGTTTTGGAGAAGAAGAGAACAAAAGACAGATAAAAAAAAATAAAACTATGGTTGCGTTCCATTTCCAACAACCACCCCTGAACGCAATCCCATTTTTGCTATACAAAACAAATTTTTATGTTCAGTTGTTCCCTTAGTAAGTATATCTGCAATCATTTTATCACCTCTACAATAATTAAACGTTATCTCTAAATTATTTACATGCTCTCTTAAAAAATGATATCTTATGTCGATATGTTTTGATCGAGGCAAATAACAATGACTGGTAGACAATTTTATAGCACTTTGATTATCACTAAATATGTGAAGCGGTCCAATCAGAGGCTGGCCTAACTCGATGTGCAGCTGCCGCAACCACAGGGCTTCCTGCGCTGCCGATGACATCGCCATGTACTCCGCCTCGGCCGTTGACAGAGCCACCGTTTGTTGTCTCCTCGAACACCAGGAAATTGCGCCTCCCTGAGAAATAAAAACATAGCCCGTGCAGGACTTACGGTCGATATTATTGCTGGCCCAGTCTGCGTCGCAGAAGCCTCTTATGTTTGATTCACCATTTTTGGTATAAGTGAGCTTCATGTGTTTCGTTCCTTGTAAGTATCTTAGTACCCTTTTGACTGCTGTCCAGTGTTCAGCTCTTGGCTCCTTATTGAACCTGCTGAGAGTATTAACAGCAAAGGAAATGTCAGGTCTTGTACCTTGAGCAATGTAGAGAAGACAACCTATGACTTGTTGATAAGGGTAATCCATTTCTTGGTCATCTGCACTCTGTGAAAATTTCAGTCCAACTTCTATTGGTGTTTTACATGGTTTACAATTAGACATACCGAACTTATTAAGTACATCTGTAGTGTATTTCTCTTGGTCAATCATAATGGTGTCTCCATCCCTTGTTATGTTCAGACCTACACACTGACTGGCTTTACCTAGGTCCTTCATCTCCAAGTATTGCATGAGCCTGTTTTTAATCTTGTTTCTTTCTACTTCATTAGAAGTAAACAATATAAGGTCATCAACCCATACAGCAATGTAGGTATTGTTATCTACATTGAAATAGACACATGGGTCAGACTTTGACCGTTTCATTCCAATATCCTGCAGCACAATATTCAACTTTGAATTCCACAACCTGCTTGCTTGTTTTAACCCGTATAAAGATTTATGCAAATGACACACCTGAGGCCCTTGTTCATACAGCTCTGGTTGCGACATATAAATGTCCACATCAATATCTCCTTGTAGGAAAGCTGATACTGCATCTAGCTGATCAATCTCAAGCCCCAGTCTTGCAGCTAGAGATATAAGATAGCGTATGGAACTGTACTTTACAACTGGTGAGAACACTTCCTCGTAGTCAGTACCCTTCCTCTGTGCATATCCTTTAATGACGAGCCTGGCTTTAAAACGAATTACATTCCCACTTCTGTCAGTTTTAGTTTTGTATACCCACTTGCAGGGTAAAACCTTTTTTCCTGAAGGCAACTCCTTTAAACTCCAGGTGTTATTCTTCATCAGTGAGTTGTACTCCTCGTCCATTGCCTGTTTCCATTGTTTGGCATATGATGATGAAAGTGCCTCCTCAACTGTCTGTGGATCAGAGAAACTAGAAAGTAAACAATACATACTATTTTCATTCATATTTGTGTTATTCCTTTGTGTTCTGTTTCGAGGCCTCAGTGTGATGTTCTGCTGGTATTGTGAGTGTACATATCTTGGTGGGACATATGTTTCATCTAAATCCCCTGAGTCTGTCTCATACTCGCTAGAATCCTGATCACAATTCTCATTTGTTACACAATCACCAGTAGTTTCTTCTGATGGGGTGAGGTTTTCTACCTCAGACAGGGGTACTTCTGTAGGTAACGGGACACTGCTTCTGTGACTTGTGGAAATAGATTGACTACCGGGCTGTGAATTAACTTGTGTATCTTGATAATTAGTAGATGAAGCTGAAACATCATTAATAACTTTAAAATCAGTTTTTTTGCAATTTTCAAAGAAGGTAACATCTCTGCTCTTAATGATTTTGTATGTGTTTTCATCTAATAAGCGATATCCTTTTGTACTGTCACAGTATCCAACTAGAATCATCCTTTTTGACTTCTTGTCCCACTTTCTCCGCGTTTCCTTAGGTACAAAGACCATGGCTTCAGAGCCAAATATTCTCATATGAGACAAGTCAGGTTTGTGTCCATTCCACAATTCAAAGGGTGTCTTACCATGTAAAGCTTTATTAGGAGACCTGTTTAAAATATATGCTGCAGTCCCCACTGCCTCTGCCCATAGCTTCTTCTGTAGGTTGGCTTGGAACAGCATGCACCTTGCTTTCTCAACTAGTGTTCTATTCATCCGTTCGGCCATTCCATTCTGTTGAGGGGTGTAGGGGGTGGACGTCTGATGTACTATACCGCTATTGGATAAAAAATTTGCAAAATTAGTATTGCAGTATTCAGTACCATTATCTGTTCTTAATATCTGTATTTTCTTAGAACAATGGTTTTCAGCTTTATTTTTATAGTCCTTGAAAATGTCTAACACTTTGGTTTTATTCGCCATGAAGTATACATACACCATTCTTGTGTAGTCATCTATAAAAGTAATATAATACCTCATACCTGAACAGCTCAAATTCTCCATGGGTCCACAGAGGTCAGAGTGAACAAGCTCTAATGGTGCTGTAGCTCGGGAACCAATATTCTTAAACGGCAATCTCGATTGCTTGCCTTCATAGCAAGATATGCATCTTGTTACATTACTCTCTCTGTTAGTGAGAGCCACACCCTTCACATAGTCTGGCAACTTGTTGACATCTGAAATATTTAAGTGGCCCATACGCAGGTGCCATAAATCAGTATCATTACACTTCTCCTCACAACTTAAATGTGCAGTCTCATGACTATTCTCTGTATACAATGTATACAATTTATTATGAAGAGTTGCGGAACATATTAACATGCCATTTGAATCATGAACATCACAGCCTCTTTGAGTAAATGTTACTTTGTAACCACTATTAACAATAGTACTCACAGAGAGTAGGTTTACAGCTAGGTCTGGAACATATAAAACATTTTTTAACTGAATGTTCTTACCCTGCGCTAGTTTGACATCTGTGTATCCAACTCCTTCAACTGACAGCGCCTCTTTATTGGCTACTGTTATTTTCTTTACCGATGGTTCAGTGACATTGTACAACCACTGTCTGTTGCCTGTCATATGCATAGATGCACCCGAGTCCATGAACCATTTATTATGATTATCCCCTGAAAATGCTGAAAAAGCTGCAATGAAACCTGTATCCTTCTTGTTTTTTTCATTTTCAGGCTTGTTTATCTTCTTAGCACTTGTACAAAACTTGGCAAAGTGTCCATGACTATTGCAGTTGTAACATCTTGGCCCTTTAGCTTTTGGTTGTTGTGACTGACGGTGATGTTGTTTTTTTGATTTTGAGCCAGCATACAGAGCAGTACTGGTGTCTGCTGATCTAACTTCCTGTAGGAGCTTGGTCTTGATAAGATCGGCACTAATCGTCGCACCAGAGCTCTCTAGACCCATAATCATCGGGGTGTAGACGTCGGGCAGACCGGCCAGCATCAAGGTGCCCAGCCACTCGTCGTTGACTTCAAATTTTATGTTACGTAACTTGTGGGCTGTAGTTATTATTTTGTGAATATATGACTCCACATTACCGCTAGACTCGAGAGTGGTATTCACCAAGTCCTTTAACAGTCCAACTCTTCTGGTCAGTCCATTGTCATCAAACGCTCGTAGTAGATTTTCCCACACTTCTTTGGCGGTCTTACAACTTTGTACATGTATATAATTTTGCGGATCTAACAACAATATCAACTTGGACCTCGCCTTGATGTCCTTACTGGAATCAACTGGTTTGTCATCTTTGGGCTCCACACATTGCCACAAGTCTTCGTGTTCAAGGTACGTCTTGACACTGAACTTCCACGTTGCAAAGTTTTCACGCCCGATCAACTTATCAAGATTGAACATGTGATGCGACGAACTCATTATTTCTGAGTTTTAAAACTCGCCGGCCAGTCACGCGTGCGTGTATAACCTCACTTTTATTCTGATACACGTACACCACGAAATACTGATAAATCTGCACGAATATTTATTTCGTTACTTGCCAATGAACCACGCTCTGCTACCATGTAGGAATATTGGCAATAAAGCAAGTATTTAATATGTAATCGTGTATTAATAAAAAGCGTATGTTCACAAGACAGTTTTGGAGAAGAAGAGAACAAAAGACAGATAAAAAAAAATAAAACTATGGTTGCGTTCCATTTCCAACAATACCTACTTCTAAATAAAACATATATCCACATACACAACTATCACTTCAGACTACCACATTGATCTAGTGATGCTGAAAACCAGCGTCAAGCACTTAGTGCTTGACATTTATGCTGAACTGGGCCTGTTTGGAGCAGCCGTGGGGCAAAAAAAAAAAAATGTTTTTGGGCCAAATAGTTTTAAGTTGTTTCTTTAGTTTTAATTTGTTCATTTTAGTTTTTGTATGTTTGTTGTTGTTGTGGTATGCCCTGTGTCTGTGCCAATAAATGTTATTTCTTTCTTCTTTCTTTTTTTCTATGCTAGGCATGAGGTACCTGGTTCAGGCAGAACGTTATTCAGTTGGCAATAGGCTCGCCCCCTTTAACATGAGACTTAAATATAACTGGAATAATGTCGGTGTACTATGGACACACCTCAGCCTAACCCTTTGGGGATTACAGGCGTGATGTCTGCAACTATCACCAGTTTTGTCGGAGTAAAACATACCTTCAAATTTATTCTCGAGAGGTGTCCAGTTGAAATACCGATTTCTACTGTAGGCATAGTGTTGATAGACTGTTTGAAAAATAATGAGGGTTAGGTAGTTACTACTGATGTAGGAAAATGCAGATGTATGTCAGAAATAGATATGCTGCGCCGACCGATTTGAGGGTAGGTGGATGATAAGTCTAAGCCTTCTCCCCAACTATGTAGGGGTCGAATCACATGCAGCTGAATACCTGTACTTTACATAAAGCGACTACATATCTGACCTCCACAACCTAGCGACTAGGTAAAATGTAGCCCTTGGTTAAAATGGTTGTCAGACTTACAGGTTTTTGACTATTCATACCGACTGTCACAAACCACAAACGACAGTCGGAACCAATAGCTTAACGTACTCTTCAGGGCACGGACATATCTTGATGTACCTATCATAAAAGGTCACCCATCCAGGTACCAACCTCATTAAGTGTGGCTTAACCCTTGATCAACCCTTGCGGCTGTTATCATTTCATCACAGGCCCAACTTTATGAGTTTAAGCACCAATTTCGCGTCTATACAAAAGTAGAGGCAAGTAGCTCTAAGTAAATCCAAAATTTGCACTGATTCATAAATGGTCACATACCTGTACAGAGGCTCTCCATCAGTTTCCTTAAACCACAGCACCATGGATACATGATCTTCTGCTGCCAAGGGTTGGATGTCACACGGTAGTGCAGCCTTCTTGCCCAGCACTCCTTGTGCGTGTGCAGTTGGTACTGAAACAAGGAAACAAGAGTTTATTAGAAAAATAAGGATTTTTTTTGTAGGAGACATGA
Source organism: Euplexia lucipara (assembly GCA_921972225.1). Taxonomy (NCBI): domain Eukaryota; kingdom Metazoa; phylum Arthropoda; class Insecta; order Lepidoptera; family Noctuidae; genus Euplexia; species Euplexia lucipara. Next base: position 20,221,711 of record OV179161.1, read on the forward strand.
AGAGGAGTAGTTGTGATAAACCCAGTGGTGGGACCTGTAGACTGATAAGTCATTGGTCTCGATTTGAAACCCAAGGCTCTAACTTTTCGGATTTACGTCGGTTCGGAAGCAAATGCTTCTAAAACATCGTGAGGATACCGGCAAACCAAGTTAGAGGCCTATGAGCGGCTTAAAAGCTCCGATACCAGGTTAGTGACTAACAATATGAATAGAAGAAAAAAATATTGGAAAGTTGCAAGATAATAATATAGTCAAGACGGAAACCAGTCTGTTCACATTCGCAAGGAATTGGTAGATACATCTCATTAATGATTTCAATGATATTATAAGTAAAAAGGTGTAGATAGGTTACCTAAACAACATTCGATCTTCAAAAACCGCACACTAAGGCACGCACGCGTCCGTTGACGGCGCGATGCGACAGTGAGATAATGTGTGGCTTGTTAGCCACATTTTAACGTGTCGCTTGCTGAGCGCTTATAACCTATCTACACCTTTTTACTTATAATACCATTGGTAGATTTATCAAAAGTAATGTTTCTTGTTTTGTGTCAATAAGTCCTGGGTTAGAGTCCGAGTCGGGTAATTGTTATTAATCCTTTTAATTTAATCATGACTGCCGCAATGCGTACTATAGGTACACTTAAGCCTTAGGTACGCGTTGGACATAACGATATAGGTAAGTACCTACTTATGAAATGAAATACTTAACAAAAACCAGCTAACTAGCAATTTAATTTTGTTTTCCATGCGATAACTCAGTCCCAACAAACATTTATGTACTAAAATATACTGTTCCTAATTTCGTAGTTCTTTACTATTGTTTCGTACAATTTGAATAAAATTTGTATAATTTGGCTTAGAAATATCGGATATGAATAAAAGAACATATTCTACATTAAAAAAACATTCAGCTTATAACAGGTCCAAAATATAATTCCACAACGTTTTCCGTTTGTCAAAATAACGAAGATATGATGGGCGTCAAAGTTCACTGAATAGGTATACCTACGTGAGAGCGGAAAAATATCAGATTAAGAAAAATAAGGAAATATAATAATAAATATTCATTTCGTCTTGTCACGAGCAAGAACACGAAATAAACAATCTACGTCGTCACATAAGATAAAAATGTAAAGTGATATTTGCCAACAGGTCATTCACTTGAGTCTAATTTGCCCAAAAAACATTCGATATACAGCCACGCATTTTGGTTAGTAATGATCAAAAAAGTAATTCGATATCAGCTATCTTTTATAACGGTACCTATCTAAGGTTTAATATGAAAACATATCAAACACCGATCTAAAAAGTAAGATAGGTAAGGAAATAATAGACAGTAACCAATTCTAATTCAAACTCAAGACAAGAATGCACTTTAAGACGCCAAAACGTAAAAAATAAAATGGTTCTAAATAGTTGTCCCTTCTAAAAGGTAGTTTCAAGAATGTAAATAGGCAGGACACTCCACGCTTAAGTATTCGTTTGAAATATTTATTGTCATTATTTTGTGCAAATAATTAGATAGTAACACGTGACAGAATACAGCGGTTAATTACATTTTTGAGTTAAAAGAAAGATAGTGCTTACAAATATTAGATCCCTTCTTTTAAAATTGCATAGAAAATAATCAAAGAAACTTCAACACGGTGAAAATTTATCACTTACTTACCTACGCTTAAGACTGCTGCAATTTCCGACGTGGTTATAACAAATAGTTATGCTTTCACTATGGCTTGTTTTGTAAGGTTTTAGGAGACAATAAAATTCGGATTTCGGAACAAAAGCAATCAAACTGAAAAACACCGCGCACCGTGTGTTCTATTGCGATAACTTGATACTTCGTCAATAATGCGTGTCGACCGTCGCGGCGTCGGTGCAAAGAAGGAACTCGTATTCGAAGATTCTAATTGCACCCAAATTAGATTAATTTCATGGTTACAGAAACAGCCAAAGAAGAATCCATCGGCGCAAAAACAAATGAACACTGGATTTTAAAAATGGAATTCTCATGCTACTCGTGTGAAATTAATTTGAATTTGGATTTTAAAAATAAAAAAAATTAATGATATCAATAGGTATCGCACTGACCAGTATTAAAAATCGACAATTTCACTATGGTGGTTGGTAAAATTATTTATAAAAATTGTGACTTTTGATTACTATTCTATTTTTAAAATAATGTAACAAACAATCATGTGGAAGAGAAAGATGTAGTCACAGTCAGTGGAGTTAATTTGATTTCTTATCGATTTATTTAAGCGTCCGTAAACATGGTAGAAATCCGGTCACCTGTCTTTGGGTCTGCCCGTTTGGACTAATCTCCGTAACGGCTAAACCGATTTAGACTGGATATTTAATGACCGATAGCCTATTATATCTTAGAAAAATAGTGTTTCACGCAAACAATAAATTGTAATACTGCGCTCGAACGAAGTCACGAACAACAGCTACTTAGTAAATAAATAAGAATGGAAAATATGCGCCACTCCCGCGCAAAACAGCTATCCAACATTATTTATTATTTATTTATTTAATACTTCAAGCACACTAATGTACAGAGGCGAACTTAATGCCATAGGCATTTTCTACCAGTCAACCTTTAGGTGATGCAGAGAAAAACGGTGGTAGGTGCAATTAAAAATGAAAAAATAAAAGGAATCAAAGAATACTAATACATATTATTAGTATAAATACATAAATATGTACACTATAAATATAATATATATAATAAATTAAATTACGAAGAGATAGAAAGAAGTGAAAACATTAGCGCTGTGAACATTACTGTAGCAATGCAGCAATTCTGCTGATGATCTTTTTATGACAACTGAGAAGTTCAAAAAAATGGTTATACGCTTTAAGTGGACTTCAAGTTACGGTGACATTTCGTCGTATCCTACGAATAGGGGCGTAATTGCATAATAGCTACTTTTCAGGAGACACATTTTTGTGATTATTTAAATTACATATATGTATATATGTGTTTGTGGTTTCATATAATGTGTATGGGTATCATATGGTTCGGCTAGCATTATTTTCAATAAATTATCTTTATATTTTATACGCATTTTGTCCCTTAAATCCTTATTCTCTGTTGTATTTAGGCGAAGTAGGGTTGGACTTGAGCAATAAATTACATTATGCCTTTTATCTGCGGAAATGTCAAGGTCACAGTGGCCTTTAAGCCATTTTTATATTGCTCTGATGCGCTGGTATACATTTTTATGTTATAGAAATTTGTGTATTAGAACTATTTTACCATTACTGGGAAAAAGAGAATGTAATAAAAGAAAATAATTATAAGTAGAGTCATAATATTTAACTCGAACAAAATCTGAATTTTAGTAACATATTTGCTTGGTAAATATTTAAGCATACCAAGTGAATGTCGATTAACAAGAAAAATGATTACATTCATAAAAAAAATATCTATGGGAACAAATATATTTTCTAATCTTGTATACTTAATAAAAACCCCTAAAAATAAAAATAAAAGAACCCGTAACTCTACAAACCAAATAATTGTATTTTCTTAAATAATTCTGTTACTTTTAATATTTGGAAACAAATGTCGTTTGTTTTTAAACAATCAGAGCTTAATATTAAATTACACATAATTAAAATCAGTGTTTCAAATAAAATTTCACAGAATCAAAATCAGTCCTTAAAATCAAACGACACAATATAATAAAAACAGACTGGACTGAATTAGACTGGCCTGTTGGTCTAGTAGTTAGTGACCCTGACTGCTATGCCGGAGGTCGTGGGTTCGATTCCCACCCAGGACAAATGTTTGTGTGATGAGCACGATCATTTGTTCTGTGTCTGGGTGTAATTTATCTACAATATGTATTTAGAAATATATAAATAATTATGTTTATCAGCTGTTTAGTACCCATAACACAAGCTGTCAAGCTTAACTTGGGATTAATGGCGTTGTGTGAAAAGTTGTGGAATATTTATTTATTTATTATTTATTTATCAAATTAGTGTTTCAAATAAAATTGTACAGAATCATAATCAGTCCTTAAAATAACATTGTAAATTATTAAAATTAGTTCTTAATATCAAATTACATGTTATCAAAATCAGTCTTTAAAATTAAATTTGTAATTTTATTGACAACATGATCATAACTTAAAATAGAATAACTCATAACGTTGATTCGATTCTAACTGGCAAATAGTTCTTTGGTCGGACTCTTCAAAATAATTTGGGATTCGGACGGGGGTTCTAGAGGGTCACCATTCTTTAGTTCCGAATTTTGTAGATTCTGTATTTCGGACAAGATTACAATCTCACTGGCACTATCATTTTGGTTAGGTTTGTTCATGTCGTTTTCAGCATCTTGAAAGAAGGAAATGAGACTTTAAAATCATACAATTATCATACTAAACTAGTTTCGCATTATTTTTAATAAAAATGTATTTAAATTATTAGTAGGTATTTTAACTAAAATTATGAACTAAACTTACTTACTGGAATACGGATCAAGGGCGGAAACGAAATCAAGCGGAATAAAATCATTATAAAACGAATTACGCTGTTAAGCTCAGAGTTAATATTTTCTTGGATTAAATATTCTATCTCTTTTTCACAACCTCGTGGCACCGGAGCCTCTACGTGGTTCCTTCCATCATAGCAACTTTCAAGAGTGCTTACTGAAAAAAAAATGTTGTTGACAAAGAAAACGGAATTTCGTAAGTACCTATAATAAGAATTAGATCGTACAAATTTGCACGTTTTCTAACTATCATTAAATAGCCGTTACATTTAAAACAGAATTGTTCTAAAACTTTGGGAAAAAGGCAAAATAATAAAAAGCGTAATTATAATTTTCGTGCGGAATGCTAATAATGCGGCCACAAATGCTTTTATATCAATTTTAAAGCAATAGAAAAAAAACCTAAGTGCATTTATGCCCCAAACCAGAAAAACCAAGTATATGCATAAATAATATTGTCAATGTATAAATTTGACTGATGATTTTTTGCTGATTTTTTTGATTTGTTTGATTTGGACTGGCCTGTTGGTCTAGTAGTTATGACCCTGACTGCTATGCCGGAGGTCGTGGGTTCGATTCCCACCCAGGACAAATGTTTGTGTGATGAGCACGATCATTTGTTCTGTGTCTGGGTGTAATTTATCTATAATATGTATGTATTTAGAAGTATATAAGTATGTTTATCAGCTGTTTAGTACCCATAACACAAGCGCTTAGCTTAGCTTGGGACTAGATGGCGTTGTGTGAAAAAGTTGTGGAATATTTATTTTATTTTTTTTGTACAAAAGGGTGAAAATCATGTGCGCGTACAAAAAAATGTACTTAAAATAACAATATTATGAATATTTCAAAAGCATCAAGGAGATAATAAAAGACAAAAACATAATTTGAACGTAGAAAAAAGACACAAACTTAATTAGGTCTTAGTCTCTTCTATACATATCCAATTTAGCCATTCCATAGAACACGGCCACAACCACCATAACAATCTCCGCGTTCCGCCGAATAGTGCCCGAGCGGCGCTTGCACGTTCTCCCCGCGCCCGCGCACCTCCACTACTCTCGAAGAAAGAGGGCGCGACGGCTATTGTGGCTTTATTCTTCGTTGAAAACGTAGTGCTTATAATTGTGGCTTTTTAGAAAACCTAATTATTTGATAACTTGTACCGTTTTTAATTGTTTTGTTGAACTGATTACATGTGGTATGATGAGCAGAATTGATTAATGCAATAAAAAAAGAAAGCCCTTATGTTCGTTAAGGCACTATTCGTAGGATACGACGATTTCTGCGAATGCGCATGACGTCATTCTAGATAAACACTGATAATAACCAATACGACACTAGCTGTTTGACAGTTCAACACTTTGCCCAGTGATTATCACTAAATGAACTGTCAACGGATTTACGTAATACCCCTGCTAGTTGTCATTGACAACCGGCGTTGAACGGATGACGCGTGACGCAGTGGCCACATTACCCTAAAGCCTTATTAATAATTTATAATCCGCACGAAACTGTACTTAACCAAATTAATACAACCGCGTTATCTTAATCTGCTTTATAGGGAAAGCAGGTAGGATTCGTACAATTTTTATTCTTAGCCGATTATACGAAATACTATTAACTATTTTAAAATAATTTTAATGTCTATGAGTACCCTATTTATCTAGCTTTAAAAATAGTGTAGTGTTGTCTTGATACTATTCAGCATGGCGAAGCTACGGTTACTTTTCTAAAACATGGAAAACGTACGAAACTACCCCACAGGTGGGGTAGATTCGTACATAGCGTTGGGCGCATTCGTACATAGTGGGGAACCTTCGTACAATCAATGAAAATGCCATTTTACAAATGTAATATAAATGTTTATTGAGTTCAAAGTAATCAGTCTTCATGCAGTACTAATTAACAATTATTGTTTCTTAAAAACATATTGTAAACTTCAAAAACTTAAAAATTTAAACAAATTAAAAAATAGAGGAGTTCTAAAACCAACAAAATTCCCTCCGTCCACTAGGCTGATAAGACTTACCATTTATAAATGGTAAGAGCTCTCATTAAATACCTACTAGCCAATATTATACATTTACACCACCATGGCTTGACACCATATTTCTGTGCAGATTTCCTTATTCATGAAGTTTTATCCAAAACTTCTTTCATCGCAGACTTCATTGCACCTTCATCTACTTCTCCTGTATTTGTCCCTTTTTATGTATATTCGCGGCATGGTTCTGTAACAACACTTTAGTTTGGTTTGACATGTATTTTTACTTTGAAAGTATATTATATATTTTAAGTTTTTTTTTATTGTGAATGTAAGGACTACGTGGATTCTTTTTTTAGATTTTCTTTTCTAAATCTTTTTAATTTCTTTTATTTATTTATTTTAAATTTTGTCTGGCAGTTTGAGTTCTTTATGGAACCAACCCAAATGTTCTTTCTTTGGTATTGTTCGTCAGCACGTGGAGCTCCTCAAGTTCCGAGTTGAGCTCACGATTACTGACAAATGCTTGCACTGACTGATCTGGTCCCATCATTATGTGTGGTTCTTTCCTCAAAAGACCATCTCAGACACTAATCTGCGTGGATCTTACATGATTTGACCAAGATAATGTCTGGACTTTAAAAGAGACTATGACCTCTGAGTTCATTTCGGGGTTTCTTCTCAGAGTAGTCAAATAGTGAAACTCCAATCTCATATTTGCTAAAAAAAACGACGTGTAAAAGTGTTTGTGAAAACCTATTACAAAAATAATATCATTTATCATCATTTATCATTAGTGATTAATATTTTTGCTGGCACAAAGTAAAGAATGGGGAGCATTCGTACAGTACGAATCTACCCCATTCATAGCTGCACGAAGGTACCCCAACCAGAGAAATCCACAATAAAATTAAAAATAAAAATAACTGTAATAGTTAGCCTAAAATTACTATTATCGTAATAAACTACGTAATCACTACATAAAATAAATAAAACTACTTTAACAGTTCGACTAAAACTTATAACAGATATACGCGTTCAAAAGTGAATATGAAAAATACTTACCGAGTGCGAAAACACGTATTGACTCGTCACGTTGCACCCGGCGGCCGCACTGACCCGCCACCTCGCGGTTCACACATGCGTGTGGGTTAGCGTCACGCACACAAAGATCAACGCGGTAACGTATTGGATAGTGTAAATATGACTACTGTACGAACGCTCCCGCTGTACGAAGCCTACCTGCTCTCCCTACTAACTAAAAGTATTATTACCCATACACGTAAAAAACCAAGATGGCGTCTTTAAAACGAGCTGGAACTTTTTACATCAAAACTTAGAATACTGTATTTCATTTAAACTAAGTTAATGAACAAAATCTTATTATATGACATGAAAGTAGTATTTAAGAACAGACGAATAACATTGCCTGCTCTTTTGATTTCATTTTTAATCTTATTCGAGATGCGAGTTCGCTTAATCCGTAACATATTATATGAGTCTCGTTCATTTTAAACTTATCTGAAGTCTGGAGGAGCAATTATAAAAAGGTATATCACATGCCTAGAAAACAGAATATGGTGAGGATTGTAGGACATATTATTGGCTTCGTAGCACAAGGTTGTATGTAGGATGAAGATCTGGGTATGACAAAGTTGTTTGTAAAAACACTGTGTACCTACACTTCTTTTTAGATTTGAAGAATTCCGTATCAAAACGGTGTGTCTGCTCGTCTGCCTGTCTGTCACTTGTTTCAGATACTACCTAGGTACTAATACTAGCAACTACCAATCTATGAAATAAAACACAATTTGATACTTGAGACGAAAGCGCCTTGATCTTTATTAGCCCACCACGACATTAAGACCAACACCATTTTTTTTGACAATAGACTTTTCTCAGTGCACCAGTGGTAGTTGACTACTTTACTCCTACAAATGACAGCCGGGACCAACAGCTTAACGTGCTTTCCGAGGCACGGAGAAGTCTTGATATGTAGTGAATGGTTACCCATCCAAGGACTGACCTCGGCAAGTGTTGCTGAACCCGAAGGGTTGTTGTTATTTAGCAACAAGCTCAGCTCAAATTCTCAATACTTAGAGAATAGTAGTTGCAGCACGAAAACAGTAGAAACCCGTCGGTTTCGGCTGAGCGCCGCCGCGCCTGACGCTCAGTCGCGCGCGACACGTCTCACGGTATCTCGTATCACATGGCGAGTCGTGTAGATACTCGTGTCGCCATGAGAACGGGCCACGTTCACCCGATCCAGTTACACCGGACTACAATTTTAATTAAATGTTTTTAAAGCCTTTGTGGCTGCGTGTACACTGTTTTATTTGAGGCTCTTTAGTTCTGTTTAATGAAAAACTGGATACGGTACGTACTTAATGAATATTGCTTCCACGTGTATCTGTACCTACATATTTTATGTAATACATACAAAATGTAGAACAAAGTCGTTTCTTCTTAGATTGTCGCTTAGATCTTTTAAACGCGCACCAATAGAATCTATTGGGGCGCGCACTACTGACTCACGCGCTTGGCTTTATTAACCCGGCGAGCATGTGGAGGGGTCATTTTGACCCTGCCAATTTTTATTCATGTATAGTTTTCTTTTCCGCGATGGTAAGCATTTGGACGTCTCAGTAGCTGTTACTAAGGGCCCCGCGCGGGCGCCGCGCCCTACTATTCAGACGGCCGTCGCCTGCAACGGGAGCAACACATGCATTTGTTCAGAACAGACCGTTTCTTTCTGCCAGGATTGTGCTACAATCACAGACAATAATGATGTGTAGGTTATAATTAATGTTAAGAATGTAAGTAAAACTGATGGATCTCTACGTTTATAACGAATTACCAGTTAATTGACAAAAGATTTCTGTATTTTATGTTTGTATATATTTTTTTTATGTTTGTTTAGAAATGTTATACTAAAGTGATTATTTTGTAGTGGTTTGCTAAACCTGATTTAAATATAATATTTTGTACTATTGTACACGTATTTTTTTATCCAGCCATAAATATAAACAAGAACTTAACTTAACGCCTCAGAATACATATTCAAAAACTATTAATTTAGCCATTTTAAACGCATTTAATATACAGGGTCAGAATGACCCTCCACAACTCCCACGTAACTTTTTTTACCACATCCTCGCCGGGTTAACACATTGGCGGATGCCATCGACCTATTCATCCGTAGGTACACGAGTTGAGTTCACAAGGGCCACGTACTGTGTAGCATTTATTGTTAAATAAGTTTATTTTACGTTACTTTGTCGCATTATTTGACTGTCCCTATGGTCTAGTAGTAAGTGACTCTGACTGCTATGCCGGAGGTCGTGGGTTCGATTCCCACCCAGGACAAATGTTTGTTTGATGAGCACGATCCTTTGTTCTGTGTCTAAGTGTATTTTATCTATAATATGTATGTATTTAGAAATATATAAGTATGTTTACCAGCTGTTTTGTACCCATAATACAAGCTCTCAAGCTTAATTTGGGACTAAATGGCGTTACGTTAAAAAGTTGCGGAATATTTATTATTAGATTTAATCTTTAATGGCAAAGAAAACATGTTTTGTGAATAATAAATATTAAAGAAAAAAACTACTCATCGGCGCCTTTTAATGAGATTTTCATCAGTAGACAGAGTGATTCAAAAGCAAGGTTTATATAGAATCTACACTGTACCCATGTGATGCCGGGGCGGTGAGTTTGTAAATAAATAAAATAAATAAATATTCCACAACTTTTTCACACAACGCCATTTAGTCCCAAGTTAAGCTGGAGAGCTTGTGTTATGGGTACTAAACAGCTAATAAACATACTTATATATTTAAATACATACATATTATAGATAAATTACACCCAGACACAGAACAAATGATCGTGCTCATCACACAAACATTTGTCCTGGGTGGGAATCGAACCCACGACCTCCGGCATAGCAGTCAGGGTCACTAACTACTAGACCAACAGGCCAGTCGCATAGTAAGTATATAAAGTAGGTAAATGTGAAGAAGATCGATCCGGCTTTCGGGGCGATCAAAGGTTATCATAACATAAGACCCACTGTCGTTGTTTCTTCTCGTGCCTTGGAAAACACGTCAAGATTTTGGTCTCGGCTGTCATTTGTAAATCTTCGACAATATTTTTCTTAACCCCCGACGCAAAAAGAGGGGTGTTATAAGTTTCACCGCTATGTGTGTGTGTCTGTCTGTCTGTCTGTCGGTCTGTCTGTCTGTCTGTCTGTCTGTCTGTCTGTCTGTCTGTCTGTCTGTCTGTCTGTCTGTCTGTCTGTGGCACCGTAGCGCCCAAACGGATGAACCGATTTAGATGCGGTTTTTTTTTATTTGAAAGCAGGGTTTCCTGCGATGGTTCTTAGACATAATTCATCAAAATCGGTTCAGCCGTTTCAAGGTTATCAGCTCTTTTGTATTAGCTACCGTTGCTATTTTAGACTTCTATGGGTATTAACTTTACTTAAAAACATTAGTGTCTTAAAATTTCAAACACCCATGTGTGTAATATTAGTAAGCAACATTATGGTGTATTTAGTCTGATGCAGCCAGGATATCTAGCAGACTAATACAACATCTTGGGAAAATAACAGCAGATATGTCGTGTTTGGATTCATTTTAACCAGCATTTTATTCTGCACACAATGTACTGATGGCAACAGGATGAGCTGATGCTGCAGCCAGGCTATCCAGCACACCAGTAGTTAGACTCTTGACAAAATAATAGTAGATATGTCGTGTTTGGATTCATTTTGACCAGCATTTGATTCTGCACACAATGCACTGATGGCAACAGGATGAGCTGATGCTGCAGCCAGGCTATCCAGCACACCAGTAGGTAGACTCTTGACAAAATAATAGCAGATGGGTATGTCGTGTTTGGATTCATTTCAACCAGCATTTGATTCTAAACACAATGCACTGATGGCAACAGGATGAGCTGATGCTGCAGCTAGGCTATCCAGTACACCAGTAGGTAGACTCTTGGCCAAATAATAGCAGATATGTCGTGTTTGGATTCGTTTTAACTAGCATTTGACACTACATACAATGCCTCCTAACTGTATACTCTATAAAACAAAACTAAATGCGTTTAAAAATTTTAAAATAAAAATTAAATTAAAAATTTAAAAAACCCCCACCGCAAAAAAGTAAAACCTTTAAAAAGTTAAAAATAACACTTTAGCCATGAAATTTTACGTAACGTTGGGGTACCGTTAAAATAAGTACCTACATACCTACAAGTACGAGGAACATTCCTTACTTAAGCGGTACCCCGACGTGAAGTAAAATTTCATGGCTAAAGTGTTATTTTTAACTTTTTAAAGGTTTTACTTTTTTTGCGGTGGGGGTTTTTTAGTCTAAACCCCCCGAATATCTCATAACCAGTAACGTCTAAGCTTGTGGTACCGTGTTCCTCAATCACTGGTACGTTGAGGTCATGTAGGCAGTTCCTTCATGTAGGTAACATGTAATCAGCTGCATGTGGTTAGACTGGAACCTAAACCCAAAATGCTTAAGAAAAGGTTAAGTCAATGATTTGTATGAAGTAAATAAATAATTAAGTAGCTGTATTGCAAAATCTATTATATCTGAAAAATATATGTATTTAGACATATCAAAGTACGTAACGTTTATCAGTTGTCTAGTAGTCATAGTCGTTAGTCGTGTTTTATGTATTTTACTAACACTTTATGGACATTAGTCTGAGAATAAATTCTGAGAATAAAGATATATTATTATAATTATTATTATAGCACAAGTTCTGTTTAGTTTAGGAATGAATAGCGTTGTGTTTTATTATTGTGGAATATATTATATTTATTTATTTTATTCCCAGCTGTGTTGCTGCACCGTTTACTATCAAAACCTACTCCGTAAATTAAATAAATAAATTCCACAACTTTCAAACAACGCCATCTAGCCTCAAGCTAAGCAGAGCTTGTATTATGGGTACTAAACAACTGATAAACATACTTATATATTTCTTAATACATACATATTATAGATAAATTACACCCAGACAAGTAACAAATGATCGTTCTCATCACACAAACATTTGTCCTGAGTGGGAATCGAACCCACGACCTCCGGCATAGCAGTCAGGGCTACTTACTACTAGACCAACAGGCAAGTCAATAAAATATGTAAATTGTATTTACATCTGAATCTATTTAAAAAAGTATTTAAACTAATGAAATTGAATAAAACAACCTCTATTCTATTTCAAACTAATTTTATTACTAAGAACTTAGTTTTCTCGGTCTCTTCAAAATGAAAACAAAACGATAATTTAATACAATTTTACCGCCTGGAAATTGAATTACGTAGGTAAGTATTGGAGTTGAATACTGCTTATATTGTCTCATAGATACCGTACCGTCATTACTTATCATACGCCTCTCTATGGCGCTACGGTAATGTTAAAAAAAAATCACTTAAATAGTCCCCTCACTCTATTACATAAGATTTAAACAGGTACACCTCTGCCTAGCCCTTCGAGAATTACAGACGTGATGTTTAGTGTCTCATATTAAGCACGTTATATTCAATATTTCCTAACACTGTTATTAGAACTTTGTTTATCGACATTTTGTGATCTGGCTTCCAGTCTAACCGCGGTTGCTGGAGCTGAATTCTAGTATTCAATAATCAATATAGAGTGACTTTCTATTCTGACCTACATAACCCAGTTACTGGCTAATAAGAGAAGTAACCATAGGTAAAACTTATAGGATTCTTATTACACCTATCCACTGTTAACGATAAACAAATGAAAGCCGATACTAAGGACTTTTTGACTACTGCACCCAAAGACTGGCCTTGGCTACCGTTACTTAACTCTAATCCGGTATTCTGGCAACTACAACCACGTACAGTCCTGAATTTTTTTCTTTATTTTAACACCTTAGTCGCCTTCTACAATATGCACGAGGCGACCCACTTTTACATCTGTGTGAAAACTAAAAATTACGCAACACTCGACTTCTGTAATCACATTACAACTGAAACAGGTTTCATGTAATTTCTGCATTTTGCGACCTATTATTGTTCCGAACAATAACGTCATGATTTTTACCTTTGTTAAGAAAATGAGGTTCCCATTTTTGTGCAACCGGATTGGTTCAGACCTTAGACTATAGACCACTAACTCTACTGGATAATTAAAGCGTAAGTACTGCTAAAGACTTAGCACTAAGTGATAATGTGATGCATTGTCTCGCTAAGCATGTCCCCGAATTGGGACTGTGCTCTGTAATTGACTGATGTCACTGGATATTTATAGATGTCATGCAGCATAATAATTACTACAATACATACACGTAAGGCAGCGTCCTATAATTAGTTACCGCGGCGTTTATATCTTACACATTTACTCAAAAAGGTGAAAAAGGAAGGTAAAAGGAGGTATTCAAAGAAAATTCAGGAAGATCATATAACCCAGACTAAGACACAAAGTCTGACACGTAATAAAGTTATTCAGTCTTCTCTATACGAAACGATTTTTGTCAACCGCGTCATGGTGCAAGTACAATAAAAACCAAAATGTATGGAATTGGCAAAAGCTTTCAAAACTTTTCATACATTTTGGATACGTAAGAAAACGATAGAAAACGAATGAATACTGTGAACATGAAAAATAGTGCTCATCACCATCACTGTTTACCTTCAGTTGGAATAGCAGTCAAGCATTAGCTTAAATTTTATCAACCGCAGAATCTTTAATGTATTTTTTTTTCTTTATAATATCTTAAATTGTTCATTAATTTTGTCTATTTTTATTTTGTTTCGAACAATTTATCTAGTTTTAAATTTACCTAGTTATAAAATGTGCCTGCTGTGGTCTCCTTTAATTGAAGGAGTACACGGAAGAGAATCTTTTGTAATGTTATTTTAATTGTATTTGTGTAACCTTTGTTGGAAATCTTCTTAAATAAATAAAACATCGTGCAGATACAGTAAAAATATCCCTGTAAACGATTATATTATAAGTAAAAAGGTGTAGATAGGTTACTTAAACAACATTCGATTTTTACAAAGAGAGAGAGAGAGAGAGAGAGATTTAAAAGACTATAGAGCGGGCATGTCAAGGAAAGGTCATAGAAAAACTTTGATCCCATGTCTTAGTAATGCCATCTAGAATAATATATGAATATTAGAGCGGCAGCGGAGCATACTAAAAAAAACTCATAGACTTGTGTCCGGCAGGACACACTTTTTCGGACGAAAATTTTGTTTGTGATGTCAGGTCTATAGGTATTGAACGTCTTTGGATCTTTAAAAATTGTACACTAAAGCACGCACGCGTCCGGTGAGGCGCGACGCCACACTGAGGTGAAATGTGGCTGGTTAGCCACATTTTAACGTGTCACTTGCTGAGCGCGTATAACCTATCTACACCTTCTTACATATAATATCATTGCTTGTAAAGAAGTAGGTGAAGCGAGCTGTCAGACATGTCATGTCTTAGACAGTTTATTTTACGATCACTAATTCAGCAGTGTGCTCGGTCAAATCACTGCGTGATGAAATGTAGGCGTAGTGAATTGAGCTGTCATACCATGCTAATGCTAGGCATTGACAATTTACTTCACTCAAGTTTTCACGGCGTGACTTTTACTGATCGACCGGCAGTTCTAACTTTTTACGGGGAGATTTCAAAATATTATCTGTCTAAAAATAAAAAGATCCTAGCAGGTGTACTCTTGTCTTTGCTTACCCCAAAGGGTAAAACAGAGTCGAGAGAATTTGTACATTAGGCTCACTTTTATTAGAAAATTTCCAAAAACATTCCAAATTTCTAATTAATTAGCCATTGATTCTTCGACTTTTTACCTTTCAATCCATAAATAAACACTTAAGTCTGAGTCCAAAACATCTTTTGATCTTGGAATACGGCCTTCAATAAACATTAAGTAGCTCATTAATTATTAATCTGATAACGGAAAGGGGTGATAAATTAACTCAATTAGCAAGCCTTTGCCTTTTCACTTTACTGTAGGTAAATAGATTTCATTGTAAGTGATATTATTTTGATTTCAACAGCCAATCTTGACGGACGATCAAATTGAAACAAGTATTTGAAGACGGATTTCCTTATTTACCGAAGATAGCTTTGTGACGAAAGTTTGAGGGAGGTCGACAGGAAAGGAATTTCAGTGACAATAAAAATAATCTTCCATTAATATGATAAATATACGCTTCATGTCCCCTCTCTGTTCATTCGTCTATCAAATAAAAACATTTATTTTATTCCGATGGAAAAATACTTTATGCATTTCTTCGGTGATTCGGTCGAATATTTTCTGAACCCTCATCCCGAAAAAAACTAGTTGAATCGTTTTTCGGTTCCGATTTAATTATTCATTTTCTTTCACTACGAATTGGAGGAAAATAAAAAAAAACATGACATCTATAATTTATATACAAACGGAATTGCGGATGACAGCCCCTCATTTGTATTTGTCATTTTAGTGCTCTATAAAAATATGATTTGGCGAAAACATTGTGTGCCAAATATAAAGAGATATTTTAATATCGAAGATGAAGAAGTTAAAGGACTGTTTGATATAGTTTTGGCAACAAGCCAACGCCACAGAGACGACAAGGCACTTAATATTGTTGCCATACATGGCTTAATTGCTTGCTAACCGGGTTTAAACTTGGTCGTGCAGGATATAAACGAATTAAGACGACGCGATCCTCCGTGACTTGTGAAGCAGGAAAATAGAAAGAAACGGACAAGTTTTTCAAGCTGCACTGTGCACAGCGACTAAACAGTTAATTTCTGTTCCTGGAACTTTAAAACTTTACTATAAACTAGTTTCTGCGGATATAGAATTTATTAAGTGAAAAAATAAGGACATATTTTGATGCCAAGAGCAGCTTTAGCACTTGGCTTAAAATGTTTCCCAGAAACTTGACGCGTTAATGACGATGATCGATGATGAAGCTTTCTAGTTTCTGTAATACCCTACTTGTAAGTAGGGTATTGCTCTGTATTTGGAAGATTTTTCCATAGTACAACCCATATATTTTTTTCAGAATAGCTACGAGTAATATAAGTCCATGGAACGGGGAAAAGAAGTCCATGTACAGGCAGTTCGGAACATAACAAAATTATCCTAGATACAAATAAGAATAAATTTAATCTTCTTCTTATCGTGTGGTTAGTAACTAACCTGGTGTCAAAGTTTTAATGCCGCCCATGGGCCTCTGACTTGGCATCACATGCCCTCGAGAATAGTCTCTCAGGCATGCCGGTTTCCTCACGATGTTTTCCTTCACCGTTTTTGAAGCAAGTGATTATTTAACAATACGCACATAAATCCGAAAAGTCAGAGGTGCGTGCCTTGGGTTTGAACACGAGACCTGTGAATTGGCAATCCGCCGCTCACACCACTAGGCTATCACTGCTATAAATTTAATAATATGTTAACAAAATATAACTTCCACAACTTTGCAGGTACAAAAATGCGAGATAAAGTTAAGATGGATTAATTGAAAGAAAGATGACATGTCTCAGAAAAAAAGTATTGTCGACCCCAATTAAATTCACATACGGAGAGAAAGAAGATAATGTTAAAGACAATGACATATTGAAAAACAGCCGAGAATCAAATCATAACGTAAGAACATAGATCTTTGGGCAGACAGTAATAACAAATGACTCTCGGGGCCGCGGCGTCGGTAGATGTATTGGCCTAATAATCGAACTTGGCACGTGTGTGTAATCTCTGTGTTTTATGGGGACTAACACAGGTAGGGAGATAACATTATTAGCACAAAAACTACTTTACAGATTAATGTTAATGACTTGTATTCTACCATTAATATTGATATTGCCAAAACAGCTGTTGCCAATTCCTACAGAACTTCTCCAATCAATCGACTCGGTCTTTCTAAAATACGAGTAACTTCTGAATTTGCACACATTAATATTGACCTACATTTCTGTACTTACCCATTCTTCTTTATATATCTCCCCTAAATTCCCTTGCAATAACACGAATCCGGAGCAAATCTAGCATCAAAATATTTTCCATATTTTATAAAGCATAAACCGGGTCGGTTTTATTAGATAGACTTGGCCAACGGGACAGAGATATCTTAGTATCTTTCAACTTTGCCAAGAAACTCTTCGATACCTTCAATACAAAGACCAAGACCTCCCTAGAGGGATCCGGAGGGATCCTGAGTTATCCTACTTTGGCCGTCGGAGTGCCGTAAGCAGTCGATGTCTAGAAACGATGTAAGGTAAGAATAGGTTGGGAATGACTGCATTAACAAAGTAAACCGTGTTTTTGATAGTAATATTATACATTTTTAAATTGTATTCTCTTTAAATAAGGCGTCTTTTGTTAAGTACTCAAACCGTATTTAATTTGATCTTAGTTTATACGCAAGGATTTGTAATTGGTTCTCTTGTGACTATGGTTTATTTATTTTTTGTTTGTTTTTATTAGCTGTAAGTCCTCCGTGTACTAAATAAATAAACGAAATGTGTCTGGTTTTAGTTTGTTTTGTAATTGACTTACATGTGACTTCAAATATTAGACAGCTTCTGGTTATGTGGAAAGGTAACTAAAGGAATATTTCTAGAGATTTCCTTAATAGATCCGCTGTCGTATTTATAAAGTTTAATGAACATAATTATCGTTGAATTGTACTTTTTTAAGACCGCTTTTACCTTCATTATTTTTCTCAGTTATCAATTTATATTTTGATTTGTAAGATAAAGATTGATTTTAATTACAAGTCGATTCAACCTGTCGAAAGCAGACATTCTCAAAATCAAACTATTAAAATAATTAATCAACATTTCTATCTGTGCTAACCGCATCGATCGTCTCGACATCAAAGATTATCAAGTTCATAACTCCTTCGAGTGAAACAAAGGCGATTACAGACAGAAGTAATCCATGACTTGAAACCTCAAACCTTTAGCTAAACCACTGAAACAATGAAGGAGAGAATTTCAAAACTTTAAACGTCCTTCAAACTCAGTGTACTGATTCGTGGGTAGATCGATGCTTGTCTATTAATTAGTCAAAACACTGACAAACTGGGACTTAACACCACTGAGCTGGCGATTACATGCTCGTGACACACACGCTGACAGGTCTGCAAACAAGTTTAATGAAGTTGAAAACGGAGAGCAAGAAACGTCTCGTGGATCTTGTTATAACTTTTATTGCCTTGGATTTATTGTAACTGGTATTTCATTCAAACTTTTAATGTTGAGGTACTCATCATGTTTTTCTTACATCCGAAATGAATTACATTAAAGCGAAGTCACAACCTTGTACCTACAAAAAAATGTAGGAAAAGCAAGTGTGTTTTTACTTAAGTGGATTAGTTTATTAGAATTAAGGTATAGAGTATAATATTGTGTATGGCGCCGCTAGATTTTATAAAACCTTGTTATCGCATTGGGTTCGAAATAACCTGTAATGTTAACTTGTGTGTGTAATAATAAATAAATAATAAATAAATAAATAATAAATAAGTGTAATTTTGAACATTTGCTGTAAGTAGGTTGTTTTAAAAAAAAAAGGAACGAATGGATGAGGGAAAGCAGTAAATCATTGTGGGTGGCCTCTGTCTGCAGCAGTGGACGTCTTTTAGTTAAAATTAAATTAGTGTAGGAATTCATTGTTCTTATCTAAATTTGAACACCAGGCTAACGATGAAACCACTCTTTTAACGGAATGCGAACTCAAATTTGTACCGCATTTGTTCTAGAAGTGTAGCTAACACACGACCTCAAAAATGTCATAAATCGTATGCATGTGATACATCTTTCTTCCCCGCAATGCTATCCATCGTTCAATCCCGTGTGTGCTCCCGACAGAAGCTGCCCACGTGTGTCGTAAATAAACAATACAGCTCGGAATAGTTCGGAACTCGTCGTGGGATTCCGTCGGTGGTCGGATGGAAACTTACAACTACCGTCCGTCTTTACGTAATGATGAACGACAGTGAACTGAATGGGAGTTGGGTTGTGTTCAGTAAAGGAGTTAGTTTGAACGTTTGTTATTGGTCGTAAAAGTGGTAGTTGAAGGTTACGTCTGAAGTTGGTCGGTGTTATTTTTCTATTTAAGAGAGCAAAACTGTTAGGGTGAAATTATGTTATTGGGCTGTTTTATTTTTTGTTTGAAAACGGAAATATGTTTTTCTGCCATGATAGCGAAATTAAAATGGGCCATTCCGGCGCGCTGTTAGTCGATTTAGAGGTTTTTTTATAGAAACAATGCTAGTCAACAACAAACAAGAACATCACTGTACCTTTTAATAATTATTATTGGAACAAAGTTCCTTATCACGCGTTGCGAAAGGGGGCTAGACGGAAAAAAATAAGACCAAAAGTTGTAACGACACTTTTTGCTATTGTTGATAGTTGTAAACCGTGCGGCGTGCCGTGCGCGTGTTTCTCTGTCTCTTTCTCTCTCTCTCTCTCTCTCTCTCTCTCTCTCTCTCTCTCTCTCTCTCTCTCTCTCATAGAAAGCAAGCCAGTTATTTTCGCTTCGTCTTTCTATTTCGCATTAAACAGTGTGGTGTCGCGACGATTATTTTTGTTGAGTGTATAGAGGTTTTTTGTACGTCATTTCTTGTAGGAACTTCGTTCCATCCGGGTGACCCTTGCCACCTCCCAAGACCATTTTGCATATAATTTATGTGCACTAGCAACCTTTAATAAATTACAAGTGCTCATTCAGCAAAGAGATTCAAAATACTATAGAAAACACATGCAAAGAAATGTCATCTGTGATCTCATAGCAGCTAACGCCATCTAGCGTAATATAGCAATATTAGAGCGGCAGTGGAGCGTACTAAACTAGACTTAATCGTTTGTGTCCACTAGGACTTACTTGTATCGGATTAAAATTTTGTTTCGGACGGCCAGTCTATAGTTAGTATTGAATGTTAGTGTACAGACGCCAGCACGTCAAGTTAACCCAATGTGTCAAATTTCTTTAATCGTTTTTCAACTTTATCGCAAACAGAATAAGGTTCATATTCAATTGGGAAAATTTGACACATTGGAGTAACTTGATGTGCTGGCGTCTGTACAAATCACTTTTGTCAAGGCCTAACTGCAGCGTATATAGAATTTGTCAAAAAAAAAAGAGAAAAACTAAAGTTATTTCGTTTCGAAAGTACATATAAAAAAAAATAGCGTGTCGTGTGCTGTGTTTGGGTGCAAATAAACTTTTTTCTTTACTGTTCCTTTTTCATTCTAATTGGAGAAAATATGCGTCACATCCGCGCACAACGGTCATCGCTCAGCAAAATGCTCTGCATTTTATTTGCAATACAAAAGCAAAATGCTGCATTTTATTTGCAATACAAAAGCAAAAAGCGTTCGTTTTCATTTTTCAATAAACCTAGACTATATTTTATAGACGCTGTTTTAATATTCATTTCGTGTTTACCTGTGTTCACTTATTAAACTGTTTTTAATTTCAGGAGATTTTTAGGAACCTGTTTGTGTATACATATAAAGAACTCCTACAAAGCCTCGTTGGGCTAGTGGCAGTAAGCTCTACTGCTAAGCATGAGGTCCTGGGGTATGATCAAAGTATTATTTTGAGTTTCTCCACCTGGAATTACTCAGTAGCAGCCCAGAGTCTGCAATGGGGTATTTGACAAAATTTTAGATTTTAGTCCGTCATCTAGATTACAAGAAAATATTCGACACGTATTTTTCTGTTTCAAATTGGTGGAAAATTGCACATTAAAGTTAAGGAGGAGAGGGAGCTTGTAACGTCATTATCTAGTACAAACTGTTCTGGCTAGTGACGTGATGCGACATTTTAACTCGATGTATCGCCGTTGTGTTTTGATTACGTGAAAAAATAAAAAAATATGTGTCGAATATTTTCTTTTAATCTAGATGAGGGACTGAAACCTAACAATTTGTCAAATAGCCCATTGTGCCTGATTGGTTTTAACTGACTTGCACTTATTACTTCAGACTTAAACTTCAGTATGCGCGAAATGTGGGTGTACCTACTCCGGTTGGACCTCTGCCAGACCCTTTGAAGAATACAGGCGTGATAATAAATATGTTCAAAGGAATTTTTGGAGCTACCAGTGGTGTTCAGTAAAATCTCCCTGTGCAAATGGAGGTGAAGTAAAGGCACTGACAGCTGTCATTCCAATTCAAATTATTTATTTCAATTACTATCAAGTTCTGAGTTGAGCTCACGATTACTGACAAATGCTTGCACTGACTGATCTGGTCCCCTCATTCTGTTTGATTCTTTCCTCAAAAGACCATTTCAGACACTAATCGGCATGGATCTTACATGATTTTACCAAGATAATGTCTGGACTTTAAAAGAGACTATGACCTATGAGTTTCTTTCGGTGTTTCTTCTCAGAGTAGTCAGGTAGTGAAACACCGATCTTATGTACTAGTTAAAAAAAAGACGTGTAAAAGTGTTTGTGAAAACCTATTTACAGAAATAAATATCATTTATCATTTATCTAGAAAAGGCATTTTTGAACTTTAGACTTACAAGTTAAACTCTTAATAAACTAGTACGCTAGACCATCATTCATTGCATCACTGCTTACTATCAGGTGAGATTGCAGTCAAACACTAGTTTATAATACTTAAAAAAAATAAAGAATGATGCTAGTTGCACATTCTAACAGTTACTTTCATATGGAGAAGAATGAGCAAGAAACTCCATACTTATTTTTTTTAAATATATTTTACAATGTTTTGTTTACATTAATTAGATTGTAAATGAATGACGCATGCAAGCAGATCTACTTGTTAATCTGCCACGTCACATAATTGTTTGCTGTATACTCGTGTTGTACAATAAAATATATTCCATTCTGTTCATATGTGAGGACGATGTACCTTGAATAATAACTATTCCATGTAAGGTTCCATGCTAACGCTAGAGATTGATAGTTCACTACACGCTCATGGCACCCAAGTTTAATAAAAGATTGAATAACATATACCAGCAGTAAAGAGTTTGTAATGAATTGAACAGGGAAATCAGCTATCGTTTTCACCTGGTGTTAGTTAGCATCTTCGGATAATTTGTTGTAAGTAGGAGAGCTGTGAATAGCATTTCCACAAAGAACTGGCGTTTCCTTTCTGAGAACCATGATGGGATAGTAACTTAATAGGTACGTCCACAACAAAAGATTCTTAAGGTACTATTAAGTTTTAAGTTTATATTAAAGATAGAAAATAATTAAAAAAGTTTATGAGAAGTTTGCAAACACTTTTGATAGATTTCTTCTCTCTTAAATTGGATTTTTACATTTTCACGTAAACCTAGCAAAATGTTTTGTTAAACTAGTAACATGACGAATGAATATTAGTAAAACAAATTCTGGGTTCATATACCGGGTTGGAAAAACGTTGCCCAACCCGGTAAGTGAACCTAGAATTTTCTATCAAGAATTTCTCAGTGGCAGCTGGGATTCTGGATTTGTTCTTGGTTACTGGCTAAAAGCTAGTCCTCTATTACATGGGACTTATACAAAAGTGGCAAAATGTGAGTCTATCTACTACTGATGCCTCTGCCTAATCCTTCGGATATTATAGGCGTAATCATTATCTGCTTAGCGTTTTCCCAATTAAGTTGGGGTCGGATTCCAGCTTACACATGGAGCCACTGCCTGTCTGACGTCCACAATCCAGTTACTGGGTGACAGGGTACCCCTTGTTTAAACTGGTTATCAGATTTTCGGGCTTCTGACTATCTGTAAAGACCGTCATAGATCTACAAATGACAGCCGGGACCAACGGCTTTACTTTCCGAAGCCTAGAGGAGTCTCGACATATTATAGTAGTTTTATTTATAGTAGGTAGTTTTATTTCCATAAAACGGCACGGAATTAATTAAATAAATAAATTGTAATTATAAATAAATAAATATTCCACAACTTTTCGCGCAACACCATCTAGCCCCAAGCTAAGCAGAGCTTGTGTTATGGGTACTAAACAACTGATAAACTTACATATATTCACTGTACATCGTATTCACATATAATGTATTTTTTATTGTATACAAATATTGTAAAAACTATTTTAAAAGAGTAAGTATGGAGTTTCTTGCCCATTCTTCTCCATACAAAGTGCCTTTTATATGGCCTAATTGAAATAAATGATTTGACTTTGACTTTGACTTTGACTTTTATATACTTCTAAATACATACATATTATAGATAGACACCCAGACACAGAACAAATGATCGTGCTCATCACACAAACATTTGTCCTGGGTGGGAATCGAACCCACGACCTCCGGCTGAGCAATCAGAGTCACTAACTACTAGACCAACAGGCCAGTCAAATCAATTGTCCATTCATCCACGGACCAATCTTGTCCAGCGATAGACCCGTAAGGTTTTTACTATTTAGCCACAATCTCCATAAGGATTACAAGTGAGATGTTACATCATAATCACCATTAAAATACGATCCGATCGCCGCGTTGGATATTGGTGTAACAGCACCCTTGAACTGCCTCCATATGGTGCTACATCTCTATAAACACGAATACGTATTCCTCCCACACGATCTAACGTATAGCCTACTGCATCCGGAGGGAGTTACTGGAATTAGATTATGGAAATTAGTTTAGTTCGATGGACTGCATCCACCTGAATCGTGATTACATCATGGTGCAATTTATCAATTTGTACATTGTTGTTAGGATGATATGAAGTTAGTTTCGAAGATAGAACACAATACCTACTTATAGTATCTTTCATTAACACTATCATATCGTGATTAATGGCTCAGATGTAACTCGGGCAAGTACTACAAATAAATTTTGATTAATACAACTATTTTCCCGATTATTTAAATGGAATGAATTGGCAATTATTTAAATTAATTTTAAGCAAGATGTAAGTATTGGTATAGTATAATAATTGACTATTGTTTAGCATAGGTACTTTAATAAATTGTAATAATAATGTTAAATAGAGTAGATAAAAGTAATATAATGTTATTTAATAATTTTGTATACAACAAATTTGCAGTGCCCTTACAGGGTACATGTTTCAATTTTAATGCATGCCTAATATCCAGTATTTTACATGTCAGCAAAAAAATTAATAAATAAATAAAGTGACTTTTTGAAATAATTTGTACTTAGGTACTAAGTTTATCCAATGATAAACTTAGTACCTAAGTACAAATTATTTCAAAAAGTTCAATATATTGCTGAAGGAAAACATTACGAGGAAACCTGGAAACCCCTAAGATTGTCCACAAAGTCTACAAGAATACAGTTAGTGTAGTGGGCTTTGTGTCGTGGATTTGATTCCCGCACGAAAAAAAATATTCGTTTTGCCTGTAGATAGTTTTTCCGAGGCTCATTGTGTGATGTGTAATCTATACATATAATAAGACTGTAAAAAAACTGTGTCTGTACATTGAATATATTTAAAAATAATAATTTAGGGGGGTTTAGAAACAGTAATAGAGCACGAATCAAAAAAAAAAAAGTCTGTCTGTTTGTCTGTTTGTTTGCACACGCTAATCTTCGGAACTACTGGACGGATTTGAATGATTTTTTTTTTGTTGTATAGATATTAAGTCTAGGCAACACATAGGCTATAATTTATCTTGGAAACTGGAACACCTGATGCAGAACCGCAACAGACCAGCTAAACTATAGGAGATACAAAAATGGTCCCATAGCAAAAATTGTTCCACATGATGAGCATTTTCTGCTGAGAGAATAAATTTGAAGATCCGGAACACGTGATGCAGAACCGCAACAGACCAGCTAAACTATAGAAGATACAAAAATGGTACCATAGCAAAAATTGTTCCACGTTATGAGCATTTTCTGCTGAGAGAATAAATTTGAAGATCCGGAACACCTGATGTGGAACTTCAAGAGCCCAGCTACACTATAACATATATTGGAATGACGTCTTAGCAAGAGTTGTTCAGCCTTATGAGCACTCGCTGTTGACGTATAAAAATCGAAGATCTGGAACACCTGTTGAGGAACTCCAAGAGCCCAGCTACACCATAACTCAAATAGGAATGACGTCTTAGCAAAAGTTGTTCGGTCTGATAGGCATTTCCTGTTGACTTATAAAAATCGAAGATCAGAAACATTTGATATAGAAATTAAAACAATCGCTAATTTCATTGCATAATTATAAAATAACATAAGTAGGAGGTACTACGCGGTGAAGGCGGGAACAGCTCAGGACTGATTTTCGATGACGATGGTATATCGCTGAAAATTAGACTCTACTGGCTAAAACTCCCATTTTTTTATCGTATGCCTTCGGGCTTATGTTATTTGAGTGTTTAATTTCCTTTTCCATTTATCTTCGTTACACGGTAGCTTACCCGGTAACGCAGGGGAGCAGCCACTTAGATTTTAATTGATCAGGTATCATCACAATAAAACTATAACCATGCCTAGAAAGAGGTCAAATTTTTCCCAATGTTCCAAAGGTGCTAAATGATTAAAGACCATAAGATCCCAACAATCTACCGAAGAGCGTTAGGAGAGACTTGATGCTGTTCGAGAACATGAGGCTGCAACTCGCTCCGTGGAAACTTCTTGGGATCGCGAAGCACGCCTGCATTCTCAGCGTATTTACGCATCTACATCCAGGTCTCTAGAGACCAGTGAAGAATATGTGCGCGACTGACCGCTGATCGTGAACATCATGCACTGTCTCGCGAGTTGGAGACGTTCACGGAAAAAGCATGACGCTTGAGTTTTCAGCGTATATACGCATTGACTCTAGAGATAAGTGGGGGAAGGAGATGCGCGACTGACCGCTGATCGTGAACGTCACGCAACATATTATAGGCTATAATTTATTTTGGAAAATGGAACACCTAAAGTGAAAGAGATATAAAAATGGTGCCATTGCAAAAACTATTCCACGTGAAGAGTGTTTTCTGCTGTGAGACTAAATTTGAAGATCTGGAGCACTGTAGGGGAACTCCAAAGCCCAGATACAATATAACATATACATAATAGAAATGGCGTCTTAGCAAAAGTTGTTAAGTCTGATGGCATTTCCTGTTGACCAACAAAAATAAAAAATCTGGAACATCTTGAATCGTCTCGCGCATCCCATTGATTTCCCGTCCCCGGGCTTATAGAATTCGACATCAGATGTTTCAGATCTTCGATTTTGACGACCCCGTTGTCGCTGACATAAGCAACAGGATCCGCGTACGAAGTCGCGGGCAGAAGCTAGTTTTAAATAAGTTGAAGAAGCATCTACGATACAAGAGAAATTTCTAATCGGGGGCAACGTTTTCAAGACAATCAACGTTTTTACCCAAAATTTGGTTCCTCGATTTTAGGAAATCGGCGTCGATCCACCTTGTGTGTATGCTGTGTCTTCCTGTGGTCGATAACCTTTTTGCTCCCAGTCATAATACAATAATTATCTTGTTGGAATATTACAGCATCCGATTTGTATGTCTCTTGTTCTGCATACAGCTTAGTCGTCTTAAAACGACCTGGCGACATTCCGGCGCAGTGCGACCGAAGAGATTAGGAAATCCTTGAAGCGAGTCGGGGCGTAAAGCCCAAGACAGATCGAGTCGGCGTCACATTGTGGTACACTTCGACTCACCTGGGAGAAACAAGAGGATAAGGTTAAGCTTACACTGAACCAAAACTGTCTTGTACACTTTTACTTTGTCTCAGAAAAGTAATAGGTAGTGGATGTAACAACTCTAGCTAGCTAGCCCTAGACGAATTGATTTAATACTTTAAAGTTACTCAAACTGCGTTGTGCGTTTGCTGAAAGTAATTGTAATGATCAATGTAGGTAGTTATAGGCGTATCATTGTTATTATTGTGCTAATGTAATAATATAGAAATGACGACCTCGTTGGTCTAGTAGTCGCAAGCGCTAATGTTGATCATGAGATCCCGGGTTCAATCTCTGGGTCTGACTAAGTGTTTTTGAGTTTTTCTATCTGGAATTTCTTAGTACCTATCTGTCCCAAATCTGGATTTGTGCCTGATTGATGGCAATAGGCTCGCCCCCTATTACATGAGAATTAAACATAACTGGCGAAATGTGGTGTACCTGTTACTGATACTCCTCTGTGTAACTCTTTGGGATTAACAGGCGTGATGTTTTATAAAGACTTTTAATTATTCAAAGCTAATAAAATGGAACTTGCCCAATATTTGGACCAAGTGCAAAATGTAATTGCTTAAAGGCCGATTTCATTCATTAATGCGAGCTATGAGGACATGAAAACCCGACTTGAAAAATTGGAACTAGAGCGAATGGGTTATGAAAGGCGTCTGTGTGATTTGGAAAATACCAATAGTGAGCACACAGTCGCAATATTGGAGGCGAAAATCGACGCAATGGAGCAGCAAGCGCGCCAGTGTAACATAGAAATATGTAACTTGCCTGATAAACGTAACGAAAATCTGCTTACTATAGTCCAGTCTATTGGAACGGCTGTAGGCTTCCCTGTATCCCAGCAAGACATCATATCGTTAAATAGGGTCCCCCACGCACGACAAGGAGATATCAAGCCTAAAAATGTCATACTAAAATTGAAATCACGGATTCTTCGCGACAACTTACTTAGCGTCTACCGTAAAAAGAAAAGTCTCAAATCCGACGAATTGGGAATTTCAGGCGCTTCATTACAAGTTTATATTAACGAACATCTTACCTTGAAAAATAAGGCCTTATTTCGTATGTGTAAAGAAGTTGCTGGAAAACGTGGTTTTAAATACGTGTGGATTAAGAATGCCACGATTCTTGTACGTGAAAGAGATGGGGTTGCGGCCTTTGCTGTGCGCTCCGAAAGTGATCTCAAAAAGATTATTGCCAATGAGAAGACTGGTGTTTAATACTATACCAAATGGGCAATTTAGATTTATCACGTGTTCATGTCTTCGACCTACCTCGATCTGTGTGCACATGTTGTGTTTATGTGTGGATGTTTCAGTCATCCATGTCTATATGTTATTAGTTTTCTATAACTTTATTTTTTATATTATCTGTTATCTACGCTTTCAGTTATTTTTTATTGTTTGTAATATGCCTCGTACAAGATCTGTGTCTCTTAAAGTATTGCTGAATAAAGCATTATTTAAGGCCAAAGAGAAAACGATAGGTAGTAATTTCTGTTTCTACTATATTTGTAATGTCAATTTGCTGGGTGTTATTCTTCATATTGCTGTATTAATTTGTTTATGTTTTAATATTAATTGCTATCAATGGCTACTAATAACTTTCTGATATATTACCAGAATTGTAGAGGAATTCGTACTAAGTTGCACACGCTTTATATGAGCATTATGTCGTGTTCCTATGACGTCATCATACTTACTGAAACCTGGCTCGTTCCTGGCATTCACGACAGCGAGTTTATTGATGATCGCTATACAATATTTAGATGTGATCGTGACCGTTC
Organism: Euplexia lucipara; assembly: GCA_921972225.1. Classification (NCBI taxonomy): domain Eukaryota; kingdom Metazoa; phylum Arthropoda; class Insecta; order Lepidoptera; family Noctuidae; genus Euplexia; species Euplexia lucipara. Next base: position 20,250,654 of record OV179161.1, read on the forward strand.
TGCGACAAATAAACGTGAGGGTGGGGGTGTCTTAATAGCCATACTTCGAGAGCTGCGACCAACTGCGCTTGTGACACAGTTTACCCATGCATGCGTCGAACAGCTCGTGGTTCAGTTACCTGCATCTCAGTCTCATAAATACCACGTCATCAGTGTAGCGTACATACCACCTCGTACTACTGATGCAATATACAGGCAATATTTAGATATGTTGCATCTGATTGCTAATAATTCTACTACCGAGTCATTCTTTGTTGTTGGAGATTTCAACTTGCCCGATATAAAATGGTTGGATCAGGGTAATTTTGCAGTGGCAGATACCACAACATTAAGCGGCCAGCTAATATCAAACTTCATGTCATTAATTAACGGTTCACAATACAATAGGACTAGAAATAATCTCGGACGAGTACTTGATTTGTTTATCTCGAACATTGTTTGTCAGACTGTACCGTGTACGTCACTACTTCCGGCTGACACCCACCATCCTCCTTTTTCTGTGTTTGTGGATCTCAAAATGCAATTTACCCCTATGAAATGCCATTCCGTACCCAGGTACAACTATCATAAGGCTAATTATAACGAGATTAATGCAGAACTCGCTTCTATGCGTTGGGACACCGAACTCGCTCATCTGACCGCGGAACAGGCTGTCAACACTTTCTATGACACTTTATACGGGATAATTAGACATCACGTTCCACTAACTCGAGTTAAAAACTCACAATTTCCTGTTTGGTTTACACCCTCTTTGATACGTATATTTAAAAGTAAAGAACGTGCGTGGATAAAGTGGAAATTATATCAAAACCTTTGCGATTATAATCACTTCTCGAGTTACCGTAAACTATTTCAGGATGAGTCTGTTAATTGTTTTAAGAAATATATTAATTCAGTCGAAGATAGTATACCTAAAAGCGTTAAGTATTTTTGGACATATGTATCCAATAGAAAGGGCAAGACTAACTACCCAGCCAGTATGTATTTGAAAAATACTTTGTCTGATAGCCCTACCGATATATGTAATTTGTTTTCTACTTTTTTTGCATCTGTCTACGAGCCGTCCACGTTTGATCCTGAGACTTGGGCACCATCGAACAAAATCCAGGATAGCTCTGCTTGTATACCCGATATTTATCTCGCAAAAGAAGTAATACACAGAGCTGTCAAATCACTGGACCCATCTAAGGGATCTGGCCCAGATGGTCTTCCACCTGTCTTTTTTATAAAAACAGCAGGTGTTATCTATACTCCATTGTACTTAATTTTCAATAAATGTCTACGGGATGGTGTCTTTCCCAGCGTGTGGAAGCGAGCATTTGTTACGCCTGTCCATAAAAGTGGAGACAAGGACAACGTGGAGAATTATCGTCCCATATCTATCTTATCCACCTTGTCGAAGCTTTTTGAGAGACTTGTGCACAGCGCTCTTTATCCTCAACTACATGACCTTATTATACCTGAACAACATGGATTCGTTAAACGGCGTTCGACAACTACAAATTTAATGATATTTACTAACTTTCTATTTGAAAATATGGATAAGAGAGTCCAGGTAGACGCTGTGTACACTGACTTTCGGAAAGCTTTTGACAAGGTGGATCATACAATTCTGCTGGAAAAGCTTGCCTACAATGGTATTCGAGGCAATTTACTTCGATGGTTTGCATCATATATTTATAACAGGACACAAAAGGTCGTTATTAATGGATTTGAATCTGAAATTGTAACTGTCAGGTCTGGGGTTCCTCAAGGGTCTATTTTGGGACCTTTGCTTTTCATCTTGTTTATAAACGACATAAAACAGTGTTTTGTTAATTCCAATTTTTTGTTATATGCGGATGATGTAAAAATTTACAAAGCCTGCCAAAAGTTCCATGACTGCCAATTGCTCCAAGAGGATCTTCACAGACTTGATACCTACTGTAACAAAAACAAACTCTTTCTTAGCCTTCCGAAATGTAACAGTATATCTTTTACTAAAAACAAAAACAAACTTAATTGTCCGTATACATTGAACAGCCATAATTTAAATGTAGTGGATTCCGTTCGCGACCTTGGTGTGACAATTGATTCGTGTTTGCACTTTGACTTGCATATAGAGAATATCATAAATAAGGCCTTTCAAATGTATGGTTTCGTCATGAGATCCTCGAAGGACTTCGTGCGACCCTCTACTTTTCTGCTATTATATAAAGCTTTGATAAGATCACAATTAGAATACGCGATTCCTATTTGGAATCCGTACTACGACAAATATAACTTTAAACTGGAATTAGTACAGAAGAAGTTTTTACGTACTGTAAACTACAAATGTTACCATTCGAGGATTCCTTACACACAATTACTACAGCAATATCATATTTTAAGTTTAGAATCTCGGCGATTACTTTTGGGGGCCATGATGCTGCATGGTTTGTGTAACAATAGATTTGACTGTATTGAAATCACAAATAAGTTACGCTATACTGTACCTAGAACCGTTATTAGACGGGCGGCACGCGTGCCCAGGTTGTTCCATGTAGATTCATGCAGGACTAACGCCGGGGCACGAGTGCCTCTTCGTCAACTTGTGGAAGCCTATAACACACATTTCATCGACATAGATATATTCTCTCTCTCTTGTATCAAATTTAAAACCTTAGCTATAAATTCTCTTTCACCGTCATCTTAACTTAGATTCACTTAATTAATTTAAACATAACAAGATATTATTCTAAATACACTTCCGTTACTTACTTGTTCAAATATTAATCCGTGGACAATGGTGTGGGTTATATGTTTACCTATTTGTGCAACGAATCATAATTGTTAAACTTCACATGTAACTGTTTTTTTGTCCCAAATAAATAAAATAAAAATAAAATAAAATATAAACTACCATTTATTAATTGATGATACAAGCAGGTGTTGATAATACAAGGAGGTATTGATGTGATAATCAAGGGTTGCTGCTGCTTAATAGCTTCTACATTGGTATACATTTCTTTGTTCGTTTTCAATTAGAAATTTAAAATCATCATAACTAGTGATGGTTCCGTATGAAGCCCAGGAAATTAGTTAACTAACGATCTTTTTGAGATGATTGTAATTTGTAGTCAGATAACGTAGAAAATTGACGGGCTTGTTGGTCTTGAAGTGAGTGGTCCTCACTGCTATGCCGGAGGTCGTAGGTTCGATTCCCACCCAGGACAAATGTGTGTGTGATGCACACGATCATCTGATCCGTGTCTGGGTGATTATCAAAAATATGTATGTATTTATCAATATATAAGTAAGTATGTTTATCAGCTGTTAAGTAACCATAACACAAGCTCTACTTAGCTTGGGACTAGATGGCCTTGTGTGAAAGATGTGGAAATTAATAATTATTTAATTCGTGTTTCGGTTTATTGGATGAACCTAATACTGTTTGCTATTCCATACCAAGAACTGTAGGCCGGAGGTTAACTGCGGGAGGTGTGGAGGAGGGGTGTGGTGACGTGTTACGAGAGCTCAGTCGTTTCCCTACTGACGGGTGTCAATCAAGACCACTCTCGTACCGCCAGCTACCTCAGATAAACCGATAGGCCTATTAGTGCTGTGAATTTCCTAATAATACACCCAGTAGCACCTTGGCAGATCTGAGAATCGTCTTCTAAATACGTTAGTCAGATATCTTCTATATACCAATATATGTACATTGTTGTAATAAGAATATAGGTTAAATCGAATTCATAACGTTCCTAGAAAGGAATACGATTAAGGAATAAAAGCTTAATGTGGATTACAACTAGTTTCGATTATTTTTTAAATACACAGAGAAATTATAACCACGTCTAAATTAACTTACATTTGTGAAGTACAGTTGCTGTGTGGCGTAAAAACCCATAGAAATAAATTAGCCTTTAAAATGCAAATTAAATTGTGGGTTTTTGTGAAAAAGGGGTTTTATATTGCTGCTCCACATTATCAAGTGAGGATGATAACACGTACCAGGGACGCTAAAACAAGGTTGTTTGATTTAAGTATTGTAGAATATTATTGTAAAATGGGGGAAAAGGACATCGGTGTTCAACCTGAAACTTTTCAATAGGTTATTTAACATTATATGACTCATTTGTTTATCCCGGAGGTCGTGAATTCGATTCCCATCCAAGACAAATGTTGCGGTCAAATAATAATATTAATATTATTTGTAATAATAATAATTTTATTATTTTAAATAATATTATTAATATTATTTGTTCTGTGTCTTGAAGAAATTTATCTGTAGTATGTATGTATTTATTTAAATTTATTTATTTTATTTAAAAATATGTGTATAAGTATGTTTATCAGTTGTCTCGTAATCAAAGCCTTGTGCTTTGCTTTCTGGTTAGTTTGGGACTAGATAGCTTTGTAGTTGTGGGATATTATTATTAAATTGGACTGGCCTGTTCGTCTAGTAGTATAGTGACCCTGACTGCTATGCCGGAGGTTGTGGGTTCGATTCCCACCCAGGACAAATGTGTCTGGAAGTAATTTATCTATAATATGTATGTATTTAGAAATATATAAGTATGTTTATCAGCTGTTTAGTACCCATAACACAAGCTCTCAAGCTTAGCTTGGGACTAAATGGTATTGTGTGAAAAGTTGTGGAATATTATATTATAATATTATAAATTGTGTATTACAAAACCGAACAGAAGTTTAAAAAGTCTACTAAAATTATCTACGTCGAGTATCCAGAACGATGTTTGTCCCTTTTACCCCGTATTAGGCAAGAAACTCGGAACCAATCTTCACTACAATATCTTTTTTTGTGTAATCTATCTGCGACCCTTATCACACGAGCCAATCACTCGACTTCTACTCCGATCGTCCTATCACTAGACAGAATTACAGATCCAGAACAAAAAAACAGTCACTCTATAAAATGATACCCTGATGTCTTTTGACTTACTCCGACACTTGAACGAAATGGACAAATTACCCCAATTTGAAGTTACTTTTGTTCATAAATTCGCTCAAGTTATCAGCCAGACAAGTGGTTTCGATGTCATTTGTTAGAAACAAGAATTCAAACACATTTTCTAATTTATTGTTGGATGGGGACACATTCAACACGAAGAGCTCTCCAGGGTCTATGTACGGAGCAAAAATATTCACAATTTAAGAAGAATATAAATTGGATCCTGTTTTGTGGTGTAATATGTCACATGGCAGTGTTGGAGCAAAATTGAGATAATATAAGTGAGCCATTACGAGGTGATTATCCACTTGTGGGTGGCCAGCCTTGATACTTATAACTAGTCGAGATACCGACCGTTTTGTTTTTGTGTCAGTAGAATAAAAATGAATGCTATATTAGTAACACTGCGTATTTGTAAGATTTTATGATGTTCAGACGCCAGCACATCAAGTTACCCCAATGTGTCAAATTTTCCCAATTGAATATTAACCTTATTCTGTTTAATATAAAGTTGAAAAACGATCAAAGAAATTTGACACATTAAGTTACCCCAATGTGTCAAATTTTCCCAATTGAATATTAACCTTATTCTGTTTAACATAAAGTTGAAAAACGATCAAAGAAATTTGACACATTGGGGTAACTTGATGTGCTGGCGTCTGTACCTACATTAAAGAGTATTCTAGTCTATCTTTTCTCTTTCTCTCAAGTCTATCCGAAGGTTATCTGTAAGAGATTGCTTTAGGCTACAAGACCTATGGAAGCCCGTTCCTAAAGTTATTAACACGACAACAAAACATGACATCAAGCTTATAATCTCGATGGGTTAGGTAGAGGTGTAGATACTTGTTTAGTACACCCACATTTAACCAGTCCCATATAATGGTCGAGCCTATTACCATCATCACCGATCCAGACTCCGGGCTGCTACTTAGAAATTCCAGACGGAAAACTCTATAACGCTAAGCCCGACCCCGGGATCGAGCCTGGGACTTCATGCTCAGCAGTATCGCTTGCGACCACTGGACCAATGAGGCAGTCAAAGTTATTAGTTGTAATTTTTAATGTGCAGTAAATACTTATTCTATTCTTATTAATTTGTTTAGACGTCGACAGCACTACTAAATAAACAATGTATATGATTATATAATACTTAGCTACCGATACGTTATTTCATCTTTATGTAATTATAAATTACAGCCGACGCAGATTTTTGTTTGAATGCAAATATCACAGGAGCAACTAGTTGGATTTAAAAAATCTCCTTTGTTGCATTTGATAGTCTATATATATTGCAACTTTTCAGGAAGTCAGAAGCTAAATTTAACATCATTATACGGGCGTTTATAGTAAGACACAATATCTTCAACAAACTGAGACGCGGGTAAACGTATTTCCCGCTCAATTACTCACTGTGAAAAAATCAACTATCAATAAAACTGCTTGTTCAGTTTATGTAATTGAAATAAAAAAAAAAACCTTTTTATTCTACTGTATTTTTTAAATAGAAGTTACTTAAAACTTACATTGGGTTTTTCTTTCTAACAAATATTCAGCACATCTAGACAAAAGGTTTCACAGTAACAAAAACTCCTGAAGTAACGCTCTTATGAATATGCTGATTCAGTAATGGAAGAACATTATACCGTTCGAGCTGTTTATCTAAAAGCACAAGATGAAAGAGAAATGTTGGAAATGTCTTGAAGGTAGTTCTCTAGGCATTTCCATCATCGGGATCACTTATATTATTATGCATAAAATAATGGCTCATAACCTTATGATGACACTGAACATATATTGACAATTGCATCATAAAGTTATCAATTCTGCTCAGAAACAAGCTAGTTAAACACTCACATACAAACCCCCCTACATGCACACCACACTCATTACACACCCTCAGATACACAACCACAATTAGTCAACCACTCACCCTTTTGCTGTGATAGCAACCGCTGTTATAGAAAAGTCACGGTTGTATTCTATAAAATGAAACCGCAAAATCTCCGACTTCTAAGATACAGGTCTGCGTACCTAGTTTAGGAGCCCGGAAAGCTGTCTTTATTGATCTTTGTAGTACAATCCAATGTTTTCATACGCTATGTATCGTGTTGTTAAATCTTTTTTTGTACTAATAAACGTATTATTATTATTATGTAACGACATCACCTTCGATCAATATTATTGATCGAAGCTACCAACTAAAGACTGACATCAATTTTTGTTTTCAGCGCAATTGAACGTATACAAGATCCAGACAACAACCGTCGGCAATAGTAACACGGTCGGAGGATCCTCCCTTTTCTATTGGTGATGGCGAACTTTACCCCCTGTTCCCTATACCCCTATAATTACATAGCCGATAATACTAAATACACACTTTTAAACATACACCTCTTTTCTATGGGGTGGGGTTATCTTCATAATATTCCACCTGCGATCTTGGAAACTAAGCACATTAGGTTTCTTAAGAACATCGGCAGTGAAGGCTGTGTATTTACTTCTAAGGCATCCTCGCCCGGCATTGCCATTTATATACATACACATACATAAATAAACTCACGCCTTTTTCCCATGGGGGTAGGCAGAAACTACAGAGCGCTATATGCTACGATTCTTACGTAGTTCCCTTGCTTCGTTCATATTCATACATGTTGTCATACACACACGCCGGTTGCGAGTACTACGCACCTGACCTTTCTGAAGAACCTCACCAATAAGGTCTATGTATGTCCTTCTAAGGCGTCCCCTCCCGGTGTTCCCACTTACATCTGCCTTGTAAATACCTTTCGTTAGTCGCCTCACATTCATCCTTTCAACGTAACCAAAACATCTAAGCATACTCTTTTCAATTTTTGTCAAAAATTTGATAAAAAGGCAGGTTTTTTTTTTCTTTAATTTTTGTTTTTGTTTGTTTTTGTGTGTGTGTGTTTTTTTTTTTATTTTTTCCATTTATATCTGGCTTAAAATTGGATACCTTTCGTTAGTTTACTTTCTTTCATCCTCTCAATGTGACGAAACCACCTAAGCATACTGTCTAATAATGCAGTTACTAAAGGCTCTAGTTTTGGGTAAAACTGTTGTATACTATCAACTAATAAAATTCCGTCTTCTAAAATTAAACCTTTTATTCTTAAAGATATTTGGGTGATTATGAATAATAGCTGATACAGTTTATTTACCTGGATTCGTCTCAATCTCAATCAAAAATTTACGCAAGTGGTTGATTGTTTTGACAAGCCTAATTAAAATATAGGATATTTACATTGTTTATTGCTGTCGTGATTCCTTTCATTAGAATACAAGTAGATACCAATAACCGTTAGCTTAGTAAATGTACTACCATCTATCTTGCCATGGTATTGGTCTGCCTTAGAATACTAACACAAAAGGTCATACATTACGTCAAAACAAAAACAAACAATGTTTCGTTCACAGTTCGCCAAGCTTTTAGTTCAAAGCCTAGTATTGAAAGCAAAAAGGTTAAATCACAATTTGATTTAGCAGTAGTTAGTGTAAATTGACCAAAATCTAATAAAGCATGACAAAGTCAAAGTCAAGGTTTAGATACATTTTTGACATCTGCGAAATACTTTGACGTTACACGAGGCAGGTCAGCCCGCGAGCGAAGCTTGTTCTGTAATAAGTAATAACTTTACTTTTACTTTACGTTCAGTAATAAATGTTTACCAATACAAGATGTCATAAGAATTACCGATTTCTTTGATGTATTTTAAAGTTTGTCTTGTCTGTGAAATATTATCATGACCGTCCGGCAAAAAAAAACGTTTTTTCTTTCATTCTTACAATAAATCCAAAGAGATTTAAAATTCTCCTACAGAACGGTCATGCGAGGAAATGTCATAGAAAAACTTTGATAACTAAGTCTCAGTAACGCCATCTTGAATAATATAATTATGAATATTGGAACGGCAGCGGAGCGTACTAAAAAAAACTCAGAGACTTGTGTCCAGTAGGACACACTTTTTCGGACGAAAATTTAATTCGTGATGTCCGGTCTATAGGTATTGAATGTCTTTGAATAAACCTCACAATTTAAAAACCAAACTTTAAAAAAAAAACATGTAGGTAGGTATCATTTTCAAAGAGATATGTAATTGTAACCATTACCAATACAGGTATCAACTGTCAGGCTAAAGCCGGCCACGGTCTTGGCAAACACCGGATCCCGGCTGGCAAGAACCGGCAATACGAACGGATCCCGATAGTTTACGATCGCCCGTGTCGGACGAATAATCTCGCGGTTCGCCGCGTTCGACCAAAATGTCAGCTCTTCTACTGACTTTGTTAAAGGAAAGGGTTTGGAGATTTACTACGTTAAACACTTTATAAACACTACGCTAGATATAACAGGACACAACATTTTTTAAAAGAAAGAAGAAGCATTTATTAGGCCCAAAAGGTACACGATAATAAATAAAATTATTAATATTAATTAATAAGATACCAGCTTGTTCAATCCCACTGCAGCGCAAAGGCCTCAGGCTCTCATACAAAGAAGGCATTAGCATTGAACACCACGCTTGCTTAAAGCGGATTGGCGATTTTAGATTTCCTTCACCGATTTCAATGATGTCTAAGATAACTTAGAAATTACACAATATGAATGAAAAAGTCACATTGTTACTTGCTCGGATTTGAACCACAACCTCGTAAATAAAAATAAAAGCGTAAAAAGAAATTAAAAAATTGAAAAAGCAATGGAATAGAACAAAATTGTGTACCTTGCAACTGCGCCAGATAGGTCCAGTTCAGCAAACTGGCGACAACTAGTGCCTGATGATGGTTTCAACTGAACCTGAGATTCTGACGTGTGTTTTACCGTTTTATTTAATAAAAACTATGTAAAAGTTAGTACAAAGCCAACAGCAAATTGCCAGAGAGTGACCAAATTCATCTACCAAAGTTATGGGATCTGGTTGTTCTAAGAGGTATCAACATCCCTTACAACCTGTAGTATGTATAAAGCGACTTGATCATTAGTAACCTACAACAACAAATGTAGTCTCTAGGCACAATTAAATAGCCCGGCTACTCAGCCGATCACATAAAACATAATGCCTGTACTACTCAAAAGGTAATTTAATCAATAAGATGATTCTAGAAATTCATCATTAAAATCATGCCGCGCGTCATCCCCTGGTCCCCGCGTTCTGTCCGCGCTCAATAGCCTCGCGGAATGGCCAACCCGAACTGTGATTATATTTGCCAATGATTTTAAAATTTTAATGTGTGCATGCTTAAGCTTCTGTGAAAGCAAAACGACCTGAAGACCTAGCCAATCTAATTGTTTCTATTTTGTTTGTACACGTTTATATTTATTGTTTAAAATAGTTTCTTGTGTGTGTATATTATAATAATAATAATAATATTTTATTGACATAAAAGTATGTTACATTAATATATGGAAACCCTGACTCCTGCGCTAGGTTGTAACCTGTGTTACAGGAATCAGTGTCTTCCCCAGTAGATTTACACAGATTTTATGTAATAAAATTTAAACAAATTTAAATTATACAATATCTGCTTTAGGTGTATGTGTGTGTGTGTGTGTGTGTGTGTGTGTGTGTGTGTGTGTGTGTGTGTGTGTGTGTGTGTGTGTGGTGTGTGTGTGTGGTGTGTGTGTGTTTATCGGCCATTGTTATAATGGGACCTGCAAATTGCATGGTTTATGTTATTATTTTTTCTGTCTGTATGTAATGTATTATAAATTGTATCTATGTTCTTATATGTTAATATAAATGTAAATGGTTTCCCAAAACCTATTTATTTATTTATGTTTAAACATACATAAATACATAAAATAACTAGAACCGTGGTCGAACAAAAATAACAAAATTTATTTAACCAAAATGAAACAACACAAAACAAGTGAATAATAGATGGTAGCACTAGTACACATTTGAAACATTCTTTTTTCAACATAAATAAATAAAAATAATAAATATAATAATTTCTCAATTGAACATGTACCTTATTTTATTTAAATTAAGTTGAAAATCTAAAAGACAAATTTGAAAAATTGGGGTAGCTTGGTGTGCTGGCTTCTGTTTAAAAATGGTTCTGTATTAGTAACTATTCTACTTAGTACCTACTAAAAAAGGAATTATTTTGGCACGTAAATCCGAAAAATTTGTAGTGTTGGAACACGGTCGTTACCTAAATTTCTGCTCTTGCGACCCTCTTAAATATTGAGTGATAAACAAGCAGTGTTATTGAACGACTAAAAAAATCAAAGAAAACTCGTAACAGCAATCTAATACGCCATGTTTACAAGCAAACACTCACAGCCTCTCCAGAGAATATCGTTACAATAGTCAATCGGTCAGCTCAAACACCACTGATTGTTCTATCAAAACACCACGAATGGCCACCAGTTATAAAAATAACCATAACAGAAGCCATTTCTTTGGTCCTCAACCGTCATTACTTTGGTCCTCACCTGTCATTTGTTTGGTCCTCAGCTGTCATGTGACAATGTCGACGACGTCAAAGGGTCTGGAGAAGATGGCAATCTTTTGTGAGCCATGTCAACAAATATTTCGTTTTGACGACATGGAATAGAAGTGACGGGAAAAATGTTATTCACAGTATTGGGCCGGCTATTTGTGTGAATAAGAAGCGTGTTTTAATGGAAATAATTTCCGTAATAGTGCTGAAGTGAAAGTTTTTGAGATATTTCGGTTGGTTGTGATGTTTTTATTTGAACACGTTGTGGTTACATGTATAAATAAATAAATATTCCACAACTTTTCACACAACGCCATCTAGTGCCAAGCTAAGCTAAGAGCTTGTGTTATGAGTACTAAACAACTGATAAACATACTTATACATTTCTAAATACATACTTATCATAGATAAATTACACCCAGACAAAGATCGAATGATCGTGCTCGTCACACAAACGTTTGTCCTGGGTGGGAATCGAACCCACGACCTCCGGCTTAAGAATCAGGGTCACTAACTACTAGACCAACAGGCCAGTCAAAACAAAAACAAACACAAAGAAAAATGAAGAAGCTCAAGGTAATAAGAAAATATAGACTAGAAATATAGACACTATTGCTGAGCATCAGGACCCGAGTTTGAACCCCGTGTAGGGCAAAATGTTATTAAGTTTTTCAATCTGAAAATTCTCAGTAACATCCCGGAGTCTGTATCCAGAGGCGATTGATGACAATAAGCTCGCTCCCTTTAGCATAGAACTAACGCATAACTAGCGAAACGTTGTTGTACTACAAGTCTGCCTAACTCTTCGAACACTACAGGCGTAGTGCTATGTCATGTTTAGCATTGAGAGATTTAGTTTTATTTTTATTAAATGTGTTTTACTTTATACTCGATCTATGCAATTTAGTCTCAGTCAAATTCTCCCATCGTAGGACGAAAAAATTGAAATAAAAGTATTTTTTTTAAAAGTCTAGCTCAAAGCCACAGACGCAGTTTATTTTACTTGGAAATCATCTCGATACAAAATAATAAGAATCGACTTTCACGGTTTCAAAGAAATACAAAGTAACTTATTATTTTGATTGACTGCTAATAATTTTTACTCGTAAAACGTCAGACTTTTGAGCCTTTGAAATTTGAAGACTCGTATTTTTTATTTTTTGCTTTATTACGTCGTCAAAATCACTTATTAGCTGGTCCCTTAATACTTATTTTATATATTAAACGAGCTCTGTTGCCGACCGCTAAGGCTGACACCAAATTGGGGTGAAGCGGAATAAATAAAACTGGAAAAATAACAAAGTATCGCCACAGGTATATCGTATGTTTATGTCTTTTATACGTGACTGTAATAAATATTCGCGTAATTTGTATTAAGAGATATTTAAATACGGTATAACCTAATGTGTTTAAGTTGTTGGCGTATCTTCTTCAATAACATTTATTGAATTTACTTGGGAGGAAATTGATTTAGCCACTTACCTTTTTCACGTATAATAGTTTATTATCTTGATAACAGGGAACCAAATATCACCAGTGAATTACCACCTAAACCTAACCTAACCTGATCAAATGATTCATGGAAATACCTTAAAAAGGTAGTGGCTCGATTTATTTCCTCCCAAGCATAATATGTATTGTAAATCAAATCAAATCAAATAATTTATTGCATGAAATATGGGTACACATATTGATGAAATATAAATAATAGACCTTTAAACCTAAATATATACTGTAACAGGTGTGCAAAATTGGATCACACATCAAAATAAAAATTTATAACAAAAAACGAAAAATGTTATAGGTACAAAAGCCACATATTGCAAATCCTTATTGAATCGCTCCGCTTTGCTCATTTCCGCCCCGCTTCTCACTATAACATCACCCAAACGCTTGACATTTCGGTTCGATCTCGGGGCGAGCAAATATTTGATTAGGTTTTTCTTCTTCTCCATGCGACTTATACAAACTAATATGACGGATATAAATCGCGTCGCTCGCTATATCCGGACGAGAATAACTTTGCTTACGAATGGTAAATAGTATGGTAATGCTGAACTGTTACAATTTACTTTAGTATATCCGCTGGTAACATCTACACAAATCGCAGTTTAAACGGTCGATAATAATGTATAGAACTTAAGAATACGTTTGAGTAATATAGGTTTTATTTGAGTTGATTCCCTTGTTTACAGGCTTAATTTAGGCAGTTTTCATCTCCTATTTAACTATTATGTATGTACATCAGTTAGATAATAATTAAAAAATAGACAAATATTTTTCTTTGCTTTTTTAAATTGATTAAAAACTTCATGACGTCATCCGACATTTTGAGTTTTTGACACAATGCAGACATGAAAAAATAATTTTATGAGTTTAATATTTTCTAGTGATCTAGATGAGGGGCAAAAAACTACAATTTAGACAACTAGCCTATGGTGGGAGCCATCGTTTTAGTTCTGCTGAGCATAGGTTCCAGGATTTTCCATGTAACTTTTCTCAGAAAAAGCACTGAGTCTGAAATTGTGCCCAATTAAATCTAACTTGACTGGCCTGTTGGTCTAGTAGTTAGTGACCCTGACTGCTATGCCGGAGGTCGTGGGTTCGATTCCCACCCAGGACAAATGTTTGTGTGATGAGCACGATCATTTGTTCTGTGTCTGGGTATAATTTATCTATAATATGTATGTATTTAGAAATATATAAGTATGTTTATCAGCTGTTTAGTACCCATATCACAAGCTCTCAAGCTTAACTTGGGACTAAATGGCGTTGTGTGAAAAGTTGTGGAATATTTATTATTATTATTATTATTATAAATGGCATCAAACTCGCTCCTATCTGATGGGACCCGCAAAATGTGAGTATACACCCTTGCCTAACCATTCGGGGATAACAGTTGTGATGTAGAGATTTAGACCTAGCAAATACTAAGTCTTTAGTAACAGCCGTTGCTCTCACATCCCTCATATATATACAGGCTGCGCTACTAGCAACCGCAGCCAGTGGCCACAAAGTGCGATTGATTTCCACAGCAACTGCAGCGTACCTGTATCACAAACATATAAACACAGGAATATGTAATACGTTAGTGCGTACGATACCGTACACTGCCTACCGTGTTGTGTATTACTAAATTAATTTCTGAAATGGAATTGGCTTGAGTTGAGAAGATGTTGTGTTGTTTAGACGGTATTAACGCTGATGCCTTAAATTTAGAGTGCTTTAGTTATATTTATTTTTAACAGTTACTAGGTCTATGTAGAGCTAAACTTCTGAATCTACACGGCTTATCTCTACTAACTTCAGAAATTCTACATATCAGTAAAAATGTATGGCTTGGCTGTTTCTTTACTTACTTCAGAAATTTCTTCTTTTTGTAAGTTGCTAGGCAATCTTTTTAGTTCTTATTTTTTTTTTCTTTTTTTGGGGTGTATTTCTTGCACATCAGCAGTGCCGGTTTTCATAACTCATTCTCTGTCTTTACCTTTTTTTTTTGTTGGTTTACTGATTACCATAAGCGATAAATCAGGGCGATATTTCGCTCTTAAGCGGTTATATTATCTCATACAAACTTCCACCCCCCCATTTTAGGAGATGGGGGGTGAAAGTTATTAGTTTATGTTCTTTTTGTTGGTTGTATACTAAACTTAGATTACATACCAAATTTCAGCTTTCTAGCACTTCAGAAAGTACCCAAAATTTCGATGATCATCAGTGTGTCAGTGTATCAGTGACGAAATCGGTGTATTTTAGATATCAATTAAATCTAAAGTATTAGAGCTATTCAATTGAGACTTTGTATGTTTAATGAGCCTATTATTGACATCATATCCTGAGAATATGAACTATCTGGTACATCGGAAACCAACTCTATGAGGGTTCAAAAAAACGACGAAACTCTTCGAGAAAAGGTAGGTAGTGGCCTTGCGCTTCGCTTGGCTCGTCTAGGTCTACTTATAGTAAGTAACTATTTTGAGACAATAATTTAAATGATTGTTCGTAAGTTGTAAAGGGTCATCGATAGGGATATTTGAGGTATTTTGAGTGTCTGACGTAATTATAAGAACATCTTTTTGGTCTTCGTTTATTATTTTAACTTATACGCTAAATCAAAAACATCATACATTGATTTTTTACTAGCAGACGTCCCGCGGTTTACCCGCGTAGGTCCTGTTCCCGTGGGAATACAGGGATAAAAGGTAGCATATGAGTTAATCCAGGGTATCAGCTAACTCCATACCAAATTTTATTGAAATCCATTCAGCAGTTTTCACGTGAAAGAGTAACAAACATCCATTCATCCATCTATCCATACTTACAAACTTTCGCGTTTATAATAATAATAAAGTAGGAAATGCAGCAGGCCTAGCCATATTACAAATTCTATTTCCATTCTAATTCTATTATAGAAAGAAAATGGCGTATATGAAATCAGCTGTTTGTCTATTGTCAAGTGTATTTAATTTTCAGCCATATTACAAATTCTACTCGTTAACACTTGACAACTGACAAACAGCTGATTCCATATACGCCATTTTGTACCTATTGTCGCCTTATCGATTACGATAATAGAAATAGAATTTGTAATATGGCTAGGCCTGCAGGTATGTAACTGTACCAAGTACTTGGAGGACTTACACCATTTTGTCTGTTGTGTTTATGACTTTTAGACCATACATTTGGTGCTTACATTTGCTAAGACTATTTTATGATAATTCTGTTTGTTTAATGTACAAAACTCCAGCTCAGCATAAAAGTTTTTAGCAATCTAAAACGTTTTTTACTAAAGTTTTGTACAATATATAAGCTTTGTTGTCCAAACTACATACAAGTATGTTTCCCGTTTTAGTTTTTGTGAAAGTCGAGTCGACAGTTTTATAAAAAGATGTCGAGAGCAAAAAGCTCTCATTTACTCCTTCCGATTCAATGACAAGATATTTTTTTATTCTGCCTCGTTCGTGACTTAGCAAAAGTTTATAAGATTATTTGAAGACTAGCACTTCGCTCGCGAATTCGTCCGCGTGAATTGTCTACTTTCTCCTACAAATTTTAACTCCTCATCGTAAATAGTAAATAGAGTAGTTACGGCATAAGTTACTCAAGGGTAATAAATAAAAATAAAAATTCTTTATTTTCAGGCATCTACGGCCCAGAGCGTGTTAGTATTCAGTCGAAAAATAACTTAACAACTATGTTGGTAGTAACATCTAGACACACACAAGAACACAAATACACAAAAAAAATAGCGTTCTAAGGGTGAAATATTTTTGAAATAAATATAGGTACATAAATACAAATCTATCCTCATTATAATATTAGTTTAAGTATACAATGTAGTAGTAGGTAGTTGGTAAAAACTACTACATTGTTAGTGGTTAGCAATAATGAGTTCAGCATGTTGTTGGGTCTGCCGTGGCGGTGCAGCGCCTCTGGGATGTTTGCTGAAGAGCGCACTGATGATTTCCAGGCCATCATGCGCCCAAAAGCAGCTTCCCTGCTTGCCCGCATACCCCTAGACCCGTTCAAAGTATGTGGGTCACGTCCTGTATAGGTGTGGCCAGTCATAGCAAGTAAAATGTATAAATATAAAATTTATGTACTAGTTTAAGATTTCTATGGGTCTATGCCACCGGAAATCAAGTAATCATTATGATTTTCATTTGCTTTTATTTCTTGGAACCCTTAGGTTCCGGACCTTTGGAAGGCGTACGAGGGGCCATAGCCAACTCGCAGAGGCCCATTGTCGTCTTTAATGAAATGAGGTACCAACCCCAGATTTTCCCTGTATGCACTACACAAGTGCAGCCAAGGAAAACCTACGGCTGGAGTAAGACTATTGCAGACTATGGTAATAAAAGTACTGGATTATAGGGTAGGGTGGCTAAGATAGACTGGATGCCTGGAACTATGAAGTACTATGGCCCCTGCCTCACCAATGTTATTATGATTATTATTAAAAATCCGGAGAAAGCTATAGCATCATTTTATCACAAATTTATTTTTATACAGACACAAACAATTACAAAACTTATTGTATAATGAATAAGAGCCTATTCGGGCAATAAATGTTCTACATTTCATGAAGGAGTGTCTATGGAAACAAAGGCATAGATAATTTGATAGGTACTGTATCCGAAGGCGTACTTATTTACCTGTAAAAGACACAATACCTAATACCTATGTAGTTGACACGAGGTGTGATTTGGGGCTAGTAACCGTAAATTGCTAGCACAGATACTCATTTATCAGATAAAAGGTCTTTGCGTTAAGAAACAACACACAGAGCGAATATATTTAATATCTTCATAGTATAAAACTAGCAACCCGCCCTGGTTTTGCACGGGTACAATGTTGATGAAAACCTTCCTATTGAATCACTCTGTCTATTGATGAAAACCAGATTGAAATAAGTTGTATGCGGGATACAACTAGCGGGAAAGGAGTTTATTTTTATACTTTATATCACGATCACGTCACGACTACTTAACCATTTTGTAATTAAATTTGACTTACTTTAAGTTAATTATGGATAAAGTTAAAAAAAATACAATAAAACAACGGCTTCTAAAATAATACTATAAAGTCCAAAATGCTTGTAACACTATCGGTGTTCTCATTTCTTAGTTTGTAAGTAAGTACTCTTGTTATATCAATATATTATTTATTTATTTATTTATGCATGTTGTACAGACGCCAGCACATCCGATAAAGACCGGGCTGGAATTCGCAACTCCACGTCAAGGTACGTATTTTGCGTACCTATCCATGGGCATAAAGCAATTTATAATCTACCACGCGGGCCCAGTGCGAATTGGTAGACGTCACATGTCTTCGAATTTTTGGTTCTAGGACATGCCGGTTTCCCACTAGCACTACTACTTGACTGGGCTGTTGTCTAGTAGTTAGTGGCCTTGAGTGCTATAACGGAGGTCGTGGGTCGACTTCTACCTAAGACAAGTGTGTGTGTGATGAGCAAGATCATGTTGTTCTGTGTCTGGGTGTAATTTATCCAAAATATGTTTGTATTTGGAAATATTATAAATAATTGTTTATCAGCTGTTTAGTACCCATAACACAAGTTCTGCTTAGCTTGACACTTGATGTAAATGTGTAAAAGTTGGACGCTATATTTATTACTAGTATTCTGTGTATTCGAGTGTGCTAGCTAACATTATTTTTATTGTTTTATATTAATAACTAATTGTACTGTAAAAAAACGAGTTTTCTAACTTATAAGACAGACGTGTTGCTGGGGAGTTTGTTCCAATACTTCTTCTTCCCAGCAAACAACAAACACTTGGAAGTGGCGAAGAGCGGGCTTTTAAGGGGACTGTCTTATGTAATTTTGACGTTCAAAAGTTCTAATCCTCAGCCTAATTTGACTTTTGATTTGGATTGTTGTGGCATATTATTTATACAGTAACAAAAAAAAAAACAACCGACTTCTTAAAAAAACACAAACAGGTGAAAAATAATTCCAGTTTCGGATGTCTGTGGCTTTGGTGGTTTTATTTCGTTCATTATTGGCCACCGACTTCCGAAACCGGAATTATTTTTCACCTGTTAGTGTTTTTTAAGAAGTCGGTTGTTTTTTTTGTAATTTTTTTATTTTGCAATTTTTAGTTTCTTTGTACCTATGTAAAGAAAGTCTTTCAAAACTTGAAAGAATCGTTGAAATCGGTTAACAAATGCAAAAGTAGTTCTTACTAAACATTAATCTGTACATCGCTGCCGGGCCCCTTTTAAAATAGACAGGCGTAATGATGTTATGTTATGGAAATACCAAAGCTCAGCATAGACATCTGAGTATGGCAATTGCGAATAATTTGCTGTTATGCGTTGAAGAGTTCCGTTGTCGGTCCATAAATGACGGAGTACTGAGGTAACAAACCCTAAAGAACTCCTCCTTTTTTTGAAGTCGGTTAAAAACAATGTTATACCCCAGTATCAAGTTATCACGAAAACAGATAACCAAAAACTGATAGGTATTTCATGGTAGTAAAATATTTCTGCCCACTATATTCTAGTACCAAAAACAAAATAACAAACAAATTCATCCGTCAAACGGCTTTGGTTCAGCAAAACGGACGAAAATAGACCCAAATCGATTCCCAATACAATAATGAAATAGAGAGTGTTTGTTGGTTCATTAACCCTCATTCTCCGTAGACGGCTGCTTAACGTCACCGACGACCAAAGAGTCCCCGAAAAACAAATAGTCGATCGCAACCAACTGTAGTTATAAGAAACTCGGTACAAAGTTGTTTAAACAAATGTTCAGGGATGTGTGGTGCGAGGGAAAAGAATGAAGCGGGTTATCAAAACTAATAATAATTATAACTTCATTGCTTATAAGGTGTTGCAGTATCTAGATAAAATAAAAAAGTTACAATTACCTCGGGTTTGCTGTAGCAATGGTTGGAGTGCTTAACTGTCCTCTTAAATAGAACTAGCTACATAAAAGCCAAGCTAGTAAAAAGAAACTGTGCCGTATCCCTCTTGAGTGGAGTAATCAATTGCTTATTGATCAAAGATTTGTTTTCTTTCTACCGACTAGTATTTACCTGCGACTTCTACTGCGTATGTGTATTTTTAAATTTTAGTCTTTTGTTTGTGGATTATGTATTTGTCACTAGTATAAGGAGTAGGTGATGTGTGCACAAGTACAGTTTAGCATAATCTGAGTAATAAAAATTAGTACACCCTCGCATGCCTTTAGGAGCAAATACAAAATTAATAAAATATTTGTTTGTACTTTTGTCTATTAAAATAATATGTACAGACGCCAGCACATCAAGTTACCCCATTGTGTCAAATTTCCTTGATCGTTTTTCAACTTTAATGTAAAAAGAATAAGGTTCATATTCAATTGGGAAAATTTGACACATTGGGGTAACTTGATGTGCTGGCGTCTGTACAACCTAACAACAGAAATGGCCGTTATTTCCTTCGACAAAGTCTACCTCAAGAAACTCTAACAATTACCTACTACAAAGCTACTATAACTTAGTTCAAAGTTTTCTACTTAAATATCACTTAGTTCAAGCCCTCGAAGCCTTAGCCTAGTTTCAAGACCACGAATGTTAAAACTAATTAAATTGCGATGTATTAGGTACGAATGGTTTTATTTTTGTGCAAAGAGCTACGAATTAATTAATTAATTTAATTTGATGTCAAAACGATTACACACTACAGTCTACTAAATGAGATATATTAATTTAACTACGATTTTAAGAAACTTGTTCTTTTCATTTCACAACCGCACTAATAGGTAATTTAATTAATAAGCTCTTTTATTACTAAGCCCTAATGAATAAAAACTTATAATGTAATTGTTTGCCAATCGGTTATAATTCTGTACCTATAACAATGAACACTATCATCTTATACTCGTAACAAACCACGTCAATTGGTGAAATTTAAACTTTATTCCGAACACAGTAAAGTTCATAATACAAAACTAGGAACCAGTGGCCGGTTTCACAGATGAAAGATTTGCACGGCACATAAATAATTATTCATGTGCCGTTCAATTATAATTGCCAATACGACACGATTCAACGACTTACGATGTTTATGAAACTAAATGTGAATAGTAGTGAGGTCTATCGTAACAAGCACTTGTACATTTTTAAATGAAACAAATTATCAGGATTCAGATATTTTGCCGTGTTCCACGAATGAATGAATGAATGAATGAAAGATTTATTTCCCAGAATATAGTTTTATAACGTGGTAAAAAATAGTTCAGTGTTTCATAGTATTCGATTGTTCAAGCGTGCAATAAATATTTAACATACATGAATGATAAATTATATTTATTTCAGTAAAAAGGTTTTAAAAATTGTTATCATTTGAAACAAGTTAAATATTATTTAGAACTAATTGTGGTCTCACTGTATACATAGTGCAAAAAATATTGCAGTATGCTAACATAATGTCTATCTATCAACTCTCTCCCGCGTCCGCACCCGCTATCTCTTAAGCCAAACACGGCTTCATAAAGCTTTGTTTACATTAGTGACCCCCAGCGCCGCGGGAATACATTACCGGACTTGTGAATGGACAATTTCAATGTTGATATTGACATTAAAATAATTATGTTTACACGAACCAACGATTTCTTTAAATTTTCAGTAAGCAGACATGTACATTAGATATATCAGTATTGGAACGGCTCGGGCGATGTATTACGTGCAAATCATTTGGATCAAAATATTTATTTCCTTCAATCTTTTGTTTGGGCATATTGTTCCATGTATTTGTGTTTTACATAGAGAGTTCTGTTTAATTTGTCCGTAATTGGTAACAGGAGAAATATTAATAACAAAACCTCAATGTTTATTTACTTTTATTATTAAATTTTTCTGTTTACCTTTTGTTTATTATAATTATCTTTTCGTTTGATTTTGCGGCGGTACCGTGAATGATAACGAGAAAGAAATCCCCGGAACTGAAACTTTGGCTCGTGCTAAACATAACGAAATTTGTATCGACACTTTCTTTGGAAAGTTAAAGGAATCCGTGCTGAGGAAAATCAGCGGCACCTTGGAGTTCCCGACATCGATCCTTACAAAATGTTACGCAAAAACAATTTATTCCCGGAGAGGATCCCGTTGGACCGGCTTATCGGGAGGTACTTCATTTGTTGGCGAGATTTGAAGTCCGCTATCTAGATGGGGTTGTTAAAACCCCAGCCGACTGTCTAAAGTGGGCGTGAAGCTACTACGACACAGACATCAAATAATATCTTAAAATTTATAATTTTACACAGATTAGTAAGTTGGATATTCTGAGCCTTTGAGCAAACATGGAGCAAAATTATGGAATTACCATTTGTAAAGCTCATTAATGTCATGAGTACCTACTTAATTGCTTCATTAGGGGTGTCTGAATGTCAGGCTGATTAATATTTAATTGATTTTTTCTTATAACTTACCTAATTCTAGACTTTATAATATAACTACATAGTGACACGCCCCTGCTCCGCACGGTGAGTTTTGTACGTTGAATTTATTCTTACACACATATACTCACTCACGCCTTTTTCCCACAGGGGTAGGCAGAAACTACATATTGTCATACACACGCCGGTTGCGTTTTTATTCTTAACTCCGTACCGGAGTATAAAGGTAACTAACAGACATCACGCGGTTTCACTCACGTAGTTCCCGTTCCCGTGGGAATACAAGGATCAAAAGAAGCATATGTCAGTAGCATACAAACAAAAAATCTAATCTATCCTCTTTAAACGCAGTCTTAAGAACCGACACTAAAATCAACTTTACTTTGTAATATTGTATATGTCGTGGAAAGCGATATTCTTGAATAATAATTTGTGAAGTTGATTAATTTAGTACGGAGTGTATGGTGACCAGCGTGACGTTACTTGTCATTTGAAAATGGCGCGAATGTGTTTTCGGTAATGTCACGTGGACAGAGTCGTGCTGGTGCGTGGCAGTTGGGTAGAGCTCAGATTGATTTGTGGCACCGACGAAGACACACATCCAGTATTAAACTGTCAGTTACCTATTTGAGTTGATTGTGATTACGATTGTTAAGTGAGGTTATTACTGCAATGAAGATTGCTATTCTACGTTTTGAACTCGGTACCACGAAACCCCCATCGGTGTCAGCTCATCGCTCAGCCATCTCTGACGCCGACCTAAAGATTACAGGTTCATTAAAAAGAAACTTTATTCCTTAGCTTGAAATATTTGACCTAATTCCCTGATGAGTTATCAAGCAGTATCGTCCAACCACACAATCAGACAAGTTTATATCCAGAGCTTTTATAGACCTACAAATATAAAACATAGTTTCTTATGCCGTTACCATAATTACATTGCCAGCTACAGTTTCTTGTTTATTCCCGACATTACAACTCATCCAAGAAGCATTTTAGTCACCACCGATAAAGTTTAAGTACGTCATTAAGTGAACTATCATGTTACTTTCCTAACTAAGATCAAATGTGACTTAGTCACAACTAAATTCACTATTACTGTTATAAACAGGGGAATTGTCGGTAGTTTTGGACCTCTAACCACTAGCCAGAGAAGCTATTGAGGACCTAATTGTTCAATTAAGCCAATCGACGATTTAACTATTTGGGACATCTTAATTATAAACCAATTTGAAAGTAATTAGGCATCAAACGGGTATGGAATTAGTAAATTAACTTCGGCTTGAAGAACCTTAGAATTATAGTGTGATTTAGCTGAATTGAACTGTGAACTTAAGGATCAGTGCACGATAATTATTATATTTCGTGATTCATCGAAGACCTTTGACAATTGACATGACGACAAGTAGTGATGTAAAAGACATGAAAAGCTGACCCTTAGCAAAATTGGGATTAGGACAGGTTCTTGCGTGGAAACCACGACTTGGCAAACGCAGGACGCCTTCCGGCTAGGTGGGTCGACGATATATGAAAGGCTGTTGGCAGATACTGAATGCGGCAAGCTAAAGATTTAAGACAGACTTTTGTCCAGCAGTGGACTACTATGGGCTGATAATGATGATGAAGGTAGGAGGAGAATGATAATAAATTTATTAAAAGCTGACAAAGCGTATGTAAATTATATTCTTACTACCTATCGAGAAAATTGAAGGTGGAAATAAAATACACAGTAAGCACGTTAAAGATATTCAATATCTATGTGTATGATATTTTAGCCACGCGTGTCAATCAAAGGTGAAGCTTCGCTTATCGAAGTAGGTCCGTGGATGGGTATCATACATTATATACCTAGACCACTTCGTGCTTTGATGAGCACGTTTAGTCACTAGCCTCGGCTACCTGTAGATTGCCTGCCTTTGACAGTGGCTACGGGAAGTTAGAAGCCCGAAAGTCTGAAAACCTATCTGACCAAGGAGTACCTATGAAGTGGATTGTGGAATAGCAGGCGCTCCATGTAGCTGGAAACCGACCTCAACATCGCTAAAAAAAGGCTGGGCAGATGACGGAGAAAACAATTTACTAGATTGCTAAGCAAAAACAAGACAAACACAATGTAAGTGTATCTCTTGAAATACAATTGTAAGCCATCTCTTATAACAAGCATTCCCTCTACAGATGTGTGTGAATTTAAAAACTGCAGTAACCCAGTCGTGTCAGCTGGCAAGCTCATCGCACAAACAGAATTAAGTAAGCCATTTCGCTCAGCTGCAGATAAATTACGTACAATACTGCATCTGACGCCATACGTTTTTAGTTGGGTACCTAAATATTAACTGTTAGGTACATATCCTTTGATAGCGACGATACATAGTATATCTATGATTTGATGCATAAATAACATTCTCAAAAGAAAAAGAAGTTTGTTTAACCAAATATCCTTCCCATCGAATACAAAAACGAAATTAGATTTTTCTTATGCCACAAAATTCGATTTCATTTAGTGAATCGCTAACAATAAACTTTGGTATCTGTAAATTTCCATTCTTGTATTCCTTTTTGTACTCAGATCACACGCTGAGTTAAGTAGTTACAATTCATTGGATTTTGGCCTTTAATTTGTATGCTTATGACTGTCGAAATATTTTAGCACCTTAACACAGGTGTACAATATTTCTATTGCCTTAATTTTTTTTTGTTGGATCACCAGTAGCAGTAAACCGGTGGACATCCAAGTTATAAGTCTCAAGTTCAAAACCAAGGCTGCCTCAGGTTTTTTGGTTTTTTGTGAGTATTTAATATTGTACATATACACACTCACACTTACCCACAGTGTTCTAGGATATATTTAATGGGTGGAAAAGCTATCTTATGGATTTAAAGTGGTTTCCAAGGGTTCACTTATTTTTTTCGACCTTGTATATGATTAATTCCTTAAACACCGTGTGTGTTTGCGTGTGGGTGGGTGTGTGTGTGTATGTGTATGCAAACATGCATGAAGTCATGCACACCCCTTAACTAGGTATATAATTAATATCTAGTGTTTTAAACAAGGCGTTTTTTATGATTTTCTTTATATTATCTTTTGTGATTTTTAACCGACTTCAAAAAAAGGAGGAGGTTCTCAATCCGGTTGTATATTTTTTTTTTTTTTTTTTTCTTAGTCTATACTAATATTATAAAAAGGTAAAATTTGTTTGTTTGTTTGTAAGTATGTAGGGGGTAATCTTCGGAACTAATGAACCAATTTAATGAAAAAAAAATGAAATGGTAGAAAGCTACACTATTCCCGGATGACAAAGGCCACTTTTTATCCCTGTAATTCCACGGGAACAGGAACTACGCGGGTGAAACCGCGTGACATCTGCTAGTATTTAATAATTGTTGAGTGTTTGCTTTAAATGGCAATTCATTATTCGTGTTTATCAGTGAAACTTGGGTTAAATTAAAATTAATGATATCTTCGAAACTGCAATTTAGCCCATATAATAATTCTAGTTCTTTCGTAATATTATTACGATAGAGTTACTGTTAAAAACCTTAAATAATTTATTACGGTCTGAGGAAGAAAAGTTAACGTTTATACAACTGCAACACACTCGCAAAATGTTGAACTTAAGACCAACATGGTTACATTTATTAAAAATATCCCACGTTCCCTTTAACTAGATTTCCGTCGCTACGTAAGTCAAAGTTACGGTGTAATTTCACAGCTGAAGTAAAAGCATCCGCAAACCTTAAAATATATGGACCTCTAAAAGTAAGCCACTTGCCTCCTTTGGTCCACAAGACCAGCGGAGCATACATCGTTGTTTATAAGTGACACTCACTCATAATTCTTGAAGGAACCCGCTTCAAGGTATTCGCTACCTAGGTCAGAGTTAAATTAATTTTACAGTCTTCGGAAGTAATAGAACTTAGGTCTTGCATAGTCTTCATTTTAACTTAAATGTAGATAACCTTATATCTACATATTAGATTTTACAGGGCAAAAAAACTTTGAATCATACAACTATTACTGAAAAAAATATCATTGCTGGTGCTTTAATTGCTTAAAACTAAAAAGAACCATGAAACAATCAATCTTCGTATCTAACTCAATGATAATTTTCCCGAGTAAATAAATCTATTTTATTTAAAATATTATTAGTTTATCACGGTTTCTAAAGTTAAAAATCATAAAATTGAAGGTAATAAGGTGGCCGGATATGCATCAATATCTCTTCCACCCTGTATACTAAGGATTACTCCCTTCCCCCTTCTGGAAGTTTGTTAGTGATTTAAAAATAACTTTATAAAATAATAGCAGTTTACAGCAACTGACAAAGACATGGCGAATTGCACAGTTCTAAACTCAATCCATATCCATTAGTTTTACAAGATACTTTTACATTTGCAGGTTTACAATTTAAACTCAACAGTTTCTGTTAGCACATTGTTTCTCAAATACAACTCATTCTACTGGAACTTGATACTAATAGTCCATAAACTCATAATCTGCCAAAGTCTTTTCCATATAATGATATTGGGGTTAGCTTCCAGTTTATCTGGATGCAGCTGAACACCGGAGTTTTCCATGGTCTTACTGCCTGCCTGAACTCCACAGCCCAACACAGGTAACACTATACCTCATGGTTTAACTGGTTGTCAGACTGCCGACGCCTGTCAATGATCTACAAATGACAGTCGGGACCAACTACTTAACGAGTTTTTCGAAGCACGTTAAATCTTAAGGTCCCTGGTTTCGGCACCATTTTGGTGTGATCAAAGCAATAAAATACAATTTTTCACTGTATTAAATAAGCTTAATCGAGGGATGGCAAGTTATACATTATAAGTGTGGCAAATTAATAATTAATATTCCACAACTTTTCACACAACGCCATTTAGTCCCAAGTTAAGCTTGAGAGCTTGTGTTATGGGTACTAAATAGCTGATAAACATACTTATATATTTCTAAATACATAAACATTATAGATAAATTACACCCAGACACAGAACAAATGATTGTGCTCATCACACAAACATTTGTCCTGGGTGGAAATCAAACACACGACCTCCGGCATGGCAGTCAGGGTCACTAACTACTAGACCAACAGGTCGGTCAATTACTTACCAATTGGTAAGGTTCAGAGGTTCTTTAGAAAGGTTAGGTGCGTACAAAGATATATAAAATACTATAGAGCGGGCATGTCAAGGAAATGTCTTAGAAAACTTTGATCCCATGTCACAGTAACGCCATCTAGAATAACATATGAATATTTGAGCGGCAGCGGAGCGTAATTGACGACTAATCTTTTGACAGTTCTACAATGTTGCCCACAGATAGCACAGATAAACTGTATGTTCGTAACGGAGGAGTATTGATTTGTTTAATGATCACACACCCACAGACCGTCCTCGCAAAACGTAGTTTAACCCTGCATAGACCCGTGCGGCTACAGTATTTAAGAGCAGCGGTGGCCCAGTGGTGGCGGCCCCGACTTACGAACAGTAAGTCGTGGGTCAAACCCAGGCAGGCGCATTACTTTGTGTAATTTATTTCATCACCACTACTCTCAAAAACGGTGAAGGAAAACATCGTGAGGAAACCGGCATGTCCTAGAACCAAAAAATTCGATGACATGTGACATCTACCAACTCGCACTGGGCCCGCGCTATGACCTGGAGTTGCGGATACCAGCCCGGTATCTTTAATCTATTACAGTATTTAAAACTATTCCGTAATATCTTAAAACTATTATGAACCTGTGGGAGCAAAGACGGAAGACGGAAGTACGTTCAAATGTATTAGACCCCATTTATAATAGCATTAGAAAAAACAGGCTCGTAGAAGCAGGAATGCGGAACATTTTATTTTAAAGATAAGTTGAAATATTTTTATTCAAATTATTTTATTTTAAATTTAGAAGGATAAAAGTGAAACGAAGAACGTGTCCGTGTATTGTTGATCCCTGCTTCTTTAAGATTTTTATCATTGACACTGTGATTTTCAACTAAGATAAAATAATATAACAAAATAAATCCACATCATTTCTCATCTGCTGTGAAAATTGATTATAATAAATTCGGCGACTATCGTAATTGTAATATGCTTGGTTGTAGTTTCGTTAAAAAGTGTGCATTAAAAATAACCTTATTTTTACTTCTGCCTAATGCTATTGTACATGGAGTATAAAGGTCATGGCACATCATACCGGCACGGCACCGGCACCGCTCCAAACCAGCAATCGACTTGCCATTCAATATAGAGCCTTAAATCGTGGGTAGTATAATATATTTCACAATGTCAAAGTGAAAACGCCAACGGCGAGCAGTCAGCGCGCTTGCCACTACCAAACAACTCGACTCGCAGGCTGCGTGCCGATAGCGAGCGGACTATGTGCTTACACGGCGCCGTCCGCATGCTTACAGCACGCCGACTCCGGGTCGCCAGCAATACGTCATTGCGCCGTCGTAAACCTAGACATTATGAAAACGTGCAACTGGTAGCTAGCCGTAGCCTAAATTCGAGGCGACGCCGTGCGGCCGCTGTGCAGTTGCAGTGCCGTTATAATGTGTCATGACCTTAAGTTTCTTTAATTTCATTACTAAACGTTCTAGTAACTGGCTCACTGTATGTGTTCTACTAAGTAATAGTCACGTGAGTTTTGCTGACACCTCAGTGAGGTGGCGACCACCTCCCCACACCTATCTCCACCTACCAGCTGTTTTCGAGCAGCCAAACTTTTAGTTGAACTGCACCTTGGGTAAACATTGTACCATGACATGTTTGTTCTGACTACCGCTCACGATTGTTAGCGCAAGTTTCAAGGGAATGGAACATTAAATGATGTTCGACAGGTATTGATTCTTTTAGTATTTTTATCGTCTATTTTCATAGCGTATTTTATTAACCCCCGACGCAAAAAGAGGGGTGTTATAAGTTTCACCGCTATGTGTGTGTGTCTGTCTGTCTGTCTGTCTGTCTGTCTGTCTGTCTGTGGCACCGTAGCGCCCAAACGGGTGAACCGATTTAGATGCGGTTTTTTTTATTTGAAAGCAGGGTTTCTTGCGATGGTTCTTAGACATAATTCATCAAAATCGGTTCAGCCGTTTCAAGGTTATCAGCTCTTTTGTGATAGCTACCGTTGCTATTTTAGACGTCTATGGGTATTAACTTTACTTACAAACATATCTGTGTCTTAAAATTTCAAACACCCATGTGAGTAATATTAATAAGCAACATTATGGTGTATTTGGTCTGATCCAGCCAGGATATCTAGCAGACTAATACACTCTTGGGAAAATAACAGCAGATATGTCGTGTTTGGATTCATTTTAACCTGCATTTGATTCTGCACACAATGCACTGATGGCAACTGGGTGAGCTGATGCTGCAGCCAGGCTATCCAGCACACCAGCAGGTAGACTCTTGACAAAATAATAGCAGATATGTCGTGTTTGGATTCATTTCAACCAGCATTTGATTCTGCACACAATGCCCTGATGGCAACAGGATGAGCTGATGCTGCAGCCAGGCTACCCAGCACACCAGTAGGTAGACTCTTGACAAAATAATAGCAGATATGTCGTGTTTGGGTTCATTACAACCAGCATTTGATTCTAAACACAATGCACTGGTGGCAACAGGATGAGCTGATGCTGCAGCCAGGCTATCCAGCACATCAGTAGGTAGACTCTTGACAAAATTATAGATATGTCGTGTTTGGATTCGTTTTAACCAGCATTTGACTCTTCATACAATGCACCGAAAAATTCTCATAACTGTAAACTCTATCAAACAAAATTAATGTGTTTAAAAATTATAAAATAAAAATTAAATTAAAAATTTAAAAAACCCCCACCGCAAAAAAGTACGACATTTAAAAAGTTAAAAATAACACTTTAGCCATGAAATTTTACGTAACGTCGGGGTACCATTAAAATAAGTACCTACAAGTACTAGGAACATTCCTTACTTAAGCGGTACCCCGACGTGAAGTAAAATTTCATGGCTAAAGTGTTATTTTTAACTTTTTAAATGTCGTACTTTTTTGCGGTGGGGGTTTTTTAAATTTTTAATTTAATTTTTTATCAACAAAAAAGCGGTTGGTATTGTTTGAGGAGCGTTAGGCTTACCTTAAACTAAATTTATGCAACAACTGCAGAATGACCGTAATTGTGTGGAATTAGCAGAGCATGTTGTGAGGAAGACTTTGAGTATGAGATTGAGTAGGAGACTTTTGGTAGGTATATACAAGGTGTTTTTTTTGCTATCCCATAACTCTAGGGTCATATTCTGTAGGTAAAAATAATACTAAAACTCCTAGAATAGATGGTCTAAAAATGTATGGTTTCGGAGATATCATCAATCATAATTAAATTATCAGTTGTTAATTAGTACCCGTAACATAAGCTCTGCTTAGCTTGGAACTAGAGACTAAAGTTAAAAAATTGTCACCAGTACGACGAATCTTCTTTCTAACGCCACTTTTCTTTCACGTGTTTTACATTAATCATCGTGACTTTGTCGAATTATTTTGTATGATAGTAAAAAAAAAGGATGATTGAAACATAATTCATATGCCAGTTGATTCTTTGATATAGTCTCAATCATACCCTAGAGTTATGGGATATAAAAAAACACGTTGTACTTATAAGTCATACTAAAGAAATGATGCATGGTTTATATGCAATATATGTGACTAAGATACAAAGAAATATGTGTGAGAAAAAAGAATGGTGCCGGAAATTTACGATGATGACTGCAAAAGGAGCTTCTAAAAATGCGCACAATATTAATTAGCGACCCAAATTAAAAGAAAATACACTTAAGATACTTTACTTAATTAATCAAGAACAAGGAGAGGTACATCACGCGTAGGGCCGTATTATATTCCCAAAGAAATCCCTCAAGGCAACGTTTCAAAATGGCGGAAAATACCAATGAATTTTCTTACACCTCGAGATTCAAATTTTTAATTACAACTTGTTAACAGTCTCCATCAGTTCGACAGAACTCGGCAGAACTTCCGACAGGCAAGCGATCCTGTGAGGGTCGCTTCCTATTTTTGGGCACAAAGTCCTAATTAGAGAGCTCAGCAGTTAATTAAGAAGGGTACCGCGGCGCCGGCGATCAAATTTTAATAAAACTCTAATTGTTTGCTCGGCAAATAAGGCTATGAGCGCTTTAGTGTAGACACGCGCACATAAACGACCTTTTATTTCTATATTAACTGTAATCATGGAAGTGGGTGACAAAGAGATTCGCGAATAAAGAACACAATGTCATGTTATTACGGAGAGCGAAATTGTTTTTACTCTCAGCTTTTGTTCAGTCTTTGGTAATTAACTTCATTGTTACATTTAAATTAAAAAGCTACAGATTAGTTCTCGATTCAAATGAAACACGTAAGACAAACTAATGCTGCGTCCCGCATCGTTAGGATCACAGAGATAGAACGTCGCGATGAGATGAACTAACAAACTTGAACGTGCTCAAGTTTGAGTCCCTTGCAGAAGTTCTTCCTTCCGGTCAGAAGACGTCTTCGCAAATAAATGTTACATCTTATGAATGAAAACAGCGTTGACGCGCTCAGCAAAACGACGTAACTAGTTCAATGGCACCTCAAAAGAGCAGCGCAAAACGACTTGAACCATTTCACGCAGAAAAGAATCTAGAAACACGGCGTGTTGAGGAAAAGATTGCTATCAAAGAACGTTTTCAACGGCGCAATAAAACTATTCAAGAGAACAGCGAAATGAAGCTTCATTCACGACCGAGTCACGCCGACTTACCGAGCTACACAGTTATTGCAGTGCTATTAACAATTCAACATCGAAGAATTTGAGTGGCGCAGCGTTTCGTAAAAATTGTTCTGAATTGACGCCTGGGCCGCCATATTTGATAAAGCGAATTTTATTATTCGAGGTAGAATGCAATAAAAAGTGCCATTCATCCTGTGTGCTGGCCATATTTGTAAACATAATATAACACGTGGAATATAGTTATTCCCGGCGGCCGCGCCCTACTAGCCCAGGTCTAAACAGTGACGAGGGTGTTCTAACTATATTAATGCTGAACTCTAATTTATTATCTACAAAGTGGATCACATTCAATCTTTGGAAGAGCGAGTGTGGAAGCTCAAATATTTAAGCCAGTTTTGGTTTACACTAGGCAACACCTAAATAAAAATTCATTGTTGGATTTTCAACGCTCGGCTCAGCACCGACAGTTGAAAATCCAACAGTGGAACAATATTTAGACATTAATATAGTTGTCGTCTAGAGTTAGTGAAAAAGGGCATTAGTTTAATAATGTTAGACGGCAAACAGTTTTGGGATGTCATTAATATGATTATCTCGTTTTATCTGCGACAAATTGTGAGAAAGATTTACGCTCGAAGCAACATTTTATATTCTTTGTCTACAGACGTTATCTAAAATATGTCTCGTCGGCTTGCTGTGGTAAGAATATTTTATGATGTATTATACTGGGATGCTTGTCGAACTTGAAAACATAAATTCCTTGACATAATCTGAAGTGGGTATGCCTGACTGGTTGGCGTATTTTCTTTATAAAATTAGTTTCGTAACAAGGGTGTCGGGATAAGTGCACGAACAGAAATACCTACGTGGGACTAAGGGCATGGTACGTTTTTGATGAAAAGTAGACGAGTCGCGTGAATTAATGATTAACTGGAATACTCCCGAGAGGAACCTCTTGAAGGCAAAAGTTATTTTAGTATGTTGAGTCTTGGATGTGTTGAGATGGATAAGAAGGAAGAGAGTTATTTTTGATGCATTGTTGAAGAGCCAGGCATAATTTTTTCCAGTGACGAGAAAAACTCTTAGGAAAATTCAAAGGAAAGTTCAAAGAATCTCAGATTAATAGTTTTTTTTTCATTTTTTATGGGTTTAGCTGCACACATCCATCTTATTTAAATCTAGCTAGTGCTCATCATAAAATATTCTTTATTTAAGATATGGTAGAAGAGTTAGACGTTTAGAGGTTTTTACCTCTTTACAAAACTACATTTTAGAAAGGGCAACTAGAAATTCTTTTTATATATTTAATACTTCAATAAAATAATTGTACGAAGGCGGACATAATGCCATAGGCATTCTCTACCAGTCAAGTTGCATTCAAACAGTTCAAAAGTGCCTTCTAATCTGACTTTATTTACAAGGAAATCAAAGTAAGTATCAATTCTGTTTTAAAAGCGTTTATATTTCTTAGTTATTTTGTTCAAAGCAATATTTTTAGATTTTGAGTGCACATTTTAAAATTAAAACGTGTGTTCCTTGCGAAGACGCTAGTAATTTGCGGGTCGTGACGTATGCTCCAGTGTGCCCATAATGGTTTTGTGCAGGAAACAAGAACAATCTTCAGCTGAGAACCTACACCAAGAAAACTAGTTTATTAAAAAATTACCTCAATCATCTCTATGTTTTATGGTTAAGTGGTGGGCAGGACTCCAAGTTTTAGATTGCGGTCCTTAAACACCGAACTGAGTTTTTTCGGATGGAACCAGTAAAAATATTTTATTGAAATAGTCTTGTCGACACAAATCTAATTTACACCTACTTAGCTGCCAATTCATGTAAACATTATATAAAATAAAATGGTAAACTGACTGACAGATTGGTGATATATCAACGCACAGCCTAAACCGTCACCTTAAGGTAGACTAGTAGAAAATGCCTAGGGCATTGAGTCTGCCTACGTACAGTTTCTTTTACTAGTGCATAAGGATTTAATGCCTACATAAATTAACCGCTTCACTGGTCCTAGAGACATGAAACTTGGACGTTGTGTTCTTTGTAAAGGGTAAATTTTCACTAAGGAAGGATTTTTGGGAATTCTAACCCTAAAGGGGTAAAATAGGGATAGAAGGATATTTATGAAAGTCCGTCAGTTACCTAAATGCGGAATAAAAGTGTGCACGTAACACGTAACGTGCTACGCGTAACGTGCACGCATACATAATCATACATCTCTTTTCTCTGACTCTCTTTGACCGAGATCTAGAAGTCTCAACTTAAAGTTTACTGACGTGCTATAGAATGCAGTATTCTATTTGTAGTTCTCCAAAACGCAAATATTCGAATGTGCTCAAAGGCTACTCAACTTAAATGGACACGTCTGCCACATGCTGGAGTCCTGAAACAACAACGGGCTGCGGTAGATCATGATTAAAACAATAAAAATAAATAAATACAAAAATATTTCCGTATTTTTTATAAACCTAATTTAGTATAATTTAGTAAAAGTTTAAACCATTATGGTTTAAACTTTTACTAAATTATACTAAATTAGGTCTCTTATGACGGAATGCCTTTCGGCATAGGCCTCCTCCAACTCTGTCCAGTGTTGCCTGTCAGCTGCCACTCTGGTCCACCTAGGTCTCAGCGTTAGCACCAGGTCAGCTTCCCACCTTTTGGCTGGTCTTTCCTTCCTTCTAACGCCATCCCTAGGTTACCAGAGTGTCAACTTGTCCAGGTTGCAACATAATTATAAATTGCATATGGAAATCAAACCTTACATACGCATAATTATTTTATTGTGAGATTATATAATAAAAATAAGTAGATTTTTTCTTATCGTGTGGTTACCAGAATAACCAGAATAACCAGAGTGAATAACCAGAGTTTTAATGCCGCCCATGGGCCTCTGACTTGGCACGGTTTCCTTACGATGTTTTCCTTCACTGTTTTCGAAGCAAGTTATAATCATACAAAGAAAAAGTCAAGGGTCTTGGGTTTGAACTCGAAACCTGTGATTTAGCAATCCGCCGGTCACACTACTAGGCTACCACTACTTTAAATGAGTAATAAAAATATTATTGTCAATATTAAATTTATAAAGAAATATTATTAAAGTGCTCTTCTTCTCTCTTACTACTCTTCTTTTTTATTTTTGCTGTGCCTGACAGCGTACAGAATTGTTTCTATTTTAGAAACCTACCACCTATATTCGTTACAGAATGCAATGAAGATTTGAAATAAGAGAACGAACTGGGTGTCATTCTCGAGAAATTGCAAAAGGTGGCACAGAATCGTCTACTATGTAAGTAAGGGAGGTTTTTTCCCCACAGTAAGACAATCCAAACTAATATATAAAAATGGTAACTATATTTATTTATTTATAGTTACTTAATACGGTACAACACCAATTACACTAAGTAACATAGAGACAATTACAATTACGATAAAAAGTTATAAAAAGAAATTCAAAAAAATTAAAACTCACAACATTATAACGATTAGGGAAGGTTCATATCTGACGGAACATGCGTCGCGTAATATCGGTCGCGTAACTCCAGACATATGTATAGAAAAACACTTGACGGTTCATACTCAACAGATGATGCGTTAGTGCGTCGAGGTACATTGTCGCAAACGCTCGGCTCATGTTCCGTCAGATATGAACCTTCCCTTAATCTGAAAGTTATTATTAACACTATTTAGTTTGACTTCTCGATTATTAATAAGGCAGTATGTGTACAATAGTTCGTGCCGTGATCAAAAGGAGCCACTCAGCATAAATCTCATAGCAGAATTTCTTGCCAGAGTGGACTTATGAACATAATAGAATCGCCGTTTGAGCGTAATGGCGCTGCAGAATGAAATGTTTAACTTTTAAATTAAATATTAGCTCAGTGTTCAGCTATATATTGTAGAGAGTTAACATATAAGTGTAGTAAATAACATAGTATCACGAATGTGTGACGTAATAAACATATACGTAAACGTTTACGTATTATTAACGTCACATAAAATTAATGGCATATCAATGATCAATTTGTAATTGAAATTTAATTTATATTTTCAATTCAAAGGATAAGTGGTAGTTATTTCTGTTAATTGTTTCATACGAACGCTTTTACACGTCATTTTTAACAAGTAAGTGGGGTCGGTGTTTTACTACCTTACTACACTGAGAAAAATCACCGAAAGAAACTGTGTCTTTTGAAGTCAAAACATTATCTTGATCAGATTAAGAGAGAACCATGCAGATAAGCGTCTGAGTCTTTTGAATAAAGAACCAAACATATTTGAGTACAACATCATCATCAATTTATGAAATAGTGATGAGTTGTTAGTTAATTTTTCGAATCGATTGAATTTCCTTTACACTGTTTACGAGTATTCGTATCTGAGTATACATGAGCTGATCGATTTCTCATCGTAATTTGTCATGTACAAGTAGGAAATATCTATCTATTTCTCCTCACCATAATTACACCCAACAATGTCCACTAAAAATCGAAAATTGTTACAACGATCTACTCGAAATTTTAATAAAATATGTACTTGTACAATAATAATTAGACATCAGAGTTACCGTGTACTATATTTACGTTCATAGGCAACCTAACCGACAACCATTTTCCCATAAAAGGTGGCTACAATTTACAAAACCAGTAATTTGACCGAGGTCACAATGGGGACAAGTTATATTGTGTGATTAACATAGTAATAAATGTTATAATAGTTCGAACATTTAAATAGGCGGAAGAAATACCTAGTAATTTTGTAATAAGATTGTAAACAGCCGATTTATTACAGTTACCGGATTTTATGTGTATCCTAATGGACGCATATTTTGGTGAGATGTCGTCTTATTGACATTATACAGTTTCGGTAGCGACGCTGCTGAACTTAACCGTTTGTTTTCGTTTGTTGGTCTAGTAGTTAGTGACCCTGACTGCTATGCCGGAGGTCGTGGGTTCGATTCACACTCAGGACAAATGTTTGTGTGATGAGCATGATCATTTGTTCTGTGTCTGGGTGTAATTTATGTATAATATGGATGTATTTCTAAATATATAAGTACGTTTATCAGCTGTTTAGTACCCATAACGCAAGCTCTCAAGCTTAACTTGGGACTAAATGGCGTTGTGTGAAAAGTTGTGGAATATTTATTTATTTATTTATTTTTATCAAATATAATATATTTTGCTATGAATGTAGGTAGAAGATGTTGTAGGTACATTAATTAATGAGATTGGCTACAGTCTACCTTACGGCGTTCAAATTATTATACAGGGTGTTTTGGGGATGAGTGTAGGCATTTTGCAGATGGATAGGGTCGGTCCATACGATTATTTTTAACCGACTTCAAAAAAAGGAGGAGGTTCTCAATTCGACGGTATGTTTTTTTTTTTTTTTTTTTGTGTGTTTGTTACGCGATTTCTCCCCCATTTGTAGACCGATTCTCAAAATTCTTTTTTTATTTGAAAGAGTATACCTCCGAGGTGGTCCCATTTTAATTTGGTGAAGATCTGGTGCTGATCTTCGGAGATATACAAAGGAACTCTTCAAAAATGGACGGCAAATCTGTCGTGATTGCTGGAATCGCTTGGATATTTATTGTTTATACAACATCATGATGTATCATCACGCCTGTACGCTCTGAGGGGTACGCAGATGTGTACAATATACCTAGATTTCGACAGTTAGGTATGTTAAGTTTCATTTATTAGGGATAAGTGGATAACCCTATTACCATTATGTATTGTTAACAAATAACAATATAAAAATAATTCATGGCAAATATTTGTATGGAAACAACTAAAAATGGAAAAATAAAAATCTTTTTTGCAAAAAATAAAACCGACTTAAAAAACCACTAACCGATGTAAAATAACTCTAAATTCGGAAGTCGGTGGCCCATCATGAATAAGACAAAACCACCAAAGCCACAGACTTTCTAATTTAGAGTTATTTTACATCGGTTAGTGGTTTTTTAAGTCGGTTTTATTTTTTATAGTATGGGAACTATGGTCCGATATCCTTTAGTTTTTAAGTTATGGGCAAAAATCGTTTTTTATGAATACTTGACACTTTTTGGGTTATGAAGCTAAAAATAAACACAATTTCATATTAAATACAGTTTTTTTATTATTTGTCGATTTAAACACATAACATACGATAAATTAAAAGTCTTACAACTATTCCGATAGCAAAAACAATCAAATAGTGAAGAAAAGAAAATAAGCATAAAACAAATCTTAGTGACTTTCATAGATGAAAACTAAAGGATATCGGACCATAGTTCCCATACTATAAAATAATCGTATGGACCGACCCTATCCATCTGCAAAATGCCTACACTCATCCCCAAAACACCCTGTATAAGTTAAAATAAACATGGTTAACAAAACAAAACAGAAATTGAAATGAAAGCAATTAATAATAATCCTATACTTAGGTACATTAGTCTTACATGATCAAAGGAGTTAATTTTAATATTCACAATCTGGATAAACTCATATCATTTAGAAAGTCTTTTTCTAAGTAATAACATTTGCCTAAAAGCTTTAGAAATCTTTAAAGACTAACCCTTAAAACCATTAAATATTTTATTATAAATTACCGGCGGACGGAACGGATTGACGCAGTTTAGTAAAACGGAATTACATAAATGTGGCTAAAAAGTTTTTTTCAGGGATAAGGATAGCGTTGCAACCGCCATCATTATTATCCCCGTGAATTATAACTTCTCAAAATCAAAAGTCATTAATTCAAATTAATTAGGCTGAGGTTCAGCACTTTTTGAACGTCAAAAATTACATAAGAAAGTCCCCCAAAACGCCCACCCTTTGTCAACTCTTAGTGGTTTTGCTAAGAAGTGGCGGAACAAACTCCCCAGCAACACGTCTGTCTGGTATGTTAGAAGAAAATACCAGACAGACGCTTTGACGCTTTTTTTGTCGCTTTTAGCGATAGCCCATTGTGTCATTTTATGTAGCCCATAAGTTATAATTTGTAAGTTTTTTAACCGACTTCAAAAAAGGAGCAGGTTCTATGTTCGTGTGAACATTATACATATTAAATGAAGTTTAATTTACTGATTTCATACAAATTTGTCATAATATATGGTTCATAAAATAATTATTTATGTCAATTTAAGTGAACAAGTTACACGGGTTTTCATGGAACAAAATTTTCATTTAAATTAATGCGCTTCTCAATGTTTCAATCATTTTAAAATCATAGATACGTTTAAAACTTTATTATAAAACACAATAACAATTTTGATGAATGATAATTATAGCATCAAATGTTGGTTTGTTGTTTAATTAATTGTTTGTTTCACGGTACCTACGATTGGTGCAGTGGCTGAGCATTTGACTACTGCGCTGTGTGTCGCTGGCTCAATTCCCGATCGGAACAAATATTTGTACGATCTACTGGTAGATTTTACTGGTAAATTACATAAGTCAGGGACTGAGCAAAGCCCCAAAGCGCCCGCCCTTCACCAATTCCCAGTGCTTTTGCTGGGATGAAGAAGTGGCGGAACAAACTCCCCAGTAACAAACCAAAAATGTCGACATTACAACGTTACTATTTCACTCCTCGTAATTATCTTATCCACGTTTGTATTATCTTAGCATTACTTTAAGAACTCATAAATAAATAATGAAAGTTATTATTCTAGCACATAGCAAGAAATATTATCAGTTTATACTCGAGTAGCACTCGCTACAGACAGACAGTCTAACTCACACCGTAAGGATACCCTGTTCTATATCATTATTTAGATCTTCGCTGCTATGATATGGCTGCTGGCGCTTAGTATTATGTGATCGAAATGGTCGTATTATGCAAGGTTTATTTTCATTTGTTAGTGATTACTGTTTTGGTTCAAGGATGAGGAAAATTAATAGTCGAAACACAACGTGGCCGTTATTAAATGCAGGATAACAGAGTTCCTTTTGGTTTGTATATTTTGGATTGTCGCTGTTTTTAAAACTTTTTTGAACGAGTACTAAGTATTTTTAATTAGTTAAAGTAGTTTTATTTTTATACAAATTTGCTTTCATAAACAATGAATTGTGTGCCAAATGTTTGGGAAAAATAACCACTGATGCCTTCTATTATAAACAAATGGCATTGACTTGAAACCGCGAAACATTTGAAACCGTTTAGAAATATTTTTTGTACACACGTAAATATTAATTTGTTAATACAAGCAAATAATTCGATGGAAAAATAACTGTGTAATAATAAATATTTATATAATAGTAGGTATTGAGTGTGTGTTAATAAATATTTATAGTAGGTATTGAGCTTGAGCTCTTGTTACGTTGAGCTGAGCACAAGCTTAATACAATTTCCCTCTGAGGAATCCACACTAAGTTTACATTTTCAGCTGTTAATTACCGGTTGATATTTTAACGTAACATAACATCACACCTGTAATTCCCGTAGGGTTAAGCAGTTTAGGTTTAGTTAACTCCTCGAATGTCTTAAGTTACACAGTTCGACATAAGAAAAAACGCTCCAAGTGTCTTAAGTCGGACAGTTACACTTAAGGGCTTGGTCAGGATCTTCCTTTTTCTGAAGGCCTACCTAAAGTTATTATCTTACTCGTAAAAGCGTCGACATTGTTGTAATGTGCGTGTACGGAGGTCGACACCCGAAAGGTTAAGCAAAATTCTTTATTAATCTTTCAACTGAGGTAATTAGGGACACAATAGAAAGACAATGACAGGCGGACACCGGTGTCCTCTCGGGGTATAATGAATTAATCTTAAAAACATATACAAGTTGTAGAACTTAAAAATAAGATACAGTTACACAAGGTATTAAATTTAACACTTTTACAGGCTAGAATCACCTTTATAAGTACAAAATAGTGATAGTTACAAACTTATTACAACAGGTATTTAGTAATTTGAACTAACATTAACTACTGAAATTATTGTACTAATTTCATTTGTAAAGATATGTCGTGGCGAACGATATTCAGAAATAAGAAGTAGTGAAGTTGATTACATTAGTACTGTACAGAGTAAACGCCGTGACGTCAGCTGTCATTTGCAAATGGCGCGAACGATGTCACGTGGATGGAGTCGTGTTGGGAAGTGGAAGCTAGGCAGAGCTGAGTTGGATTTGAGACACCAACGAAGACACTAGTCGAGTGCGAACCTGTCTGTTTACCTATCTGAGTTATGTTATGTGATTACTTTTAATAAAGTGAGGTTATTACTGCAATGAAGATTATTATTCAACGTTATGTAAGTATCTGGTACCACGAAACTCCTGATGTCGGCCCATACCGCTCAGCCATCGCTGACGTCGACAGATAAAATAATATTAAAATTAGGAGGTTGCAGTAAAAATTTAATTCTTTACGTGCTCTGCGTAAGTGCTACCGATGTAAACAGTAGCTCAGGTGATCAAGCATAGCCACCAGCGGCGAACGAGCTTCGCGCGCGTCAGGGTTATGTAGTAGTACACCTACAGTACACCCACATTTTGCCAGTTTTTATGTTTAAGTTCCATGTAATAGGGGTCGAGCCTTGTAATCAATCGTGTATCCAAATCAAAACTTTGGCTGCTACTGAGAAATTTTAGATGGAAAAACTAAATTACGCTTTACCCGACCCGGGCATCGAGCCAGAGCCCTCAAGCCCAACAGTAGCGTTTGGTAAAGTGAACACTTAATATCACGGTAATAAACTTCATCGTCAGTCAGTGGTATCTTATGTAATTAATATTGTATTTTACATTTCTAAGATCAGAGAAGGAAAAGACCGTTAAAAAACCTGGATAGATCTAATCTTACTAATATTACAAAAAGGATTTGATGTTTGTTTGTAGGGATTTAGCTCATAAACTACTGAACCGATTTTAAAAGTTTTTCTACCATTATTAAGTTGTAATTTTCTAATAATACGGCCAAATTTCAAGAAAAAGGGCGATCACTAGTTATTATTAATAGTAAAAATCCTAACCTAAATACTTGTCTTCGTTAAACTTGTCGACAAAACGCAGCGTCATAAGTCTTTTGTTTGTATAAATGACTATCGCTGGGGGCGTGGCTCCTGCTGCAGTCACAGCCAACGGAACATGACCCAGATCATGAAAATCGGCATTTGCATTCAGGCTTTTTGTTTATTTCTTCAGCTCAAACTTAAACGAACTATAGATTTTCATGCTGACCTACTTTTAAACATCACGTGAACAATTGATAGGTGTTATACTCCGAACGGTTCAACGTGCAAACGGTTAATGGAACTACAATTGTCGTTTTGTTTATTCTAGATGCTTTGTTTATGTAGGCAATCGATTTATGGATGGTTCGAAAACAATCGTTCTGTTGATTCTCTGTGAAGCATTTTCTAAAAACTCTTCCCCATGTAATACTTCTTTTTGGGTGAGTCAACTTAACGTAGTTTATTTGCAAATAGGAGGTATTCCTCGAAGCACAACTAAATTTTTCAGCGAAGCGCAACTAAATTATTCCACGCAGCGCAACCATGATTAAAATTAGAGACCTATGATTGCGCTTAGAAATGGTTGCGCTTCGAGTAATACCCCGCAAATTCGACTTCTGTAAATGCCATTTGAATAGTCTTATTTAAATTACTTGTATTTGTTTTCTATTTTGTAGTGTTAGATTTTATACGAATCGAGTTAAATTATTACCTCCTACTACTACTAATTCAAATACTACTACCTACTCTAGTATTGTATGTAACAAAGAGACACGCAGCACAGTAGTTCGGTGTAAAATTATGTATTTTTTATCTTTCAAAATCAATGCATTTCAGTAAGGTAGTTAGGTTCGGTAGTTAGGTTAGCTATAGGATAGGTATGGTAAGTTAGGTTAGGCTATACATATATACATTATTTTGCAATTCTAATTCTATCTAATGTTTAAAGAGCACAATATTACAGACTCGCTATAAAAAGTACTAGTAGTTATTATTGTTTTAGATCCGTTTGTTGACATCTTATTTAAATGTATGTTTACACTGTAGGCCAAAAGTTTCTTCTCACACAGAAAAGGTATTGATCATTACGCTTGCTCAAGGTGGCGTCGTTAGATTTATATATTACTGGCGGACGTGACGCGGTTTTACCCGCGTTGTTTCCGTTCTCGTGGGAATACAGGAATAAAAAACCTAGACTATGTCAACCGGGAATAGTGTGGCTTTTCAATGGTGTTTTTTTTTTTAATTTGACCAGTAATTTTTAAGTTTAAATAATTTAGACTAATAAATAAATCCCTGACACCCAGTAATCCCCGAAGGGCTAGGCAGAGGTATATTTGGTAGAACACTCACATTTCGCCAGTTATGTTTAAGTCCCATGTAATAGGGGGCGAGCATATTGCCATCAATCGGGCACAAATCCGGACTCTGGGCTGCTACTGAGAAATTTAAGATTGTGATCGAACCCGGAACCTCATGCTCAGCACTTGCGACCGCTAGACCAACGAACGAGGCGGTTTTTATTGATTAAGTCTTTACTAGCAAACGTCCCGCGGTTTCACCCGCGTAGGTCCCGTTTCCATGGGAATACGGGGATAAAAAGTAGCCTATGTGTTAACCTAGGGTGTCAGGTTATTCCATACCAAATTTTATTAAAATCCATTCAGTAGTTTTTACGTAAAAGAGTAACAAACATCCATCCATCCATCTCTTCATACCCACAAACTTTCGCGTTTATCATTTTATTAGGATTTTACTATATAGCATATTGCGTGAAAAACACAGGCACGGGTATAAATCCCAAGACTATAATGTACAATAGCTAAAGTGTAGAAAATAGCACTTAATTTGTCGACAAGGACATTACTGAAGGGCAGACCAACAAAACTAGTTAATAAAACAACATGTTTTACGACACGACATGAAGTTTTACAGCGGCGGGGAACAGTTATCGTCCCGAAGAGAGTCGCCTAATCAAATAATATCTAAGACAGAAGTTTTTATCCCAAAAATTATCTCCTGTGTATGAGCACGATCTTCCCAAAACTGGTCGTTATACTGCCAATTAAAAGCTATCCAGAATTAGTATACTCAATAGAGTTTCAAGTTTGTGACTCTACCAGGAATGTAGAGATGATAGAGCACAGTTAAAAAGTAAGGGACGTTATTAATGCGTCGGTTGGCTTTCGGTAGAGCCGCTATGTGAGAGAAAAAATATTTTCAAAGCTTAAACCCAGTTTTAA
Source organism: Euplexia lucipara (assembly GCA_921972225.1). Classification (NCBI taxonomy): domain Eukaryota; kingdom Metazoa; phylum Arthropoda; class Insecta; order Lepidoptera; family Noctuidae; genus Euplexia; species Euplexia lucipara. The sequence continues at coordinate 20,294,922 of OV179161.1, forward strand.
GTTAGGTGGGACAATTTTCGCTGCGGAATAATTTTTCACTTTTTTATTTGTGTGCGTGTGTGTGTGCTTGTGTGTATGTATGTGGTACGTACTATAAAGCTGGTGTTTTTTTTGAGGCCTCGGATTTTTAGTACAAGTAAGTAATTATAATAATCCCACCAAAACATTTCATGTAAAATGTTGCCAAAACGACCACATAAGGTTTTCCATGTGAAAAAGATATCAGATCTCATGTAGAGCCAAACTTAAAAATCTACACGGCCTCACCTACCGACCCTAACTTCACAAATTCTACATATCAGTATAAATGTATAGCTTGGCTGTTTCGTTACTTCAGAAACTAAATATACTGATATGTAGATTGTGTATGTTTAATAAGTCTATTAATGACATCATATCCTGAGAATATGAACTCTCTGGTACATCGGAAACCAACTCTATGAGTGTTCAAAAAAACGACGAAACACTTCGAGAAAAGGTATAAGTAGTGCCCTTGCGCCTCGCTTGGCTCGTCTTGGCGGGGGCACTCCCGTGCCCCCCGTTTATCATTTATTTGTTAATATGGGTAATTACATAATGTTATTGAAACAAATAGCACAGTCCAAAGAAACTTTCCTTACATGCCTAGAGGCGTAATATCGCCTCGGGGTATACAAGGCAAGTATCTGCGGTAAAAAGGCTAACTTTTAAATCATATTTAGTATTGTCCCAATTATTAAAATGTTTACTGACTATGAAGTTTAGGGCTAATGGAGTAAAAGGTGCAAACTTTTTCGTCACTTTTCTTTTATTAAAGTAAACAACGATTTTGACCCGAAAATGTTCAGTTAAGGTGTGGTCTACATCATAGTTTCCAAAGTTGTTGTTGGTGTCAACTTAAAGTTCTCTCTTAAGTAATAATATGAATATTTGACACGGAGCGAGTTTCATCTGACCTCTAGAACCCTATTACTTTGAAACTCAGTTATTTTGAGGTTACATCGGAACTCGACACTTTAGAGCTTTTGACTGCCCATAACAACCTGCCCGTAATAACATAATAATAGTATGGACTGTTCAGTGTTCTAGTACCTGAGGTGACGTGTCTGAATAAAATTCAAAGAATAATAGGTGAAGCATGAACAAATCACTCGGTAATTCTTCACCTATATCATTAATCAGTAAACCAAAAAACTCTGTAAAATCACCGCGTTTATTGACAGTTCACTTCACTCAAATTATTACGGGGTGAGGTGAATGTTTGGTATAGTCAAGGAGTATAAATAATAGATAATGCGAACGTAGAATAATTAGAACAGAAACGAATGGTGGTTACAGAATTAAAAGCAAAAAGACGTGTAAAAAGAAGATGAAAAATAAAATACAATTATAACGTAAAAATCAGAAGTTTCATTCCGCAAACAATCCCACCTTCATTTGCAAAAACATACCTATAAGTAGACAATAAAAAAATATAAGGTAAGAAAAGAAAAATGAGTTGACTGGAATAGAATAAACCTGTGGCATTAAGTCCGCCTCTGTACATTAGTGTGAAGAAATATTAAACTATTAAAAAAAAAAATTGAAACGCCACCACTGCACACTGGACCCATTGGTGCATTGACCCATATAAAAAAAATATTTATACCAGGTACCTACTATAACCCATATTAAGAATATATATATATAGGAAGGAGGAGAGGGTTGGATATGCTATCCAACCTGTCTGAGCTCATCATGCCGACGCTGTAATATAACTCGGGAAGCACAATATTCATCCACAGACTAAGCCATGCCAAGTGCAGCATATCGATCGAACATCCCCCATACATCATCCAAACATGTTTCTGACTCCCAACAACCAAAAATTGGCGCAACAAATCATCCAGGCTTGACATCCAACCCTCAAAATCAAACTACAGCTGAACAATTCACAATTCAAAATGGCCGACACGAAACCGGAGTCACGGCTCACAAAATTTATTTCACTATTAATGTTTGGAAACACTGTAGGCCAGTTATTTATATCAGTAATTATCACTTGTTTGTGCCCAGTTAAGTTCTACCCATCCCTCTCGATAGCCAGACAGTCGTAATATTTTATGTGCAAACTTAGATGATCTATGAATCTATAGTTGGGCAGTGGGCAAGGATACAACTATGCGGCCTTGATTGGAGCAAACGTTAGAGGGTTAAATGGAAATTGTTTGAAGTCCACTTTCAATACATATTTTTTTTTAATTTGTCCTTACAGTCGAAGATTTATAAGGATAGTTTCTATCATCTACACAATTTAAATTGCTTCTTAATCGACTATGACATCACATTATGATTTACTTTTTTTCAAATATTATTGGGCTTTTTTCAAGACTCTTTACGAAATTCACTGCAATTTCTGTCTTTAAGTACCAAAAGTCAAAATTGTCAGTGGATGTGGATTTGGTTTTGTAAGCATATTTTTTTTGCAACACAATGCGTTTAAAAATAACTCCACGTAACAAACGTTCAAAGAGTATTTACCTATTTGTCAACAAACATCCATAGATGTTGTTTATTGTACTGATCGTGGGCGAAGAGCATTCTCGCCTATAATATAGTTATTAGGGTTCCGTCCATTCCAATACGATAAAAAGGCACCCTTAGGATGCGAGTTTGTCTGTCTGGCTTATTTCCGGAACTACTTGACATTTGGCAAAGTTAAACAACGCTAGTACACTTGGACAATGGTTGAAAGATGAGAAAAGAAACTGTGACTAATTTTTTATTGCAATAAGATATGAAATCATGGGTTGAAATATTAAGAGCAGGTCTAGTGATAATGCTACTTTACTTTAGTTATCCTACAAATGACGCTATTTCTTGTCTAATACGTTCTTGCCACAAACACCACACTCCTCGCTCACCTCACTCACTCACCCACATATATTCTCACCAAACTCTGACCACAGTCACCCATTGTAGATATAATATTAATCCCAAACCAAAACTTCATATATTTAGCCTTTGATTGTATTAATTGTCTTTCTTTTTTTTCTTTTTTGTTTTGTTTTAGTTATAAATTATTTAAATTAACTTTATTTACTTTCAACTTATTGAAAATTTTACATGGAACTTCTTCCATTCTGTATCTGGAGAAGGGCGTTGGTAGCTGCGCTACAGTTTATACTTTTGCAGCTATCATCGTTTCACTTATTGTACCTATTGTCTTGTGTTTCTGTTCCTAAATAAACTTTTTAATATTTAATACATAAAATTCTCATGATCAATTTGGACCCTGTAGGGCACAGTGAAAGGGTAGGAGACAGGAAATCCTGCTTTGCCAGCTCATATTTTAATCTTTCACAGTGTTTGTAACAAAACTCCTCCGAATCGACTTGACCGATTCTTATCAAATCGTCCTATTCTCAGACTTACTGAATATACACACAGAGTGCATATTAAGTAGGTCTGGGAATACGACGTAAACTAATAAAAACGAAATAACACAAATCCATTGAATGTAAGGTAGAACAAAGTTAGCCGGGGCAGCTAGTGCTACTATAATGTTAACCTTTATTTTATTAAAAAAAAAAAATGTTCAGAAAAGTAAAGAAAGTACATGGCGTGTTAAATTATTACATTGTTACATCAGATTTCTTTTAAGTTACAATTTATGAGTAATTTCCCCTATGCTAGGAAAATCCTGTATTATAGGAGACATCCATTTGTCCATTATAGCGCTGCAGTTAACATAATTCGGTGACCTAAACGTGTAACAATAATGTATGTACATGTGAGCACGCATGCGTGAGAGTAATGTGTAAGAGTGTGTGTGTGTGTGTATGTGTGAGTGTTTGTGAGAAGGAGAGTGTGAAGGTGCATATGTGTATATTAGTGATGGTGTGTGTGTAACGGTCATTTGTGTATTACATGCCTTGTTTTTAGGAATCCACAAAACATTCCCTTCAAAACACTCGATGGACAATTACGACTCTCGCTTTTTACTTTACTTTCAACCGACTTCAAAACCACCGAATTGAGAACCTCCTTGTTTTGAAGTCGGTTAAAAGAGTCATATGTTCGACTACATGTATTTTGTTTCATTCTATAGACACGTTTACCAGTACCAAATACTGTAATAAAGTATTATTTCACTGGACATACTGTTGGCTCTTATATAATTCCATAGCATCTAGCCTGGTCCCTTCCGTTAGCTCAAAGCATACATTTCCGATATTACAAGTTTTCCAAGTTGACGCGAAACATGGATAAACCTACTTAGAGGAGCTGCCTTCCAAGATTTCCAATAAATGGGGATTCAAACGGTATAAATATTTAACTTTCATATCGGGATATTTTATTGCTACGGAATTTATAGTGCGCAGTGACAGTTTTATTGTTATTTTAGTCCGTAAACGTTCACTGCATCACATAGGTATTTATCTTCATAGCAGTAATCATTGATAGGTGAGATTTGAAAAGTTGAGTTGGTTGTTACTTTCGGGCTTATAAATATCTGTAAAAAACTTCGTCTATTTTTTAACCGAATTCAAAAAAGGAGGAGGTTCTCAATTCGACGGTATGATTTTTTTTTGTGTGTTTGTTACGCGATTACTCCGCCATTGATGGACCGATTTTCAAAATTCTTTTTTTTATTTGATAGGGATATTTTTCACCTGTTAGTGTTGTTTTTAAGAAGTCGGTTGTTTTTTTTTTTGTAAAAAAGTTTTTTTGAACCTACACAAGAAAATCTTCGATCACAAGCAGCACAAACTTCGTTGAATCTATGTGTATATTGAAATAACTAATGCTGTGGCAAAAAATATGAGTCAGTCAACTGTGCCAGTGGTTTAGTGGAGCTTACTGAATAAGACATTGCAATCACCCAGGTCCTCCCTAGACTGGGTTGCTACTGATGGCAATCAAATCAAATCGAAACACTTTTATCCAAATAAGGCATAAAACAGCACTTTTTGAAAGTCATAAATTACATAAGACTATCCCCTTAAACCCCCTTCACTAATACCTAATTGTTGCCTGAGACGGCTCTCAAACCCAGAACATCATGTTGCAAACCTGCAAGTTAGTTCACCACAAAATAAACTAATGTGGGTCTACTTAGCGAAGTATAATACAAAAGAAGAATATTATGTAAGTATTTCATAAAAAACATCTATAGGTATTTTACTTTCTGTATCAATTTAGTTTGTACTAAACAACTTTTTTTCTTTGACAAAACTAGGAAAACGTTTTAAAAAACCTCGGTAAGAGCATAAGAAGTTTAACCCATTTCCTAAAGAGCCTACGTTTTTCTTTGAACTATTACTGCTCAAAAAGAATCCTCCCTTTATTTTAATTTCGTAAAAAAACCTCTTCAATAAACTTTTATAATAACATAAAATGGTTTCTGTAATATCTAGGTCTTCTTTGCCTATTTTATTTAGTTTTCAACAAACTTAATACTAATGTTTAGATAAAAATTGTTCTATAGCTAATGGCCAATTTGTTGAACATAGTTTTTGGAAATGTAACAAAATTAGCTGTAGGCAATCTAATACTATATATGTTATATACGTTTCTAACGTAGTACATATGGAGAGACTTGTTTTGTAATGGGCTAATAGTCGATCACGACGAATTGTTCAAGCACATGAGCCTATTAGGAATCCGTTAAAATGACTCTTACTGATATAGAAAACGTAATTAATAAATTGGAACATAATATGAGTGACAGTTCCTTTAATTTTAATTAAGACCAAACAAATATAGTGCGAAGGCTAAAACGGACAAAACCTTTCGAGTTAGTGTAGTGTAAAAGTGAATAAACAAAAGTGACAATGACACACATATAAACACATGAACAAAGTGCTTATATCATCATTTATCAGACTCTAAGAAAGTGGAACGGACTTGTGTAAAGTACAAACAACACTATTCTAAGTTTAAAATAATTATCACGTATAATAATAGGTTAGATTTAAATTGCTTATTAGTCTTATAGGCTAGATTGTAATTAATTATTAGGAACCTGGTTCTTTTTAATAAAGGATAAAAAAAAAAAAGTTCCTTTAATAAAAAAACCCTTTTACAGAATCGAACTTAAGAAAACGCAATAACTGCTAAACTTACAACCACTTCAC